>OY740784.1:38238104-38838104 GCA_963514005.1 Raja brachyura | reverse complement strand
ATGAGTGGCTCACTCCAGAGCCAAGGCAGATGTCCAGAGCCGGGTGAGGGAGCTTAAGAACTCTTGCTGGACAAATAAGGCTCTGGAAATCCAGAAACTGGTAGACTCAGGTAACACCAGAGGCTTCTTCAGCGCTACTAAGACCGTCTATGGTTCAAGCTACCATGGCTTAAACCCCCTGTGCTCAAAAGACTGACAAGAACTGCTGTAGGACAATTAGTCCATTAGCGCCTCAACCGTGACAGCATAACTGAACCAGCCATTACCCACCGCATCCCCCAGAGTCCCATCAAGAGGACATGGAAGACCCTCCCACTATGACAGAGGTTCAAGATGCCAGCAAGAGCCATAAGAACAACAAGGCCACGGATCCAGATGGGAGGGTTACACAAAAAGCTGGAGAAACTCAGCGGGTGCAGCAGCATCTAAAGAGCGAAGGAGATAGGCGACGTTTCGGGTCGAGACCCTGGGATCCCAGCTGAGATATTAAAGGAAGGTGGACCCGTGCTCCTGTACCACATCCACGCCCTACTCAAGGTCTTGGAAAAAGAAGAACTTCCCTGAGAACTCAGGGATGCTCTAATAGTGACCATTTTTAGGAGGGGGACAAGGCTGAATGTGGAAACTACAGGGGCATCCTGCTCCTGTCAACAACAGGCAAAGTCCTTGCTTATGTCCTCGCAAACCGAATTCTACCACTGTCTGCGGAGGTACTCCCAGAATCACAGTGTGGCTTCCGCCCATCCAGAGATACAGCAGACATGATATTCACAGCACGCCAACTCCAGGAAAAATGCCATGAACAAAGGCAGCCTTTACACCTTGTGTAAGGGCTGTAATTACACCTTGTCGCAGAGACAAAGCAACAGCACCGCAAGGAGAGAGAGAAGAAAGCTCGATTGCTGCCAACCACTGCCAGCCTCCACTGCCCACGTTGCACCAAGGAGTGTGGATCACAGATCGGCCCCTACAGACATCTGAAGACCCACAAGTAGACAACCCTATGGAGAGGAGAAGACAGTCATACTTATTTCGAGTGACTGCCGATGATATCGCACGGAAACAGGTCTTTTGGCCAAGCTTGACCATGATGACCAAGAATCCTCATCTACGTTAATCCCATTTCTCTTTATTTGGCCCATATTTCTTTAAACTTTTCCTATCCATATGCCTGTCGAGGTATCTTTTAAATGGTGTTATCGACCCTGCTTCAACTACTCTCTCAACTATTTCCATATACCTACCACACTCTGATTGATAAAGGTGCCCCTCAGGTTCCTATTAAATCTTGTCCCTCTCATCCTAAACCTATTGCTTCTGATTTGATTCCCTTACTCTGGGTAAAAGACTATGTTCATGCACCCTGTCTAATCCCCACATGATGTTATACACCTCTATAACTAGTCTACCCAAACTCTCCCTATTTCTCAGCCCCTCCTGTCCTGGCAGATGTGCAGAAGCAGTGATGGCCTGAGTTGTAGCAATCTTAACAATCGTTTTAATACTTTGATCTGAACCCCATTCAGGTAGACGTAAGTATCTGTCAAACACGTCTACAGCCAAATATGGATGAGAGAACTTTTCGATCTGAATTCATATCATCACACTCTTGATTCATTGTTCACCGATTTAATGAAGCTTTTCCCAGAAGTATTCTCAGCAATTTCTTGCACAACAGTATCACACAACTCATTGGTTTCAACCGAGTGCCTTGAGATTGATGGTTGGATTTGGGAAGATGTTGGACAAGCTTTTCCCTTTGAGAAGAGGGAAGATTCAAACAAGAGGACATGACTTTAGAATTAAGGGACAGAGGTTTAGGGGTAACATGAGGGGGAACTTCTTTACTCAGAGAGTGGTAGCGGTGTGGAATGAGCTTCCAGTGGAAGTGGTGGCGGCAGGTTCGTTGGTATCATTTAAAAATAAATTGGATAGGCATATGGATGAGAAGGGTATGGAGGGTTATGGTATGAGTGCAGGCAGGTGGGACTAAGGGAAAAAAGTTGTTCGGCACGGACTTGAAGGGCCGAGATGGCCTGTTTCCGTGATGTAATTGTTATGTTGTACATTACTTCCAAGTCAATCTGAAATTAAAATTATAAAGAGAGTGGACACAAAGCTTGAGCGAAGGGCTCTGCGTTCTGTGATTGGAGTGCCTGAGGTGAGGAGAGAAGAGAAAATGGTTGATATCACGCCAGGAGTTGGAAATAAAAAGGCCCAGAGAGGGTAGAAGGTTGGCACAAGGGGTCCATGAGCAGAGGACAGTGCGTTCAGAAGTGGTGAGTCTGAAGAAAGGTCTCCGCCCAAAGCGTTGCCTTTGCAGGTTCTCCACGGATGCTGTCTGACCTGCTGAGTTACTCCAGTACTTTGTGTCCACCACTGTTTTTTCAACCACCTCTTCCACTGCCACATCTTGGTTCCTCCCTCTCCACTTGGAAAGACATGGTCATTCAATCTAGCAAGGATAATGAGTTTGACAAAACAAACACTTGTGTTTTCAGGTGGAGAATTTTTTATTACCTTGGTCTTCTCCACAAAAACAAACGGACTTGTAGCACATTCCATACTAAACAATGTTCGAAGAATATAAGAGCGGTTGGTCACATCATATAATTCTTAGTATATTATATATGACATTCAATTCAGCATGGATAAGAAGTAAGTGTATCATACATTTTAAATAAAATTGTTGTTGAAAAATATATCCAATTCTTTTCGATTTTAAATACTTTCCACCAAGTCATTACGTCCAATCAATCTGTCACAGACAATTAACTTCACATTTTAAATGGTGATATTTATAAATAAAACTTTCTATTCTGCTTTTATCTCTGTTCAATTATTCCTTCCCCTTCTTGTTATCTTTGTGTGCCAACTGTTTTGGTATTGAATTTAACATTTCTAATTTACAATTCCCCCTCAATCGTTGCATGGTTAATTCCCCATCCATCATTTTGTTTAAACCGATCTTTTTGCTTCACTGATGCCCAAATTTATCTTGGTTTCCCTTATACACCATTTTAGGATTGCATTTTCAGTAAATGGCACGCAATAATTGCAAAATCTAATCAATGGCAAACATGGTTAAAATTACTACATATATTCCAAAATAATTATAGAAGAAAACATTGGCTCAAACTATGTTTTTTAACTGTTTTAAGGAGTATGTGACTATAGACTTCAGAGATACAGTGCCTAAACAGGCCCTTTGGCCTACCGAGTCCGCACTGAACAACAATCACCTCATACACTAACACTATCCTACACACTAGGGACAATTTGCAATTTTACTCAAGCAAATTAACCTACAAACCTGGCGTGTGAGTGGAAACCAGAGCATGCAGAGGATACCCACGCAGTGACAGAGCGAAAGTACAAACTCCATAAAGACAACACCCATAGTAGAGATCAAACCCGCGTCCCTGGCACTGTAAGGCGGCAATTCTATAGCAGCCCCACCAATCTCGCTCACCAAACATTGTCTCTTGTATCACAAACACAAAGCATCCCTCTGAATATTATAATTTAAATTGCATGACATATCTGCAATTATTCATTCAGTAACATATTTAATCTTCCCTATTTTTATTCACTCTCTGCTACTTTTCTTGAATTGTGTCCCATGTGGCTTTGTCCTAACTTGTTTCACCATCTCTCTTTTCTGTCCTAAGTTTGAATCATTCTGCATCAGCCTCTTGCACTTTGTGTAGGAATGAACTGCAGATGCTGATTTAAACCGAAGATAGACACAAAAAGCTGGAGTAACTCAGCGGGCCAAGCAGTATCTCTGGAGAGAAGGAGATGGGTGAATTTTCAGGATATATGGATGTGAACAGTGAAGGGTCTGGACCCGAAACATCACCCATTCCTTCTCTCCAGTGATACTGCCTGTCCCGCTGAGTTACTCCAGCTTTTTGTGTCTATCTTGTATTTTGTGTGTTGCCTCTAGGTTTCAATCTGCCTTGATTTTCTCCTCTGTTACGAAATTGGCTGATCCCTCTGTTCAGTGTGCTCCATTACCTTGAACCTTTGCACTGCTAAGATGCATTGGTCCAGAGGAGGTTTACAATAATAATCCCAGGAATGAGTAAGGGTAACATATGATGAGTGTTTGATGGCACTGGGCCTGTACTCTCTAGAGGTTAGAAGAATGAGGGAGGACCTCATTGAGACGCAAAGATTAGTCAAAGGCTTCGATGGAGTGGATGTGGACAGGATGTTCCCACTTGTGCGAGAGGCTAGGACAACTGGTCAAAGCCTCAGAATTAAAGGACGTTCTTTTGGGAAGATGAGGAGGAATTTCTTTAGTCAGAGGGTGATGAATCTGTGGAATTCTTTGCAACAGAAGGCTGTGGAGGCCAAGTCAGTGGATATATTTAAGGCAGAGATAGATAGATTCTTGAGTAGTTCGTGTCAGAGGTTATAGGGCAAAGGTGGGAGAATGGGGTTTGGAGGGAGAAATAGATCAGCTGTGATTGAATGATGGAGTAGATTTAATGGTCCGAATGTCCTAATTCTGCTCCCATCACATGATTTTATGATCTTATGAATTGTTCAACAAGGACAATGTACTGCAGGCAAACTGACTTCTCATGAATCCTGCACACAGGAGGTTGAAAGGAGCCAATGTTCCAAGTTCTCTTCATTAAAATCTACCAGGACTAAAAGTATAAATTTTGAGCAAAAAATGAAAATTTGAACCATTGATAAAAATGCAAAATTAGAATTCAAGAAATAAACTGAACAGATATGGGAATGTTGGCAAACTATCACAGTTCACTTCCGACTTAAGCGCAACAAATTATAATGAACAATACCTAACTCCGAATTAGTTTTGCATCTTAAGCTTTCCACTGAAATATAATTTGGAGTTAGCAAGTGCTAACTTTGATAGCCCTTGGAAACTGGCAGGGGGCCATAGTTTGTGATTGGAAGCCAAGGTGATGATTACATGGAACAAAGAACAAGTAATGGTACAGCACAGAACGTAACCCTTCAGCCCACACGGTCTGTGTTGAACATGATATTACTTTGAACTAACCCCATCATCCTGCACATGATGTGCACATCCACTGGATGTCCATGTGCCGGTCTAAATGTTATTACCATTGCATCTGCTTCATCTTCAAGATACCTTCCACTCTCTGGGTAAAAAAAGTTACCTCACAAATCTCCTTAAAACTTTCCTCATCTCACCTTAAACCTTTAATATTTCCACCCTGGAAAAGAAAACTGATTATCTCCCCTATTTATGCATCTTATAACTTTGTATACTTCTATCAGGGTCAACTTCCTGCTCCGAAGCTCATGAGAAAACTAACCAAGTTTGTCCCACCTCTCTATATTATTAATAGTCTCTAATCCAGGCAGTGTCCTGGTGAATCTCTTCTGCACTCTCCCCAAAGATCCACATACTTCCTGCAATGTGGCCACTAAAACAGCACAACATACTACAAATGTAGCTTACCTAAAATTATATACAGTTGCAACATGTCATGCTAACTATTTTACTGGCTGCCCTAACCAACCAAGGCAACTATGCCATACACCTTGCTATTTTAAGAGAGTTATAGACTTGGAAACCAAGATCAATCTTGCAGGTCCTGCCATCACCTGCACATGTTCCTCTTAACGTTTACCTCCCGAAGTGCAACACCTTGCACATCTGAATTAAACTCCATCTGCCATTTCTACACCCATATTTCCAACTGCACTATATCTTGCTGCACCCTTTAATAAACTTACTCACTATCCACAACTTTGCCAATTATCGTGTTATCTGCAAAATAACTAATTTGCCCATCTACAGATGTTGCCTGACCCGCTGAGTACCTCCAGCATTTTGTGTCTTGTCTCATACTGTTGTAATAAGCCTTCCACCAATTTCCACTGCTGTCCAGTCTCATCCTTATCCATAACTCTTAAAAATTGCTGTTATAATCCCTGTTTCCAAAATGCTCCACACTGAAATACTGGTCACCTGGCCAACCTCCTTTCAGAAATACAATGTCTAGTTATCATCCATTCCCTGGTTATAATATCTACATATTGTTTTCAATAAACCCCCTGACAAATTCTACCCATCTAAGCATCTGGCACTGAGAAAGTCGCAGCCCATATTGGGAAAATTAAAGTCAGCCACTATGACAACACAGGTTTTTTTTAACCATCGTTCCATAATCTCTCTGCATATGTGTTCCTCCCTCTGCTGGCTATTAGGAGCCCAAAATATAATCTCATCACCGTGATGCAATGATGAGAGCAACAATTAGCTGTTCCTCTCATTGTTTTTAATAATATTACTTGGCTGAGTGGGACGCATTGGGTCCCATTCTCACACAGGAGGGTTGGTCCCCTAACGCAATATTCCTCCTCTCCACCATTTCCAATATTGGTGGCCAGTGGGGGTGAGGGAGGTTTCTGGAGCACTCTAGTATAGGTGTTGTGGGCTGAAGGGACTGGTTTCCAGAGGTCTTTTATGGACATTGTGAGCTAAATGGATTAATGGACTCACAGTTCACTCATTCACGGCTGGAGGACACACAGTTCTGTCACTCACGGCTGGTGGACTCACAGTTCAGTCACTCATAGCTGGTGGACTCACAGTTCAGTCACTCATAGCTGGTGGACTCACAGTTCACTCACTCATGGCTGGTGGACACACAGTTCACTCACTCAAGGCTGGTGGACTCACAGTTCACTCACTCAAGGCTGGTGGATGCACAGTTCACTCACTCATGGCTGGTGGACTCACAGTTCACTCATTCATGGCTGATGGACTCACAGTTCACTCACTCTCAGCTGGTGGACTCACAGTTCGCTCACTCATGGCTGGTGGACTCACAGTTCACTCACTCACGGCTGGTGGACACACAGCTCACTCACTCATGGCTGATGGACACACAGTTCGCTCACTCACAGCTGGTGGACTAACAGTTCACTCACTCATGGCTTGTGGACTCACAGTTCACTCACTCACGGCTGGTGAACTCACAGTTCATTCACTCACAGCTGATGGACTCACAGTTCACTCGCTCACGGCTGGTGGACTTACAGTTCATTCACTCATGGCTGGTGGACTCACAGTTTACTCAGTCACAGCTGGTGGACTCATCCATCACACACACATACACCCTCCATCACACACACACACACACACCCTTCATCACATACACACACACCCTCCATCACACATACATCCTTCATCACACACACGCACCCTCCATCACACACACACACACACCCTCAATCACACACACACCCTCCATCACAAATACACCCTCCATCACACACGCACACACCCTCCATCACACACACACACACCCTCCATCACACACACACACACACACACACACACACCCTCCATCACACACACACACAACCTCAATCACACAAACACCCTCCATCACACACACCCTCCATCACACACACCCTTCATCACACACACCCTTCATCACACACACCCTTCATCACACACACACACACACATCCTCCATCGTACACATACACACACACTCCATCACACACACAAACACCCTCCATCACACACACACATACATACACACCCTCCATCACACACACACACACACTCTCACACACATACACACCCTCCATCACACACACTTACATACATGTACTCCATCACACACACACACACGCACACACACACACACACACACACAAACTCTTCCTCTCACTCACACACACCCTCCATCACACACACACACACACACACATCCGGGACATATGACAGTAAAACTCTCTTGACTATACTCACCCCGACTTCTGGACCGAATGTGGCCTTGGACTCAGGTCCGACTTCTGGACTCAGGTTTGACTTCTGGACTCAGGTCCGACTTCCGGACTGAGCACGACTTCCGGGCTGAGAGCGACCGATGGACTGAACGCGACCTCTGGACTGAGGGCGACTTCCGGACTCAGCCATGGCTTGCAGACTCACAGTTCACTCACTAATGGCTTATAGACTCAACGGTTCACTCACTAACGGCTTGTAAACTCACAGTTCACTCACTAACGACTTGTAGACTCACAGTTAACTCACTAACGGCTTATTGACTCATAGTTCACTCACTCACTCGCGACTTCCGAACTCAGCCATGGCTTGTAGACTCGTAGTTCACTCACTAACTGTTTGTAGACTCACAGTTCACTCACTCATGGCTTGTAGACTCACAGTTCACTCACTAACAGCTGGTGAACTCACAATTCGCTCACTAATGGCTGGCGGACTCACAGTTCTGGACTCAACTCTCACTCACGGCTTCCGGGCTGACTGACTCACGCCTGGCCTCCTCGGCTTTATTCTCCTCACTCCTGGAACGGGTGTTACCTTCATGGTGACTGACAGCCGAGAAGACTGCTCATGATTTTTTAAACCTTCATAACTTTTCTAATATTTCACCGATCGGAACAAAACTTGGTGACTTGGAGCAGAGGAGAACGATTAGTAAGGTGGCAAAACAATCCTAGCTATATAGGGTGGCATTTCTGCACAAACTTTATTACAACACAGACCAGAAGTGGTCAAGATGAGAGTTTAGTAATAGTATAGTTAAACCAATATGCATTTTTATTTTCTGGTAGACAGTTTGTATTCTTAAAAATGATAAGTTTATATTACTTTTACTTTAGTGTAATGGCAATTTCTTAACTTTTCAATGTCCATCTTTTGATTGCCATTACTACATGCAGATAGTAAAAACAAATCTTCCAGTCATTATTTCTTGATTAATTGGTCCTTTATTGAAGTAGTACAAACAAAGAAGTGATTCATATCAAGTATTTCTTATTCCAATTCAAATTATAAGTTTTCGTTCTTATTAACTGCTTCATACGTGTCGTGTTATGAGGCATTGTGTGTTAAAAAATGTTATCTCTTCCTTCCCTCAAGGCTAAACTGACTGCCCACTCTCTGTGGCTACGCTAGCCTCCTCAGATGTAGACATGCCCTTCTATGTATCAAATCCCACCCACAAGCATACAAAAAAGATACAGCTAGAAATATCTAGACATGGCTATAATATACTAACAGTAACTAACTTAAGCATAAATGGCTCCTACATATTTAATGGGAGATTTTTTTCCTGAGTTTTTTAAAGTGTCTGTTCTAAATTGGGAATTTGTGTAGCTGTCATTTCTAAACCATTCACACTATTTTCCTGGGAGTTATCTGAAGCTCTCAGCATAAACACCAGCACATACACTTCATTCAAATTCCAACTGATATTAAATGACCAATGCTGTAGCTAGATTATTGAATATTATTGACTATGAACAAATCCAGTACTCTTGCTCTAAAACGATTTTAGCTGCTCATTATTTCTTTGCATTTATCATCATATAATTCTTCTTGTTGCGTCATTATTGGCAAATCCTTTTACTACTGGTTGACACTCTTTTCCTCAACAAAGAGTCAGCGTCAGATGATTTTGAAATGAATTTGTAATAATTAAAAGAAAAAGGCATTCCTGTAATCCATGAGCTTTTTGGATCAAACGGAAAGAAATTAAGAATTAAAATTAGAAGACACACTCTGTGGAATGTGGACAACACCACAGTGGCCGGAAGGTTATCAAATAATGATGAGACGGAGCACAGGAGAGAGATTGAGAACCTCATAATCTGGTACCTCTCCCTCAATGTTAGCAAGACAAAGGAGATTGTGATCTACTTCAGGAAATGAAGTGGTACACACACCCTGGTATTCATTGATGACGCTGAAGTAGAGATGGTTGAAAGCTTCAAATTCGTAGGAATAAATATCACCAGCAACTTGTCCTGGACCAGCCACATTGAAGCAATGGTAACATAATAAGAAAAATATAGTAAGATATATAGACAGTAAGCAAACATAGCAAGAGAGAGAGAGAGGGAATAGAAAATAGGGGACCACATGAACAAGAGAAGGCAGGAGCTGTAATATGAACAGAAGAAAGAAAATGTTGATGAGAATTCATCAGCTATCATGCAAAGACTGCATTTTTTCCTAACCAGTCCCTAACCAGTCTAAAGAAGGGTCTCGACCTGAAACATCACCCATTCCTTCTCTCCAGAGATGCTGCCTGTCCAGCTGAGTTAATCAAGTGCCACACACATAAATCATGTACCATGGTACTTTCAACATTGAAGAGAGATGTCGGTGTCTCAAATGAAATTTGACAACTTATTGAGCAATTCATTTTAGAAAGTTAATTAATTCTGCTAAAAATTAAATGCAATTATTACAGCCTGTTGGGTGCAAAGAAACTTCCTGGACTAAAGTGGTTTGTTTCTCATCATATTTCAGAATAAACTTGCTATTTAAAAATAATCAGAAATAATTTGTATTAATTAATAAATCAGATCTAAACAATATTTACATTCCTAAGCAGAATGAAATGTTTTCAAGAGTGTTACAAGATGACAAATATGAAATTAATCCTCCTTTTTCAAATGTTCTAATTTTGATTCCACTTGCATCATCCAATCAGACCAATATCATCTACAAAATAAACATTAATAATCCTTGGTTAAATCAAAACATTTTTTGTTAAACAAAATTTCGTTTGAGACACCGACATCTCTCTTCAAATCTTTGAATCATCCTACCACACCCAGAGAGCAGTACTGAATGACTATCTACCTCCTTGGTGACTCTTGGACTATCCTTGATTGGTCTTTGCTGGCTTTACCTTGCACTAAATGTTATTCCCTTATCATGTATCTGTACACAGTGACTGGCTTGAAAGTAATCACGTATTGCCTTTCTGCTGACCAGATAGCACGCAACAAAAGCTTTTCACCGTACCTCGGTACACATGACAATAAACTAAATTAAACTGAACTCAATATCAAGGTCATCTAGTGATAGTGATTGACATTGCCCAGAGATTGCCTCAGATTAAGGGCATGACTGGGCTTCAACCGGTAGTCACTGGGCATTCAGACAGAGAAGAAAGTTAGACCCATGTTAGAAGTATGAAAAGGTTCATAACAAATCAGGGCCAGCACCGATGACCAAGGATAGGTGGTCCAAATGTGTAGGAAAGAACTGCAGATGCTGGTCTTCAAGATGGGTCTTAACCCGAAACATCACCCATTCATTCTCTCCAGAGATGCTGCCTGACCCATTGAGTTATTCCAGTATTTTGTGTCTAAAGGTGGTCCAAAATTGGCTATGGAAGAGGTGATAATGATGGGATATATGGATGTGAACCGTGAAGGGTCTCGACCCTAAACATCCCCATTCCTCTCCAGAGATGGTGCTTTTCTGCTGAGTTACTTCAGCATTTTGTGTCTATCTTTGGTTTAAAATTAGAATCCACAGTTCTTTCCTACATATTTCGTCTGCTCCACGGTGAAAAGGAGAGAGAGATAGATCATCCATGATTGAATGGTGGAGTAATTTGATGGGCTGAATGGCCTAATACTACTCCTATTCCTTATGACTTTAAGGGATCCATTAAAACGAGCGTTTATTCTACTGATTTTTGTGCGATAATATGCAAGGATTAAAAGTGAGTTGACAAACAATTTGCACCCTCCCAAGTTTACGAGTCAGGCATTGAGCTAACTTCATGTTGTTAACTGGTGGTTAAAAGAGTGGGGAGTGAAGGGAGTATGTAGAACAAATAGAAGCAAAGAAATAACACAGTTATAGAGTCATAGAGTGATACAGTGTGGAAACAGGCCCTTCGGCCCAACCTGCCCACACCAGCCAACATGTCCCAGCTACACGAGTCCCACCTGCCTGTGCTTGGTCTATATCCCTCCAAACGGTTTAACCGTTTCTTAAACATTGGAATAGTCCCAGCCTCAACTACCTCATCTGGCAGCTTGTTCCATTCACCCACCACCCTTTGTGTGAAAAGGTTGCCACTCAGACTCCTATTAAATCTTTTCCCCTTCACCTTGAACCTATGTCCTCTGGTCCTTGATTCCCCTACTCTGGGCAAGAGACTCTGTGCATCTACCCAATCTATTCCTCTCATGATCTTATACACATTTATAAGGTCACCCCTGCGCTCCAAGGAATAGGGACCCATCCTACTCAACCTCTCCCTGTAGCTCACACCCTCTATCCTGGCAACATCCTCGTGAATCTTCTCTGAACTCTTTTAATCTTGATAATATCTTGCCTAGAACATGGTGCCCAGATCTGAACATGATATTCTAAATATGGTCTCACAACGCCTTATACAACAGCAACATGACCTCCCAACTTCTATACTCAATACTCTGACTGATGAAGGACAATGTGCCAAAAGCCTTTTGACCACCTTATCTACCTGCGACCCGACCTTTAAGGAACCATGCACCTTCACTCCAAGATCCCTCGGCTCTACAACACTACCCAGAGGCCTACCATTTGCTGTGTAGGTCCTGCCCTTGTTAGACATCCCAAAATGCAACACCTTACACTTCTCTGTATTAAATACCATCAACCATTCCTCAGCGCACCTGGCCAATCGATCCAGGTCCTGCTGCAGTCTTTCACAACCATCTTGGCTATCTGCAAAACCACCAACTTTTGTATCATCAGCAAACTTGCTAATCTTGCCCTGTATGTTCTCATCCAAATCATTGATGTAGATGACAAACAGTAACCGGCACAGCACTGAACCCTGAGGCACACCATTAGCCATAGACTGCCAGTCCAAGAAGTAACCTTCCACCATCTCCCTCTGCTTCCTTCCATGGAGCCAATTTGCTATCCATTCAGCTATTGCTCCTTGGATCCCATGTGATCTAACCTTCCAGAACAGCCTACCATGCAGAACCTTGTCAAATGCATTACTGAGATCCATGTACACAATATCCACAGCTCTGCCCTCATAGACCTTTTTGGTCACGTCTTCAAAAAAATCAATCAGATTTGTGAGACGTGACCTCCCACATACAAAACCATGCTGACAATCCCTAATCAGTCATTACTCGTCCAAATGCCTGCATAACCTATCCCTCAGAATACTCTCCAGTAACTTTCCAACTACAGATGTTAAACACACCGGCCTATAGTTCGCAGCATTTTCCCTGAGGCCCTTCTTGAAAAGAGGCACAACATTTGCCACTCTACAGCCTTCTGCACATCTCCTGTTTTTAAGGACAACTTGTAAATTTCAACAAGGGCTCCCACAATTTCCTCTCTGTTTTCCCACAATGTCCTCGAATATATATGATCAGGCCCTGGAGATTTATCTACCTTCATTCATGATAGTACCTTCAGTATTTATTTGATGGTAACACTGACAGCTGCAGGGATAGTTAGATTATAGAGGACATAGAGGCCTTCAAAGCATCTGTGGACCGAAAGGACCATACCCAGTTCAACAACTTAAAGATAGAAAGCTGTGAAGGTCAGTGAGGCAGGAGTGCAGACACTTTACTATTGGGAACATTAGTTTTATGCTGGTGACAAATAAAAAAGCTGCATGATGAGCATTGGAACAAACATGTCAGGGAATGATGGACAGCATGAGTAAGGATTTTTAGTCATGAAAGGACAAAGGTGAATATTTGTAAAGTTGGAAGCAAACAGTCCAGCTGATGAACAAGATTAGAGTTCAACTAAAATTCAAGCAGTGCGCCAAGATTGAAAAACGGCAGAATGTAGAAACAAGGGACATGCAATACATAATCTCTTTTTGGTTATGAACTAGCATTCAGTTTAAAAACAAACTAAATACATAAGTGTGAAAATAATTGTCTTGTTTGGCTCTCAAATTTATGGCAATGAAATTATTAATATTTGTTTGCTTTAACTCCTTAGTCATAGATAGAATCTTACAATGTGGAAACAGGCCCTTCGGCCCTACTTACCCACATCGGCCAACATGTCCCATCTACATTAGTCTCACCTGCCTGTATTTGCCCCTTATCCTCTCCATGTACCTGTCTAAATGTGTCTTAAACGTAGAAACAGAAATTTGTTATTCAACAAAATTTATTTGAAATCAATCACAATGGTGCAGCGGTAGAGCTGCTGCATTACTGCACCAGAGTCCCAGTTTCGATCCTGACTGCGGGAGCTGTCTGTATGGCGTTTGTATAATCTCCCTGTGCCTGCCTGCATTTTCTCCGGGTGCTCTGGTTTCCTGTGTTCCAAAGACATGCAGGTTTATAGGTTAATTGGGTTTGGTAAAATTGTAAATTGTTCTTAGTGTGCAGGATAGTGCTAGCATGCGGGCTGATCTCTGTTGGCATGGACCCGGTAGGCCGATGCACCTGTTTCTGCACTGTATCTATAAAGTCAAGTCAAACGTCCATGGGCATCATGGTCCCAAGCTCTGTTCTGAGAATAATATTCACCAGTTGGGATGCTCGGTGTACCCATGACCACCCTGCCAAACTTCTGATGGAGGATGCCAGTTTCCCACCACATTGGACATTAATACGTTTTGGAGGTCTTGTCACGTCTTTGTGTAGGCTAATGATGTTGGCATTAATTATTACCATGAAGGTAATGCCCTTTCCGATATCCACGGACAATAAATCTCCGGAGGTGGGATGGGTCTGTGAGCTGCGCGTGGGCAGAGAGCAAGTTGAACCGGAAGCCTCCAAGTGAAGTCGGAGTGGGACCGGGAGCTATGTGTGAGGCCAAAAGTTGAAGGTGCGGGATGACCAGCATGTGAGCTGCACCTGCGACGACCACACCCCCCCTTCCCCATACCTCCCTCCCCTAAACCACCCTCCCCCACACACCCCCTCCCCTAAACCCCCCTCCCTCACACACCCCCTCCCCCACACCCCCCCTCCCCCACACACCCCTCCCCCACACACCCCCACACCCCAACACCCCCCTTCCCCATCATACATTAAGGAAACAGGCCCTTTGGCCCAACTTGCCTACACCAACCAACATATCCCAGCATCTCTACTTGGTGCTGGCATGGGCCAGATGACATATTTATTCAAGGACAATTCTATGTTTCTGTGGTGAAATACCGGATTCATTTGCTAGATATTTAATCCTGAAAATTGTGGGGATTTGTGGAGAATGATCTGAATCCTTTGTGATTCAAAGGCCTTGAAATAACACTGCATCAACAAGAGATGATTCAAAAGGAAACACTGCGCATTTGCTTTCTTAATTCCAAGTTTATGTGATTGGAGTAGACATCTTTATGCCTTGTTTCAACATGATGGTAACTGAAGCATCTATTCGATCGGCTGCATACTCTCCTGTTAAAACAAACCCACGCTAACCATTGCAGGCAGCAAATGAATCAAAGCAAAGCAACTGGAGAATATTGATTTTTTTTGGACATTTTTGTAATCAAAGAACTGCTGCTTGCCATATTTGTTATTTTTGATGGATGTTGCATATGATTTGTTTAAAACAATTATTTTTTTAATTATTTGTTTTCTACACAATAAAATAATTATTAGGATCAGAAATCATTTGAAATATGTAATGCCGTCAAGCAGAAATGTTGAATTTCCCAGTTTACCTGCACCTCACCAATCACACTCCCCACCCTGAAACCATAAAAGAACCCGAGACATGATTCCTTCTTCAGCCTGAAGCCTCCCGTACCTGAGGTCCTAGTGTGCTGAACAAACTCGACAGAGCTTGGATCACTGTTCGTGGCGGTCACCCAACACGCCCGCTGTCTTCATTAGAGGATATTACCTATAAAGAGAGTTTGGAAAAACCTGGATTATTTTCTCTGGAATGCAAGATGTTGAGGGGATACCTGATAGTATTCTATACAGTTATGGGAAGCACAGATGAGACAGACAGTCGGAACCTTCTCCCCAGGGACTAGAGGGCATAGCTATAAGGTGAGAAGTGAAATGTTTAACGGGAATGTGCGGGACATGTTTTTTGCACAGAGATTGATGGGTACACCTGGAAAGCACTGCCAGGTGTGAAGGTGGAAGCAGGTATGATAGTGATGTTTAAGAGGTTTTGAGATAAGCACATGGATAGGCAGGGAATGGAGGGATATCAATCACGTGCAGGCATAGGATATTAGATTAACTTGGCATCATGCTTGTTGGCTGTGTTGTACCATTCTATGTTTCAAGGGTTTTCTAACAACCCGGCTGAGTTATTTTGCCACTATCTTGTAGTGACAGAAAAGGAGGCCATTTATCCTATTGAGTCAAAACTTTTCAGCTGGGAAATTCCATCAATCCTATTCTCCATCCCCTTTTTACTTCAGCCCTGTATCTTATTCTCCCTCACATACCCATCAATTCCTTTTGGATTTTCTACACTTTAGTAAATGATGATAGCCAATAAATCAACCAGCATGTCTTTGGACCAAACTTTAACTTGCAAAGTGTGCGAACGTTAACAGTTAGTGAGTCAGACATTCTAGTCCCATGTAATATACTCCAGTGTCGTAGCCCTAATCACCCCATGTGATATTTTGTTCTTGGTTTAGTTTAATTTGGAGATACAGTATGGAAACAGGCCCGTCGGCCCACCAAGTCCGCACCCACCATCATCACCCATACACAACTTCTATCCTAGCCATTAGGGACAATTTTACAGAAGCCAATTAACCTACGAAACTGCACGTCTTTGGAATGTGGGAGGAAACGGGAGCAGCCAGTGAAAACCCACGTGGTCACATGGAAAACGTGCAAAGTCTGTACTGACGGCACCCATAGTCAGGATCGAACCCCAGTCTCTGGCACTGTGATGCAGCAACTCTACCGCTGTGTCACTGTGCCGCCCGCAAGGATGATAGAGGGTGAATGTCCTAAATAATCCTTCTGGTCTTTAATTTCTTTGTTGCCAACAGTAAAAAACATCACCTAGGCATGTTCTAAGCCAAGGCCAGCTAAGACTCTAATTCAGATCAAACCTGGGTCTCTGGCGCTGTAAGGCAGCAACTCCACCACTGTGATACTGTGCTGCCCAAAAATGAAGGCTCTCGGTCTTGGGATATGGGATAAGGCATTTAAGCCTGACCTTAAGAGAAATTTCTTTAGGTGAGAGGAGCAAAGTTCAAAGATTTTTAGAAAATTGAACTTGAAATGTACAAGATGGTACCTAATATGTAGTGACTCTTGCGTATAGACTCAGTGTGCTCTACTATTTTACACTGTATGCAAAAAAAGAATTTCACTGGACTTTGGTCCATGTGTCATTGAATCTCCAGAGATGCTGTTGTTTTGTGCATTGACCAGCATCAGCAGTTCATTGTTTCAACATTGTGGTGAATATCTTCTGCACTATAGCTACCACATCCGACCACTAATGTACTCAATATTGTGCAATCTAACTGCAACACAGATTCCCAACTCTTACAGTCATTGCCTTGGCCTTTCAAGGCAAGCATGACCCTTTTCCACCACCCCATTGGCCATTTTCCGCTACCCCATCGAACTGTGTCACCATGTTAAGGTCATAAGGTCATAAGTGATTGGAGTAGAATTAAGCCATTCGGCCCATTAAGTCCCCTCCACCATTCAATCCTGGCTGATCTATTTCTCCCTCCTCACCCCATTCTCCTGCCTTCTCCCCATAATCTCTGACACCCGTACTAATCAAGAATCTATCTCTATCTGCCTTAAAAATATCCATGCACTTGGCCTCCACTGCTTTCTTTGGCAAAGAATTCCACAGTTCACCACCTTCTGATTAAATAAATTTCTCCACATCTCATTCCTAAAAAAAAATCCTCAGGGATAATATTCAGGGGGAATGCTCCTACCCCAAGATATGTTCAAGACAACTGAACAAGGGAACATTTCAGGATGATTTCCAGCAGTCCTGTGCTTCGATAGTCCAGAGCACTTTGAGAGCTGGGACCCTGGTGTCACTTAATGCGGGATAAGGTCTATGGTGTTTAATTATTAATGAAGACTTAGGGCGCAGTAATAGGCCAAACCATGCATTGTTGAGACTGAGATGAGGAAAAACTTCTTCACCCAGAGAGTTATGAATCCGTGGAATTCTTTGCCACAGAAGGTAGTGGAGGCCAATTCACTGGATGTTTTCAAGAGAGAGTTACATTTAGCTCTTAGGGCTAAAGGAATCAAGGGATATGGTGAAAAAGCAGGAACGGGTTACTGATTTTAGATAATCAGCCATTATTATATTAAATGGTGGTGCTGGCTTGAAGGGCCGAATGGCCTACTCCTGCCCTATTGTTCTATATTTCTATGTTTATATGATAAGACAAAATCTTATAGAAACATATAAAATTCTTAAGGGATTGGATAGGCTAGATGCAGGGAAAATGTTCCCCGTGTCAGGGGAGTCCAAAACCAGGGGCACAGTTTAAGAATAAGGGGTAGACCATTTAGGACTGAGATGAGGAAAATCTTTTTCACGCAGATAGTTGTGAATCTGTGGAATTCTTTGCCACAGAGGCCAATTCACTGGATGGTTTCATGAGAGAGTTAGATACAGCTGTTAGGGCTAACAAAAGCAAGGATTATGGGGAGAAAGCAGGAACGGGGTACTGATTTTGGATGATCAGCCATGATCATATTGAATGGCTCGAAAGGCCAAATGGCCTACTCCTGCACCGATTTTCTATGTTTCTATGTTTCTAATATGTGCACACACATTTGTTCTAGGTATGACTGGGGTCTGAGTCTCAGAACGGGAGGAATGAACAGGCATTCATGATCAATTTAAAGCCAATTTAGTATGGATATTTCAAAACACACGTATTTCTAGGCTGTGGTTATTGTTGTGTTTCCAGCACTGAAGAATGCTGAATTTGACCATAGCATCCCAAAATAAATTGATACAGCATTATGCACTAGCCTATATATAATGGCCTTGTGGGTATGGTTTTAAAGAGATAATACAGTGAGGGTTCACCATACTGTTTGCTGGTATGACTCTGGTCTTCCTTATGAGGATAAATAGTAAGATTAAATGAGAACTTACCAGTTTGAAGTTTGATCTTTATTTTATGAGGAGTTACGATGAGGGATTACGTGAAGACCCCGCCAGTACGCATGCGCGGCATTCTTCAAAGCAGTGGTGTGAAATCACAAATACCAAAGTTGACTAACATAGTCAGATAAGAGAGTACTTTATATACAAATTGACCTTTATAATAGAGGGTTTGGGAGGGTCCCATACCATTCTATGATATCGGCAAACACTTTCCAATCCAACATCCATTCGGTGTTGTCGTTGAATTAGCTTGACCTGGTGTCCTCCACTGTATTTAGCTTACCTGGAAGGTAAGTGGCTGAGATCCAAATATTTCTTTCCAGACACCAGTGCCAGATATTATTAACCAATTCATTGCATGATATCGACTTTATTCCACCCATATGATTAATATAGGCCACCACAGTGGTATTATCAATCTGTAATCGTAAATGCAAATGGTGCATGTCTGAGCAATGGGCCCGGAGTCCATGAAATGCTCCCAGCATTTCTAGATAATTAATCCTTAGTGCTCACATCAGGGTTAATTCTTGTGTACTCCATCTGCCTCCACAACTTGAGGTGGTAATAGTTGCTCCCCAACCTTTTGCAATGGCATCAGTCTGTAATGTAACAAGGGATTCATGATAGTGATAGGGGTTAGAACAATGCTGAGTATTGTCTATCCACCATTTTAACTCTAATTTTGCTTTCCCTGGTAGTTCCATAGGCCTATCAAAATGGCCTGCATGAGTTTTAATGCTAATATTTTTGCTTGTTGTAGATTTTGGTAATGGAGTGGTCCAAATTGTGCTGCTGGAAATGCAGCCACTAGTTTCCCAATTACTCTGGCTACTTGCCGAATGGATGGTTTTATGATGCCAGTGAGGCTTTTACATGCTTCCGTCAAGTCTGCCACTTTGTTTTGTGGCAAGGTGATAGACATTTGAACAGAATCGATAGTGAATCCCAGATAATCCATGGTAGCGGAGGGTTTCAATTTATCTGGATAAATGATAAATACCAGCTTTTGAAATAGATGCTTTGTGGCTGATACTGCCAATGTAGCCAACTCTAAATTTCCCCTACAATGAGAATATCATCAAGGTAGGCCATAACAATATGATTTTGTTTCCTCAAATATGCCAAAGCTCGTATTAACAATTTGGTAAATAGTCTGGGTGCCAATGATAACCCATTGGGTAAGGCCTTGTACTGCCAAAGCTGTCCCATCCAGACAAATTTCAGATATTTCCTATGATCCTTGTGTATTGGTACTGAATAGTATGCATCCTTTAGATTGATGCAAGCCTTGTAGTACCTGTCAGAGATTAGCTGTTTGGCTGTGACAAACGTGTCCATTTTGAAATGGATATATTGAACGGAAGTATTCAGTTTGGTCAAATCTATAATGATGCGGCATCCGCCGTCCTTTTTGTTTTTGGTAAATATGTTTGATACGAATTCTTGAGATTCTATGTTTGTTTTCTCAATTACCCCTTTTGCGCTTAATGTTGAAAGTTCAGCATGGCCTTCTGTTCTCTCTTTTTGTGAGAGTATAAACTTCCGGCTAGGTGTATGCTGAACTGGGATGGGGAGTTCGTATACAAATTCAATTTTGTATCCCTGAATACTTCCGAGTATGTAAGGATCAAAGGTAAAAGTGCTCCACACATGACGAAACAAGTGCAACCGTCCCCCAACCCGTGATAAGTTTAGACATGCAATGTTTCCGAGGCAACCAGACCCACCTACCTCCAAGGTTACCGGCGGTTCTGTGTTGGTTGTCTCTGTCCTTGCTTCTTGTTCTGTTGTGTTGCTGCGGTGTGGGGATGGCGCATTTTCCAAAAAGGTCGGGCTGGGCCATGGTCTAAAAAAGACCATTGTGCAGGTGGGCCGGCCTTCGAGCTTTCACCACCAGATGGTCTCTCGTTGTAACAGTGCCTGGTGGATGTTTCGGGGTGCTGCCGCCGCTGATATGGGGTTTTGGAGGTATTCGGCACCTGAATCATGCCGATAGCCTTGGCCTCCTCATCCAGTTCTTTTACCTGTTTTGGGAGGTTGTCGGCAGCTGTGCACTGCTGGGCCTGCATAATCCCGCAAATTTGGGATTGAGTGCAGGCTATATAATGCTTTTCCTGTAGCTATTCATTTCAAATAGCGTATTGCACTGGAGTGCTAGAGCGTCTTGCAGTTCTTCAGGCATTTCAACCCCATCAACTGTTCTGGCTACTGCTGTAATCCCAGCAGGCAGTAGCATGAGGATTCTTTGGAGTTTCACCTCCTGGCTCCTTATGGTCGGGCTATGTTGCCCCATATGGGGTTGTTGACAGCAGGCACATTTAGAGAAATACAATTCTCTGGCGCAAGGTATTTATCTCCCGTATTGTTAATTGCCTGTTCCTGCAGCTGGTTTGTTGCCATGTAATTCATACTGGCTGCCAGCTAAGGATGCAATGGCAGCCCTTTTTGGGTTGGCATGGCAAATTTGTTGACCATACCCAGTAATTCTTCTTGCGGCACCCCAGACACAGATGAGTCTTCAACCATGTCCCCTTCTTCGGGGTCAGCCCAGCTCTGACCCCCAATGCTCCCCTGCGAAGAGGGTGAGACATTTGGCAGTCCTTGATAGGAAGCTGTCGTGGGTCTGTGAAGAGACCCACTGTGACTCTGCCCCTACAAAAGCAGGTCACGCTGGAGCAATTGCTCCACCATCCGCTCCATGCGGGTAAGACGACCGCCGTCGCTATCAGCGAACAGGATGTCCTCAGGTCCCGACCCAGCCGAGTCAGCGGACCTGTGCGACTTCCGGGTGGTTTTGCAGTCGGACTGCGGCGCACCTGTGGTCTGTTGCGGTGAGAAGTCGGGGGCTGCTGGATGTACCTGCAGCTCTGGAGAGTCGGCACGCTGCTGGCTGCTTGCCGCAGCAGTGATTTTTTCCGCTGCCCTCCTTGATTTTCTGGACTCCATGGTGCTGTTTCCTGTAACACCCAACACACAGAGTCGCCACGAAACTCTACCGGACTGGTAAGTACTTACCTCCGGCTTGTTTTTAACTTACGCTCCCGACTGTCGCTTCCGCAATGCGTTCGACGATATGTCGCGCATGCGTGCTGGCGGGGTCTTCACGTAGTCACTCACATGACTCCGAAGTAAAATTGGGTTGATTAAGGTAGTGTTCACTCATGTTTAGAAGAATGTGAGGGAATCTCATTGAAACATTAAATTCAGATAGGATGCACAGATTAGGTGTGGGGAACATGTTTCCCTGGCTAAATATTTGACTTTAGACTTCAGAGGCATAGCGTGTAAACAGGCCCTTAGACCGACTGAGTCAGCTACGACCAGCAATCACCCTGTACACTAGCATCATCCTATACACTAGGGACAATTTACAATTTCACAGAAGCCAATTAACCTACAAACGTGTATGTCTTTGGAGTGTGGGAGGAAACCTGAGGACCCAGAGAAAATGCACATGGGCGAATGTACAAACTCCGTATGGACAGCACCCATAGTCAGGATTGAACCCGGGTCTCTGGAACTGTTAGGCAGTAACTCCATCACTGAGCTATTGTGCTGCCCTAAAATGAAGGGTCTGGGTCTTGGGATATGGAATCAGGCATTTAAGCCTGACCGCAAGAGATAAATTTCTATAGGTGAGAAGAGCAAAGATGTATAGAGCAAGTTTTTTACACAGAAGATGGTGGGTGTCTGGAAAGTGCTGCCGATGTTGGTGGTTGAGGCAGATACGATAGTGACATTTGGGAGACTTTTGGATAGGTATGTGGATATCCAGGGAATGGAGTGTTATGGATAAGAGTTGGTCTTGGCATCATGTTGAGTACAGACATAGTAGACAGAAGGGCCTGTTCTTGTGCTGCACCATTCTATGTTTGATGTTCTTCACTCTTGAGTGGTGAACCATAGAATTCTGTCACAGGAGGCAGCAGAGGCCCAAGTTATTGAATACAATTAAGAAGGATTTGGATAGATTTCTAGATAGAAAAGGGTTCCGGAGTGCCTATGATCATATTTAATAATGAACCTAGCTTGAAGATCTAATTTGCCAACGCCTGCTCTTGTTCTCTATGTCCCACGTTTCCATAACACTATCTGCTGAATGCAAAAAAAAAGTACAGTGAAGCTTCATACTACTTTCATACCAGAATATGACTAACTGTTACCATGGTAACAGAAATGCAGGCCATGGTAAAGGATTTATCTTTTTTAGCCTCCCCATATTTGGTCACATGTGACGCAGTTTTCTCGGGGCTCAGAAGTACCCTGTGCACGTCCCAGGATTATAAATGTCCTTGCACTGGAGATACAGCAAGCCGTGAATAGTTTTCAGCTGTGATTACTTTTATTCCAAAATCAAACTCCAATGACAATCCAGTCTGACAATTTGTCACAGTAGTGTTTGGGTATTGACTGAATTTACTGGCTGCAATAGCTGACATCAGATTTAAAAATGGAGCAGTTTAATCAGTAATTCCCTTCTGCCCTGCAACATCATCACTCACTCACCTCCCACTCACCACCAAACGCAGACAGGATCAGCCTTTGGATCAAGCCAGTCCTCATGATTTTAGTCCCATTGGGCCAATTACAGAGCAGAATGTTTTTTCCCCTCTTTGAACCATTAGAATAATTTGTTCATCTGCAACAATAATATAATAGACCATTTTTCTACCCTCTGTCTGTTGCCGACTAAACTAATTCTGAATTCACACAAGTTGCATATTGTGACAGTCTCTTTGATATGGAAGAGGAGGAAAACAATTATTTGACACTAGTGGAAGCCAGGGATTAAACATTTTATACACAGACAAAACACTGTGATTGTAAGTCAATAATGTATTGAACTGAGTGCTGAATGCTGCAAGATCATTTGATATGAGTAGGGAAAAACTGAGTTGGGAAAAACTTTGCCAACCAATTCAATAAAATATTTCTATTACAAACATCACTATCATGGTAAATCATAAATAAGCATTGACCTGTGCTTTTGGAAAGAGTGCTGGTTTATTAAACAATATCAAAAAGGCGAAGCTTTCAAATTGTTAATACATTTTCACAACAATAAGAGTTTCTTAAAAAAATGAATACTTTGAAAACAAATGTGGAAACATTAAAAAAAAGTGGAGGACACAACATTATACTCCAGTCCTGCTCCACCTGTCAATAAAACATGAGAATGATCCCAGGGATGATTGGGTTAATGTATGATGAGCGTTTGACGGCACTGGGCCTGTACTCGCTGGAGTTTAAAGGATGAGCGAGGACCTCAATGAAACTTACCGAATAGTGAAAGGCCTGGATAGAGTAAATGTGGAGAGGATGTTTCCACTAGTGGGAGAGTCTAAGGCCAGAGGCCATAGCCTCAGAATAAAAGGATGGACGTACCTTTGGAAAAGAGATGAGGAAGAATTTCTTCAGTCAGATGGTGGTGAATCTGTGGAATATATTGCCATAGACGGCTGTGGAGGCCAAGTCAACGGATCATTTTAAGATGGAGATTGACAGACTCATGATTAGTACGGGTGTCGGGAGTTATGGGGAGATGGCAAGAGAATGGGGTTGAGAGGGAAAGATAGATCAGCCATGATTGAATGGTGGAGTAAACAGGATGGGCCAAATGACCTAAGTTAGTTCCTAGAAGTTATGAACTTGCGAGCTTATAAAAGTGTGACTGAGACCGCATTTCATTCTACTTCTCCCACTCCACCCCATCCACATACCATTCCCACTCTTGGTTCCATATTCTTGATCCACTCAGTGCCCAAAAGGTTACTAACCTAACTGTTGAGTCTACCCCCAACAAATGGGCATCATTAGCACTTTAATTGAGCGAATGGCAAAGGTTTTCAAGACATTTCTCCTAATTTCTTTCCCAAATCTCATAAACTGATACTATTCTCACCCGAGACCAGATTTACCAGATGGATTTAAAAAAAACTGTTGTAGGTACTCAATGGACCAGGTAACATTTGTGGAGGCAAATGGACAGGCAATGTTTTGGGTTGGGAACATTCTTCAGACTCTCCTCAGATGCTGCCTGACCCATTGAGTTTTTCCAAGACTGTGGTGTGTTTTTTGCTCAAGATTCCAGCATTTTCTTTGACTCCATTTTACCAGACTGATCCCTGGGAAGGTGCGTTTGCCATATCAGGAAAGATATTGTAGACTGGACCTATATCTCTCCAGAGCGTAGAATAAGAGATAATCTCATCAAAACATGGAGCATGACAAAAGGAACTGGATGGTCTTCTCATCAGGCAGAGTGCAGTCCTGACCTCCCATCTACCTAATTGGAGACCCTTGAATTATCATTAATCATACTTTATTGGACACTACCTTGCACTCAATATTGTACCCTGTAAATATCTATACACTGTGGGCGGCTTGATTGTAATCAAGTAGAGTATTTTATTTGACTGCATAGTACACAAAATTTTTTTTTTTAATTGTACCTCAGTACTTGTGACAATAAACATCTAAACCTAAACTAGACTAGTGTATCTAAGATGAGAAGGAAATACTTCAATCAGAATGCGATGAATGTTTAGAATCTTCTACTGAAGAGTGTTGAGGAGTTTCAGTATATTCATAACAAAGATTGATATATATTTTAAGTATTAAAGTATTCAAAGGACATAGAAAGATTGATGCAAAGTGGTGATTTGATAATGGACCTTCATCTTCTGGAATGTCAGGGGTACAAATAGCTTTATCCTGAACTGAGGAATTGTAAGGGTAAAAATACCCTAATGGGACTTACCTACAGGCCCCCAAACAGTAGTCTGGATGTAGGGTACAGATTGAATTAAGAGTAAACATTGGCATGTCGTAAAGGTAATAATACTACGGTTGTTATGGGGGATTTCAACATGCAGGTAGACTGGGTAAATCGGGTAGGTACTGGACCCCAAGAAAGGGAGTTTGTGGAGTTCCTCCATGATGGATTTTTAGAGAAGTTGTACTGGAGCCTGCCAGGTAGAAGGCAATTCTGGATTCAGTGTTGTGTAATGAACCAGATTTGATAAAGGAACTTGAGATTAAGGAGCCATTAGGATGTAATGACCATAATATGATGGTTTTAATCTACAATTTGAGTGGGGGAAGGATAAATCGGAGGTGTCAGTATTCCAGTTGAACAAAGGGGATTATGGAGCCATGAGGGAGGAGCTGGCCAAAGTTGACTGGAAAGATACCCTAGCAGGGATGACAATGGAACAACAATAAGTAAGTAAATAAGTTTATTGGCCAAGTATTCACATACAAGGAATTTGCCTTGGTGCTCTGCCCACAAGTAACAACATGACATACAGTGACAGTTACGAATGACTCAGAAAACATTAAACATTAATAATAATAAAACATTAATGTTAAAACACCATTGATCAAGCATGTGAACCAACAAAATACCAGATTTTGTGGCCAGGGTGAGAGGGGTCAGGGATTTCTAGGTGAGAGGGGTCAGAGAGTTTGAGGCCAGGATTAGAGAGGTCAGAGGGGTCAATGCCAGGTATTTATGAGAATAACACAGAAGGTACAGGATCAGTTCATTCCAAAGAAGAAGAAAGATTCCAAGGTTAGTAAGGGGTGACCGTGGCTGACAAGGGAACTCAGGGACAGTATAAAAATAAAAGAGAAGAAGTACAACATAGCAAAGATGAGTGGGAAGCCAGAGGGTTGGGTAACTTTGAAGAGCAACAGAAGATAACTAAAAAGGCAAATGGGGAGAAAAGATGAGGTACAAATGTAAGCTAGCCAAGAATATAAAGAGGAAAGTAAAAGCTTTTTTAGGTATGTGAAGAGGAAAAAAATAGTTAGAACCAAAGTTGGACCCTTGAAGACTGAAAAGGGTGAATTTATTATGGGGAACAAAGAAATAGCAGATGAGTTGAACAGGTACTTTGGATCTGTCTTCACTAAGGAAGACACAAACTTTCTTCCTGATGTACTAGTTGCAGAGGATGTGGGGTGACGGAGGAACTGCAGGAAATCCACATTAGGCAGGAAATGTTTGGATAAACTGATGGGACTGATGACTGTTAAAACCCCAGGGCCTGATGGTCTGCATCCCAGGGTACTTAAGGAAGTGGCTCTAGAAATAGTGGACGTATTGGTGATCGTTTTCCAATGTTCTATAGATTCAGGATCAGTTCCTGAGGATTGGAGGGTAGCTAATGTTATCCCACTTTTTAAGAAAGGTGGGAGAGCGAAAACAGGGAAATAGTTAACCTGACATTGGTGGTGGGGAAGATGCTGGAATCAATCATAAAAGATTAAATAGCAGCATATTTGGATAGCAGTAACAGGATCATTTTGAGTCAGCATGGATTTACAAAGGGGAAATCGTGCTTGACTAATCTTCTGGAATTTTTTGAAGATTTAACTAGAAAAATGGACAAGGGCATGCCAGTGGATGTAGTGTACCTGGACTTTCTGAAATCATTCGACAAGGTCCCACATCGGAGATTAGTGTGCAAAATTAGGGCACGTGCTAGAATGCTGACATGGGGTAGAGTGCTGACATGGATAAAATATTGGTTGGCAGACAGGAAACAAAGAGTAGGGATTAACGGGCCCCTTTCAGAATGGCAGGCCATGATCTGTGGGGTACCGCAAGGCTCGGTGCTGGGACCGCAGTTATTTACAATATATATTAATGATTTAGATGAAGGGATTACAAGTAACATTAGTAAATTTGCAGATGACACAAAGCTGGGTGGCAATGTGAACTGAGGAGGATGCTATGAGAATGCAGGGTGACTTGGACAGGTTTGGTGAATGGGCAGATGCATGGCAGATGCAGTTTAATATGCGATAAATGTGAGGTTATCCACTTTGGCGGCTAAAAAACAGGAAGGCAGATGTTAAGTTGGGAAAAGGGGAAGTACAACGGGATCTGGGGGTCCTTGTTCATCAGTCAATGAAAGGTACTGCAGGCAGTGAAGAAAGTGAATGGCATATTGGCCTTCATAACAAGAGAAGTTGAGTATAGGAGCAAAGAGGTCCTTCTCCAGTTGTACAGGGCCCTAGTGAGCCCACACCTGGAGTATTGTGTGCAGTTTTGGCCTTCAAATTTGAGGAAAGGCATTCTTGCTATTGAGGGAGTGCAGCCTAGGTTCACAAGGTTAATTCCAGGGATGGCGGGACTGTCTTATGCTGAGAGAATGGAATGGCTGGGCTTGTATACTCTGGAATTTAGAAGGATGAGAGGATATCTTATTGAAACATTAAATTATTAAGGGTTTGGACACGCTAGAGGCATAAAACATGTTCCCGATGTTGGGGGAGTCCAGAACTAAGGGCCACAGTTTAAGAATAAGGGGTAGCAATTTGGAACAGAGATGAAGAAACACTTTTTCACACAGAGAGTTGTGAGTGTGGAATTCTCTGCCTCAGAGGACAGTGGAGGCTGGTTCTCTGGATACTTTCAAAAGAGAGCTAGATAAGGCTCTTAAAGATAGCGGGGTCAGGGGGTAGAATAATAGAATCATAGAAAATAGGTGCAGGAGTAGGCCATTCGGCCCTTCGAGCCTGCACCGCCATTCAATATGATCATGGCTGATCATCCAACTCAGCATCCTGTACCTGCCATCTCTCCATACCCCCTGATCCCTTTAGCCACAAGGGCCACATCTAGCTCCCTCTTAAATATAGCCAATGAACTGGCCTCAACTACCTTCTGTGGCAGAGAATTCCACAGACTCACCACTCTCTGTATGAACAAAGATCTTCTCATCTCGGTCCTAAAAGACTTCCCCCTTATCCTTAAATGGAGAGAAGGGGGAGATGGGGGAGAAGGCAGGAATGGGGTACTGATTGTGGATGATCAGCCATGATCACATTGAATGATGGTGCTGGCTCGAAAGGCCAAATGGCCTATTCCTGCACCTATTGTCTATTTTCTATTGTCTGTTTCGATTTAAGTTCTTGAATCTCCTCCAATTTAAAATGACCAAACAACATTTACTTCTTAACGTCTCTTCAAGTCTTTTTCATTGTCATTTTATGCACATTAAAATTCAACCCAAAGAAACAA
This sequence comes from Raja brachyura, assembly GCA_963514005.1. Next base: position 38,809,197 of record OY740784.1, on the reverse strand, counting down.
GGTTGACTTGAAGAAATGTGTGGGAAGGAACTGCAGATGCAGGTTTACACCAAAGATAGACACAAGTCGCTGGAGTGACTTGGCGGGACAGGCAGCATTACCCATTCCTTGTCTGCAGAGATGCTGCCCCATTGAGTTACTCCAGCATTCAAAGGAGCACTGAAGAAGAGCTTCAAAGGAGCATTCAACATAGCTAAGAAAATATTTTGACCATAATACTGGTGTTTTTAATTTTATTTCACCTGGGCATTTCAAGCACTTTGGTCACCACTAGTTCTGCATTCACAGTCATTCAGAATTGTAGGTACGTAGAATAAAAGCACAATAGATTTTCTTACCTTGAAAAGGCTATCAATTTCCTTTGATATGTAATGACGTGGGCAGTGGCAGGTGCTATAGACCTGCATGTGAAGGTAGATGCTCCCGCCACAATGAGTCTCGGGCAGAAAGGGCTCATCAGCCTCAGAAGGCAATCCATCTAGGAGAGGAAAAACTCTGATTTAAAACCTCCACTGCCTTGTGGCCATATCCAATCATGGAGTCGGAGCCCCTAAGGCAGTTCGTCGTTGTCTGCCACCTCGCTCTGGCAGCACCTGCGACGGTGCTGGAGCCAAACTGTAACGGCCCTGCTGTTCCTTTGGATCGATCAGCGACGTGGAGAGTGGGGACGTGCTGCATGGGCTCCAGCCTGTCCTCCATATGACATCGCCCAGGCTTGCATCCGACCACATCACCTGCAAACTAGGATGCATCACCCATGGTCAGTCATGACCGAAGGGGGCCTGCTATATAATGATGCAGAGAAGAATCTATATTATCAATGGCAACTGCAGGGCGATTATAGGGTTTTGGGATCTTGTGATTGGGTTGGTATGATCCATGTCAAAAGAATTATGCCCAAGAGAATTATAAAGTTTGTCAAATAACTGTCCTTTGGTCCAATTTTGTTTCCAATTAATTATTGCCTACTTTTTATATCAATAGTGTATTGACTAAATACATTCATTTCCAACTGATTACTGTGGACTTGTTGTTCACATTGAAAGCTTGCACAAACACGACAGATTGGACATCAGAGGAGATGGAGAGGATAGGACATGAATTAAATTATCTTTGCACCAGTTTTATTGTGGCATCTGCAGGGAAGCTATAGTTCTATAGTTGTCTCAGGAGTGACTGGCTGTTTAATGCTAGGATAATTAAGTCTTCACATCATTCCATTGGAGTAAGACCCAACTAAGTTAAGTCCTTACCATTTGTCATTAAGGCACCATCTCCACAATTGTACACATACATATTGAACTCTCCAATTTCCACCTCGACTTTAGAAAAGTCAAAAGCGAGAACAGGCCCTTTGGCCCACCGAGTCCATGCAAACCTCCAACTACCCCGTACACAGGCGCTATCCTACACACTAGTGCCAATCTTCAACTTACCTATCTTCAATGCCAATTAACCTACAAACCTGTACATCTTTGGAGTGAGGGAGGAAACTGGAACAATCAGAGAAAACTCAGGCGGTCACAGGAGAACGTACAAACTCTGTAGTCAGGATTAAACACGGGTCTCTTGCACTGTAAGGCAGCAGCTCTACCGCTATACCACTGTGCATCCCTCTTCCCACTTATTGGCCTAGGCCTCGTCCACCATTAGTTCAGACTTTTGCTCATCCCGGTCACTCCCTCTTCTCCCCTCACCCATCACGCAAGAGGTATAGTCATGTGAAAACCTCCAGATGCAGGGACTGTTTCATTCCAACTGTTATCAGGCAACTGAACCATTCTATCAACAACTACGAGAGAGCATTTCTGAGCTACCATCTACCTCATTGGAGACCCTCAAACTATCTTTAATTGCATGAAAAAGAACTGCAGATGCTAGATAAAATCGAAGGTAGAAATAAAATGCTGGAATAACTCAGTGGGTGAGGCAGCATCTATGGAGACAATGAATGGGTGACGTTTCGGGTCGAGACCCTTTTTTAGACAGATTTCGGGGGGGGCAAATATATTGAAAATGGGCGGAGACAATAGGACAAAGGAGAACAGGGAAGGGGAGGGGAAGGATGGAGAAAGCAAGGACTATCTGAAATTAGAAAAGTCAATGTTCATACTGCTGGGGTGTAAACTACCTAAGCGAAATATGAGGTGCTGTTCCTCCAAATTGCGCTGGGCCTCACTCTGACAATTGAGGAGGCTCAGGACAGAAAGGTCAGATTTGGAATGGGAGTGGGAGTTGAAGTGCTGAGCAACCGGGAGATCAGGTTGGTTACGACGGACTGAGCGGGGATTGTTCAGCGAAACGATCGCCGAGCCTGCGCTTGTTCTCGCCGATGTACAGGAGTTGACACCTGGAACAGCAGATGCAGTAGATCAGGTTGGAGGAGGTGCAAGTGAACCTCTGCCTCACCTGGAAAGACTGATTGGGTCCTTGGATGGAGTCGAGGGGGGAGGTAAAGGGACAGGTGTTGCATCTCCTGCGGTTGTAGCGGAAAGTACCAGGGGAGGGGATGGTTTGGATGGGAAGGGATGAATTGCCCAGGGATTTATGGAGGCAACAGTCTCTGTGGAAAACAGTGGAGGAGATGGGAAGATGTAGCCAGAAGTGGGATCTTGTGAAAGGTGGCGAAAATGTCGGAGGATTATATGTCGTATGCGACAACTGATGGGGTGGAAGATGAGGACAAGGAGGATTGTCTTTATTACGACTGGGGGAGGGGAGTAAGAGCGGGGCTCATGATATAGAGGAGGCACTAGTGAGAGCCTCATCTATAATGGAAGAGGGGAACCCCCGTTCCCTAAAGAATGAGGACATTTCCAATGCCCTAGTACGGAACACCTCAGTTCCATACTAGGGCGTAGATGGAGGAATTGGGAGTAGGATATAGAGTCTTTACTGGAAGTAGGGTGGGAAGAAATGTCATCAAGATAGCTATGGGAGTCAATGGGTTTGTAGTAGAATGTAGTAGTGGGTTTGTAGCAGAATATCTTTAATTGCACTTTACTGGATGTTATCATGCATTAAACATTATTCCCTTAATCATGTATCTGTACACTGTGGACAACTTGATTGTAATCATGTATCATCTTTCTGCTGGTTGATTAGCACGTGACAAAGGATTTTCACTGTGCCTTGTTACATGTGACAATAAACAAAACTTCAGACTTCAAAACTCTCTGACTGGCCCTGGCCAGAAGATACCTCCATCAAAGATCTCAACTATTCAGCACATTCACCCTCTGATCTTGCTCCTCCAGATTTCTATTCAGCCCAGTCACCCTCCAAATAGAATTTGTAACCCTTCAAAAACTCATCTCCCTGACACCTGACAACCCATCACAACCTCCCCAGGTATCAGGCAACCGAACCATTCTATCACCAACTTAGAGAGCAGTCCTGAACTACTATCTACCTCATTGGAGATCCTCGGACTATCTTTGACCGGACTTTACTGGAGTTTATCTTGCACTAAACATTATTCATGTTATTCCCTTTACCATGTATCTCTGTACAATGTGAAAGGCTCGATTGTAATCATGTCTTGTCTTTTGCTGACTGGTTGGCACACAACAAAAGTTTTTCACTGTGCCTCAGTACACATGACACTAACCTAAACTCAATTATTTTTTTTAAATCATGTCTTAATGCAATTTGCTAATTTCTCCCTAATTCCAAAGCCTTTGATCTTCTTGAGTTGTCATCCTACGTGATATATTATTGGGAGGTTGGCAGTCCAAGAACATTACAATTTTCCTTCCACCTTCATCTTCCATCAACACAATTGACACAGTGACACAATTGATTTAGTAGCACTTGAAGTCAGAGAAGCTTTTTACGACCGGCCATACAATATTTCACTTTGAAAATTAAAGTTAATGAAACATGATAGAACAACAGAGAAATCAAAGTCAACTTTTCTTCCTACTCACCTGACAGGATGACTCACAGTGCACTAAACTACCAGATAGCTTTTTCAGCAATTTGCACAAACTCTCTGCACTTGACATTGGCTGATATTTTGTTAGTTTGTTGTTATCACCAGGCTGTTGCCAGCAATTTCTTGGTATCTGGCATCGCAAAGAAGACAAGGATCAATCAACAACGTTTTTTAAAATATAAATAAAGAACGTCTTTCTCATTGATTAGCAGTCCTTGTCGGCAGGCAATCATCGACTAGTGACCATATGACAATTCTCACCCAATGATATAGGCACAGACAAGACAAATGCAACTACCTGTGAATATTCACGTCAAAATATAGTGCTCCAAGTGCTGGAGTAACTTATTGGGTCAGATAGCATCACTGGAGAAAAAGGATGAGTGACGTTTTGGGTCAGAACCCTTGTTCAGTGAAACTAGTGGGGGGGGAGGTAACTAGAGGTAGGAAAAGGCCAGAACAAATCAGGTCCAGCAATAGATGACGAAGAAAGGGTGGAGCCCATGATGGTCTAATGTTGGCTGGGGGAGAGGTGATAATGAAGGGATACGGGGCTACGAACAGTGGAACTAGTAGGGTACACAAAAGGCTGGAGAAACTCAGCGGGTGCAGCAGCATCTAAGGAGCGAAGGAGATAGGCGACGTTTCGGGTCTCGACCGGAAATGTCGCCTATCTCCTTCGCTCCTTAGATGCTGCTGCACCCGCTGAGTTTCTCCAGCCTTTTGTGTACCCTCGATTCTTCAGCATCTGCAGTTCCTTCTTTAACACAGTGGAATTAGTAGGACCAGCATGGGGGAGGTGGGGGGGGGGGGGGGGGGGAGGGGGGGGGAGGGGGGGGGGGGGGGTGGGTTAGAGAGGGAATGCAGGGGTTACTTGAAGTTAGAGAAATCAATGTTCATACCGCTGGGTTGTAAGCTGCCCAGGTGAAATATGAAGTGTTGTTCCTCCAGTTTGCGTGTGGCCTCACTCTGACAGTGGAGGAGACCCTGGACAGAAAGGTTAATATGGGAATGGGAAGGGGAGTTAAAATATTTGGCAAATGGGAGTTCATGTTTGCCAAGGCGAACTGAGTGTAGGTGTTTAGCAAAACGATCGTGCAGCCTGCTGTTGGTCTTTCCAATATATAGGAGCCTACACTGAGAATAATTGTCGTCAAGTCAAGTTATTGCCACACACACAAGTACAGAGAATCACAGGTACAATGCAAAATCTTTAGTTTAGTTTAGAGATACAGTGTTTAAACAGGCCCTTCGAACCATTGGATCCGCGCCGACCAGCGATCCCCGCACATCAACACTATCCTACACCCGCTAGGGACAATTATTTACATTTTTTAAAAACATTTACCAATCCAATTAACATACAAACCTGTACGTCTTTGGAGTGTGGGAGGAAACTGAAGATCTTGGACAAAACCCATGTAGGTCACGGGAAGAACGCCCAAACTTTGAACAGACAGCACCCATAATCGGGATTGATCCCGGATCTCCGCGCTGCATTCGCTGTAAGGCAGCAACTTTACCGCTGTGCCACCGTGCTGGCTGTTATATTTCATCTTCCCTATATTTCCTTCCACCTCCATTTCGTTGACCTTCACTGACCTAGTGGGACTAGTGTAGATGGGAAATGTTGGCTGGTGTGAGCAAGTTGGGCCAAACAGCCCGTTTCCATGTTGTAAGACTATGATTCTCTGACTCTATGACATTATGACCCTTCTACAGGCCAATAATTTTTGAGAACTTTATCCATGACATTGATGCCCTGCGACTAAACTATTCCAATGCACCCCCTCACTATTAAGGCACTGCAAAACTCATTTTCATTTCAAATTACTCTATAACCTCGCAGCACAAGAAATCATATACTTGAAAAGGTGTCCTTTGGCCCAACAATTCGGCACAGACTATCAAGCACCCATTTCTACAAATCTTAAACTAATCCCATTAGGGGGAATTTACAGTGGCCATTTTACCAACCTGCATGTGTTTGGAATGTGGGGGGAAGCCAGAACACCCAGGGTAAACCTACATCATCAGAGGGAAAATGTGCAAAGCCTGAAGAGAGAGCAAGATTGAACTAGACTTGCTGGAACTGTGAGGCAGCAGTTATATTTGCTTTGTCACTGTGCTGTTCATTCTTGAATTTGTCTAGCCTTATATTTAGAGTCATAGAAACATAGAAAATAGGTGCAGAAGGAGGCCATTCGGTCCTTCAAGCCAGCACCGCCATTCATTGTGATCATGGCTGATCGTCCCCAATCAATAACCCGTGCCTGCCTTCTCCCCATATCCCTTGATTCCACTAGCCATTAGAGCTCTATCTAACTCTCTCTTAAATCCATCCAGTGATTTTCCTCCACTGCCCCCTGTGGCAGGCAATTCCCCAAATTCACAACTCTCTGGGTGAAAAAGTTTGTTCTCACCTCAGTCTTAAACACCTCATTCATTGAATCACAGAGTGATACAATCTGCCCATCTCACCCACACTGCAACAATGTCCCAGCTACCTGAGTCCCACTTGCCTGTGCTTGATCATTATCCCTCCAAACCTGTCCTACCCATGTACCTGTCTAACTGTTTCTTAAACAATGGGATAGTCTCAGCATCAACTTTCTCTTCTGGCAGCTTGTTCCATACACCCACCATCCTTTGTGTGAAAACGTTACGCCTCGGATTCCTGTAAAATATTTTCCCCTTCACCTTGAACCTATGTCCGCTGGTCTTCGATTCCCAAACTCTGGGCAAAAAACGGGTATATTGGGTAGAATGCATCTACCTGATATATTCCTCTCATGATTTTGTATTCCTCTATAAGATCTTCCCTCATCCTCCTGTGCTCCAAGGAATAGAGACCCAGCCTACTTAACCTCTCACCCTCTAGTCCTGGCAACAGATCTTTAAGAGGAAACACTTTTTCACACAGAGAGTTGTGAGTCTGTGGAATTCTCTGCCTCAGAGGGCAGTGGAGGCCGGTTCTCTGGATAATTTTAAGAGAGTGCGAGATAGGGCTCCTAAAGATAGCAGTGTCAAGGGATATGGGGAGAAGGCAGGAATGGGGCAATGATTGTGGATGATCGATCATAATCACGTTGAATGGCGGTGCTGGCTCGAAGGGCCGAATGGCCTACTCCTGCACCTATTGTCTGGTGTCTATAGGTTCGGGAGCAACAGGAGTGAGTTTGGTGATTGGCTGAGAGGTAAACTCTTGGGAATTTCTTTGTGTTTCTTTCAGTGGCGGTTAGTTTAAAACCGGGCGTTACCAGCTAGGAGGATCACATACCTTCAAGTTCGGGAGCAGCAGGAGTGAGTTTGGTGATTGGTTGAGGAATTTAATTTGCTAATTGGTTAACTGCCGATTTAAGCAATTTATCAGCCAATATAAGCAAGGTTTGCTGTCGGGGAGCAGCCTTGATGTGGGAACTGCCTTGTGAGAAAAGTGTGAATCTTTTGCTTGTGAGTCTTAGGAGAGGAGGCTATGCCAAATGTTGGAGAGAATGGATTGTGGTGAAGACATGATGGGTAAGTTGATTTGGTGTGACGCTTGTGGGAGGTCAGAGACACTGATGGTGCCTCTAGCTGCTACAAATGTGGTAAGTGTGTCCAGGTTCAGCTCCTGGAGGACTGTGTTGGGGCACTGGAGAAGCAGCTGGATGATCTCAGGCCATCCAGGATAATGAGAGTTTTGTGGATAAGACCTTCAGTGAGGTTGACATGCCAAGGCTGCAGAAAGAGCGAAGGTGGGTGACTGTGAGAATGAGGAGTAAGCGTGGCGTGCAGGAGACATTGGTGGCTGTACCTAATGAAAACAGGTACACCCTTTTGAGAACTGTCGGGGCCGGCGACGCTTCCAGTCTGACAGGTGGACAGGTTGGAGGCTCCAACCCAAGTGATGAGACTTGACCGGTGAGACTGAAGTCGGGCAGAGCTATAGTGGTGGGTGATTCCATTGTCTGAAGTATAGACTGGAGATTGTGGGACGGCAGACAAGATGCGTGGATGGTCTGTTGCCTCCCTGGTTACGCCTTGGATTCCTGTAAAATATTTAGATATCACAGACTGACTTCAGAACATCCTCAAGAGGGAAGGTGAACAACTGGCAGTATTTGTGCACGTGGGCAGAAACGACATCGGGAAGAAGAGGAAGGAGGATCTGCAACGCGAGTTTAGAGAGTTACGAAGAAGACAGAAAAGCAGGACTTCTAGGGTGGTTATCTCTGGATTGCTTCCTGTACCTCGTGCTAGTGAGTGCAGGCGCAGGGAGATGGGAGACATGAATTGGTGGCTGGGGGGCTGGTGCAGGGAGCAAGGATTTAGTTTTATAGACATAGAAACATAGAAAATAGGTGCAGGAGTAGGCCATTCACTGCACTGCCATTCAATATGATCATGGCTGATCATTCAACTCAGTATCCTGTAACTGCCTTCTTTCCATACCCCCTGATCCCTTTAGCCACAAGGGCCACATCTAACTCCCTCTTGGGTATGGCCAATGAACTGGACTCAACTGCCTTCTGTGGCAGAGAATAGTAAGATTGAACGAGAACTTACCAGTTCGAAGGTTGATCTTTATTTTATGAGGAGTCGAAGTGAGGGATTTCGTGAAGAGCCCGCCGGCGCGCATGCTCGACATACTTCAAAGTAGCGGCGTGGAATCACAGAACCAACAATAGAAATGACTTCGCATAGTATGATTGAATTGACTAAGATTACCAGATGAAGGTGATTGAGGGTTGGGCGAGGAGGGCACGAAATCCCTCACTTCGACTCCTCATAAAATAAAGATCAACCTTCGAACTGGTAAGTTCTCGTTCAATCTTACTATTTAATTTCGGAGTCACGTGAGTGACTTCGTGAAGACTTCAAAGCTTCTGTGATTACACGTCCTGGACCACGTCCATGCTGACACACCACTACCAGGGATGGATGGGAGGAACAAACTTGCTCAATAGTTCATACTGCAAAACAAGAGCATATTTATTAATAACAAATCAAAAACCCCTCATGCGGGGACATCTCCACGTTCTTGACCTGCATTCAGCACGGCTTCTGCGAACTGTAGAGGAGCAGCAACAGGCTTGTTATAAAAACGCTGGAACACAGCTTCATTCGCCCATCCTGCTGTGGCGAGAATTTGGTCCATGGGCACCTCCATGACCCTCGCCGCTGACGTCGATGCAGCCCTGGTGGAATGAGACTTGAACACATTAATGTCGATACCTGACTTACCCAAGACGACTCGAAGCCACCTGGATATCGTCTGGACTGTCACTCGATGATGAGGTCTCTTATGAGTGACAAGCAGGTATCCCTCCATTCCTCTGATGCGTGCCGTCACCTTGACATAGTGGCGGATATGTGAGGCTAAACATAGCCTAGCATCTGCGGGGTATGCCGGGAACTTCAGCTGCAGCCCTGTGCACCCAGGTCTATGCTGCTTTAGTAGCTCGTCAATGAAAAAGACTACTTCTGTAGGGGTAGATGTCATTCTGTCGACACGAAGTTTGTGTAGTGTCTGTACCCTCTGAGCTGAAGTCAGCGCTAGTAACATCACCAGCTTCATGGTGAGTTGGTCCAGTTGGAGCCCTTCCATGGGAGACCACGTCCTGAGCAGGGTTAATACGTCCCTGACATCCCAGGTGATATTATAGCGTGGTGTAGGCGGATTCATATTGAATATACCCCGCATGAGTCTGGACACTAGCCTGTTGGATCCTACCCCAATCTTGAGGTAGAATGATAGCGCACTTCTGGCGCTGTTGATGGCACTGTAACTTAAGTGTTCATCATGGTGCAACCCCGCGAGGAATTCCAGGACGTCGGTTATTGTCACGTCATCGTACGTGATGCGAGAGCGGCTGCAGTAGGCTTCCCACTTCTTAATATGCGAGCGGTATCTTCGCCTTGTGGACTCTCGACACGACGCCCCGATGGTGTCCATGGTCCGAGCCGAGAGGCCGTATTGGACTAACGGCCTGTTCAGAACCTGCAAGCCAACAAATTTAAATAGCCATGGCAGGGATGTGGCTCCCCTGAGACAGGGTGAGTAACCAATTGTGGGCAACCCTTCAAAAGGACCCAAGGTTCGTTGAGCATGTCAAAGACCACCGGATACCAAGGCTGTGTGGGCCAGTCGGGTATAATAAGGATGCCCTTGGCAGCATCTGCCTGAATCTTTCGCAATACCCGACTGATGAGGCAAAACGGAGGGAAGGCATAGAAAAACCAATTCCCCCAGTCCAGCGAGAATGCATCTAGCGCTATTGCCCCAGGATCTGGTTTCCATGAAACGTAGGCTGGTACCTGATGGTTCAACCGTGACGCAAAAAGGTCAATGTCCGGTTTACCAAATTTGGCTGTGACTTTAGAAAAAATCTCAGGATGCAACATCCATTCAATGTTGTCATTAAATTTGCGTGACCTGGTGTCCGCCACAGTATTAAGCTCACCTGGCAAATAGGTAGCTGAAATCCAAATGTCTCTTTGAACACACCAGAGCCAAATCGAGTTAGCCAATTTGTCACACGAAACTGACCTGGTACCACCCATATGGTTTAAATATGCCACAGCTGTGGTGTTGTCTATTTGGAGACGGACGTGTGCTCCAACAAGCTTGGAACAAAATGCACGAAGTCCGTGGAATGCTGCCAGCAACTCCAAATAGTTAATCCCTTGAGTCAACAACATCGATGCCTCAAGGGTGTCCCATCTGCCCCCACAACTAGAGCAATTATCAGTAGCTCCCCAGCCATTGGAGCTTGCATCAGTCTGTAAATATACCACCGGATTAGCCTCCCTGACAGGCTTAAATGAGTTGCTAATGTGACACACCCACCATTGCAACTCAGTTATCGCTTCGGACGGCAGCTGCATTGATCGATCGTAATGACCAGCGTTCCGTTTTAACGCAGTAATTTTAGCTCTTTGCAAATTCTGATAATGCAAAGGTCCATATCGTGCTGCCGGAAACAAAGCCACTAGCTTGCCAATTACTGTGGCTGTATGCCGAATCGATGGTATATTGGTGCCAATTAAATCTCTGCACACCTTAGTGACTTCCTCAATTTTGTTAATTGGTATAGTTATCCTCATGCTCATTGAGTTCACCGTGAACCCTAGGTAATTAATTACCTGGGCAGGGCAGAACTTCGATTTCTCTGGATGGACAATGAATCCTAATTGTTGAAATATATTGACAGCAGCTGCAACACCCTGTTCAGCCAATTGCAGGGTGTGGCCCACAATAAAGACATCATCTAAATAGGCCATAACTATATGATGTCGTTGTCTCAAATAAGCCATGATTGGCTTCACCAATTTAGTGAACAATCTAGGGGCTGTAGTGAGCCCATTAGGCAAAGCCTTATACTGCCAAAGTTGCCCCATCCAGATAAATTTCAAAAACCTTCTATCATATTTCTGGATGGATACTGAATAATATGCATCCCTCAAATCAATGCATGCCATAAAGCAGCCATGAGAAATCAATGATTTGGCTGTTTCAAACGTATCCATTTTAAAATGAGTATATGTTACAAACGTATTCGAACGGGTTAGATCAATAATGACACGACAGCCTCCATCCTTCTTAGGTCTAGTAAATATGTTCGAAACAAATTCAATTGGCTCATGCACTGTTTTCTCAATCACACCCTTTTGTTCCAGACTTAAAATTTCCTTATAACCTGCTGCCTGTTCTGCAGCAGACAATTTGAACGTACGACCAGGCATGTGCTGGGATGGAGGAATGTCGCCATTAATAAACTCAATTTTATGCCCCTGAATATTCCGCAACACATACTCATCACCAGTAAAATTACCCCATGCATCCAAAAACAGCCGTAAACGACCACCAACATGGGAAGTTAAACAGAGAGAAAAAAGAGAACCAGACCCCCTCACCTCCGTGGTTACCGGCGGTCCTTGACACGTGTGGGTGGCCGTGGAGGTGCTGGGTTGGCTTGAGGGTGCGGCGTCTTCGATTTCCACAAAGGTCTCTGCCGACCCTGTCCTAAAAAAGACCCTTGGTGCTGGTTCTGGTGCTGTTGTCGTTGTGGAGCTAGAGGGCGAGTCCTCGTCGAGGCACTGGCCGACCCTCGTGAGCGAATGTATGGAGCTTTTGAGCCTGACGGTGTGGGGGCACTCTGAGAGCGCATGATCCCCACCGTTTTGGCTTGTTCGTCAAGCTCTTTGACTCTCTTCGAGAGGTCCTCACCAAAGAGCTGACGGGGCGGCGGCGGCGGTGGTTTGCACAATCCTGCAAACTTCGGGTTGAGTGCTGGGCGGATGCTGTTTTTGCGAAACCCGTTGATTTCGTGCTGGGTCGCGCACAATAAGGCCAGAGCATCTTCCTGGTCCAAATTCAGTTCGTCCCCGTCCACCGACCCCGCAAAGGCGGTAATACCGGCCATGAGGAGTTTCAGAATCCGCTGCAATTTTAGCTCCTGTTGACGGATAGCCGCACTGATGTTGCCCCATATTGGCGTATTGACCACAGGCACATTGAGGGAGTTGCAGTTTGATGGAGCCTTGTGACGGCTCATAGCCTGGATGAGGACTTCTTCCTGCAGCACCTGATTATTGAGAAAGTCCACTGTGGCTGCCAGCTTTGTATTTAGAGGAAGACCAGCCGTATGTGGGGCCGCGAATTTGGTCGCCACATACAAGAGTTCCTCCGCTGGCACCTCCAACGGAGGTGGTACGGGATCCACCAGAACCTCCTCCTCCTGCTGCTCCAGGCTGATAGTAGATGTTGGTGAAGACGCCCTGTGCCTGTTGCTGCCCTGCTGTTGTTGACGTTGAAACAGGAGCTCCAGCAGCCGCTCCATACGGTCAATACGCCCTTCACCCTGAACACTCAGGTGGTCGGAGTCCTCCGGCTCTGAAAAGAAAACCGGGCTCCTGTCATCGGCCCGCACCTCGTCGAGGCCCTGCCGGTGCCGGTAGTTGTCGCTAACAGCCGCCGAGGCGAAACTGCGCGATTCCTGCGCGGGCGTGTTCAACCGCCTCCGTTTAGCGGGAGCTGAAGCCGCTGCCTCTAAGGGCACTTGCGGCGAGGTGTCGGCACCAGCCGAAGCATGGCTGCCTGGGGCCCGCGCAGTCCTGCCGGCTGCCCACATCGTGGACGTTGCCGACGCATGGTCTCGCCCACCCATCCATGGGGGGCTCGGCGACCGTGACGAGACCCGACTCGACCGACCCGTCCCGGCGTCGAGAGTCGGGGTGTGCCGGCTGGACCTCACAGCCGCCCCGGGTCTCGTCCTGGAACCTGACCGCTCCTCCGCGATAGGCAATGCCTTAGCCCTAACAGGGTTAGGCTTCTGGGCTCCTGCCCTCCCCCTTCTCGGAGGGCTGAGTGGAACAGGCCGTGCAACGGCACGTGCCCTGCTCGAGGTCACCAGCGAGCCCGCTGACGACCTGACTGCCATGGCAGGGTCCCCCTGCTCTGGCGGCACACCACACTCCTCCTCGTCGAACTCCTCCGAGCTGTGGTGTGCTGGCGGATCTGGACCTGTAATCACAGGGCTTACCCACATCTCCGCCTGAGTCCCGGCCTGCGCTGCAGGTACTGCCGATGGTAAAGGCCCCGGAACTGTTGACCGGCGAACTCGTCCTGACGTCCTCCGGCCCTTCGAACTCCCATCCATGTCCTTGCTGCAAGACATAATCAGACAACAAGGACCACCAACTAAAGGTAGAATACTTACCTCCGTGGCCCCTTATGAAGGGCTGGCGAGGAGCGCGCTCCACCGCCAGCCGTCGCAGCAACGCGTTACGACGATATGTCGAGCATGCGCGCCGGCGGGCTCTTCACGAAGTCACTCACGTGACTCCGAAATGAAATTCCAGAGACTCACCACTCTGTGTGATTCCAGAGACTCACCACTCTCTGTGTGAGTCTAGACCACTGGGATCTCTTCTTTGGTAGGGGTGTCCTGTATAATAGGGACAGGTTAAACCTTAACTGGAGGAGTACCAATGTTCTGGCAGGCAGGTTTGCTATTGCTGGACGTGTGTGGTTGAAGTAAATAGTAGGGGGGAGGGATTGAGAAATTGGGAGAATAAAGATGGAGTTAAAGGGAAAGCAGGTACAAAAAAAGTTACAAAAGACTCCCGAAGTAATGGGAAGGAGAGTTCAAGAAGGGATAAGAGAGTAAGGTCATGGCCAATACTGACTGGGGGTTTGAGAGGGGAGGTGAATACCGAAGGTAAAGTGTTGCGCGAAGTATAAGAAATTAAGTAGATGAGCTTGAGACTCAGTTAGAAATTGGCAAGTAGGATGTTGTGGGAATTACAGAGACATTGCTGCAGGAGGACCAGGGCTGGGAACTGAATATTCAAGGGTATACGTCCTATCGAAAAGACAGTCAGGTGGGCAGAGGGGGTGGGGGAGCTCTGTTGTTGCGGAATAAAATTCAGTCCCTTGCAAGGGATGACATAGAATCAAAAGATGTTGACTTGGGCAGGTTGGGTGAGTGGGCAGGTGCATAGCAGATGCAGCTTAATATGGATAAATGTGAGGTTATCCACTTTAGTAGCAAAAACAGGAAGGCAGATTATTATCTAAATGGTGTCAAGTTGGGAAAAGGGGAAGTACAATGGGGATCCTTGTTCATCAGTCAATGAAAGTAAGCATGCAGGTACAGCAGGCAGTGAAGAAAGCGAATGGCATGTAGCCCTTCATAACAAGAGGAGTTTAGTATAGGAGCAAAGAGGTCCTTCTGAAGTTGTACAGGGTCCTAGTGAGGCCACACTTGGAGTATTGTGTGCAGTTTTGGTCTCCAAATTTGAGGAAGGACATTCCTGCTATCGAGGGAGTAGAGCACAGGTTCACAGTTAATTCCTTGGATGGCGGGACTGTCATATGCTGAGAGAATGGAGTGGCTGGGTTTGTACACTCTGGAATTTAGAAGAATGAGAGGAGATCTAATTGAAACATGTAAGATTATTAAGGGTTTGGATATGCTAGAGGCAGGAAACATGTTCCGATGTTGTGAGTCCAGAACCAGGGACCACGGTTTAAGAATAAGGGGTAAGCCATTTAGAACGGAGATGTGGAAACACTTTTTCACACAGAGTTGTGAGTCTGTGGAATTCTCTGCCTCGGAGGGAGGTGGAGGACGGTTCTCTGGATACTTTCAAGGGGGATGGTTCATCCATATAGCCTCTCTAGATGAACCATCCATAATGTCACCTCTGAATACCGCTATGACATCCTCCTTAACCAACAATGTAACCCCCCCTCTTTTTCCCTCACCCCTGTCTCTCCTGAATTTCCTGTACCATGGAACATT
This sequence comes from Raja brachyura, assembly GCA_963514005.1. The sequence goes on along the minus strand of OY740784.1, from coordinate 38,793,969 downwards.
GAGCTGCCAGTCCTGCCCCTCCCTTAACCAGGTTTCAGTCATGGCTACAACGTCCCAGTCGCTCGGACCTATCATGCCCAAAGCACATCTGCCTTACCCATCAGGCCTCTTGCATCAAAATATGTGCAGTTTAAACCAACCCTCCTTCCTCGCTCTGCACCTTTCATCTGCCTGTTCTTTCCACTAACCTTTCCCACACCACCCTCCATGCCTACTTCTAGCCTCTCACATACCTTAGTCCTGCATGAGATCCCACCCCCTGCCAATCTAGCACGAGATCCCACCACCCTGCCAATCTCTCAAAAGTTCTGTCTACCACCACCTCTGGTCACTTGTGCATCTCTTCCAACTGACTTATAAAGTAATGGGTTCAAAGAGTCATAGAGTGATACAGTGTGGAAACAGGCCCTTCAGTCCAACTTGCCCACACCGGCCAACACGCCCCAGCTACACTAGTCCCACCTGCCTGCACTTGTTCCCCATCCCTCCAAACCTGTCCTATCCAATGTATGACACAAAAAGCTGGGGTAACTCAGTGGGACAAGCAGCATCTCTGGAGAGAAGGAATGGATGATGTTTCGGGTTGAGACCCTTCTGTCCATTCCTTCTCTCCAGAGATGCTGCCCGTCCCACTGAGTTACTCCAGCTTTTTGTGTCGATCTTCAGTTTTAACCAGCATCTACAGTTCCTTCTCTCACATTGTCTTATCCATGTACCTGTCTGACAGTTTCTTAAACTTCAGAATAGTCCCAGTCTCAACTACCTCCTCTGGCAGCTTGTCCCATACACCCACCACCTTTTGTGTGAAAACATTCAAATTAATTCAAATTCAATATTTTCCCCTTCACAAACCTATCTCGTCTGGTCCTTGATTCACCTAAACTGAGCAAGAGACTCTACCCGGTCTATTTGCCTCATAATTTTATGTTCCTCTATAAGATCACCCCTCATTCGCCTGTGCTTCAGGGAATAGAGTCCCAGCCTATTCAACCTCTCCCCATAGCTCAGACCCTCTAGTCGGGGCAATATCCTCAAGTAGCTTTTCATCAAGCTATTCTTAGCCGTCACCATGTCCAAAAACATAGACTTTCCCCCTTCAAGTCAGTCCTTTCATTCATCCAAATATTTATTTGGCACAATGGGTGTTTTGGTGGTCAGCAATGATTCGACGTGCTGCAGGATCTGTTTGGTGTTGGATTGCTGTATGTATCTGTGACAGAGATACAAGGAATTGAAGATGCTAGCTTACAAAAAAACACTAAAGTCAAGAGTGTTTTATTGTCATATGTCCCGGGCTGAACAATGAAATTCTTACTTACAGCAGCACAAAGGGACATAGTACTCTGTAAACAATATAATAAAGTTCAGTGTATACACACACGTAACATAAAAACAAACAAACAAAAATAATAGTGCAAAAAGACAAAACTAATGCACCCAAGTCTATGTTGTTTAGAGCTTATTTGGAGGTTGTAGTGTTTAATAGCCTGATTACTGTATGGGAAAAGCTATTCCTGAACCTCAGTGCTGGGGTAATTTAAAGGGGCCAGCATGGGGGACATGGATAGGTGACGTTTTGGGTTGGAACCCTGCTTCAGTCTTCCAGAGATGCCGAACCTGTTGAGTTACTCTAGCACTTCGTGTTTTTTTTCTATCTATGACATTCTGGTTTAATTTATTAAAATGGAAAATTTATTGCGATGCTTTCTTGCATGAAAATTGCTGTGTAAATACAAATATTTGTTGCTGTTACAACATGAGTTACAACAGGATATCCAATGAGGTGGGAACATCCCCCATTGAATAGCCTCATCAATTCATGTTCGTAAGTGATAGGAGCAGAATGAGGCTATTCGACCCAAGTCTACTCCCCCATTCAAACATGGCTGATCAATTTCTCCCTCCTAAACCCATTCTCCTGCCTTCTCCCTATAACCCTTGACTCCCTTACTAATCAAGAATCCATCTACCTCTGTCTTAAAAATATCCATTGACTTGGCCCCCACAGCCTTCTGTGGAAATGAATTCCACAGATTCACCACCCTCAGTTGGGATCCTGGTTTAAGGACCATACTGAAACAAGAATCAAATGTATCTTGGTCTCTTATCTGGCAACTTTGCGAGTTGTTAGCCTTTCATAAAATGGCTATAATAGAGGTCACTGAGACATTTTCCGATCTATTTTATGCCAATCTATTTGAAAAATAAAATAAAAAACAGAAGCTAGAAGTGTCTTTGGATGTTATGTTTAGGGTATTTCTAAAAAAAGTATTCTGCTGCATTAAGAAATTGATGACGAGATGGCGTCATTGGATAATACTTATATATTATTAATTTCATGAATAGGATATATGGGATTACTGGAAGTGGGCAGAATGATTCTCATAAAACCATACATATTAAAGTAGGAAAGACGATCATCATGTGGTTTGTAGCATGGACGAATAATAATTTGTTACAAAACACCATGGTTAAAAATGGCACATTTTAAGGTATTCATTCACACATTTTATCAAATATATAGGCAATATTTAAGTTTTAAAATGTTACATTTTGATTTAAGTTTTAGAGAAACAATGCAGCAACAAGCATCTTCGGTCCACCGAGTCTGCGCCGTCCAACGATTCCCGTACACTAACACAACCCTACACTAGGGACAATTTTTACATTTATACCAAGCCAATTAACCTACAAACCACACAGCTATGGGGAGAAAGTAGAAACTCCATACGGACAGCACCCATAGCCAGGATCGAACCCGGGTCTCTGGCGCTGTAAGCGCTGTCAGGCAGCAACTCTACCGCTGCGCCACAGTGCCGCCCTATTAAAATCCGAAATAACAATGTAAAACTTTGACCAGACAAAATCGTTTACTTTAGTTTAGTTGATTGTCGCGTGTTTGAAAATGCTGTGTGATAAAGCTGTAGCGACAACATATGGGTTAAAACATTCTGATCTCTCACATTAATCTGATAGCTTTGTGACCTGAATTTTGAATGATGGCTTTAATGGCTTACAAAATTAGTCTGTCGTCTGGGCTGGAACGAACTTGGAAAGATATTCTTGCATCAAAGGGGATTGATTTGTAATCAAGTGCACGTACGTGCCATCCTTAACCAACAAGATACCAATTCTTCAGCCAACATGTCAGTGTACACTGATTAATTCGACATTCAGCTTCTATTTGGAGCAAGTAGAAATCAAAAACAAGTCATAATGAGAAATATGTTAAGTAATTCAGACACAACTTTGATTACCGCTAGTGTGGTGATGGTGGTTATGTCAAGTCGAGTTTATTGTCATGTGCGCATTAAATTTTTAAAGCAGAGATTGATTAAACACAGAAATGTATAAAATAGGCGCAGGTGTAGGTCATTCGGCCCTTTGAGCCAGCACGGCCATTCAATATGATCATGGCTATTCATCCAAAATCAGCAGCCCGTTCCTCCTTTCTCCCCAATCCCTTGATTCCGTTAGTCCTAATAGCTATATCTAACTCTCTCTTGAAAGCGTCCAGTGAATTGGCCTCCACTGCCTTCTATGGCAGAGAATTCTACAGATTCACAACTCTTTGGGTGAAAAGGGTTTTTCCTCATCTCAGTCTTAAATGGCCTACCCCTTATACTTAAACTGTGACCACTTGATCTGGACTCCCCCAACATGGGAACATTTTTCCTGCATCTAGCCTGTCCAATTCCTTAAGAATTGTATATGTTTCTATGAGATCCACTCTCTTCCTTCTAAATTCCAGTGAATATAAGCCTAGTCGATCCATTCTTTCACCATATGTCAGTCCCGCAATCCCGAGAATTAATCTGGTGAACCTACGCTGCACTCCCTCAATTGCAAGAATGTCCTTCCTCAAATTAGGAAGTAAAAAGTACACACAATACTCCAGGTGTAGCCTCACCAGGGCCCTGTACAACTGCAGTAGGACTCTTTGCTCCTATACTCAAATCCTCTCTTTCTTCACTGCCTGCTGTACCTGCATGCTTACTTTCAATGACTGATATACAAGGACACCCATGTCAGGGCATCAAACATTATGGGGAGAAGGTAAGACAGGGTGGTTGAGAGGGAAAAATTAGATCAGCCATGATCAAGTGACAAAGTAGACTCAATGGCCCAAATTGCCTAATTGTGCGCCCATGTTTTATACTGTTAGTGAGGTACGGATTCAGTGAAAATCTTGTTTGCAGCAGCATTGCAGGCATACAAAGTCAGAAAACACACAAAAAAGGTAAATTATACATGAATTACAGATACATTGTACAAGACAGAGAAAAGGAAAGGACTGTGAAAAAACAAGAACAAGACATTAATACAAATATACACAATTAGAAACAAGGTTCAGAGTAAGTGCAAGTGTAAGATAGTCTATCGTGCTGTTGCCGAAGTAGGATCAGGGATGTGCAAGTTGGTTCAAGAAATGTATAGTTGCAGGAAAGTAACTGACCCTGATGGTGTGAGGCTTCAGACTTCTGTCGTCCATTGGTGGCAACAAAATGAAAATGGATACTGCCTTCTTGAGAGAGTGCTTCATGTAGATGCCTCATGGACATACAAGAGCAGCAGCAGGACACATGATCCCTCAATATCTTCTCCATTATTAAACAGGATGATGACTGTTTCAATTTTGGTCTCAAAACCACTTTCACACTTTCTCCCCATACCCCTCGAGGTCCTCGTGGTTTAAATATCTGAATATATTTACTCACCCTCAGCCACAAGGAACCCTCAAGAATCAGAATCCCAAAGCACAGTGGTGCAGCGGTGAAGAAGCTGCTTTACAGTGCCAGAGACCCAGGTTCGATCCTGATTACAGGTGATGTCTGTACAGAGTTTTTAAGTTATCGTAAGGTCATAAGTGATAGGGGCAAAATTAAGCCATCTACTCCGCCTTTCAATCAAGGGTGATCTATCTCTCCATCCTACCCCCAGTCTCTTGCCTTCTTCCCATAACCCTTGGCACCTGTACTAATCAAGAGGTTGTCACTGACCGTGTGGGTATTCCGTCCAGGTGCTCAGGTTTCCATCCACACTCCAAAGACGTACAGGTTTGTAAGCTGCTAAACACTTTAACTTCCCCTCCCACTCCCACACTGACATTTCAGTCCTCCATTGTCTGAGTGAGGCCCAGCGCAAATTGGAGGAACAGCACCTCATTTTTCGCTTGGGTAGCTCACACCCCAGCGGTATGAACATTGACCTCTAATTTCAAGTAATCCTCACTTTACCTCTCTCCATCCCTCCCCTTTCACAGTTCTCTGACCAGTCTGACTGTCTCCAACTACATTTTATCTTTGTTTGCTTTGTTGTTGCCTTCTCCCAGCTAACAATGATTTATTCTACATTTTCCGTGACCTCATCCCCTTTGCCCCATTTTCACACCTTACACTTCCTTATCTATGTATCTCCATCTCCCCTGACCAGTCTGGAGAAGGGTCATGACCAAAAATTTCACTAATTCCTTCTATTCAGAGATGCTGCCCGCCCGCTGAGTTACTCTGGCAGTTTGTGTCTATCTTCAGTTTAACCCAGCATCCCCAGTTCCTTCCTACAGGTTTGTAGGTTAATTGGCTTTGGTAAAATTGTCCCTAGTATGTAGCATGCACGTGCCGGCAAGGTAGGCACTGCCTACCCTGACTAAAATTATAAAATGATAATTATTAAACATAAATAGTAAATGCACGGGAGAATTATGTCTACCTAAGAGATCGATCTCTTAGGTAGGCATAATTCTCCGTGCCTTTCATGTGCAGTACATGTAATACAGGAATGTGTGTGCAGCTCACGTGCTGTGGATGCTGCTTCAAGCTGTCTATTTCAAGCAGAGCTGAATGCAGCTGAAATTCTGCCTTTGCAGCGTGGACTCTGTACGGCGCATGCGCAGCAGCCTACCGTGAATGCGCAGCGCAAGCGGCTGTAAAGTGGTAAGTGGCTGTAAAAGGACAGCGCCACGGGGGGGGGGGAGAGGGAGGGGGAGAGGGGGGAGAGGGAGGGGAGGGAGGGGGAGAGGGAGTTCCTTTCACAGCATGTGCGGAGTCTGGCCAGCGGTAAAGTTGCAGGAGAGCAGGAGCTTTGAGAAGGAGGGGGTTGGGGATCATGCCAGAGCAACCAGCTCAAGAGCGGGTCAGCGGGTAATGGAGCTTACTCCATGTGTTAGTGCGAGTAACCTCAATTGGTCCCTTGTTCGCGCTGACACAGGAGTATCCACTGCCCGCTGCCCTGTTATCTATTGCCTGCTGACCCGCTCCGCTGATCTTTGCACTTGAGCTGGTCCCCTCACTGTTTAGACAGAGAGCACTGCCAGAGGTGAGCGGGCCAGCAGAAGGCGCTGAGGTCTGGCGGCCACTCGCAGCCACCCGAGCTACTTCCCTCCCCGGCCACAATGCGGTGGCTCCGCACCCGGAGTGCCACGGCAGTGGTGAGTGAGTTGCTGGAATGATCCCCGACCCCCTCCTTCTCAACACTCCTGCCCTCCCCACAACTTTACCCCTGGTCAGACTCGCCACACGCTGTGAAAGGAACTCTCCCCCCAATTGGTCCCTTGAACTAGTATTGTCATTCAATAAGATGACAACTGATTCATGTTCGCCCAGTGTGCTCCCGTTTTTCCCACCATCTCTCCACCTGCCTTCACCCTCCACCCCCCTACCCATTCAGTAATTCAGAATGAAGGAGATTTGGAAGCCTTGGGCAAATTGAATTGTTACTTTTTATTCTTTATTTTTACGGAGAGGAGAACAATCTGCGCATGCACGGTTTAAGATTTTTAAAGCCGACTGACTGCCTGTGTAATTACTCACAGCATGTGCCTAGTATGTAGGATAGTTTAAGTGTGCGGGATGATCACTGGTTGCCACAGACACGGTAGGCCGACTGTGCATCTCCAAAAAAAATCATAACCCTCTGAGACAAACCAATTTTCCTCATCTCCATCCTAAGTCAATGACCCTTCCTTCAGTAACCCCATGTAACTGATTCCAGATATTCCATTCGGCGAAATACCTTGTTAGAATCCACCCAGTCAATCCCTCTCAGCATCTTTTATGTTCTTCCAGGCAATAATTTAGCAAATATTCTCCACACTGCCGCCATGCTACGCATATTGTTTCTTAAATAAGGAAACCATAAATGAATGCCATATTCCAGATGCAGTTTTCCCATTGCCCTGTAAAGTTAGTCAGCATGGAAACGGGACCTTCGGTCCTACTTGCCCACACCGGCCAACATGTCCCAGGTACAGTAGTTCCATCTGTCCATGTTTGCCCCATATCCCTCCAAACATTTCCTATCCATGTACCTGTCTACAACTTGGTTCTTGGTCCTCCAAAATATTCCAAATGGAATTTAAACTTCCCGGTTTGCTAATCCACCCTCCTTGTATAATACTCTCAGATTTCCCAATTATTTGCAATACCTAATGCTAAGTTGTGCTTTCTGAATTAGGACTCCATGAGCCCATTCTGCCATGACATATTGTAGTCTCATTGCAGTTAAATGCGTATTTGTTTTTTTGATTCTTCTTTCTATCATGGATATCCTCACACTTATAGAAGAGAGGCACAATATACTGGAGTAACTCAGCGGGCCAGGCGGCATCTCTGGCGAACAGGAATAAGTAATGTTTCGCGTCGAAAGACTTCTTATATTTAACTACCACTCGTTTAACTTATTGATATCCATTTGCTTGCTCTTTGTGTCTTCCTCAAGACTTAATTTCCAATTAATTGCAGCACCTTGTTGTAATTTCTTTCTTTATAATTTCAGCAGATGTGGATAAGTACATCTGGTCCTTTTTTACATGTTATTAATATGGATTATTAATAATTGAGGCCCAAGTACTGGTCCTTGAGACACGCATGACTTATTGCTTGCCATTTATCCCACTCCTGTGTCCAGTTCATGAGCCAATTCCCTGTCCACGTCAATATATTATCCCAACCACATGCATTCTAATCTATTCTGTATTTTTTTAATGTTTTACAGAAAGCCCTTTGGAAATCCAAACAGGGTTTTTCCCATTGCTCTGCTGCTGCAGAACACTAGACAGCTTTTCAAATGCATTTCCCCTTCATCAGACACAATGTACAGGATATTTCATCAGATGCTAGTTTGAGGAAGGGTCTCGACCCAAAACACACCTATTCGTTTTCTCCAGTGTGAATATGGGTCTTGACCTGAAACGTCACCTTTTTCTTTTCTCCAAAGCAGTCAGAAGAAGGGTCTCGGTCTGAAAAATTACCTATTCCTTTTCTCCCGAGCAGTCTGATGAAGGATCTCTACACAAAATGTCATCTATTCCTTTTCTCCAATCTGAAGAAGAGTCTCGATCCGAAACATCACTATTCCCTTTCCCCAGTGATGCTGCCTGTTCTGCTGAGCATTTTATTTATGTCCCCTTCATCAGAATCACGTTCACTTTGCTTGATTGTCTTATGATGATATAAATGTTTAACTATTGTCTCTTTCACAATGAATTCCAGTATTTTCAATTGTTAGGCTAAATGACCCATTTCTGTCTCATTCATTTACTTTACTTTAGTTTAGTGTACTTTAGAGATATAGCGTGGAAACAAGCCCTTTGGCCCACTGAATCCACCCACACCATCAACACACGCACACTATTTTGAAGTAATCCCAGTTTTGCACCCCCCACACTAGGAACAATTTATGGAAACCAATTAACCTACTAACCTGCACGTCTTTACAAAGTAGGGAAAACCGGGGCATCCAGAGGAAACCCATGCAGTCACAGAGAGAATGTGCAAATTCCATACAGACAGCACCCATAGTCAGGGTCGAACCTGGATCTCTGGCGTTGTAAAGCAGCAACTCTACCGCTGCACCACTGTGCTGCTCCCTTCTTAAAATGCGAGATTATGTTTGCAATTCTGCTGTTCTTTGCAACCTCGTCATAATCAGTGGAATAATAGTAGATTACAACAAATACACCCACTATCTCTTCAGCCACTTCATTTAGAACTCCGGGACTAAAGCCATCAGGACTCATGGCAATTGTAAGTCTTTTCCCCCCATTATTTTGCCAACTAGTTTTCCTCAAGTGATATAAATTGTTTTGTGTCCCCCTTTCCTAAAGGGAATGTAAAGTGACTCTCAAACAACAACCCCCAACCCATCAGTCAATAATGTACACATATGACAAGTTATACCAATGCAGGATGTTACCATCTCAGGAAGTATACACTCTGATAAGTTTAAGATTATTAGAATTTTGGGATCAGTCTTATAAATGGTGTATTATAAGCCTATCATAGATTAATTTAATACATTGTCCCATATATTACATATATTGGATCTTCAGATGTGAGCAAAAGAATGTAATTTAATCGCAAGAATCTGTCATCCATTTAATGAGATCGGGGCTGATCAATGGCATACGAGGATGTTGCCAAGACTAGAGGGTCTGAGCTATTGGGAGATGTTGAGTAGGCTGAGTCTCTATTCCTTGGAGCACAGGAGAATGAGGGGTGATCTGAGAAGTGTATAAAATCATGAGACAAATAGATCGGGTAGATGCACAGAGTCTCTTGCCCAGAGTAGATTAATTCAGGACCAGAGGATAGAGGTTTAATATGAAGGGAGAAAGATTTTTATAGGAATCTGAGGGGTAATTCTTTTACACAAAGGGTGGTGGGTGTATGGAATAAGCTGCCAGAGGAGGTAGTTGAGGGTGGGACTATCCCAATGTTTAATAAACTATAGACTGGTACATGAATAGGACGGTGTGTAAGAAGGTTTGGGGGGATATGGACCAGGCAGGTGGGACTAGTGGAGCTGGGACATGTTAGCCAGTGTGGGCAAGTTGGGCTGAAGGGCCCGTTTCCACGCTGTATCGCTCTGTGACTCCATGACTCTGTCTACATCTGTTTAAAAAGGGGGCAGTGGCCAGAGTGACAGAGTTCTGGTTTGAATGCAAACTAGGGCACCAAACCTGGGATGTGGTTGACCTTCATTGGTAATTGCAGAAAAAAACCATGGCAAATAAAGGACCAAAGGACATGCAGTGGGGATTTTGAAAGCACAAACGCAAGTGAATGGAAGAATTCCCCAAGCCAGTCGCAAACAAAAATTGGATTGGAAGAAACAATGTTTTTCAGGGATTTTCAGCCATATAAATATGTGCTACGAGGGTTACACAAAAAGCTGGAGAAACTCAGCGGGTGCAGCAACATCTAAGGAGCGAAGGAGATAGGCGACGTTTCGGGTCGAGACCCTTCTTCAGACTGGTCAGGGATCAGGGAAACGAGAGATATAAACAGTGATGTGGAGAGATAAAGAACAATGAGTGAAAGATATGCAAAAAAGTATTGGTGATAAAGGAAGCAGGCCATTGTAAGCTGTTTGTGGTGTGAAAATGAGAAGCTAGTGCAACTGGGGGGGGGGGAAAGGAGATGGAGAAGGAATGTCAGGGCCCGAGGGCTGAGGGAGAGGTGGGGAGGAGGCAGTCTGGGTTAACAGAATATGTGGTACAGTTACTTCAGGGATCTTGTTCGGTAAAATTATAACAAAGACAAAACTTGAAATGCTTGTTGGCGGCAAAAGCAGGAGTCTCCAGAAATGTTGTGCAAGTGAGGAAAATATGGACATACGTTAATCGGTTATTGGGTGGAGTTTGACAAATGAGAAGATGGGCATCGTTTTCAGCTATTCAAGTTTATTGTCTTGTGCAGAAGTAAGGTACAGTTACAGTGGAAATCTAGCTCGAGGCTGCATCACAGGCACATAGTGGCAGACAACACGCAAAAATGATAAATTATACTTAAATTGCACATATAGCAGCACAGTGCTGCACTCCATCCATGACCGCAGGAAATTGTAGCGAATTGTGGACGCAGCCCAGGCCATCACACAAACCAATCTCCCTTCTATTGACTCAATTTATACCTCATGCTGCCTCGACAAGGCCAGCAGCATAATCAAGGATGGGTCAGACCCTGGCAACTCCTTCTTCTACCCTCTCCCATCAGGCGAAACAGTAGAAATATGAAAACGCAAACCTCCAGATCCAGGGAAAGATTATTCCCAGCTGTTATCAGGCAATTGAAAAATCCTACCACAGCCAGAGAGCTGTGCTGAACTACTATCTACCTCTTTGAGGACCCTCGGACTATCCTGATCATAACTTTGCGTGACTGATAAAGCTCACATCTTAAAAACAGACAAAATACAATGGGTTAAAGTAAACCATACAAGCTTTACTTTTACGTCCGATGGGAGTGGAGGGAGATGTTACTGTCCAGAAGTGTTCAGTAATACTTCTGGTTCTCCCAAGATACCACTCAAATTAACAAAGAATCCTGTGGTCTTTTATACAGCAAAAGTCACATAAGAAGCATTAGCCAAGTCCTAATATGGAGTTGTTATTCACCTTTTGCTCAAAACCAAGCATTCCAAAGACATTAGTCATAGTCTCAAGATGCAACAGTCCAGTCCTAGTTGTTATTCTGTAACATTTTGTTTCTGTTCCCTGTTATCAATTCTAGCTATCCTAATGGCCCCCTCTTATCTGCTCCACTAGAGAAAGCCTGTCTGAGTGAAGAAATACAAAGCTGCAAAATCTGGTCAAGTATCCCAGCAGGCAATGCAATAGAAATTAGCTCTTTCATTACAGAGTGATTAAATATGCAGCAAACGATATAATAGCGATTAACTCTTTCATGACAATTAACTAAACTGAGGGACAGTTTCTTCCCAGCTGTTATCCGGCAACTCAATCATCCCACCACAACCAGAGACTACTATCTACCTCATTGGTGACCCTCGGACTATCCTTGATCGGACTTTGCTGGCTTTACCTTGCACTAAATGTTATTTCCTTAGCATGTATCTATACACTGTAAATGGATACAGCAGCTTGTCCGTCCTTTAGCCTTTTTTTGTTATTTTTAGTGCGTCTAAATGTATATTTTAATGTTTCTCAGTATGTCTTATGTGGGGGGAGAATGGGGGAAAATCGTTTTCATTCACTTACCTGGACGGAAATGCATCTTTTCTCCATATCACATCTTTGCCCCCCTCGCGACCTACCAACTGGATTGGCGCGGCCTTTCTTGGAGACCAGCCCAGAGCTTCAGCAGCAGGCGAAACATGGAATTACTATCGCGGAGCCAGGGATCCTTGTCAAGGATCGCCAGTGTTGGAGCTCCGACCGCGGGGCCTGCTGACTTTAACATCGTGGAGCTGTGGTCTGCGAAGCTAATAGCCGCGGACATGGTGCTGGCTTTAACATCGTTGTGCCTGGGCTCTTGTGCCGAGGATCGCCAGTATTGGAGCTCCGTCCAGCGAGGCCTGTGGACATCGGAAGCCGCGGTCTCCGGTAGGATGCGGCCGATTCAGGAACTCCATGCCATGTTCCGATCCATCCTGACGTTGGAGTTTCGATCATCCCAGCGAGAAGGCCTGCACATCGGGCCATCTGTAGCGGCGACTGCAGAGGGTTCTATGCCCCGACCACAACCACGACCAAGGGTGAATAAAAGGAGGAAGATTGACTGAACTTTATTGCCTTCCATTACAGTGAGACATGTTTATTCCACTGTGGTGGATGTTTATGTTAAATTATATTGTGTATTGTGTTCTTTTTATTAGTATGGCAACTCAAATTTCACTGTACCAAAGGTGCATGTGACAATAAATTTGAACTTGATTGCAATCATGAATTGTCTTTCTGCTGACTGGTTAGCAGACAACAAAAACTTCTCACTGCACCTCGGTACACGTGAGAATAAACTAAAATGATAAATGAATAAACAGACTGGTAAAGCTGCCAGCTCATAGCGCCAGATACCAGAGTTCAGTCTTGACCACGGGTGACATCTGTTCTCCCTGTGACTGTGTGGGTTTCGTCTCGGTGTTCCAGTTTCTTCCCACATCCCAAAGACTTTAAGAGATAGTGACCAATATTAGCGCCCTCCAGTGATTGTGTGCATTTGGCGCGACCAACCGGAAGCGGAGGTCACGCAAAGTTCGCGCGTGACGTCATTTACGCATAAAAAGGGGTTGCTGGCTGCTATTCCATGATCATCATGGAAGAGATGCAGAATGCATTGCTGTAACAGCAAAAGAGACTTCTGTTAGCAGCAGGCCCCCATGTTTACAAATCAGCTGGGCAGGAGGCGGGCCAACTGAATTTGGGTGTCGGGTGGTAACATCATCATGTAACGCCACGCCGGGCGGTGACATCATCACGCAACACCACATGCTAGGAGTACGCCATCAAGACGCTGCGTATAACATCAAGAAACTGCGTACGACGACAAGACGGTGCATAGGACCCCAATGCGCGTGCGTACGTGGGCCGACGGGCCCGCACAACTCCATACCCCTCCGCGCTTCTAAGTGGGACCGGCCCCGCTCGGCCATACGGTGCCCGTACGCCTCAAGCGACCATGAGGTCGCGTAATTTGTGAGCCAAGGCCGCGTAAGTGGGACAGGCTGGGTCGCCTGGGCGAGGTTGTCTGATGTTGTGAGACCCGAAACACCCGATGACTCCAGGTCACATCACTGAGGATGCGTCCCAGCGCATCTCGAAGATGTATATTTTTCACATTGAAGTCTGGCTCAGCCAGTGGCACCTAGGAATAGACTGGGTGACAACCAAGAATAGTTTGGTGACTACTGGAGAGACAGTTGACGGCACCAGAGAAAGGCTGGGTTAGCACCCCAGTCTGTGTCTTTCGTGAGAAAGACACCCAACAAGGCTACGGAGAGGCCTAATGAACCATCGTGGCCTAAACATCCATCAGGCGAGAACTAAATGCTCGGAGAAGGAGAAAGAGGTGCAGCGCACAGGCCTTGAACCTGGTGAGACGCAGGAGGAGCCCGGCCGGGAGCCACCCCACAGAGCCCAGTCCCTCCATGCACTAGAGTCTCCCAACCCCTGCAGAGTAGTTATTAAGATGGCTGATCCGTGGGCAGTTGCTGCTGGGACGCAAGTCAGGGCCTGATCAACCCCGGCTGGGTCGCCTGTGCGAGGTTGTCTGATGTTGTGAGACCCGAAACACCCGATGACTCCAGGTCACATCACTGAGGATGCGTCCCAGCGCATCTCGAAGATGTATATTTTTCACATTAGGGTGCTGATCTCTTATGTGCCATAGAGCGATAAAACCTGCCTCAACTACCTCCTCCGACAAATGACTTTGCCACTTTACCACAGGAATGGTTAATTTTACCATTCCAGAAAGCTTCTCACCTTTACGCACAGTTCCAATGTGCTCTAGTGCTTTACCGCATTGGATTCAGATAACTTCAGTTAACTTCCTTTCACTTACCTTTGGCAAATGGCTGTGCTGTTAGCAATGGTTTGAGCTGCCTGCCATTGTAGCAAGACTAGGGAGACTGGGAGTGAAAGTCCCTCCTCACCCTCCCACTTACCAGAAGAAACTGTGGATATTGCTGCCTCCAGTAACTCCTTTGGCAAAAGAGCCAAATTAAAATAAAATACGGAGGACAAATTTGTCTTTGTCTGAATTGCGAAATTTGTGCTTGAACACTGGGTACTGCATTGAATTACCCTCCATTTTCAAATCCATCATAGACAAAGTACAGATATTGTTCATCTGCCTGTCTAATTTAAATTCTGCCTGGGACAAAATGGCTGAAAATGTTCCAACTCTCAGCCTCAAGAGTTTTCATTTACTTCCAGGAAATTACACTTTGTTCCGATATATGTTTATTGTTTGCTTTAAATGACGGATGGGCTTACTTCTTGTTTCAAAAGAATTAACTGTTTTGATGTATCATTAAATATTTATTTGAGAGCCAATAAAAGACTCTTCATATCGTCATATATCATGGTTTACTGCCTTGAAAATATTAAAGAAGGGAATTTGACTCTCAGTAGGTTTCAGGTCCAAAGGAAACTATAAAGAGTGAGAGGAAAAATAAACATAGAAGAGTGCAGGAACGGCAAGCAGATGCTTTTTTACCCTATCACCGTATGCGGTATTGAATAAAAGATGAAAATCATCATGTTTTAATAACGCAGAAAAAAACAATACGTATATGGAATAGATAAGGCAAATGGACAGAGTCTTTTTCCCCAGGGTTAGAAAATCAAGAACTAGAGGGCATATGTTTAGAGTGAGAGGGGGAAGATTTAACAGGGCATTTTATTCACACATAGGTTAGTGGATATATGGAACATGCTGTCAGAGGAAGTAGTTGAGGCAGGTACATGACAACATTTAAAATAGATGAACAGGTATATCGATAGAAAAGATTTAGAGAGATATGGGCCAAATGGGACTAAATTGGATAGGGCATTGTGATCAGTATGGGCAACTTTGGCTGTAAGCCTGTTTCCTCATCGTATGTGTCTCTATCACTCTAAGTCCATGTATAAAACTTCAATTTTGATTTGTATTGCAAATCTTTGCATATTTCAATTCGGTGAATAGCACTTTGCCATGCTTAATAGCTGAACACTTTGTCTCAACATGCTAGATGTTCTGTTATTACACAAAGTGGTTATTATTGCAGAGCATAGAACATAGAACTTAGAACAGTACAGCACAGGAACAGGCACTTTGGCCCACAATGTCTGTTCAGAATATGATGCCAGGTTAAACGAATTCCTTCAGCCAGTAACTGGCCCATATCCCTCCATTCCCTGCATATCCATACGCCTATCCCAAAGCTTGTTAAACACCATTATTATATCTGCCTCCACCACCACTCCTGGCAGTGCATTCCATGCACTTACCACCCATTGTGTAAAATACTTGCTCTACACATCTCCTTTAAACTTCATCCCTCTCATCTTAAACCCATGGCCTCTATTCTTTGATAAGTCCACCGGGTGGCGCCACGATGGCAGCCTCGCCAACAATCTGCCTGTCCTTTTCTCTTTTTTTGTTATTTTTAGTGTGTTTTAAAAGTTTGTGTTAATGTTCTCTGGTTTGTTTTATGTGGAGCGTGGGGGAGGGGGTCGGGGGAAACTTTTTTCTATCTCTTATCTTCCCGGACAGGCGATTGTTTCTCATATCTCCGGTCGCACTGCGGCCTAACATCGTGGAGCTGGAGGCCTTGCTCGGGAATAACTTTGAGCCCCACCGGGGGGCGTGGACTTACCATCGGAGCTGATTCCTTGCCATGGATCAACGCTCCAACCGCAGCCTGCGGACTTTAACATCAAGGGCTCGCAGCCTCGGGAGAGACCGAGGCAGTTGCTCCAAAACCGCTCGACATTCGATAAGCCCCAACCCGGGGTCCAATCAACTGGCGCGGGGAACTGACATCCCCCCCAATGCAGGAGCTTGACCGCCCCGACACAGAGGGCCCGCAGCCGGCTACGGGAGTCAACATCGTCCCATCAACGGAAGGCTCAAGGCCCCCAATCATGGGAGAACAAAGAAGGGAACAGATTGAACTTTACGCCTTCCATCACAGTAAGGAATGTGGAGGAGTCACTGTGGTGGATGTTTATGTTAAATGTATTTTGTGCGTTCTGTTGCTTTTTATTAGTATGACTGCATGGCAAATCAAATTCCTCGTATGTTGCAAAACATACTTGGCTAATAAAGTAAGTATGAGTATGAATGAAGGGGAAATCATGCTTAACTAATCTTCTGGAATTTTTTGAGGATGTAACTTGGAAAATGGACAAGGGAGAGCCAGTGAATGTAGTGGACTTTCAGAAAGTATT
The DNA here is from genome assembly GCA_963514005.1 of Raja brachyura. The sequence goes on along the minus strand of OY740784.1, from coordinate 38,777,294 downwards.
TGATAAGGTCCCACATAGGAGATTAGTGGGCAGAATTAGAGCACATGGTATTGTGGATAGGGTACCGACATGGATAGAAAATTGGATAGGATAAAGGGCTCCCTTTTGGAATGACAGGCAGTGACTAGTGTGGCACTGCAAGAGTCAGTGCTGGGACCGCAGCTATTTACACTATACATTCATGATTCAGATGAAGGGATTAAAAGTAACATTAGCAAATTTGCAGATGACACAAAGCTGGCTGGCAGTGTGAACTGTGCGGAAGATGCTATGAGGATGCAGGGTGACTTGGACAGGTTGGGTGAGTGGCAAGATGCAGTTCAATGTGGATAAATATGAGGTTATCCACTTTGGTAGCAAAAACAGGAAGGCAGATTATTATCTAAATGGTGTCAAATTGGGAAAAGGGGAAGTACAACGAGATCTGGGGGTTCTTGTTCATCAGTAACTGAAAGTAGGCATGCAGGTACAGCAGGCAGTGAAGAAAGCGAATGGCATGTTGACCTTCATAACAAGAGGAGTTGAGTATAGGAGCAAGGATGTCCTTTTGCAGTTGTACAGGGCCATAGTGAGATCACACCTGGGGTATTGTGTGCAGTTCTGGTCTCCAAATTTGGGAAAGGACATTCTTGCTATTGAGGGAGTGCAGCTTAGGTTGACAAGATTATTCCGGGGATGGTGGGACTGTCATATGTTGATAGAATTGAGCGGCTGGGCTTGGATACTCTGCAATTTAGAAGGATGAGAGGGGATTTATTGAAACATGTAAGATTAAGTGTTTGGACAATCTAGAGGCAGGAAACATGTTCCCGATGTTGGGAGAGTCCAGAAACAGGGGCCACAGTTTAAGAATAAGGGATAAGCCATTTAGAACGAAGATGAGTAAAATCTTTTTCTCCCAGAGAGTTGGGAATCTGTGGAACTCTCTGCCTCCGAATGCAGTGGAGGCCGGTTCTCTGGATATTTTCTAGAGAGAGTTAGATAGAGCTCTTAAATATAGTGGAGAGTATAGTGGTATAGTGGAGCCTGATTAAACTCCAGCTGCTTTCTCTGCCCATATCTATAGCTGATCTCTATCCCACTGTGTAGCTTGACAACTTTCCCCACAATCCATGACTTCAGAAATATGGTGTTGTGGATTTGCAAATTTACCAATCAACCCATCTACGTTTACTCCCAAGTCGTTTATATATATGGCAAACAACAAAGATCACTGCACAGATCACTGTGAAACTCCATGCTCACAGACTTCTAGCCTGAATATCATACTTCCACCACAACTCCTTGTCTTCTATCAGTAAGCCAGTTATGAATCCATACGGCCAAGCCACGGTGAATATTGTGCACCTTAATCTTTTGGATCAGCCTAGCATGGGGGGGGGGGGGGGGGGGTTTATCAAATGTCTTACTAAAGCTCACATAGACAACATCCTCTTACCCTACCCTCATTGATTACCTTCAGCACCTCCCCCAAAAAACTCAATCAAGTTAGGATGTCGTGACCCGCTGTGTACAAAGTTTTATTATATATTTAGCTTTTAGTCCATGACGTGAATATTGGTACCATAAATAATGAATCAGCTTTGAGTCACATTATTATTATGGCATACGTCTTGAGTGTCGTTGGTGCAATATTTTGTTGGAAGCCAAAATATGTTTAATTTAGCACATTTCCTAATTTGTAATGCCTGGAACTATAAGTCAAACTGTCAGGATACAAGGACAAGGACAAAGGACATTTATTATCACATACACCAATAGGTGTAGTGAAATTTGACTTGCCATTGCAGCACACAAATAAAGATAAGACACAACATCAAGAGTTTCACAGTAAACATAAACACATCCCCCACAATGGCTCCCACTGTGAGGGAAGGCATCAAATGTCCAGTCCCGTCCCCTGTTCACCCATAGTCGGGCCTATTGAGGCCTCCGCAGTCGCCGCTACGGCAGCCTGATGCTTCAGGCCATCTCGCCGGATGATGAAGCTCTGGCGTCGGGTGAACATTCCTCAGCAGCTTGGAATGTCTGGAGCGGCTGCTTCCCCCCCCCGGAGACCGCGGCTCCTGAAGTCCACGGGCCCCATTGGTCGGAGCTCCGACACTGGCGACCACGTCATGAGATCCCAGGCTCTGCGGTGTTCAAAGCTCAGCGCCTCTCGCGGCTGGAAGCTCCGCAGACCGCAGCTCCGTGATGTTGGAGTCGGCTGCCCCAGCCCTCCGGAGCCCACCGCACGGCGACCTGGGCAAGGCATTGCCCGCTCCACGATGGTGCCTCAGCGTTGTGCCTCCGCCGAAGCATAAGGATATGAGATATAACTTCAACTGCATTGCGTCTAATTCCACCACAATTCCGTTTTTCTCATTTCTTTATCATTTCTTTACCAAGAGAAAGAATGACAGCAGATATAGTGGAACAACAAACTATACTTTTTAGAGAAGTTTTGGGCTATTGAGTCACACCCAATGCATTAAAGAGCAGCAGAGTTCGTTCATTAGCTCATAAACTCATGCGATAGGAGCAGAATTGAACCATTCAGCCAGCAAGTCTTTTTCGCCATTGAATCATGGCAGATCTATCTTCCCCCCCTCAACCCCATTCTCCTGCCTTCTCCCCATAACCCCTGACACTCATACTAATCGAGTCACCTCGATGTCAATTAATTGCCTGGGACAGGAACATGTCTTTACTGTTCACAGGTTTTGGAATAGCATGTAACACATACACACACACACACACACACACAAAAATGTATGGAAGTTTGAAAACGTACACCTCCAGATTCAGGGACAGTTGCTTCCCAGCTGTTATCAGGCAACTGTAACAACTGAACCATCGTACCACAACTAGAGAACAGTCCTGAACTATTATCTACCTCAGTGGAGATCCTCCGACTATCTTTGATTGGACAAGCGTTATTCACATTATTCCCATTATCATGTATCTGTGTACTGTGAATGGCTCGATTGTAGTCATTTATTGTCTTTCCGCTGACTGGTTTGCACTTAACAAAAGCTTTTCACTGTAGCTCAGGACACATGACAATAAACTAAACTCAAACCTCTCAAAGAGCCATCACCTCATGGGATGGTGTCATTGTCAAAGAGGAATGACATTCAATGACTCTGCATAGCAATGTCTATGCTGCAAGAATGTTGCTGCAACAATTGTGATAAAATGATGATTTCTTTGAAAAACAGATGATATATATTCACAGCACCTGCAGAGTGATGCATCAGCACTACAAATCTCAAATACCATTGCATATGATGTTTTTAGTTCTCTATGTCAGTATTAACAAGGAATATAATGCCTTAGAGACATTCTGTAAACATTTACTTGTAGTTCAACAACCTTAATGTTTTTAAATATATTTTCTAGTTGTGAATGCAATCTTGTATTATTTGGCAGAACTAAATTTTTTTTACAAAATTCTTTAATGCCGTCAGAACTATTTTAGTACTGCAATTTTGTGAATTTACAGAGGAAGTTGTTAATTGTTGTATGATGTTGTATATTGATATGTAAAGATCTGCTTGTTCAGTTGTCACATTTGTTTTACTGCCAGTTTTATTACCAAGGCAACCTACTTGTAAATGTGGGACAGGCAGCATCTCTGGATAGAAGGAATGGGTGACGTTTCGAGTCGAGAACATTCTTCAGATCTTCAGTCTGAAGAAGGGTCTTGGTCTCAACCCCCTCTCTCACTCACTGAAAATCAATACGAGCTCTTCTTTTCTGGATCACGTTCAGGTATTTGAAAAATGGACTTCTACTTAGATTAAATCCAGGACACACATAGTCCAGTTCTCTTGCATGCCAATTTACAGACAATTGATACTGCAACTCAAGACAATATGGTTAGCCATATCTTCAATATGAAGATCCATTTTCCAGTCTATTTGTTGATTTAAACCCCCAGATCTCATTGTACTTCCCCTTTTCCCAACTTGACACCATTCAGATAATAATCTGCCTTCCTGTTTTTGCCACCAAAGTGGATAACCTCACATTTATATGGGATATGGGTCAAATGTAGTCTAGTGGGAAAAGTGTAGGTGGGACATGTTGGCTGATGTTTTCACATTGTATAGCTCTATAACTCTATGACATAGCAAAGGAATCATTGCCAAGACGTTGAAGCCTTCAAGAGTTTCAAGAGAGTATTTATTTGTCATATCCACTGGATATGAACCAGACCAATGAAAGTATAGTTTGCTGCAGTTTTACATTCACATTCCATACAGCGTGAAAGGATTCCTGGATGCATTCTTTGAAAGTGGCATCACAGGTGTATCGGGTGGTCAAGAAGATTTAGGCACATTGGCCTTCTTCAGTCAGAGTATTATGTATAGAAGTTGGGAGGTCATGTTACAGTTATAAAAGACGTTGGTGAGGCCATATTTAGAATATTCTGTTCAGTTATGATTACCGTGTTATAGGAATTATGTGGTCAAGCTTGAAAGGGTTCAGAGGAGATTTACCAGAATGTTGCCAGGACTCAAGGGACTGAGCTATAGAGAGAGGTTGAGCAGTCTGGGACATTATTCCTTGGAACAGAGGATCAGGGGTGATCTTATAGAGGTGCTCAAAATCACGAGACGAATAGATCAGGTAAACACACAGAGTCTTTTTCCTAGAGTACGGGAATCGAGAACCAGAAGATATAGGTTTAAGGTGAGGAGGGAAAGATTTAATGGGAACCTGAGGTCTAACATTTTTACACAAAGGGTGGTGAGTGCATGAAACAAGTTGGTCCAGAGCCACAGTGAAGCATTTCTCACCTGTTGCCATCTCCACATCTGCCCATCCATAGGTCTCTGTCAAAACCTATTGTGACACCTCTGCTCACACATAAATGTTGGGAAATGGTTGGGCATTTACAGATTCCAAAACGAAGAAAGCATCAGGGAGCAGACATATTCGGGGCAATTTACAATTTTTAACAAAGCCAAATTAAAACCTACAAACCTGTATATCTTTGGAGTATGGGAGGAAACCGGTGCAGCCAGGGAAAACCCATGTGGTCACGGGGAGAACGTGCAAACTCTGTACAGACAGCACCCATAGTCAGGATTGAACCAGTGTCTCTGTGCTGTAAGGCAACAACTCAACAGCTGTGCTACATTGCCGCCCCTGTGGTATCTGCTCAACACAGTGAAAAACTACCCACAAGGAATGGGACATATCCAATATGGATAGTTGCAACATCAACAGTTGCACTCTCAATAACCTGCTGCCACGGTTCAACGTGGGTCCCACTGGAAGCATCAAAAACCAGATGGTGATGCAAACAAGAGCAGATAATGTGAATCACAGACGTGAGGCCAGAGTGACTGTCATGGTTTAGTTTAGTTTAGTTTTGTTTAGAGATACAGCATGGAAACAGGCCCTTCAGCCTATCGAGTCCCTGACAACTAACAATCACTAGTTACACTAGTACTATCCTACACACTAAGGACAATTTACAGAAGCCAATTAACCTACAAACCTAAACGTCTTTGGAATGTGGGAGGAATCCACAGCACCCAGAGAAAACCTGTGCAGTAACAGGGTAACGTGCAAACTCCACACAGACCACACCCATACTCAGGATCGAACCTGGGTCTCTGGCGCTGTAAGGCAGCAACTCGACCGCTGCACCACTTATTCAATGAATAAAATTCAGTGAATGCAATGGGAATGAACAGAGCAGCTCACCACCAGTGATTCATGCCTAACACTTGATTTAAACCATCTCACCAGATCCCCAGCTCTTAGTTCAGTGTCTTCAGCCTAACTATATTTAACTTGTTCATCAATGACGTTCCTTTTATGGCAGACTCAGAAATGGGGATGTTTGGTCATGAGAACATATGATCTGATTGCTTGGGACTCTTCAGGGAACTAACTCTGTGACCGTATGCAGCAAAACCCAGACAATCTCCAGAAAGACACAAAATGCTGGAGTAACAGCAGGACAGGCAACATCTCTGGAAAGAAGGAATGGGTGACGTTTTGGGTTGAGACCCTTCGTCAGACTCAATCTTCTATCTAGAGTGGCTTGCAAAAGTTTTCATACCCCTTGAACATTTCCACATTTTGTCATGTTACAACCACAAACATAAATGTATTTTATTGGGATTTTATGTGATAGACCAACACAAAATGGTGCATAATTGTGAAGTGGATGGAAAATGATACATGGTTTCCAAATTTTATTACAAATAAAAAACTGAAAAGTGTGGCGTGCAAAAGTATTCTGCCCCCCTGAGTCAATACTTTGTAGAACCACCTTTCACTGCAATTACAGCTGCAAGTCTTTTGGGATATGTCTCTACCAGCTTTGCACATCTAGAGACTGAAATGTTTGCCCATTCTTCTTTGCAAAATAGCTCAAGCTCAGCCAGATTGGATGGAGAGTGTCTGTGAACAGCAATTTTCAAGTCTTGCCAGAGATTCTCAATTGGATTTAGGTCTGGACTTTGATTGGGCCATTCTAACACATGAATATGCTTTGATGTAAACCATTCCATTGTAGCTCTGGCTATATGTTTAGGGTCGTTGTCTTGCTGGAAGGTGAACCTCCGCCCCAGTCTCAAGTCTTTTGCAGAGAGTTTATCTTCCAAGATTGCCCTGTATTTGGCTCCGTCCATCTTCCTATCAACTCTGGCCAGCTTCCCTGTCCCTGCTGAAGAAAAGCATCCCCGACGCATGATGCTATCACCACCATGTTTCACAGTGGGGATGGTGTGTTCAGGGTGATGTGCAGTGCTAGTTTTCCGCCACACATAGCATTTTGCATTTAGGCCAAAAACTTCAATTTTGGTCTCATCAGACCAGAGCACCTTCCTGCACATGTTTGCTGTGTTCCCCACATGGCTTGTGGCAAACTGCAAATGGGACTTCATATGGCTTTGTTTCAACAATGGCTTTCTTCTTGCCACTCTTCCATGAAGCCCGATTTGTGGAGTGCACGACTAATAGTTGGCCTGTGGACAGATTCTCCCACCTGAGCTGTGGATCTCTGCAACCCCTCCAGAGTTACCATGGGCCTCTTGGCTGCTTCTCTAATCAATGCTCTCCTTGCTCAGCCTGTCAGTTTAGGTGAACGGCCATGTCTTGGTAGGTTTGCAGTTGTGCCATACTCTTTCCATTTTCGGATGATGGATTGAACAGTGCTACGTGAGATGTTCAAAGCTTGGATTTTTTTTTATAACCTAACCCTGCTTTAAACTTCTCCACAACTTTATCCCTGACCTGCCTGGTGTGTTCCTTGGGCTTCATGATGCTGTTTGTTCACTAATGTTCTCTAACACACCTCTGAGGCCTTCACAGAACAGCTGTATTTATACTGAGATTAGATTACACACAAGTGGACTCAAGTTACACACAATTTACTAATTAGGTGACTTCTGAAGGCAATTGGTTGCACTGGATTTTATTTAGGGGTATCAGAGTAAAGGGGGCTGAATACTTTTGCACGCCACATTTTTCAGTTTTTTATTTGTAAAAAAATTTGAAAACCTTGTATTATTTTCCTTCCACTTCACAATTATGCGCCACTTTTTGTTGGTCTATCACATAAAATCCCAATAAAATACATTTACGTTTGTGGTTGTAACATGACAAAACATGGAAAAGTTCAAGGGGTATGAAAACTTTTGCAAGCCACTGTATCTATTTATTCCGTACCTTATATCCAGAGATGCTGCTTGTCCCCCTAAGCTACTCAAGCATTTTGTGTCTCTCATCGGTTTAAACCAGTATCTGCAGTTCCCTCCTACAACACACAATCTCCAATCAGACTGATAAGTAGCAGGTGACTTTCACATCATGCAAGTGTCAGGCGATGACCGGAGCCAGCTGGAACAAGCAATTTGATACCCGATGCCATTACCCAATTTTGCTTCGGAGTCACGTGAGTGATTCCGTGAAGAAGGCCCACCAGTCCGCATGCGCACCAGTACGTCAGCCGCATTGGCGCAAGCACCCGTCTGGCAGGACACAGCTCCTGCCGGTGGTACATTAAACTTAAAAGGTAAGTTTGGGTTATTACTTACCAGGAGTTTTTAGGCAGGAGCCTCTTTTAACAGAGGTTTTTCCTGCCAGTTTCGCAGCTCGACAAGTTGCCGGTTATGGACTGTGGGGAAATTCCAGTCCAACCGCAAATGCGGATAAATCGGCAAAATTGATTGGGTTGCGAGATAAGGAGCCGCTAACAGTGCAGTTAGCGGCTCCCCAGCCTGTAGGGATGCCGTAAAAACAGCAAGAAATGTAAGCAGAGTCGCTGACAGGGGGGTCTGTGGGATGCCATTGGAAGGGCAAGGAAGCAACGCTGGAGCCACTGACAGTGGGGTCAGTGGCTCACAGACGTTGGTCCCCAGTCAAGAAATTACTGGGACTCATTCAGCCCTATTTGGACTCAGGTGAGTCGGGCTATAAAGGGTTTCTCCTTATAATAAATATATATTTTATAGTGTTTTTTCTTTAAGTAAAAGCTTAAGGCAAAGTAAACAGTTATTGTTATATGTTCTGACAGTGTTATAATTGTTTAAGCCCAGGTTGCTATAAATTATTTTTACCTTTCACAGGTAAATCTGTACACTAAATATGGATTTAGTGAGCTTGAACAGCAATAGCGCGGGCCTATGGGACAGGCCATGCCAGCAGTGAATGACAGGGCAGCTTCATGTGTAAAATGTATGGGCCTATGGGACAGGCCGTGCCAGCAGCACCTGACAGGGCTGCTTCATATATGAAAGTGCCAGCCTATGGGAGAGCCGTGCCAGCAGCACCTGATACAGGGCTGTTTCATTTGTGACATTACCGACCTATTGGAGAGCCGTGCCAGCAGCGCCTGACAGGACTGCTACATGTGTGAAGTGCCGGCCTCTGGGAGAGCCGTGATAGCAGCACCTGATGCAGGGCTGTTTCATGTCAAAAAGTGCCGGCCTTTATGAAAAGTGGCGCCAGCAACGCCTGGGACAGGGTTGCTCAAATTCACACATATCTGCTCGCCCACGGAGTCGGGAGATGATTCTCCACCAGGGCTAGAGAGCAAGGCCCACGGAGTCGGGGGATGAATTCCTCACTGGGATGGATAGTGCGTTGAAACGCCTATCCTAAATACAGCAACTGTTGTATACAGTGCTACAAAGGTCTCCCTCTTGGAGGCAGAGACCAAGATGGGTCAGTATCCTGCTGATACTGAGTCTCAGGGTATGGCCGTGGGGCATACCCAAAGGGATGAAGGGCACGTGTCAGAAGTGACTTTCCTGACAATAAAGTTGCCATCCCAGTAGAATATTCTATTGGATTAAGGCCAATGGGTTTGTATCAGTATTTGTATCCTGCAGCCTGCGGCAGCTCCTGTTAGGGTTGCCTACGAATCACCCTCTCTGAGGAGGGAAGAGCAAAATGTCAAGATAACTCCGGGCTCTAAAAATGTCAATAGAACATAGTCAAGCACATATGTGCCGGCAGTGAACAACGCCAATAGGGGGATGTGAGAGCCAGCCACTGAATCGATTATTCAGGTAGGTCTATTCTACAGGGGAAGAAGCCTGGCAGACAAATTAATTCGGCCAACGACAGGCAAAAGTCATCATTCAGAACGCCCCAGGCACTCATCAGCAGTCGTGGTTCACTGGAGCTGGGGGCAGCATGATAGCTCAGAAATTCCATGCACCTTCCAATCATGCTCAACTAAATGGGTCTAGCACTTCCAAAATTTGGGTAGTGCACCGTTCACAAGTTGTAATAGTTACCTTTGTTTGTACAACACACAAAGGGTAAAAATATTTGGTTGAGGCACAGCCGGAGCATTCCAAGTAAGTTTGGATTATAGCCAGGGTTTGGATATTGGGCAAAAGTTTTCATGCAAACCACCCATGCAATAAGGCAGGATTGGCATGCTTTATGAAGAATGGAGAGTATGAACATTCCGAATGTAAAAACCTATTCCTGACTACAACATATTCATAAGGTAAGAGATACATGTTCTACAAATCCCATTGCAAAGGTTATCAAAGACAATATAAGTGTACTATAACAGTAAAGCTTTGCAGTATGGGATAAACTGTTTGTTGGTCATTGGGATTTACCTTTAATTATTATTAGCCTTGTCTCCGCCTTGTGGCAAGAGATTGGGGTTATAGCAATCTGTTACAAAACTGAGCTATTTTCATTAAGAGTAATTGGCAATATAGCAGCTGTGTTGAGCAAATTTGCTGAGCAAATCAAGGAACTGATATTGTGTAAGTAGCAATTAGATCGTTGCTAACAACCTTGTGCTATTGTCAGCTGAGGCTACTTCAGCCACAATGATGAAGTAACAGTACTCAGCATTGCTGAACATGACAATAACTCATTGAACTTGCTACAGTAGTGTGGTTGGTTGAATTCAGTTATTATGAACTGATGTTTAGAACTCGAAGATAAAAAGTTCCAAATACCATCACCTACTCAAAGGTAGTGGAGATTGCATGAGTTACCAATTCTTCAGTTGTTGGTATCAACTAAATATATACACTAAATGCTCCCACGAGTAAGGGGTTTTGAGCGAATATACATATTCTACATGCTCAAATTCAAGTTGCTACTCTACGATGGTGACATATGGTAGTCACATGATAATCAAAGGAAAAATATCCTGTAATTAATCTCCTTGCCACTGCTGTATCATCCAGTTCAGATCGATGATAACACAGAATAAATGCTGGATCTCGAAGTGTGATGAAAGCATGGTTCAATACATCGAATATTCATCATGTTAATGCATGTTTTTCACATTGCAAAAAATATGTGGCACAACAGTGCGGAGAAATACTTTCTCGCTTCAATAGGAGGAATGGTCTTTATGTCTTCCTCATTTTTTGCCTCATTAGCCAGGTCTTAAAACATTCAGCTAGACATCATTTGGGTTCGTACTGTCGGACTGGCCAAGTGTCCATGTTGCCTGCTTCATCAGCCATTATGGCAAAACGGTATACGGTTATGCCATAAAACAAGGACTTGCTGTTTCAAACAGTGGTTCAGGAGACCAGCTTTTGCACAGTAAAACAATTATTGACCTACACATTTTGAATGGATTGACTTTTTCCTCAGGTTGTCACATCAAGCCATGAAGGTGCTCACTGCAGTGTACAGGGATAGCACCGAAAAAAGCAGTACATTTCTATTGAGGGGATCAGAAGTGTTTTGTTAAATGTTAATGTTACATTTAATACGGTACAGATTACTGACATTTCCAGATCATTTTAAATGGTATTGACAATAATTCAGTTATAGAGACACTACAGCTGCAACATAAGGGAACTACGCTCTCGGGTCCAACCCAGATATCGCGTTGTTAAAAGATGTCGACACAAGTTCTCCCACTACAAGATTATGCAGTTGGTTATTGAAAATGTGTGAACATTACTTCACCAAGGGGTTCCAGCTACATCCTTAGTTATGACACTTATATCAGCACAACGACGGCAAACATTGCAAACGTCGTGGCTAGATAGGATGGAATTGACTGCAGGTGCCATTACATTTACATTCTGGTCTACACAACCAGAGTAGACTACGGGTAGCATGATTGAAGATCATGTGAACACCCCACGGCCTCACTTCTATGTTATCTAGGCTGCCAGAATCCTAAGAAGTATGGAATCAGCATTGTTTATTAGTTAACAAACAACTACACAAAGGAAGGTCGGTTCAGACTGTTTTACATGGTGGTTGCAGCAAGTTCTGGGTTATACAGATATTAACACTGACGATTGTATATCTCATTCCGCCAGGTCTGTATCAACGTCAGCGTATCATTTAGATAGTGTGTTTACATCTCATTCTACTAGGGCAGCAGCTACGTCGGCGGCCAAGGCGAGGATGTGCCCTTCGATCATATTTTGGCGGCCGCCGGATGGGCAAATGAGCTGATGTTTCAGAATTATTATCATCGGCCGATTGTCAATCCATGACTGTTTGCCTATGCCATTTTAAGTACTTAAATTTAAGGGGTATTGTCGTTTGTTTACATTGTTAAATAAACCCTATTTCTACATTGAATACAATGTTACTACTAATGCATTTATTTCTCTTTTGAGTTAATCAATGCAGTGGGATGCCATGATTTGTAATCTGCGGCATGAAATCACAAAGCTTTGAACTCTTCACGGAACCACTCACGTGGCTCCGAAGTAAAATGGTAAGATTAAACGAGAACTTACCAATTTGAAGTTTGATCTTTGATGAGGAGTTACGTTGGTGATTACGTGCCCGCCACGCCCAACCCTCTCTCATAAAGGATAATATGGTAGTTCTCGAGTCACTGATCTTACTATGTACTTCGGTGTTGTTTATTTGTGATTTCATACTGCTGCTTTGAAGTTTGGTGCACATGCGGCCTGGCGGGCCTTCTTCACGTAATCACCAACGTAACACCTCATAAAATCAAGATGAAACTTCAAACTGGTAAGTTCTCATTTAATCTTACTATTTTCCACCAGTAACCTCCTGCGTGTTATCATCAGCCAGCAACTTACTTGGACAGCCCCAATAAATATTGTGGCTAAACATGTCAGAGAGTGTGTATCCTGTGATAAGTGGTTGACTTCCTGCTTCTCATTATCTTTACACCATCTAACAGAAAATTCAGAAGTGTGCCCAGCTTATCTGAGTTGCAACAGCACGTATGAAGACTGTCACCATCCAGAAAAAGCAGTCTAGTTGATTGTTAACCTCTCAACCATGTTATTTCTTTAAACTTTAAAGATACAGCTCAGAAACAGGCCCTTTGGCCCACCGAGTCCACATCGACAAACAATCACCCCGACACTAGCATAACCCGATGCACCAGTGACATTTTTTTTACAACTTACCGAGGCCAATTAACCTACAAACCTGTACGTCTTTGGAGTGCGGGAGGAAACCGGAACACCCGGAGAAAACTCACACCGTCACAGGGAGAACATGCAAACTCCATAGAGACAGCACCCATAGTCAAAATTGAACCTAGGTCTCTGCTGCTGTGAGGCAGCAACTCTACTGCCGCACCAATGTGCCGCCATAAATGCATATCATTATGATGCATCATAGACTGTCTAACAGTAATACATTTCTTTAAGGTAAAAATTGATATTTTATCCAATATTATTCCAAAAACTAGACATTAATTATTCATAAACCTTCATCAACAAAGAATAATGTGTGGTTAAATGATAACATCTCAAAGAAAAATAAGGAAACATGTTGCCTTCGATGCAACAAAAGAACTGCTGGAGGAACTCAATTGGTCAAGCAGCATCTGTGGCGGGGTAATACACTGTTGCCAATTAGGGTTGGGTGCGTTCAACCTCGGATTGTCATCTCTGACATCTAGAACTAGCGGAAAATCTTTAATTTGAATTTAAAAAATGGATCATGCAAAGTCCCTTCTTAATGCGGATTGAAAATGTGTACAGGTATGTACAAATGGGGGCTAAATACCTCAATGGAGACCTTTGGACTATCTTTAATCCGACTTCACTGGACTTTATCTTGTACTAAATGTATTTTCCTTTATCCTTTATCTGTACACAGTGGATGGCTTGATTATAATAATGTATAGTCTTCCCACTGACTGGTTAGCACATTAAAAATGCTTTTCACTGTACCTCAGTGCAGGTGTCATAGAAACATGGAAAATAGGTGCAGGACTAGGCCATTTGGCCCTTTATGCCAGCACCACCATCCAATATGATCATGGCTGATCATCCAGAATCAGTATCCAGTCCCTGCCTTCTCCCCATAACCCTTGATTCCATTTGCCCTAAGAGCTATATCTAACTCTCTCTTGAATACATCCAGTGAATTGGCCACCACTGCCTTCTGTGGCAGAGAATTCCACAGATTCACAACTCTCTGGCTGAAAAAGTTTTTCCTCATCTCAGGCCTAAATGGCCTACCCCTCATTCTGACAAAAAACTAAACTAAACCAAAGACCTGCCTCTCACCCGTGTCCTCCTTCTGTGCCCCACCAAACACATATACACACATGCAAACAGAAATACACACACATGTATATACACACACACATACTCTCATGCCAACACAGGACCAAAATTAGCTTATTAAAACTTATTTAGTAGAAGTTCAGAAATTTATGAGCTGGATGGTGAGAGAAAGCTACTTACGTTTCACAGAAGATGGACACAAAATGCTGAAGTAACTCAGCGGGACAGGCAACATCTCTGGAGAAATGGAATGGGTGACGTTTCTGGTAGAGACCCCTCTTCAGACTGAAGAAGGGTGTCGACCTGTAATGTCACTCATTCCTTCTTTTCAGAGATGCTACGTCCCGCTGAGTTACAACAGCTTTTTGTATCTATCTTCAGTTTAAACCAGCATCTACAGTTCCTTCCTATACCTTTCACACTTTCAAACGCGAATCTGCTTGCCACAAACAGCCCCTTTTTCTGTCGACACTGCTAAGCCATAGTTGCTTGCCATCAGTTTGAACTGGAGTTGGTCTCAGTGACATCCAACCAGACTAGCACACACGCATAAAGAAAGGGACTAGCACCAGTGCTAGGTCTTGTTTCTGCCTCCTAATTAGCAGAGGTTGATATTTGGTTCCTGGTGGCTTGTTAGAATTAAACTTGTCTTCAAGTCAAGTCAAATTAAGTTTTATTTGTCACTTGCACATAAAGTGCAGTGAAATGAATTTGCCAGCAGCGGTACAATAAAAAAAACCACACACAATACACAATAAAAATGTAACACAAACATCCACCACAGCATTCATCACTGTGATGGAAGGCACAACATTTGGTCAGTCCTCCTCCAAAATCTGGGTTTAAAGTCATTACACAAACCATCACACGGACATTACACAGACTATCACACAAACCAACATCCCTTCCATTGACTCAGCATAATCAAGGATCAGTCTCACCTCTTCTCACCTCTCCCATCTGGAAAGACCTACAGCAGTGTGAAAATGCATACCTCAAATTCAGGATCAGTTTCTTCCCAGCTGGTCATAAGTTCATAAGGTCATAAGTGATAGGAGTAGAATTAGGCCATTTGGCCCATCAAGTCTACTCCACCATTCTGTTATTCTGTTGCTGTTATCACTGATGTAATGACTGGTTAGCATGCAACAAAAGCTTGTCACTGCATCCCAGTACATGTGACAATAAACTAAACTAAGTGAAACTGAATGAAATAAAGTGCTGCAAAATGAGCAAGACACATTAACAATTAGAATTAAGTTACTTTTTAACAAATGTTTTCCTGACATTATGGAGAGGTTAATTTGCTTTAATTTGTTGGTGGCTCCCGTTTGAAGTATTATAGAGTGATTGTGAAGACAAAATCAGATGAGCTAGGATCCTGTGGGCCAACATTAGTCTTATTTATGTGACTAATCCCCTGCAGAAAAAGGTGCAATTCCATGTACTCTAAGCCAGACATTTCCTTCAACTCAGTGCTCCAAGTACAAGATGCTCCAGATCTATACCTGAACATTTTGGCCTTTGTTCTGCCTTTGATGCATTCTAGTCTCAACTGAGACAGAGGATAGATGCCCCTTGGTAAACCCTTTTAATTTCCACGGTCTACAAGTGAACATTGCAAGCAAGCCAAAAGGCAGCATCCGTCCTTCCTATGGTGAATAGTCTTGTAACCATTGTGGAAATATTTGTCACTTAGTTTCCTCCCACGTCACTGCTGAGCACCATTGCTTTCAAGATATTGGATGACCTTCAGATGAATTGGTTGCTCTAATCTAGATTCGAACACACTATTTTCTCCATCTAAAGGCCGGTTGTAGTTAGACCTGCTGTGACAAGCTCAAAATAACATTTATATATGTGCAGAGCCTTGCGATCACAAGCACCTGAAAGATTGAGCACAGGGTTTCAATACGAAGCTTAGCATGACCAAACTGCGTCATCCTGCATATACAATTCACATAGACCTGACAGCAACCATCAATAACAATAACACAGCAAAATAAATAAAATCCGTCATGTTGTTAAAAAAAATTGTCAGCAGTTTCAAGGTTAGTGAGAGGTTGACGATGTCCACAAAAATTCCAGCCAGTTGGTCCGCAAGGACTGGGCAACGGACATGAACGCATACGCTATGGTTGTTGCCGGCTTTGTAAAGAAATGTGTGGAGGAGAGTGCTTCTATCAAGACCCGGTGAGTGTTCCTAAACCAGTAGTCTACCGAACACCAGATCTGTAGAGGTCAAGTCATGTGATTCAATTGTGCAGGCTTGCACGTCATTACTTCCCCTTAGATGAAACCGAGGCATGGAGTCACAAGAAGTCCAAGTACCACCTCCAGAATGCCATTGTGAATGTGAAGTGACACTTCCACACTAAACTGGAGGCTCGTACAGACGCTCGTCAATTGTGCAGGCCTGCACGCCATTATTTCGCCCTAGATGAAATTGAGTCATCGTAACACAGCATGGAAACAGGCCCTTCGGCCTAACATATTGAAGCCGACCAACATGCCAACCAATATGCTGACCAGTACACTAGTCCCACCTGCCCGCAGCTCATAATCGTCTAAACCTGTCCTATCCATGTACCTGTCCAATTGTCTCTTAAATGTTATGATGGTGTTTGCCTCGGCTACACCCTCTGGCAGTTTGTTCTATATACCCACCACCCTTTTGTGGAAAAAAGTAGCTCGTGACACATCACTCTGGAAAAGCCCTACTTTCTAACTTGCTTCAGAAGGGAGAAAAATGATGCATCATCACAAGGCCCCACAACCTCCGATGACACTGTGATTTCAGTCTCCGAGGTCGGTGTCAGAATGTTCAACTCTGAGAAAACATTCATCCCTAATGGTGTATCTAGCTCTTGCAATATTATAGAAGCCAATTAACCTGCAAACCTATACGGCTTTGGAGTTTGGTAGTCTCAAACATTTGCGCAGACCAACTGGATGGAATTTTCACGGACATCTTCATCCTGTCACCACTACAGACCAAGGTACCCATCTGCTTTAAAGGGACATCCATAATACCAGGATGAGCATAAGTTAAGAGTTGAAGTAAATGGAAGATAACATAGACATGTGGATCATGGAGTGGAGAGATATGGATCATTTGCAGGCAGATGAGATTAGTTTATTTTGGCATCATGTTCGGCGCAGACATTGTGGGCCGAAGGGCCAGTTCCTGTGCTGTACTGTTCTATGTTCTAAGTCTCCAGGTTTCTGCTGCCCTTTAAGTGATAAGGTCTCTATGACACCATTGTCAGTGGTCACTGTAACCTTGGCTTTCCACCGTCAATATTGTTTCTGCTGCAAAAATCAGAAACTCCTAACTGAATGTGAAAGCACAACTCTCAAGTTCAGAATGCTGTTGGACTGTCACAGCTTAAGTTTTATTGGTGTTAAAATATGAATGGTTTTAGCAGCATGAATTTCGAATAAAGATAGCACTACTCAAGTTCTTCAGCCTGCGTGCTATTGAAATGACAGTGCTGAACTCCCAGTCTGATGCATTATTGAATTTGGAAAGCAGAACACCTAATTTTCTGATTTTCATGACAATTGAGGGGAATTAGATAACCAGATAACAGAACAAAATGTAGGAAAGTGGGCTGATTAAAAATTAAACTTGTCAAGAAATGTATGTGATTTCCCTCTTAAACCTTCAGTGCATTTGGACAAAGACCAGAATCACAAAACCTCAGACCTTTACTCATTACAATGGTCAAATTACATTGGTTTTGCTAGAAGACTCATCCAAGTTCAAAAGATGCTTACAGGGACAACTCAATGCATCTGTTGGTTGCTTTGAAATTGACAAGCAGAGAATGGACAGGAATATCATGCTGAAATTATTCTTGAGAAAAGGCTGGTTATCCTATTGAGTGAATGTCTTTGAAATTATTTGCACTGGTAATGCATTTACTAAGTTGGCAAATGAAGGAGATTTCAGACAATTATTTCAAGCATTGGTATTTAGGATAGAAAGAGTGGATGGGTGATCATGGTCGATGTGGACTCGGTTTTCACGCTGTTTCACTAAACTAAACCAAATTAATGATACACCGCCTTTCCAGTGTGAAATAAATGATGTATTCATTCTATTTAACATTCAAAAACTGCAGTAAACTAGGCACACACAGAAGTGATCGATTTTGTTTTCGTTTTTACCAAACTCTAAAAACACTCAATGTGGAGGAGATCCATTCATCTGTCTTTTGCTGAATTAATATAATTTTATTGTATTAATTGTCTATTAAATAATTAATAGGCTTCAAAGCCTCACCACACTGCAGCTAATGTCAAGCAGAAATCTCAACCTTATTGTTTACTTCCTCGTTATATCTGCCTTAAAGATTCAACTCTCTGTAAAATACTGTTGCCCCGGTCCTAGAAGGAGATTTGCTGAACAACGCAGGAAAGCGTGGCAATCTAGCAATAACGGTGATTGATCAATGCCCATGTTTCTTCATTGTTGTTAGAAGCAGCAAGAAATGAAATTCAGCCTTGGCAGGGGAGATAAATAGGTGTAAGCCCTCATCAATGGAAAGGAAAGGAAGGTTGTGCTCGATTTAGGTGCCTTTTCCGTCCTCAGCTTTGTGCTCAGTCGAATTTTAATGTTGCAGAGGCTGCAAAGGTGAGGTTCATTATAGTCAGTCAATGCTGCAGCAGCCTGGGTCCAGAATTTTGCTATTGTTTTAATGACTTAAAAAATGAACAGAGCAGACCAAGCCTGTATACGTTCACAGTGAAGGCATATCTTAAGCCAGATCTATGAAGACAGTGAAAGAATCACACAGACCTGACTTCCCACCATTGACTACAGTTACACTTCACGCTGCCTCGGAAAAGCAGCCAACATAATCAAGGAGTTAAGCTAGACACAATTTGCTGGAGTAACTCAGCGGGACAGGCAGCATTGTCGGAGTGAAGGAATGGGTGACGTTTCGGGTCGTCACCCATTCCTTGTCTCCGGAGATGCTGCCTGTGTCCCACTGAGTTACTCCAGCATTTTGTGTCTATCTTTGGTTTAAACCAGCATCTGCAGTTCCTTCCTACACATAATGAAGGGCTTGCCCCACCTTAGTCAATCCTTCTCCCAACTGGAGGAGGTAGTTGAGGCAGGTACCATCACAACATATATAAACATTTATGCAGGTGCATGGATTTGATCGGTTTAAAGAGATATGGGACAAACACAGGCAGGTGGGACTAGTGTAGATGGGACATGTGGGTCGGTGTGGGCAAGATGGGCCTGTTTCCACATTGTATGACGGACCCTAATACCCTGCGCCTGTCTGGCAGAATGTACAGAACCTGGAAAGTGCGTTAACCCAGACTTAGGAACAGCTTCTCTGTTATCAGGCTTCTAAACAGCAAAGATTCTAGAGGAGCAAGATAGGCCAATCCTCCAAAATCCAATCGACTGGTGTGTAGTACGTAACGGAACGTCATGGCCGCCATTTTGGCGGAATGCCTCCCACTGTGTAATCCGCTCCAAAGCTACAGAGCAGTTGTAAGTGAGATGCCTGCAAACAGGAATGTTTCATTGTCTTTTGAATAAATTATATTTTGATGTGGACTTTTATTGCATGCGTTTGTCTATGGCAGGCTATGTAAATTGCCGTTGGGTTAGTGTCAAATATTTACTGATTCATATAAGTTTACAGGTAAAATAGTAGCTCCAAAGATCCTTCGATCTGCTCAATCATCCTTGGTGTAATCAGTGTTGTAGGGAACAGTGTTTGATAATAGCGCATCTATCACCTCACATATTTTAGTTAATTTAATTGTAATGTTTTCCACCTGTTCCCTCCCATCTGTCCTCCCCAGCCCCCACCTTTGTGTAGTTTCCCTTGCATTGCAGTGTGCAGCTTCTCTTGTATTGCTTTAACACACACTGTGCACAAAATTACAGGCACACACAAACACACATTCATATAAATATATGGTGGGACAGATAGAAGAGTTTATTAACATCTTCTTACAAAGACCATTATGTAATTTCTTTCTATCCTCTTTTGGACCTAAGGCATAGCAGGGCTGCCAACTCTCACACAGAGGGAAGGGAGGGAGAGAGGGAAGGACGAGAGGGAAGGGAGGGGAATTGAGAGAAGAGAGGGGAGAGAGAGAGAGATCAAGAGGGGAGAGAGAGAGATTGAGAGGGGAGAGAGTGAGAGATCGAGATAAGAGAGAGATCGAGAGAAGAGAGGGGATAGAGAGAGATCGAGAGGGGTAAGGTATATGGACGGGGAGGGAATGGAGGGGTATGGTCTGAGTGCAGGTAGATGGGACTAGGGGAAAATAAATGTTCGGCACGGACTGGAAGGGCCGAGAGGGCCTGTTTCCGTGCTGTAATTGTTATATGGTTTGTTATATGGGAAAGAAAGAAATCAAGAGGGGAGAGAGAGATCGAGAGAACAGAGGGGAGAGAGAGCGATCGAGAGGGGAGAGAGAGAGGGAGATTGAGAGAGAGATAGAGATAAGAAAGGGGATAGAGAGGGATCGAGAGGTAAGTAAAGATCTATTACAAATAAATCTAATAACTTTCTAATGCATCTTGCTCCTCTATAATCTTTGCTTGCAACTGCTCTGTAGCTTTGGAGTGGATTACACAGCGGGAGATCGAGAGACAAAGATTATAGAGGAGCCTAGTTTCCCAATGATGTAGACGCCATAGTCGACGACATCTCTGGTCCGCTAAAATGGCGTTGACATGTATCACACATGTGATACTACGCTTTTTCCACTGAGTGGCGCATCTTGCTCCTCTATAATCTTTGCTAAACAGTCCTTCCATAAGTGGGGTACTGTCCAATGCACCTCTACCCCTTTGAGGACATTGGACTTTGCCTATGGAACCGATGCACTGTAATGCGCTATAACTCTGAGTTTGCCCCTAGTATCTCCCCCTTTGCTCACAGTCATGGGGTGATCATGCTAACGCAGGCGTTAAGAATGATCTAGCGTTGCTTTGGCTGTGAGGCAGCAGCAGTCACTGCTGCTCATGACTTGCATCCATAGCTTCATTATATTGTGTAGGAAGGAACTGAAGATGCTGGTTTAAACCGAAGATATACACAAAAAGTTGGAGTAACTCAACGGGACAGACAGCATCTCTGGAGAAAAGGAATAGGTGATGTTTTGTGTTGAGACCCTACTTCAGACTGAGAGTCAGGGCAAAGGGAAATGAGACATATACTGGAGCTGGTGATATAGAGAGATATACAATAAATGAATGAAAGATATGCAAAAAATTAACAAAGATAAAGGAAACAGGCGATTGTTAGCTGTGGGCTTGGTGAAAATGAGTTACTGACAATGAGACTCAACAAGACGACTTTGAAACTAGTACAATGACTTGGGTGGGGGTAGGGGCAGAGAGAGGGATGCAAGGGTCACTTGAGTTACAGAAATCAATATTGATGCCACTGGCCTGTAAGTTGCCCAAGCAAAATATGAGGTGTTGTTCCACCAATTTGCGTTTGGCCTCACTCTGACAATGGAGGAGGCCCAAGACGGAAAGGTCAGTGTGGGAATGGGAGGGGGAATTAGAGTAGTTAGCAACCAGGAGATCACATAGGCCCAGGTGGACAGAGCCAGGTGTATTCAGATCAATGATAGCCCAGTCTTTATTTGGTCTCACTGATGTATAAGAGTCCATACCTTGTCCAACGAATACAGTAGATGAGGTTGGAGGAGGTGCAAGTGAACCTCTGCCGAACTTGAGAGGACTGTCGTTTTCTAAATGTGTGTTAAATGTATGTTTTAGTGCTCTTTAGCTTGTTTTATGTGGGGGGTAGTGCGGGGGGGGGCACTCTTATGTCAATGGAGATGCCATCGTATCTCCATCCACACTGTGGACTAACATCTAGGAGTTGCCGGCCTCTGCTGGAGACCAACCAACCAACCGCGGGAGCCTGTGGACTTACAATCATGGAGCTTGCGATCCCTGTCGGGGATCGAATGTTGAGCTCCAACCGCGGGTGCGTACGAACTTTAACATCATCTAGCTCGCGGTCCCTGGTTAGAGACCGACTTTGGGAGCTCCAAGCCGCAGGAGCTTAGACCGCCCCGGCGCGGGAGTTTCGATTGCCCCCTACACGGGAGCTTTGATCACCGGCTGCTGGAGCTTTGATCGCCTCGACTGCGGATGATTCGATTACCCCGACCGCGGGAGAATAAAGAGAAAGAAGACTAGACTTTATCGCCTTCCATCAGTGAGGAATGTGGGGAATCCGCTATGGTGGATGTTTATGTTAACTTTTATGTAGTAGTGTGTCTTGTTGATTTTTTTAGTATGGCTGTATGATAATTCGAGTTTCACTGCACCTTAATTGGTACATGTAACAATAAACTGACCTTTGAACCATTGAACCTTTGAAGGGTTGAGTTAACCAGGAAGTTGTGGAGGAAACGTCTCTGCAGAAGACAGAAAGGGATAGAGATGAGAAAATGTGGTTAGTGGTGGGATCCCATAATCCTTTCCCACCGAAACCAACCCCTCCCCAGGTACCACAGAAGATACAACAGCTGGTCATATACCTCTTCCATCGACTCTGTCCAGGGACTCCGACAGTCCTTTCAGGTTATGCAGAGGTTCATTTGCACGTCCTCCAACCTTATCTACTAGATCCGTTGTTCGAGATGTGGACTCTTATATATCGGCAAAACCAAACGCAGACTGGGCGGTCGTTTTGCGGAACACCTTTGCTCAGTCCGCCTGAACCAACCTGATCTTCCAGTTGCTGGACATTTTAATTCTCCTTCCCATTCCTTCACAGACCTTTCTGTCCTAGGTCTCCTCTATTGTCAGGGCCTGTCCCACTTGGCGATTTTTTTCGGTGACTGCCGGCATCATATCAGTGTCGCCAAAAGATTTTGCACATTTCAAAATGCAGCGGTGACAAAAAGAAAAAACACCGCGCGTCATACATCATCACGCCGCATCACCGCTGCATCATGCCGCATCACGCCGTTAATTTTTCGGTGACCTGATACATCAGTCAATTATGCCGGCAATCGCTGAAAAAAATCGCCGTGGGACAGGCCCTTGAGGCTAAACGCAAATTGAAGGAACTGCATCTCTTATTTCACTTGGGCAGCCCACAGCCCAGTGGTATGAATATTGATTTATTTCACTTCAGGTAGTCCCACCATTCCCTATCTCTTCCCCACCTAAGCCGCACTAGCTTCTTCACCTCCAATACCATCTCTCTAAGCACCGGCTCCCCTCAGGGCTGCGTCCTGAGTCCACTGCTGTTCACCCTGATGACTCACGACTGTTGTGCCAGGTTTAGTACAAACCACATCATGAAGTACGCAGATGACACAACAGTGGTGGGCCTCATCAGGGACGACAATGAGCTGGCTTACAGGGAGGAGGTGAAACAACTGGTGGACTGGTGCAATACGAACAACCTGATCCTGAATGTCGAGAAAACAAAGGAGATTACCGTCGACTTCAGGAAAACCCGGCACAGTCCCACACCACTTCACATCAATGACAGCGATGTGGAGGTGGTCAGTAGCACAAAGTTCCTGGGGGTGCAGGTCACTAACAGTCTGACCTGGTCGACTAACATCTCATCAACTGTTAAGAGAGCGCAGCAGCGGTTGCACTTTCTGCGCAGGATGAGAAGAGCTCATCTCCCCCATCCCATCCTCACTACTTTCTACAGGGGCACCATAGAGAGTATTCTGACCAGCTGTATCTCTGTCTGGTTTGGGGACTGTAGAGCCTCCGACTGGAAGTCTGTGCAGAGAGTGGTGAGGACAGCGGAAAAAATCATCGGGACCTCTCTCCCCTCAATCGGGGATATTGCGACCAAACGCTGTGTGTCTAAGGCCAGCAGTATCATAAAGGACCCCACACATCTCCATCACGGACTGTTCACTCTGCTGCCCTCGGGAAAAAGATACCGCAGCATGAGGAGCAGAACATCAAGGTTCCGCAACAGCTTCTTCCCACGAGCCATCAGACTCCTGAATGCCATGTAAATGGGCTGCCACTATTGTCTATTTACCCTTTTCATACATACCTATCCTTCGGTTAATTTATTGTGTTGCACAGGGAGCCAAATGCAACGTAATTTCGTTTGGAACTGCATATATCAATGTATTTCTAAATGACAATAAAGTTTGTTTGACTTTGACTTTGACTTGACTTCTTGTTTTCACCCTACAAACAGCTAACAATGGCCAGTTTCCTTTATCATCGTTACTTTTTTGCATATCTTTCATTCATTGTTCTTTATCTCTTCATATCACCATCTATATCTCTTGTTCCCTCACCCCTAACCAGTCTGAAGAAGGGTCTCAATCCAAAATGTCACCATTCCTTCTCTCCAGAGATGCTGCCTGTCCAGCCTTATTTACTCAAGCTTTTTGTGTCTATCTTTGGTTTAAACCAGCATGTGCAGTTCCTTATTACACATTTTGCAGGAACAAACTCCTTATCTGTGCAAAATGCCACAGAATGGATTTCTTGGGGAAAAAAAAATGTTTTTTCAATACCTCAAGATTCAAGTGCACATTGTAGGGAATAAAGTTATAGACACCAATCTGATTTGAAACACAAATCATTTTCTTCAATGCAATAGACCACTTTTGTTGGCTTTCAGACTACACAGCCTCAAATAATTTAACAATGAGAAAGCTTTGCACTGACATTTTGGGCAGTTATAGTGATTTAAAAGAATGCTCTCAACACTTCACAAATGTTTTTCTGTTAGAAAATAAAACACTATTTCTAATCAGGTTGATGAAATATTCAAAGAAGGAAGTCTTCTAGGACATTTCACCAGGCCTGAATGAATCGCAGAGATTCATAGAATCGTAGAGTCATACAGCATGAATGCAGGCCCTTCGGCCCCGCTTGTCAATGCTGACTTAGATGCCCCATCTATTCTGGTCCCTCCTGCCTGTATTTGGGCTGTATCCCTCCAGTAGGTGAGGCTCGTGGAAATGGGGCATATTGGTCAGCATCGTCAAGTTGGGCCAAAGGGCCTATTTTTATCATTACTAGTTCAGAAGCAAACTGTTTTCCTAGAAAATTTCTAATCAGGTTAATGAAATAGTCAGGGATTGAACTCTGTGAAAACATTTCCCTAGGCCTGAATGAACATTACCAATGTTAGCAATGGAAACAAAAACATCAAATTACATTTTTCATTTATTGAAATAAAAAACTAATTGAAATCAAGAATTTCAAAAGAATTGAGAATGGAAAAATGTTCACAGGGCATGAAAAAAATAATGGACCAATTCGACTCAGCAATTGAAAATTAAACAGAAGGTAGACACAAAATGCTGGAGTAACTCAGCCAGTCAGGCAGCACCTCTGCAGAAAAGGAATAGGTGACTTTTTAGTTCAGGGCCCTTCATTAAATTAAACAGAAATGGACATAATATGAATGACATGACAGGGTGCAATTTCTTAAGCTGTCCCAGATTTATTTGCTGCCCCGCTGGTAAGAATTTTTAGGCACTGTTATCTTTTTGTCAGATTCAATAATCAATTTGCAAAAAGTAAGGTCTCACAAGCAGACATGATGATAAGGAAATATGATAAAAGTTAACAATAACTCTCGAAAGAAATGTGTGCTGAACCAAACTTAGAATTTCAATGTGTGGCAACTTACTGATGAAGTGAATGCACTGATCATGATATAGATGAACTTTCAAAAAGAACCTGACAAAATACTGTAACTGGTAAATAAAATAGTGCCAGTAAGACCTATAGCATTGGAGGTATGAGAGGCAACGATTTTACAGTTTAGTTTATTTTCACGTGCACCGAGGAACAGTGAAAAGCTTTTGTTGCGTGCTATCCAAATACAAAATGGGGGCGCCTCGTGGCAGCGGCCCATGCAGGCCGTCTGTCCTTTTTTTATTTTTGTCCCGTTCAATGTGTAGTTTTCTGTGGTTTTTATATTGTTTTCAACTGTGTATATGTGGGGGGCGGAGGGTGGGATGGGGGAAACTCTTAAATCTCTTCCCTGCACGGGAGACCCGACCTTTTCCCTGTCGGGTCTCCATTGCCGTTGGGGCCCAGCACCGTGGAGCGGCCTCCAGCCAGAACGACCTGGGGTCTCCAATCGCGGAGCTTGCGGACTTACCATCATGGGGCTGGTCGGCCTCGCAGCGTGGGTCTCTGGTGGGAGACAGCTTTCGGAGCTCCCGCGGCGGCAGCTTTTCCCGCCCGAGTCGCTGGGCTGAAAACAACCCGGAGCGGG
Source organism: Raja brachyura (assembly GCA_963514005.1). The sequence continues at coordinate 38,751,091 of OY740784.1, read as the reverse complement.
GCCTGACATCACCCCGCATGGCTTTAACGGCCACGGGACTTGTTATCGCCTGCCGGGGGCTCCAACATTAAGACCCGGAGCAGGGCCTTACATCGCCAGTGCGGCCTTGGTGGCTGCGGGACTTACCATCGCCCACTGGGGGCTTTAACATCAGGAGAGGATGGAGAGCAGGGAGAGACAAGACTTTGCCTTCCATCACAGTGATGAGGAGACTCACTGTGATGTATATCTGTGTGAATTGAGTTGATTGTGTGCCTTGTAAAATTGTTTATTTTTGTTGTATGGCTACAGAAACAAAAGATCCTAACGGAGAAATAAAGTTTTATATTATATTATTACTATCCAGTCAGCGGAAAGACAATACAAGATTATAATCGAGCCATTTACAGTGCAAAGATAGGGGTGACAATCAGTACCATTTTTACCAGGAAAAGTCATAGACTCGAGGGCACAGTTTTAAAGTAAGAAATGCAAAGTTGAAAGGAGAAGGGCGAGCAGTTTTTTTACACAGAGCGTGGTGGGTGCCTGCAACACGTACCAGGGCTGGTGGGGGAGGCAAATATGATAGTGGTGTTGAAGAGACTATTAGATAGGTACATGCACATGCATCTCTTTCCTGAAAGAACCCCTTTAATTCTGAGGCTATGTCCTCCAGTCCTAGACTCTCCCACTAGTGGAAACACCCTCTCCACATCCACTCTATCCAAGCCTTCCACTATTCCGTATGTTGTGGGCCAAAGTTCCTGTTCCTAAGCGTAAGCTTCTATGTTCCATGTTCTAATTGCACCCAATGGCTTCCCTGTGTCAGTTGTCAAAAGGAAAGCTTACTTATCCTCCCAGTGAGTGGGATGTATTCTGTAGTTTCTTCCAGTGCCTTGAGATGTTTGGAGTAGTTGTTTCAGATCTCAGAAGCAGATAATGGTGCATACTTGCCTGGTAGACCATGAATCATGTGCCAATTCCCCTTGATATAATGCTAAGTCACCATGGAGCAATCATCCAAGTGTGTAGGAAAGAAATGCAGATGCTAGTTTACACCAAGATAGATACACTTCAAGTAACTCTGGCATCCCCTCACTCTCCATCCCTCCCCCACCATGGTCATTGTACAAGTTTCACGGGTCGCCCTGCTAAGTTTAACTGTTGTATCACTCGTTATCACCTTCCCCACAGCCATCTATGGGCCATTGTGGGCTCCACCTTTCCTTGATCATTGGTGTTTTTTTGCATATCTTTCGCTCATTTGATCTACATATCGTCTATGTCTCTCGTTCCCCTTTCCCCTAAATCTTAGCCTGAAAATGGTCTCGACCCAAAACATCACCTATTCCTTTTCTCCAGGGATGCTGCCTGACCCATTCAGTGGTTATTTTTAAGGCAGAGATAGCTAGATTATTGATTAGTACAGGTGTCAGGGGCTATGGGGAGAAGGCAGAAGAATGGGGATAGGAGGTAGAGATAGATCTACCTCGATTGAATGGTAGAGTAGTTTGATGGGCCGAATGGCCTAATTCTACTCCTATTCCTTATGACCACATGAGTTCCTCCAGCTTTTTGTATCTGTCTTCCAAGTACCAAGTTCTAGTTTTCTGAGCCACTGTTCATCTTGCCTCACTGTCTCTTGACCTATATCGGCTTTTTTATTTGGATTACCGCAAGATGCAATAACAATGTCAGCATCGGACGACAGTGTCTATCTCTTCTGAAAAAACAGGGTATGGTGTGGGAGGAAATTACAATACCTCCACAACGTACCTTCATTACAATAGCCCCACTCGAAGTCTCGAAGGTGGACACAAAATACTGGAGTAACTCAGCGGGTGAGGCAGCATCTCCGGAGAGAAGGAATGGGTGACTTTTCGGGTTGACTGATATCAGGGGAGGGGGCGGGACAAAGATAGAATGTAGAGAGAGTAAGACTAGTGGGAGAACTGGGAAAGAGAAGGGGATGGAGAGAGAAAGCAAGGGGTATCTGAAGTTAGAGAAGTCAATGTTCATACTGCTGGGGTGTAAACTACCCAAGAAAATATGAGGTGCTGTTCCTCCAATTTGCGCTGGGCCTCACTCTGACAATGGAGGAGGCCCAGGACAGAAAGGTCAGGTTGGGAATTGGAGGGGGAGTTGAAGTGCTGAGCCACCAGGGGATCAGGTAGGTTAAGACGGACTGTGTGGAGGGGTTCAGTGAAGCGATTCGCCGAGCCTGCGCTCAGTTTCGTCGATGTAGAGAAGTTGACGCTTGGAACATCAGATATAGTAGATGAGGTTGGAGGAGGTGCAAGTGAACTTCTACCTCACCTGGATAGACTGTTTGGGTCCTTGGATGGAGTCAAGGGGGTAGGTAAAGGGACAGGTGCACTCTCTGGGACAGAGTACACCCAAATGCTAATAGGTGTGAATTGAGCCAAATTCATATTCCCTACTTGAATTAAAAAATGAGTGCTTCATGCACAAAGTGCTGCACCTTCACCCCTGTGAAATTGTCTTTATTTGTTGGATATTTTCTATTATAGATATAATAAATTATCAATTATTTGCCCTGTAAAAATGTAAGAAAAAAAGTAGTCTAAAAAAAATACAAAGACAGAAAATGCTGGAGTAACTCAGCAGGTCAGGCAACATCATTGGAGAACATAGATGGTTGACATTTCAGATCGGAAATTTCCTTCAAACTGTTCTCCAGGGATTCTGCCAGACTCGCAGAGTTACTCCGGCATTTTGTGTCTTTCCTTGGTAAACCAGCATCTGTAGTTCCTTGTTGAATTTAGTTTAGAGATACAGGTCCTTTAGCCCACCGGGTTCACAGACCAGCGATCCCCATACATGAACACTATCCAATACTACCCTAGACAATAAACAATAGACAATAGACAATAGGTGCAGGAGTAGGCCATTCGGCCCTTCGAGCCAGCACCACCATTCAATATGATCATGGCTGATCATCCACAATCAGTATCCCATTCCTGCCTTTCCCATATAGCCCGACTCCACTATCTTTAAGAGCCCTATCAAGCTCTCTCTTGAAAGCATCCAGAGAACTGGCCTCCACCACCATCTGAGGCAGAGAATTCCACAGACTCACAACTTTCTGTGTGAAAAAGTGTTTCCCCATCTTCGTCGTTCTCAATGGCTTACCCCTTATTCTTAAACTGTGACTCCTGTTTAGACCTTTAATAATCCTATATGTTTCAATAAGATCCCCTCGAAATTCCAGAGTATACAAACCCAACCGCTCTATTCTCTCAGCATATGACAGTCCCGCCATCCCAGGAATTAACCTTGTGAACCTACGCTGCACTCCCTCAATAGCAAGAATGTCCTTCCTCAAATTTGAAGACCAAAACTGCACACATATAGGACCTCTTTGCTCCTATACTCAACTTCTCTTGTTATGAAGGCCAACATGTCATTCGCTTTCTTCACTGCCTGCTGTACCTTTCATTGACTGATGAACAAGGACCCCCCGATCCCATTGCACTTCCCCTTTTCCCAACTTAACACCATTTAGATAATAATCTGCCTTCCTGTTTTTGCTCCAAAGTGGATAACCTCACATTTATCCACATTAAACTGCATCTGCCATGCATCTGCCCACTCAGTCAACCTGTCCAAGTCACCCTGCATTCTCATAGCATCCTCCTCACAGTTCACACTGCCACCCAGCTTGTGTCATCTGCAAATTTGCTAACGTTACTATGAATCCCTTCATCTAAATCATTAATATATATATTAAATAGCCGCTGTCCCAGCACCAAGCCTTGCAGTACCCCACTAGATCCCCACAATAAATTCACCCTTTTCAGTCTTCAAGGGTCCAACTTCACTTACCTAAAGAAACTTTTACTATCCCCTTTTATGATCTTGGCGAGCTTACCTTCGTACCTCTTCCTTTCTCCCCATATTGCCTTTTTAGTTATCTTCTGTTGCTCTTTAAACATTACCCAAACCTCTGGCTTCCCTCTTATCTTTGCTATGTTGTACTTCTCTTTTATTTTTGTACTGTCCCTGACTTCCCTTGTCAGCCACGGTCGCCCCTTACTCCCCTTGGAATCTTTCTTCCTCTTTGGAATGAACTGATCCTGCACCTTCTGTATTATTCCCAGAAATACCAGCCATTGTTGTTTCACTGTCATCCCTGCTACGGTATATTTCCAGTCAACTTTGGCCAGCTCCTCCCTCATGTCCCCATCGTCCCCATTGTTCAACTGTAATACTGACCCCTCTGATTTACCCTTCTCCTTCTCAAATTGTAGATTAAAACTTATCATATTATGGTCATTACCTCCTAATGGCTCCTTAACTTCATGTTCTTTTATCAAATCTGGTTCATTACATAACACTAAATCCAGAATTGCCTTCTCCCTGGTAGGCTCCAGTAAAGCTGCTCGAAGAATCTATCACAGATTCTAGGGACAATTTACAATTTTATCAAGCCAACTAATCTACTGACCTGTACGTCTTTGGAATGTGGGAGCAAACCGGGGCACCCAGAGAAAACTCGCGTAACTCACGGGGAGAATGTACAAATTCTGTACAGACAACACGCGTAGTCAGGATCGACCCCGGGTCTCTAGTGCTGTAAGGCACCGATTCTTCAATAAATAAGTGACTCTCTGTAACATCTTCAACTTACTTGTTGCTTAGTTACTTACGGAAAACTCTGCTGATATTTAAAACATACTTGTGTGCTCACCACAAAAAGGAGGCTCTTTAATCAGATTATGCTGCCGCAGTTTATTCCCTGGAGATGAACAGGATCAATGTATTAAATTATAAGATGTATGATCTGCTAATAATCTTGGTTGGAGGATGTGCAATATAAATAAGTCATGAATCACCAGTAAATGTAACTGCATAGGGACGTATTTGCCTTTGTGCATGAATTTTGATGCAGGAAAAGATGCGCACTTTGAGAAAGCCCACTGGGATAAGCGTTTTGTTAGTTTTGTTTGGACAAATATGAAGATAGCTTTATCCACCTACATCTTCTCCCCCACTCACTCACTGCAACGGAACATTGCCCTTGTGCTGTTTTCTTTTCAGATAACAAGGAAAGGCAATCTCATTATAGGATGTAGGAACAGGAAAACACATGATGATGACAAAGTCGTCCTGTGGGTCGATTATATACCCAGAGCTAGCAGCTAGGATGCTGACACTGTGGATAATAGCGTGGGTACCAGAGAAGCCAGCTCCGCACATGGTTAGAGTGGTCTAGGTAGGGAGCACGGATAGCTCAGCTGCCGAATGCTAAGGATGAGGCCGCACCTGAGCATTACCATGAATAGCTTAGATGGGGCAGCAGAAAGTGATGGGTTATTCAAATGCAATATGAGATGGAGGCACAAGGTACAGCAAATCCTGGAATCATGAGGAAAACAAAAAATGCTGGAGTAAGTCAATGGGTCAGGCAGCATCTGTGCAGCGAATGGACAGATGGCGTTTTGGGTCTTTAGTATAGTTAAGAGATATTGCGCAGAAACAGGCCCTTCGTCTGGCAGAGCCTGTGCTGACCAGCGCATTAACGCTATCCTACACACACTGGGGACAATTTTACACATACGAGGCCAATTAACATACAAACCTGTACCATATAAACCATATAACCATATAACAATTACAACACGGAAACAAGCCATCTCGGCCCTTCTAGTCCGTGCCGAACATTTATTCTCCCCTAGTCCCATCTACCTGCACTCAGACCATAACCCTCCATTCCTTTCCCGTCCATATACCTATCAAATTTATTTTTAAATGATAAAATCAAACCTACCTCCACCAGTTCTACTGGAAACTCATTCACACAGCTACCACTCTCTGAGTAAGGAAGTTCCCCCTCATGTTACCCCTAAACTTCGGTCCCTTAATTCTCAAATCATATCCTCTTGTTTGAATCTTCCCTACTCTCAAAGGAAAAAGCTTATCCACATCTGTCTATCCCTCTCATCATTTTAAAGACCTCAATCAAGTCCCCCCCTTAACCTTCTGCGCTCCAAAGAATAAAGACCTAACTTGTTCAACCTTTCTCTGTAACTTAGTTGCTGAAACCCAGGCAACATTCTAGTAAATCTCCTCTGGCTCTCTCTGTACGTCTTTGAAGTGTGGGAGGAAACCGTGGATCTTGGAGAAAACCTACACAGTCACGGGGAGAACGTACAAACTCCGTACAAACTCCGTACAGATAAGCACCCGTAGTCGGGGTCGAACCAGGTCCCTGGTGCTGTGAGGCAGCAACTCTACCGCTGCGCCACGTGTGAAAGCCATTAATGCAGAGAGTTTAACCTACATATATCTAAGATATACAAGTACAGACAGCACGCTTAGTTGGAATTGAACCTGGTTCTCTGGAGCTGCAAGCGCTGTAAGGCAGCAACAGTACTGCTACGCTACCGTGCCACCCTATCTTCCACACTTCTTCAGACTGATTGTAGTAGGGAGGGAGAAAGCTGGAAAAGAGAGGTGGGAGATGTATTGGAAGATATTCCAGGTTGAGTGAACATGGAACATTAAGGCATATGGCACAAATTTGACACAATGTCATGCAGAATGTGAAGCCCATTATTTCTAACCTGCAATTAGTCCTTCTAATATTCATCAACCAGTCAGTCCAGACTGCTACTTTAAATCATCATTACATCCCACTCTGACCTTTCTGTTGGTGGCTGAATGCCATGTCCTAACAATGCCCAATGCAAACTTGAGCAACAGGTCATCATCTTTCATTTGAGTATGTTACAGCTTTGTTAATCCCTCTTAGAAATATAAATGTTTCAATCAATTATTTTTATGCTTGCCTAAAGTCCATTCCCCCCTCCCCACCTCTCACCCCCCCCCCTTTTTCTTTGGAGCGTAGGAAGCTGAGGGGGTTGACCTTATTGTGATGTGCAATATCATCAAGGGCATGGATAAAGTGAATGCTCGCAGTCTTTTTTCCAAAGAAGAAGATTCTAAAACTAGAGGGAATAGGCTTAAGGTGAGAGTGGAGAGATGAAAGAGGGATCGTAGGGACAACTTTTTCACTCACAGGATAGTCTGTATCTATAATGAGCTGCCAGAAGAAGTTACAGAAGTGCATACACTTGCTATTTTTAAAAGAAACATAGAAGCATAGAAACCAGGTGCAATAAGACATTTGGCCCTTCGAGCCAGCACCGCCATTCAATATGATCATGGCTGATCATCCAAAATCATTAGTCCGTTCCTGCTTTTTCCCCATATCCCTTGATTCCATTAGCCATAAGAGGTAAATCTAACTCTCTCTTGAAAACATCCAGTGAATTGGCCTCCACTGCCTTCTGGGGCAGGGAGTTCAATAAATTCACTACTCTCTGGGTGAAAAATACAATCAGAAAGATATTTGAATAGAAAGGGTTTGGAGGGCTATGGGCCATATGCAAGCAAATTGAACTAGCCCGGTGTGCCCAATTTGGTGGACAGAAACATCTGTTTCTGTGCTGTTTAGCTCTAAGACTCCATGTCTCCATTCACCGATTCAAAAATAACCATATGCTTCCAGCGGAATTGAGACTAAAACTACACACAATGCTTCAAATATGATCTTATTAAAGACCTGACCAATTGCAGATGTGCTTCCTATATATTTTCCTTTTCTTACCACTAACGTGAATTTTGTCACATTATATTCCATCTGCATCCTTCGAGGTCACTTGCCTAATCATCCATATCTTTTTGCCAACTCGTTGTCTCTTTTTCATTGCTCAATTTCCCACTTAGTTTTTAGCTTTAGCAGACTTTTGCCATTTCACTTCAGTCATGAGTATAAATTGTGAAATGTTAAAGGCTTTAATCTGATCCGTGTACCCTCCCACTAACCTGTTTATTCCTATTCAGTTTTCACTCTTTCAACCAATCTGTTGTCAGCAGGTCAAACACACAGGTACATGGATAGGTAAGGTTTTTAAGGGGGATAATGGCCAAACAAAGGCAGATGTGACTAGTTTAGATGGGGCATCTTGGTTGGCATGGACGAGTTGGGCCAAATGGCCTGTTTTTGTGCTTTATGACTATGACTAACAATGTGAAAATAAATTACCACTGTTGCTGCCACCTCTAATTTATCTAATAAATATTTGCGTGGCTTCTTATTAAATTATTTATAGATATCTACTTTGTACATTCATCGGTTTTCTCCAATCCCCTCTCTCCACCTATCGCAAAATTAGAGTTAAAGACAGAATCATAGTCATACAGCGTGGAAACAGACCATTTTGCCCAACATGCCCACACTGACAAATATGCCCATCCACATTAAGACACAAGTCAAGTCAAGAGTGTTTCATTGTTATATGTCCCGGATGGGACAATGAAATTATTACTTGCTGCAGCACGACAGAATATGTGAACATGTAAACATAATACATAACGGGGGAAGAGAAAATTAAAGGAAAAGTTCAATAAAAAACAAATATAGTGCAATAATAATAATATACTTTTGCAGTTCAGAGCTCATTAATCCCACTTGTCCACATTTGGTTCATATGTCTACAAATCTATCCCTACCAAGTACCTGTACGGAAGTTTTTAAATCATTGTGATAGTACTTGCATCAACTAACCCCTCCAGCAGTTCATCCCTTTAGTGGAAAAATGGTGCCCCTCAGATTCCTATTAAATCGTTCCTCCCTCACCTCAAACCTGCCCTCTGGTTCTTGATTCCACTATACAGATTCTGTGCATTTACCCTATCTATTCCCCTCATGATCTTATACACATTATAAGATGACCCTCTCTTCCTCCTGCGCTCCAAGGAATAAAGTAGCCTGCTCAACCTCTCCTTATAGCACAGGCCTTCGAGTCCTGGCAAAATCTTCATAAATCTAATGGGCCTGTCCCACTTACATGATTTTTTCAGCGACTCGCCGGCACCCGTCATAGTCGCAGCAGGTCGCCGAAAATTTTCAACATGTTGAAAATCCAGCGGCGACCAGTACAAGGTACGACTCTTGGGATGACTACTCACGGCCATACAGGCTTCACCCCGCGACATGTCACTAGGGTGTCGCCTGCATGGTCGTTATTGGTCTCCTCCGTCGCCCAAGAGTCACAGCGTCTTTCTGTTCGCCATTGAATTTTCAACATGTTGAACATTTTTGGCGACCTGCAACAACCTATGATGGGTGCCGGCAGTCACCGAAAATGTCACATAAGTGGGACGGGGCCATTAGAATAATCAAAAATGATTCCCTTTTCATTAAGCCACACTAATTCCGCATAATAGTATTTTGAATTTCTAACCATCCAACAATCACTTCCCAGATAATGGGTTCTAGCTTTTTGCTGATGTTTGGTGTATGGTTTCCTATTTCCCCTCCCTGTCCTTTCTTGAATAGTGGTGCTAGGTTTCCTACATACAAAAGAGTTAACTTTTTTTTCAGAATCTAGGAGATTTAATATGATCAGTGCAATATGATCAGTGCATCCACTGTTTCTACATCACTTTTTTTCCAGAACTCTAGGCTATAGATTACCAATCACAAAGATTGGGCATATTTTAGTCACCTTATTGTTATATTAATTACCTTAGATTTGCTCATCCTTATTACATATTTGTCTCTCCAAAATTTCCGCTATATTTAATATATATGCTGCATGAAGGCAGCCATAAAATATTAATCTAATACCTCTGTCATTTTAATATTCTCTATAGAAAACTCACTTGACATTTCTTCAAAGGGAACCATATTTATATTATGATATTCACTTCCTTTCCATATAATTATTGATTTTAATATATTGTTAATTTACTAATTCTAGCTTCTTCCTCTTTATGGCATCTAATCATAAAATGGTACTTTCCAAAACTTCTTCAATTCCACATCACTTTCAATCCATAAACAAACAAATTTTATTTGTCGGGGGTTGGCATGAATTAGCAAATTGGAGGTGTATGTTTAGAATCAGAATCAAATACACAGGACAAGATGTTAAGAAGTCCCGTGTGCCAGTAGGTGGGGAGCATTTCACGACATTCGTTGATTGTTGAGAGTGGTAGACGCTCAACATCGGGGCGGCGGGGGGGGAATACATATACGTATATCTTGGCCTGGGTAACCTTCAGGACAGTTGGGCACAGGACACATCATCAGTAGTGTACCCTTGCAACACTGGGTGTTTCAGCCTTTTAACACTATACACCCTCCACAAGGGCGGCCCATTGCAGGATGATCAGCCCTCAGTGCGTGTCCCGTGTCAAAGTGTCCCAAAGATTCACCATGACGTACTTGGGACCCAGCATGGGTCGTTTCACTTGAGCCAAATCCAATGGCTGCTTCTTTCAGCCGCGTCTGAGAGTGATCTTATGGTCTTCCGCAGAGCCTGACAGTGGATTCCAAGCTCCTTCAGCATTCTGATGGTAGATGACGCAACAGATCCTCTGCATCCCACTTCAACTGGATAGACTTTGATGTTCCAGCCACGCTGCGTCGCCTCTGCTGCAAGCTCTGCATAGCGCAGCTTCTTACGCTCATAGGCCTCCTCAACAGAGTTCTCCCATGGAACTGTGAGCTCTGTGATGTAAGCAATCTTCTGTGAAAGGGACCAGAACACCAAGTCTGGCCTGAGGTTGGTTGAAGCAATTTCAGGTGGAAAGATTAGTTGTCGGCCGATGTCCACCAGCATCCTCCAGTCACGGGCCCTGCATAGGTTTCCTTCTTCTGATCTGGTGGAAGGATGTTTAGGTGTTTTCAGTCCTTCTCGGACAAAGATTGTTGCCCTTAAAGGGGTTGCTTGCTCTCGGAGGCAAGGAGTTGATCGCACACCGCCTGTTCTCAAGGGCTGATGCCAGGGTTTTTAGTACCTGATTATGCCGCCACGTGTATCACCCTTGCGTGAGGCTGGTCTTGCAGCCTAAAACGATGTGTTTGAGGGTTGCTGGAGTTGGGCAGAAGGCACAGATTGGATCGTCGCCGTACCACTGATGGAGGTTCTTTGGTGATGGATGCACGTCATATGTCGCTCTGATGATGAAGCTGATCTTGCTTGATTCCATTTCCCATAGTTCTTTCCAGCTGATCTTCCTCCACTCCACACCTTCCCACTGCATCCATTGCCCCTGTTTGGCAAGAGAGACTGCCTTTGCACTTCTTGCGGCCTCCTCCTGTCGCCGCACCTCCTCAACCACCAATGTCCTCCACTCTGATGTTGTGGCCTTTCGCCAAGTTGGTTTACTTGTCGTAAGGCCAAAGCCTCCTCCTCCCTGCTGCACTTGCTCCACAATGTCTTTGTGCCTCAGGGCCGATGAAGCTTGCTGTACTACATCAGATGGTGTCCACTTCCGGCCAGTTACTTGGGGCGGCGCAACTGCACTGATGGTCTTGTCTCTAGAGTCCCTCAGTGTCACCTGAAGTCTTACTTTAGAACACTTGTATTCCTCTGTTAGATGAGTGAGAGGTAGTTCCAGGACCCCTTTGCCATAGAGGCCGATGTTAGTTAGACATCCTGGGACACCAAGCCATTTCTTTGCGTATGAAGTTATGGGTCGCTCCATCTTTTCCACAGTTGGTATTGGGGCTTCATAAACGGTCAATGGCCAAATTGCCCGAGGCAGGAGTCCAAACTGTAGGCACCAGAGCTTCAGTTTCCCAGGCAGTAGGGTCTGATTGATGTTTTACAGGCCGTTGACAATTTCTTGCCTTAGTTGTTGCACCTGCTCTTTGTCCTTGAGACTTGCGTTGTACCATCTGCCCACGCTTTTTACTGGCTGCTCAGACACTGTTGGTATTGGGTCATCACCGATGCAGAACTTTGTATCTCTGAGCACCCCCTTAACTATGGAGATGCTTTGAGATTTACTTGGTTTGATTTTCATTCGGGCCCACTTGATGTTCTTCTGCAGCTTTCCAAGTAGCCGCTTGGTGCATGCTGTAGTAGTGGTTAGTGTTGTCCATGTATGCCCTGATGGGTGGCAGACAGAGCCCAGCCCTGGTTCATTCACCACCCACCACCCATTTTGAGGCCCTGATGATGACTTCCATGGCCATTGTGAAGGCCATTGTGCAGCCTGCCACGATGCCTACTTCCAAGCGCAGCCATGTTGTACTGAGATTTAGTTTACATATACAGCGCGGAAACAGGCCCTTCATCCGATTGAGACTACAGCGATCAGCATCCCCGCACATTAATACTATCCTACATTCATTAGTGACAATTCAGAAATCCTTTGATAAGGTGCACATCGGAGGTGGCTAAGGATGATGAGAGCCCATGCTACCAAAGGACAGATACCAGCATGGATATCAGGTTATATATTGGACTAGACTAAGTGGGATGCAACAGCATCACATGGGAGGGCTGGTCCCCCAACGCAATATTCCACCTCTCCAACAATATTGGTGCCCAGTGTGGGGGGGGGGGGGGGGGTCTTTCTGGAGCACTAGTATGGGTGTGGTGGACTGAAGGGACTGGTTTCCAGAGTACAAGTATGGACATTGTGGGCCAAATGGATTCTTGGGCTGGCAGCCTCTTGTGCTGGCATCTCACTCACTCATGGCTGGTGGGCTGGCAGTTGACTCACAACTATTCCTTGAAATTCCATTTCAAGCAGGGTGCAAGGCCACCAAATTCAAGTGCAGTTTCATACCACTTCAAGCAGGGTGCAAGGCCACCAAATTCAAATGCAGTTTTATACCATTTCAAGCAGGGTGCAAGGCCACTAAAGGCAGTGAGTCATGACCTCTCCCTCTTCCATCTTGCAGAGACTGAGCCACGCCCACACTTCTGGGTTTTATAGTCCCTCCCCACTCCCACAAGAAGGGGCGTGACCTTCATGCCGTGATTGACAGGAGAGAGAATCTCAACATTTTCTAAACACTAATAACTCTTTTATTTTTCATCGATGGGAAAAATTGTTTGCACCTGATGAGCGGAGGGGGACTCTGAGTAAGATGGCCAAAAATCATTGATGTACATGGTAGCACTTTTTCTAAAATCAATATAAAGCGCAAACAGGAAGTGGTCATGATTAGACTTTTAATTATATAGAAGGCAAGGCAACTTTAATTAGGCAAGGGAACTTTAATTAGGCAAGGCAACTTTAATTAGGCAAGGGACCTTTAATAGGTTCTATAGTCCCTCCCCACTCCCCCAAGAAGGGGGGTGACCTTCATGTCGTGATTGACAGGAGAGAGAATCTCAAAATTTTCTAAACACTAATAACTCTTTTATTTTTCATCGATGGGAAAAATTGTTCGCACCTGATGAACGGAGAGGGACTCTGAGTAAGATGGCCAAAAATCACAGACATACATGGTAGTGCTTTTTCTAAAATCAATATAAAGCACAAACAGGAAGTGGTCATGATTAGGCTTTTAATTATATAGAAGGCAAGGCAACTTTAATTAGGCAAGGCAACTTTAATTAGGCAAGGGACCTTTAATTAGGCAAGGTACCTTTAATTAGGCAAGGCACCTTTAATTAGGCAAGGCACCTTTAATTGGGCAAGACACCTTTAATTAGGCAAGGCACCTTTAATTAGGCAAGGCAACTTTAATTAGGCAAGGCAACTTCAATTAGGTAACTTAGCTTTAGCATTTCCAAACCAAAGGGAACACAGCTTTAGCATTTCCAAACCAAAGGCAACACAGCTTTAGCATTTCCAAACCAAAGGCAACACAGTTTTAGCATTTCCATACCAAAGGCAACACAGCTTTAGCATTTCCAAACCAAAGGCAACACAGCTTTAGCATTTCCGAACTATATTTCCAAACCACATTAAGGGCACTGACAGGTCAGTAAAACCACTCACAGTTTAGTAAACATGTGTTCAGTGTTATTCACTGCTCAGACTGAGAGGCGTGACCCTGACCCTGACCCTGACCCTGACCCTGACCCTCTCCCTCTCCCTCTCCCTCTCCCTCCCCCATCTGGCAGAGACTGAATGAGGCACTCAACACTTCCGGGTTTTATAGTCCCTCCGGAAGGGGTGTGGCCTTCAGGCGAGGGAATCTCAACATTTTTTAAACACTAATTACTCTTTTATTTCTCAACGATGGGAAAAATCCACTTGGTCTGCACAGTGGAGGGGGACTGAGTAAGATGGCCAAAAGTCACAGCCTTTGGATTGAAGTCACAGAGTTTTTTTCTAAAATCAATATGCAGAACAACAGGAAGTGTCCAAGATCAGACTTTTAGTAATATAGAAATCGGATTATATACTTATATACTGGGCCTATACTTGCTGGAGTTTAGAAGAATGAATGGGGACCTCATTGAAACGTATAGACTAGTGAAAGGCTTGGAATAGAGTGGATGTGGAGAGGATGTTTCCACTTGTGGGGGAGTCTAGGACTACAAGTCATAGCCTCAGAATTAAAAGACATTCTTTTAGGAAGTTGAGGATGAATTTATTTAATCAGAGGGTGGTGAATCTGTGGATTTATTTGCCATAGAAGGCTGTGGAGGCAAAGTCAGTGGATACATTCAAGACAGCGATAGATAGATTCTTGATTAGTATGGGTGTCAGAGGTTATGGGGAGAAGGCAGGAGAATGGGGCTAGGAGAGAGAGATAGATCAGCCATAATTGAATGGTGGGAGTAGACTAGATGGGCTGAATGGCCTAATTGCTCCTATCCTATGATCTGATGATCTTATGATCTTTTGATCTTATAATTTACATTTATTCCAAGCCAATAACTTACAAACCTGTACATCTTTGGAGTGTGGGAGGAACCCGGAGATCCTGGGGAAAACCCACATGGGTCATGGGGAGAAAGTACAGATAAGCACCCATAGTCAGGATCGAACCCAGGTCCCTGGTGCTTTAAAGGGCCTGTCCCACTTACGCGACCTTTACAGGCGACTGCCGGCACCCATGATAGATCGCCAACATTTTCAACATGTTGAAAATTCAGCGGCGACCAGGAAGACGCTAAGACTCTTTGAAGACCTCTCATGACCTTAGGAGACCTCTCACGACCATGGTCGTGACAGGTCTCCTATGGTCATGAGTGGTCACCCACGACATGTCGCCAGGGGTCGCCTGTATGGTCGTGAGAGGTCTCCTATGGTCATGAGAGTTTTTCCAAAGAGTCACGGCGTCTTTCTGGTTGCCGCTGAATTTTCAACGTTGAACATTGCGGCGACCTATCACGGGTGCCGGAGGTCACCGGTAAAGGTTGCGTAAGTGGGACAGGCCCTTAAGGCAGCAGCTCTACTGCTGCACCACCTGTGAAAGCAGTAATACAAAAAGTTTAATGCACACATCACTAAGATAATCGAAATTTGCTGCAACTGTTTGGAAGACAAATTCATGGAATGTAAAGAAGATTATTTTTCTACATCAGCAATCTGAGGAATCAAAAAGAAAAAGGCTATTTTAAATCTAATTTGTGCAATGAGTAAAATTAATTGATAACCTTGTTGTCAAGGGGTTCTTGGAGAAAACCGACCAAAACATTATACATTTTGCTATTGTATTTTAAAGTATAATTAAATGCAAATTTAGGATCTACATATTTTAGTTTAGCTCAGAGATATAGCATGGAAACAGACCATCTAGTCTGCACCAACCAGAGATCCCCACACATTAACATTATCCTACACACAATTTACGGATAATTTAATATTTATGCTAAGCTAATTAACCTACAAACCTGTACATCCTTGGAGTGTGGGAAGAAACTGAAGATCTTAGAGAAAACCTACGCAGGTCACGGGGAGAACGTACAAACTCCGTACAGACAAGCACCCGCAGTCAGGATTGAACCAGAGTCTCCGGTGCTGCAAGGCAGCAACTCCACCACTGTGCCATCGTGCCACCATTCTTTTAATTTCTAAATAAAGCAAACTATGAAGACGCCGGGAAAGTGCCTGTCGTAGACAGTGAAAATAGGTAAGACCAGCGCTTAAAGAAGTAGGCTGCAAATTGCAAACAAAATCCTTTAAGACACGAGAGCCTAACAGGACAATATAGTCTTCCATGGCTGACAAGAGATCTTAAAGGTAGCATTACCGCCAAGCTGAGGATTAGGAGCATTTCAAAGCTCAGCAAAGGAGACCAAGAAATGCAAGAGTATAATAATAGACTGATAAGAAATATAAAAAAATGATTTTAAGAGTTTTTACAGGTATGTTAAAAAGAAAAATATGCTTTGGTGATAGTCCCAGAAGAATTTCTAAATGTTCCTCATTTACGATGGCAGAATTCTTCATGATTTAGAATGGTGCTCTAGTAAAGTTTCAATCCAAACCCCAGGGAGTTCAAGTTTTCACGTTGTTCCTGTGACCATATGGGATTCTTCCAAGTGCTCTGGTTTCCTCCCGCATCCCAAAATATACGTTTGTAAATAAAAAACATAGAAACGTAGAAAATAGGTGCAACACCGCCTTCGAACCAGCGAATATGATCATGGCCTATCATCCTAAATCAGTACCCCGTTTCTGCTTTCTCCCCATATCCCTGGATTCCATTAAATGAGCTATATCTAACTCTCCCTTGAAAATATCTAGTGAATTGGCCTCCACTGCCTTCCGTGGCAGAGAATTCCACAGATTCACAACTCACTGGGTGAAAAGGTTTTTCCTCAGCTCAGTCCTACCCCTTATTCATAAACTGCGACCCATAGTTCTGGACTCCCCCAACATCAGGGACATTTTTCCTGCATCTAGCCTGTCCAATCTCTTAAGAATTTTATATGTTTTTATAAGATATCCTCTCATCCTTCTAGATTTCAAAGTAAGTCCAGTCGATCCCTTCTTTGCCACTAAATGAAGTGTTGTGGGCTTCACAGGGTGAACCCGCATTTAATTGTTCTTCCACTGTTGTCTTTGATAATATGATGGTCAGCTGCCATCTTGAACCGCTGCGTTCCCTGAATGGCACATCAACAATACTGTTGGGGAGAGAGATCCAGCATCTTGACCCAGTGACAGTGAAGGAAAGCAAAATATTTCCAAGTCAGAATAACTGAGCCATAGGGAGAGGATGGGCAGGCTAGGACTTTATTCTTTTGGAGCGCAGGAGGATTTAGGGGTGATGTTATAGGGGTGGGTAAGATTATGAGGGGAATAGATAGGGTAGGAGAATCAAGAACTTGAGGACTTAGGTTTAAGGTGAGAGAGGAATAATTTATTAGGAACCTGACTTTTACATAGAGTGCGGTAGCAATATGGAATGAGATGTCAGAGGAAGCTATTGAGGTGGATATTATGACAACATTTAGTTTAGTTTAGAATTTAGAGATATAGTGTCAAAGCAGGCCCTTCAGGCCACCGACAACCACCTAGACATTTGTTCTATGTTATCCCAGTTTCACATCCTCCACAATAGGGTCAATGTACGGAAACCTATTAAGCTACAAACTTGCATGGTATTTGGAATTTAGGACAAAACTCATGTACTCGGAGAAAACCCACGCAGTTACAGAGAGAACATATAAACTCTGTACAGACCACACCCATAGTCCGGATCAAACTGGATCTCTGGCGCTGACAGGCACCAAGTCTACTGCTGCACCACTATGTCACCCAAAAAGACACTTGGACAGGTAAGGTTCAGCAGGATATGGGCTAAACGCGAGAAGGTGGGTCTAGTGTAGGTGAGGTATCATGGTCATCATGGGCAAGTTGAACCGAAGGGCCTGTTTCAATGCCGTATGACTCTGTGACCCTAACAAACTAAAACTGAACACATAGGCGGCACAATGGTGCAGTGGTAGAGTTGCTGCTTTAACGGGCCAGAGAACCAGGTTTGATCCTGACTACAGGTGCTGTGTGTATGGAGTTTGTATGGTCTCAATGTGACCAAGGGGGGTCCTCTGGCGTGTGCGGATGTGGCGTAGAAGGACAAGAAGCCTAAGCAAAGAAGTGGAAGCCAAATAATCGAACGGAAACAGAGCCAAAACGCTAAATAACCGAAAGGGTATGAAGCCGAAATGCCAACTAACCGAAAGGGTGGGACGCCTAAAAGCAAACTCACAGAAAGGCCACTCTGCCAAAACGCCAACTCACCGAAAGGCTGCGTCGCCTACTAGCCAACTCACCGAATAGCAGCTCTGCTGAAAAGTCAAATAATGGATAATTACTTTGCGGGGGGGGGGGGGGGGACTTGTCAGTGATTGGTCCAGACCCCCGCATCCATCACCTCACTAGCTGATGGAGACAGGAGAGTGGGGATCATTTCCCCATACAAGCCATAGGTGACTGAGCACTCTGAACCCAAGCACTAAGTTGTAAGCGGCCGAAGGAGCGCATCCCTCGGGACAGCCCCCATTCTCCCACGGCCACGGCCACCCTCTGCCTCATCTCCCCTGTGCCGTAGTGTAATGAGTTGCGTGTCGGTCGGACGGTCGACTGATTGCTGCCTGTAGTCGGACTCCCAGATGGCCGGCGGACTGGATTAATGCACCGGATCGGCTGGTGAGCCAGGGTCGCCCCTGAAACACCTCCAGCAATGAGCTGGGTATTCCTATTGTCAAAGAGCGGTGGCAGGCACGGTCACCTGCTGCCTCTGACCAACTTGCAGCAGCAACGCCAGCAGCAGATCGAGTCGGTGAAGAGTTCGCACAGTGGGTGAATGTGGTGCTCCACGGCTGGGCGGCATCATCCCCGCTATTCCCCCCCCTCCCCTGGTGGGATAGGCCCCGCTATCCCCCCCCAGGCGGCATCGCCCCCGCTATACCCCCCCGCCCCCTGGTGGGATAGGCCCCGCTATCCCCCCCCATGCGGCATCGCCCCCGCTATACCCCTCCCCCGCCCCCTGGTGGGATAGGCCCCGCTATCCCCCCCTGGGCGGCATCACCCCCGCTATACCCCCTCCCTCCCCTAGTGGGATAGGCCACGCTATCCCCCCAGGCGGCATCACCCCCGCTATACCCCCCTCCACCTCTGGGCAGTATCGCCATCACCGCCCCCACTATCCATCTTTTATTGATCTGCTACATCGTTCTCTTCACTTTCTAAAGCTGTAGAAAATAACATTATTTTGTTTTGTTACTGCACATTCAAGGTTGCTAGGCAATAAACAGTGCTGAGCATTAGTCTAGGTTTCTGATTACATTCAGTCTCATGAGCCTTTTTTTTTGGCAGTTTAATTATGTACTTTCTTTCACAAGGTGGTTTCCCAATGAGCATCCATCTAAGTAAGGTGCACCAATGGATAATAAAGGGAATGGCAGGTGGTTCAAGATGTTTAAGGTGTGTTCCTGTGGCTGTAAAGATGCCCAAGGTAGATACAAAATGCTGGAGTAACTCAGCGGGATTGGCAGCATCTCTGCAGAGAAGGAATGGGTTACGTTTTGGGTCGAGACCCTACTTCAAAAGATGCCCGCCAATCTTACTTAAATAAAGTGATCACTTCCAAACACTGTAGCCTTTGACAGGTGATAACCAAATCACTCGCTGGGGTTTAGAAGGATAAGGTGGGGATCTCAATGAAACCTACCAGATAATGAAAGGCCTAGATAGAACGGATGTGGAGAGGGTGTTTCTACTAGTGGGAGAAACTAGGACCATAGGGCACAAACTCAGAATAAAAGGCACATACAATTAGAATGGAGATTTGGAAGAATTTCTTTAGCCAGAGGGAGGTGAATCTGTGGAGTTCATTGCCACAGATGGCTGTGGAGGCCACGTCATTGGGTAGTTTTATAGCAGAGATTCTTGATTATTAAGGGTGTCAAGGTTACGGGGAGAACGCGGGAGAATGAAGATGCAAGAGAAAATAGATCAGCAATGATTCAATAGCAGAGCAGACTGGATGGGCCGAGTGGCCTAATTCTGCACCGATGTCCTGTGGTCTTAAAGATTGGTTTGTGTAGGGTATAAGCATCCCAGCATCAAAATCAGGAAATTTTAGTCTCTTGTGTTTGCTACATCAGTTTTAGACAGCTCTTCCACCTGCGACTTCACATGTAACCATCTGACCCCAGATTGATTAATACCCACATTGTGTGTTAAAGTGGTCATACCCATGAATTTAGCTCAGGTTGGGAATAGCCAGATCTTGGATCAGATCTAGGTGTAGGTTTGAGTTTAGGTTTAGAAACGTAGAAAATAGGTGCAGGAGTAGGCCATTCAGCCCTTTGAACCAGCACCGCCATTCAATATGGTCGTGGCTGATCCTCCAAAATCAGTGACCCGTTTCTGCTTTTTCCCCATATCCCTTGATTCCGTTAAACCTAATACGTTTATGACTGTCATGTATACTGATGTACAATGAATAGCTTTGTTTTGCATGCTATCCTAGCAGGCCAGATAATATTATACATAAATACAATGAAGTCAAACACAAATATATAAGGTCGTGCTCAAGGAAAGATACAGAGTACAGAATACAGTTGTAGTATTGTCACACATCAGTTGGATATTTCATCGTGGAAATGGTTTCCAGAGATAGCAGTAAAATGGGGTTGTTACCAAATAAATTCAACTTAGTAAGCACCAAAGATTTTAAGGGATATATGTTCTAGAATGAGGTTTTTGCAGCAGCACACAACTTAACTGTGCAAAATGCCCTTAATATCTTATTACAAACATCAAATGCCACAGGAAGGATTTCATCAAAAAACATTTTTTTCAACACTTCAAAGATTTGAGTATGCATTGTAGGGAAAAAAATGTACAGACACCAATCTAATTTAAAATATAAATCATTTTCTTCAATGCAATAGACCACTTTGATGGCTTTTAGACTACACAGCCTCAAATAATTTAACACAGAGAAAGCTTTGCACTGACATTTTGAACAGTTATGATTTCTAAAAAAAAGGTTTCCAAATTTGAAATTACTGCTGTAGTTTTGACATTTTCCCTATATTTCCTCTGCTCATGGTTAAAAGGCAGTTTTTAAATGAAAAGAAAATTCGCCATGGACCAAAATCTGTAACTTTATTTGGTCACTTTGGGATTTTACTTCTTTCCTTATTGTCTTTACTTGTTAGATGTATATTGCTTTATATATTTCTCACTATATTTTCAAAGCACTCATGAGCATTTGGCTTTGCTTTTGTTTCTTGCCAATTGTATTTTGCAATATCCCAAATCCTTATGGAAACAAAAATAAAATTGCAGATGTTGGAATCTGAACTAGAAACAGCAATGGAAGAACTTATGTGTAGGAAGAAATTGCAGATGTTGGTTAACACCCAAGATAGACACAAAAAGCTGGAGTAACTCAACACAACAGGCAGCATCCTTGAAAACATCAACTATTCCTTTTCTCCAGAGATGCGGCCTGACCTGCTGAATTACTCCAGCTTTTTGTGTCTATCTTCATTGGAAGATCTTAGCCAGTCAAGCTGTGTTTACCCCTAGATTTAGGAACATTATTTACCCCTAGATTTAGGTCATTAGCTCATAAGTGATAGGAGTAGAATAGTAAGATTAAACGAGAACTTACCAGTTTGAAGTTTGATTTTTATTTTATGAGGAGTTACGTGGGTGATTATGTGAAGAAGTCCTGGCAGTGCGCATGCGCGTCAATCTTCAAAGCAGCGGTATGAAATCACAAATAACAGTTATCGAAGTAACATAGTAAGATGAGCAACTTGAGAACTACCAGATGACCTTTGTGAGAGAGGGTTAGCTGTGGAGGGCACGTAATCACCAACGTAACTCCTCATAAAATAAAGATCAAATTTCAAACTGGTAAGTTCTCGCTTAATCTTACTATTTACTTCGGAGTCAAGTGAGTGATTCGTGAAGGGTTCAAAGCTTTGTGATTTCATGCCGCAGATTCAAATCCCAGCTTCTCACTGCATTGATTGACTCGGAGTGAGAAATAATCAATAATGCATTAATGTTGACATTGCATTAAATGCAGTAACAAATTTATTTGAATAACAAAAGAACAGTAACCCCTCTAACCCAGGGGGAACTTAAACAGAACTTAATACGATATTAGCAAACAGCCCCGGATCGGCAATCGGCTGATGGTAGACATGGCATCCGTGGGATATGCTGAAAAAACAATCTTGAACCCTGTCACACCTGGCCTGCTCTGTTTGAGTAGGTCATAAATGTAGAACGTAACATTATCTGCAGCCACTTCCATCCTGTCTAGCTGCAGCTTTTGCAATGTCTGCACTCGTTGAGCTGATACCAGTGCCGTGAACATGACCACCATCATGGTGACTTTGGCCAAAGTCAGAGATGTGACAGGGGTCCACTGACGAAGTAGCTACGCTTACATCCCAGATTGCCATATACCTGGGTTTATGAGGTCTGGAGTTAAAAATTCCTTTCATCGATCGAGAAATGAGAGGATGAGACCCAATAGGATGTTCTTCTGACCCCATCAATAAGTACGAGGACAATGCACTTCTAGATGAATTGATCGCACTATAACTCAACCCCTCATCATAGTAGAGTGTTGACAGAAACTCTAGAACATTCAAAATACCTGCCGTTAAATATTCAATATTATTTTGTACACAGAAAACGTCCCATTTTTTTACATAAGAAATATACTGCTTTTGAGTACTCATCCTCCAGGCTGCAGTGAGCATATCCACAGTTTGCCCAGACAGTCCTCGCACCAGTCCTCGCCTTCTTAAAACCTGCAAATTAACAAATCAATACAGTCATATAATGGATGCCGTTCGCCAGTTACCGGGTGCACCAAGCAGCTTCAGGATCCTCTGCAGCTTTATTTCCTGGGCACGCATGCCCACGCCCATCTGACCCCATATCACCTGGTTCACTGCCGGTACCTTTAGCAACACGCAGTTCCTCGTGCTTGTTGCTGGTCTTGTTCATCGTGAACTCCTGGAGCTGATGGGATACCAAATAATTTATCATGGAGGCCAGCTCTTCTCCCAGTGGCTCTCCTGACTCTGAAGGGACAGCGAATCGTGCTGCCAGAGATGGGACATGTGGCAGCTACTGTTCTTCACTTGGTTCGACCTCACTGTCAGAGTCGGGGTCAGAACTCAGCTGACCCATTGCACGCACCTCATCAATGAGGGTGTTATTGAGCAGCCCTCTACTAAGTGTCAGTGCAGCCTCCTCTCCAGCCTGGCACCGACACCACTCCTCCTCCTGGAGTGTGCCCTGCTGGAGCACCCTGTGCAACAGGTGCTCCATTTGGGATAACCGTTCAAAAACGGTATCCAGCCCCAGGGGGGCATCCTCCCGGCCCGACTCCCCCGCTTCTGTGGGCCTGACAGACTTGTGCGTTGCCTTACGCCTGACTGGCGCTGGCTCCGTGCTTTGCAGCACCAAGTCTGCAGTCGTCCCGCTCCCAAATGGCGACTGTGCAGGGGCACGAGGCAGCCGTTCACAGACCGCACTCCCGTGGCTGTCTACCGATTTTCCTCCGGCTCGCCTCTTCCCCTTGCCCGTCTTGTCCATGGTGCTACCTAAAGAGAACTAAACAACACGGCACCACAGCAAAACAGACCCGAACTCCAGCTAAGTTTTTACTACTTACCTGGAGTCTAAATACTTACCGCTGGAGGAGCTCTGTTCCTCCCAGCCTCCTTGCGCCAATGCAGCTGACGTAATGACGCGCATGCGCACTGGCAGGACTTCTTCACGGAATCACTCACGTGACTCCAAAGTAAAATTAGGTCATTCAGCCCACCAAGTCTACATCTGCCATTCAATCATCCTTTCCAGCTGTCATCAGGCAACTGAACCATCCTATCAACAATTGGTGAACAGGCCCTGACCTATCATCTACCTCATTGGAGACCCTCAGATTATCTTTAATCAGGCTTTACTAGACTTTACCTTGCACTGTAAGTTATTCCCTTTATCCTGCGCCTGTACACTGTGGACGGCTTGATTGTAATCATGAATAGCACGCAACAAAAAACTTTGCACTTTACGTTGATACATGTGACACTAAACTAATTAACAGTTGACATGCATGACTAAATTGTGAGTAAATGTTGCTGATGTGAAAAGTTGACTGGTTTCTCCATCTGAAGATCCTCCTAATTGGCTCTGTTCTTCTAGCACATCCGCTCTTGTCCCAAATCCCTAGCTCTGTATTCATTTCTTTGTCTGAAGATGAGCCCGGACAGAAATGTCACCCATCCACTTTCTCCAGAGATGCTGCCTGACCCACTAAGTTACTCCAGCACTTTTTTTTGTATACCAGCATTTGCTATTCCTTGCTTCTCTTTCCTCTTCTTCTTTTAATTAACTTTGTTCATTTAATATGGTTCTCTTTTTGTTATTTAAGGAGATGGGGGCTTTGCTGGTAAGGCTCTGATTCATCAGATGCTGGTTAGTCACTGCATTCAATCATTGCAGACCCTCTGGTGGAAGTACAGTGTGTTCACGGTGATGTTGGGGAAGGGGCTTCTCCACATTCGGGATTTAGACCCAATGACATGTCCCCTGCTCGTCCCCCAAAGACCAAACACTGGGAGGATGGAGCCGGCAACAGTGACAAGTGAGGAACAAGGCCGGTAGGAGAGGGACTGGGGTCTGGCCTACCATGTCCTCAAGGTCGGCTGCAGGAGGCTCCTCCAGGGCACAAACATGTTTGGGTGTGGAGAGGCAGGTGGGTTCGCTGGCCGATCCACACTCGTCCAAAGAAGGCGATAGCTGGAGACGAGCAGTAGCCTGGCACTTGCTGAACCAGGCAATGCTAATGAAGACCTTGAATGCTGACTGGGCTTTGAAAATTGTGCCAAAACATGGCGCCTCTTGCATACGGACTCAGTGGACTATTTCTGTACAATTTGCTAATTGGGGATTGTGCGGGTATGGCAATACTTAATTGGGCTGCATGGAACAAAATTAATTTCACAGTGCATAAAGCTCCATTGGAACCATTGGACCATATTTCTCAAAATAAAGATGGTCGAATGGCAAAGCAGACTTGATGGGCCTAATTCTGTTCCTATGTCTTAATGAACTTATGGAGTAACTGCAGTATGATTTAAAAATGGGACACGGTGGCGCAGTGGCAGAGTTGCTACTTGACAGCGCCAGAGACCCCTGTTCGATCTTTAGACTCGTGCTGTCTGTACGGGGCTCATACTTTCTCCCTGTGGTGTTTTCTCAGGTTGTTCCGATTTCCTCCCACACACCAAAGATGTGCAGGCTTATAGGTTAATTGGCTTTGGTAAAAATTGTAAATTGGCCGTATTGTGTAGAATAGTGCTAGTGTAAGGGGTGATTGCTGGTTAACGTGGTCTCGGTGGGCAGAAGGGCCTGTTTCTGCACTGTATCTCTAAAGTCTAAAGTCTGAAGTTATAGACTGTGGACATGATGTGCTCATGGCGAAATGGCGGAATGAGTGAAGTTTTAAAGTGATGGATGGACACAAGAAAATTGCTGCTTTATCTTGAATATTGTTGTGCCTTATAAATATTATTGGATGTGTTCTTATCTAGACAAGGGTAGTGTTTTATACCATGGAGGTGATGGAAATGATTTGGAGTGTCAGTAGGTGAATCATCCTCCTTCTAGGTACAGTATTCATCAGCTAGTCTAATTGAGCATCTTTTCAATGGTGACCCTATTGCCCCCCAACCCTGCTTCATCGAAGAATGTTTGTAGGCTGCTCTTCCAAAGAGATTTTACTCCTGAGAATGTGCTAACCTCTGTCATTGTTGCTCTTCTCCATGATACACAGACCAAGATCCACTAGATCTTACTCAGAACTGCTTTTTGATGAAAAGGACTAGGATTCCTTCAATGGGATTAAGATTACTTAAATAAATGTTTGTTACTTGTATTACTCCTATATTAAATAACTAAGGCAAACTTTTTCATGGAATCCCACATTCACTTTTTGAATTCTATATCCAGAAAAACTTTGCAAATGTGGAGCAAGATTTCCTGAACATTTTCCATTCAATTTTGCAAAAAGTTCATTAATTTCAATTACAGGCATCTGAAGTAGCAAGAGATATTCAAAACTGAAGGTGGGAAAATATTTATTTGTCTTTTACCTTGTTTTCACTTGTCCTGTTTTCTCTAGATTCTGTGCCATCTTGCATTTCACACTTCTCTGCTTTCCCCAGCTAACAATGATTTATTCTACCCTTTCCTTGAGCTTTGTCCCCTTTGATATCCCATTTTCACACCTTACCATTCCATATCTATGTGTCTCCCTCTCCCATGACAATCTGAAGAAGGGCCTCGAACCGAACTGTCACCCATTCCTTCTATCCAGAGGTGTTGCTAGTCCTGTTGAGTTACTACGGCATTTTGTCTATCTTTGGTGTAAACCAGCATCTGTAATTCGTTCCTATATATTTCATCTGCTTCTTACCATTTCCACTTCGCAAATCACATTCCTTATTTTTTTTTAAATATGGAACGCTTCACGAATTTGCATGTCAACCTTGTGCAGGGGCCATGCTAATCTTCTCTGTATCGTTCCAGTTTTAGTATATGTGCTGCCGAAGCGATCACGCATATCACATTCCTATACAATTTTTCTTTTCCTAGATCCAATTCCCTTTTGTTACAACACAGAATCCCAATCTTTCCAAATTGCCCCATGATCACATCTCAGTTTGCGTTCCGTTTTCATTCTTTCTTGTGCATTCCTGGCAGTCTCCATTCCCCTCACCTTTTTTATTTTGATGTCTTCTTTCCCTTGCTACTCATCATTCCCACCAATCTTTTTCTGGTTACATCGTGGCTTGGTTCAGCAACTTGAGCGTCCAGGAGCAGAAAAGAACGCAGAAAGATGTCACTCAGAGCTGCCCAGTCCATCATAGGCTCTGACCTCCCCACCATCAAAGGGATTTATCACAGTCGCTGCCTCAAAAAGGCTGCCAGCATCACCAAGGACCCTCACCATCCTGGCCACACACTCATCTCTCCGCTGCCATTAGGTAGAAGGTACAGGAGCCTGAAATCTGGTACATCCAGGTTCAGGAACAGCTTCTTCCCCACAGCCATCATGCTATTAAACACAACATCAAACAAACAAACAACTATAAACTTTATCTGTTTATTTATGTGTATATATATATGGTCTATGCTATATAGCCACATTGAACTGTTCTGTATTTATGCTTACAATATTCTGTTGTGCTGCAGCGAGCAAGAATGTCATTGTCCTATCTGGGACACATGACAATAAACTCTCTTGACTTGACTTGATTCTTGATACATAAACTTTGCTACCTTAGGCACTCACCTAGAAATTCTTCTAGTTAGCATGTGAATTGACTCTATTGTCCATTCCCACATAGCAATCAACTTCAAGTAATCATATCTTCTCTATCATTTTGTCACCTACCTCCTTTTATCTTTCTGTTAGAAATGTGTGTCCTCACTGCATTTCAGATCCAACTTTTATTTTTAAGTTCCGTTTCGACTTTAGACTTTAGAAATACAGCGCAGAAACTTGTTCTTTGTCTCACTGAGTCCGCGCCAACTGCCAATCTCCTCATAAACTAACACTATCCTACACACTAGGGACAATTAACAATTTTACAGAAGCCAATTAACGTACAAACTTGAACGTCTTTGGATGTGGAAGGAAACCGGTACACCAGGCGAAAACCCACGAGGTCACAGAGAGAACGTAAAACTCCATGCAGACAGCACCTGTAGTCAGGATTGAACCCAGGTCTCTGACGCTGTAATGCAGAAACTCTATTGCTGCTCCACTGTTCCACCCATTAACGCACAACTATTCTCAAATCCAGAATGCATCCCATTACTGTGCATCAAATTTGCTCACCTCAGTTACTTATAGGCTTACATAGTTCTCCTTCTGACTTTGACACCATATTGGTTCAGATCACTCCAGGCCAAATACGAAGGTCTTCAGGCTGCAACCGTGACAATTCCAGGTCATTTTCCAGTGCTGTGCCTTGGCTGGCTTCATATGCTCTACTTTCACCGTTTCTGCATGAGGATTCGAAACTTAACATGCCTCATGCACATTTTCCGTCAATAACAATTCTTTCATTTCAGCTAAACTTCACTTCAAGTCTCCATCATATTTCAAATATCACATTCTCACTTCTGTATCACATTTCAAGATAAGATTTAAAAAAAAAGTAGTTTGTCACAGAAGCCAGAATATCTGTAGTCGCTCAACGTCACATATTAAAAAGAAGGAATGAAGAGCTTCTGCTACAAGTATTAAAGAGCAATGTAAAATCACAGCTTTCAGAGTGCAAGACATTAGGGGAAAGTTGAAATAAGAGCAGCCAAGTCAAGCCAGAGGATAACGTTGGAGATAATAGGACAATGAAACTTACATACAGGAGCTGAAATCACGATGAAGGCATGAAAATCAATAAGAAAATCAAAGCAGGTTCAGGCTGAAGGCCAACAAGTAGGGAGAGATAAAAGAGGGAGACAGAAAATCAAAACACTGTGTTACAGCTCCAGGGCAGAGAATAGAATAAAATGAAAAAAGATATATTGTTAAGATATGAATGTGGGGGGAATTGGAGACCACAGGAGAGAGACAGACAAGCAGGGATATGAGGAATGCAAAGTGGTTTAACAGGGAATTCTCGAGTTGCAGGCAGGAAAGTTGTGAGTGAATCGTGTGTGGAGGTCTGCAGGCAAACTATGAAGTTGCAAAGGCAAAAAGCCAAGCTTTGATTAATTAGACATTATATCTATCCCTAATATCCTTTATGAGTTTCTCATTAGACCTGAGCCTGAATATTGTATTCACTTCTGGGCACCATAATTTTGGAAGAAAGTCAAGGCATTGCAGAGAATGTATAGAGGATTTAATGGGAGAAATTATTCAATGGAGAAACTACCAAAGCTGTTGCTGTATGCCCTTTAGGAAGGATGGATATGTGGTGACTTAATGGAAGAGTTGAAAACTATAAGGATTTTTGAAGGAGTATACACGGAGAAACTATTTCCATAGGTAAGCTGGGCGGTAAATTGTGGATGCGGCCCAGATTATCACAAAACCAACCTCCCTTCTATTGACCTCATTTATACCTCATGCTGCCTATGCAAGTCCAGCAGCATAATCAAAGTTGAGTCACACCCTGGCCACTCCTTCTTCTCCCCTCTCCTATCAAGCAAAATGTATAGAAGTGTGAAAAAGTGCACCACCAGATTCAGGGACATTTTTCCCAGTTGTTACCAGGCAACGGAATCAACCTACCACATCAAGAGAGCAGTCCAGAACAACTATCTATCTCGTTGGTAACCCTTGGACTATCCTTGATCGGATTTTGCTGGCTTGCACTAAACGATATTCACTTATCATGTATCTATACACTGTAAATGCCTCAATTGTAATCATGTATTGTCTTTCCGCTGACTGGATAGCATGCAACAAAAGCTTTTCACCATACCTCGGTACAGATGACAATAAACTAAACTGTAATTGTAACTGTAGGTTAATTGTCTTTGGTAAACTTTGTAAATTGTCCCTAGTGTGTAGGATAGACAATAGACAATAGGTGCAGGAGTAGGCCATTTGGCCCTTTGAGCCAGCACCGCCATTCAATGTGATCATGGTTGATCATCCCCAATCAGTACCCCGTTCCTGCCTTTTCCCCATATCCCCTGACTCCGCTATTTTTGAGAGCACTATCTAGCTCTCTCTTGAAAGCATCCAAAGAACCTGCCTCTACCGCCCTTTGAGGCAGAGAATTCCACACCCACCAAAATGTGTTTCCTTGTCTTCGTTCTAAATGGCTTCCTCCTTATTCTTAAACTGTGGCCCCTGGTTCTGGACTCCCCCAACATCGGGAACATGTTTCCTGCCTCTAGTGTGTCCAAGCCCTTAACAATCTTATATGTTTCAATGAGATTCCCTTTCATCCTTCTAAACTCCAGAGTGTACAAGCCCAGCTGCTCCATTCTCTCAGCATATGACAGTCCCGCAATCCCGGAAATTAACCTTGAAAATCTATGCTGCACTCCCTCAATAGCAAGAATGTCCTTCCTCAAATTAGAGGACCAAAACTGCACATAATACTCCAGGTGTGGTCTCACTAGGGCTCTGTACAACTGCAGAAGGACCTCTTTGCTCCTATATTTGATTCCACTTGTTATAAAGGCCAACATGCCATTCGCTTTCTTCACTGCCTACTGTACCTGCATGCTTACTTTCATAGACTGATGTACAAAGACCCCCAGATCCTGTTGTACTTCCCCTTTTCCTACTTGACGCCATTTAGATAGTACCAACTTGACGCCATTTAGATAGTACCAACTTGACGCCAGTAAGTCATTTAGATAGTAGCTGGTGTGTGGGGAACAATTGGCGGAATGGACTTGATGGGCCGAAGGGTCTGTTTTTGCATTTTACTTCTAAAATAAAAAGTCTAAACTAAACCAAAGACACCAATGGCCTAATTATGTTCCTAGAACTTATGAACTCATGAATCCTTGGAAAGTTTGTCACTCCCCAGAGTTAGGCACCCACGCTATCTTAACAACCAGTCCCTCCACTAATAGTACAGTATGTCTGCAGTGAATCCTATCTAAAGCATGACGTTCCATCGCATATATTGGTTTCTTCCATTGCATCTCCCAAAGCTGCAGTTCTTGCCACTCTTAGGTGCAAGGGCAGTAAGTGCATTGGAACACCATTTCTGACAAGTTTCCTTCCAAGTCACATGCTGTTCCAACTTGAACACCCATCACTATTTCTTCACTGTGTTAGGGCCAAACTGCAGGATCTTTGCACACCCTGATAGGCATGTCATAACCTTATGCAGTAGAAGACAGCAGTAGAGGACAGAAGAGCAGTAGAGTGTCTGAGCTATAAGGAGCGATTGAGCAGGCTGGGACTCTATTTCCTGGAGTGCAGGAGGATGAGGGGTGATCTTATAGAGATGTATAAGATCATGAGAGGAATAGATTGGGTAGATGCACAGAGTCTCTGGCCCAGAGTATGTGAATGGAGGACCAGAGGACATAGGTTTCAGGTGAATGGGAAAAGATTTACAGTAATAGGAATCTGAGGGGTAATTTTTTCATACAAAGCATGGTGGATGTATGGATCAAGTTGTCAGAGGAGATAGTTGAGGAAGGGACTATCCCAACATTTTAAGAAGCAGTTAGACAGGTACATGGATAGGACAGGTTTGGAGGGTTATGACACAGGCAGGTGGGACTAGTGTAACTGGGACATGTTGGCCGGTGTGGGTAAGTTGGGCCAAAGGGCCTGTTTCCACACTATATCACGCTATGATTCTATGACATCAAAGACCACACTTGGCCAGGCTGACCCTGCCAAGGACAATGGGGCTTCACGGTTATGCTAAGAAACTCTGCACTTACAAAAATTAGAACTTAAAATGGTGACTCTTGTGTATTGTTTCGGTGCACTATTTCTACACACTTGCACTGTATCTAAGATGTGTTTATGTGCAGTAATACAGTTCCGTTTAATTTATTGTCACATGTACCGAGGTACAGTGAAAAGCTTTTTGTTGCATGCTAATCGGCAGGAAGGCAATACATGATTACAATCAATCCATTATAATGTATAGATACATGATAAGGGAAAAACATTTAGTGCAAGGTAAAACCAGCAAAGTTCTGTCAAGGGTATTCCGAGGGACACCAAGGAGGTAGGTAATACGTGTCCTGAATGGATGGGGTAAATTAATTTCACTGTACCTCAGTATATGTAACAATAAAGTTCCGTCTATTTTCAGTTTAAGCCAGCATCTGTAGTTCCTTCCTGCACAAAATAGCATTGAACATTGACGTGCTAAAGCATTTGAACAAGGGAGGTTTATCAGCACTATTCCTGAACAAAAAGTACTAGAGGTTTGGTTCAGGCCCTCCAGTGCTATCTTTAATGTTGCTAATGCCGTAAAACACAAGAGAGAAAACTGCGGATGTATGTGATATTCTTCGTACAAATCAAGATTCTATCTATCTCTGCCTTAAAAATATCCAGTATTGAGAAGCTAATTAACTGCAAGTGCAAAAGACACAGCTCAACAGGCACCTTGCGGCAGAGGTCCAGCAGAAAACCCAGGACCGAAAGAACAGATGGCAGAAGGAGAGAGTGCAGGAGGCTCAGCAGGTCAATGACAGCCATGGCAAGCAAGGATTCATCAGTGTTGCCAAAGCCATTTATAGCCAAAACATCTGACATCACACCCTGTTGAGATCCAAGAATGGAGGCATATTTATCGGGGAGAGAGAGACAGACTATGTCCACTGGAAGGAAAATTTTCAAGATTCAAGAGACATTTATTCTCGCATGCACCAATTGGTACAGTGAAATTTGGGGTCACCATACAGCTATACGAATAAAAAAAGAACAAAACACGGTAGTATTTTAACATAAACATCCCCTGCACAGCAGAATCAAAGTTTCCTACTGTGAGGGAAGGCCTAAAGTTCAGTCATCCTCCTCTTTGATGTTTTGAAATCTTTCTTAACCGTGACTCTGTCCAAGATGTGAGTGCTCTTGACTCCATTGCACAGTGGCCTAGTTGGTCCACCCTTGCCACTATCAAGAACCAAAGTAGGTAGATTTAAGGTGAGGAAATAGGAACTAGAGTGGCTAGTTTTTTACACAAAGCGTGGTAGATATATGGAACGAGGTGTCAAAGGAGGTAGTGAAGGCAGGTACTATCACAACATTTAAAACACATTTTGGACAGGCACATGGACAGGATAGGTCTAGAAGGATTTGGGCCAAATGCAGGCAGGTGGGACTAGTGTAGATAGGGCATGTTCCACATGTTATGACTCTACGACTCTATCCCTTGACCAACACAAGGTCAAAAAGGTCATTCGCCAGCTAATAAATAACAAGATCTTGGGAGAAAATAGTATTTACTATGGTCCTAACATTGAATGGCGAATTGATTAGGTCATGGGACCTCAGGTATGACCATCTTCAAGAAAGGAAACAAACTAGGGTTTGGCACCTATGGAGGAATTTCCTTGCAGTCCACCACAAGAAACGTATTCCTCAACCTTCTGCTCCCAGTGGCCAAACAGCAGTTTCCTAAACGTATAGTGTGGATTCCATTCATCTAGAAGCCTCAACCACGAGGCCACAAGACCTGACCAAAGGTGCACCAATGCTTCTACTTCCTCACAAGATGGAGGAAATTCGGCAAGTC
Source organism: Raja brachyura (assembly GCA_963514005.1). Next base: position 38,718,131 of record OY740784.1, on the reverse strand, counting down.
TTCAATGACTCTTACAAACTTCTACAGATACACCATTGAAAGCATACTCTTGGTTGCAACACAGCTTAGTTTGGGGACAGCTCTGCCCAAGACTGCAAGGAATTTCAGAGACTTGTGGTTGCAGCTCAGCCCATTACACTGACTAGACTCCCCACCATTGACTCCATCTACATTGCCTGGAAAAGCAACCTACATAATCAAAGGCCAGTCATTCCTTCCTCTCCCTGCTGTTGTCAGGCAGAAGATACATAAGCCTGAAAGCACACACCACTATACTCAGGAAAAATTTCCAACCTATAATCAGGCTGGGAAACTGTCCAATTCACCTTTATCACCTAGTGGACATCAGACTTGGTCTCTACAACTGGTGTGCTACAAGGCTGAGAACTACATTCTGCAGTATCTATCTTTCCCATTGCACTATCTATGGTATTTTAATTTAGCTTGATTGTAGTTAAGCACATTATTATCTGCTTTAATTGGTTCACATGCAAAACAAAGCATACAGTATCACTGTATTTTGGTAACCATTGCAATAATAAACTTAATCCAAAACCTACACATAGGAGGTACAGTAGAGATGATCTTCAACATGCAACAACCCCAAGAAAAAGCATGGAGCAACAGCAGTCACTATCCATGATCTTTATTGACTTCATTAAAGACTTTGAAACAATAGGTAAAGCGGGACTGTGGAAGTTCAATCTTGCTGCCCTCAGAAAATGTCCTACATTGTACGTAAGTAAACCTGCAGCTTGTTCACCTCCCTGAAACTACTGCCCAGAACACCCTGTCTCACCTCCTCCAACCTCACCTACTGTATTCAGAGGTGGACTCTTGTACAAGAGATGGACTTATACAAAGGCGATTCCAAAGACAGATTGGGCGATCGTTCCGCGAAACACCTTAATTCAGCCCACCTAAACCAATCTGTCCTCCCGGTTGCTGGACACTTTAATTCCCCTTCACATTCCCACACAGGCCTTTCTGTCCTACGTCTCCTCCATTATCAGAGTGAGGTTAAATGCAAATTGGAGGAACAGCATCTCATATTTCGCTTGGGCAGCTTACAGCCCAGTGGTATCAATATTGATTTCTCTCACTTCAAGTAGCCCGGCATTCCCTCACTCTCTATCCCTCCCCCATCCAAGTCGCACTCGATTTTTGTCTTCTCCCAACAAACAGCTAACAATGGCCTGGTTCCTTTATCATCGTTACTTTTTTGCATATTTTTTATTCATTGTTCTTTATCTTTCTACATCATCGTCTATATCTCTCATTTCCCTTTTCCCTAACCAGTCTGAAGAGGGGTCTTGATGCAAAACGCCACCTATTCCTTCTGTCCAGAGCTGCTGCCTGTTCCGCTGAGTGACTCCAGCTTTTTGTGTCTATCTTCAATGTAAACCAGCATCTGCAGTTCCTTCTTACACATCCCTATCTCCTGTTTGTGTCTCCTCAGTGTGTCCAACAGCCACTCCAATTGACTCATGTGATCTGGGACATGCTGACCACATTTCCAACAAAGAATCACCATATTGTAGGAACCATGGGGTACAGTAGAGACGACATGATTACTGAGTGGAGGAGGCTATTTCAGAGTCGGGTGATGCATGTTTTCAAGCTTCTGTATCTTCTCCCGATAGCAGTGGGGAGAAGAAGGAATGACCAGGGTGGTTCTGTAGTAATGTGAAGTGTTGATGACGTCAATGGTGGGAAGTCTGGTCTGTGTGATAGGCTGGGCTACAACCACAAGTCTCTGAAATGTCTTGCAGTCTTGGGCAGAGCTGTTCCCAAGCTAAGCTGTGATGCAACCCCAACAGTATGCCGTGTGTGTGGAGCTTCAACCCAAAGAAAATGGGGTTTGACAAGTCACGGACTCCAGGCTTTCTCACTTTTGACAGGAGGAGCATACCATGCACTGACTGACATTATTACCTATGGAAGAAAGATGGAGGAAAGATGAAATAATGAGGGTGGTTGAGTCCAGGACACTGCCCTGAGAAACTCCTGCACAAACTCCTGAAGCTATGCCTTGGGACAAGATGTGAGCTTGGTTTGGCTGTTTATCTGAAAACATTAAATTCAATGTTGAGTCTGTAAAATTATCATGAACCTAATTGAAAAAAAGTTGCTGTTTCTCAAGTTTACTTAAAAGTTCCCAAATCATGCTATGAAGCATTCTGATTAAATGCTTTCTATGGCGCATCTGTAGAAGTTGGTGAGAGTTGCTGAGGACATGCCTAAGCCAGAACATTCCACCCTCTGTGCAATTTGCAGGTAATTTGTATTTTCTCCTTCGCAGTTTTGCAGAAGGGTCTTCAGCTTCGAACATTAACTACATTTCTTTGTCCATGGGTGCTGTCCTGCCTGTTAAAAGTCTTACAGACAAATGGAAGCTCAGGACAACCATTTAGATTCAGATTACCTTCAGATTACCTTTATTGTCATTCAGACCTTTCGGTCTGAACGAAATTTCGTGCCTGCAGTCATACATATATTAAAAGTAACAAAAACACACAAAAAACACAAATTTAACATCCACCACAGTGAGTTCACCAAACACCTCCTCACTGTGGTGGAAGGCAAAAGTCTTTGTCTCTTCCCTCCTTGTTCTCCCTCTGCGCTGAGGCGATCCAGGCCTCCGATGCATTGACCCCGCCGGGTGTTGGTAAGTGAGTCAGTCCCGCGGCTGAATCCAGCTCCGCGAACGGGCCGATTCAAACTCCGCAGCCCGGGGCGGCCAAAGCTGCCGCCCTCCAGTCCAGCTGGCAGCTTAGAAAGAACGGAGATGTTTTTCTGATGTTTGTAAATCAGTTCCTTGTATCTGCAGCCCAATCTACCTTTTGTTTGGCCAATGTAGAGAACGCCATTATTGACCACCACAAGCAGTGCACCAAATTGAAAGTTTAAATATATTGTTACTTCACAAACTTATTTTGAACCCAGTATTTCCCTATTTGCCCCAGTTTTAGGAATTGAAAATGGACTTGCTTGTCTCCGTGAATAAATATGGAATCAAGGCACCATTGAGAATAGTTAATTAATTTATAAATGAGTGTTAAGGTTCACCTATTTCCATCTCTGAGTCATATGTGTCCATAAAACAGATGGGTGTTTCTAAGCTTCCTCCACTTACGTTCATGCCACATGAATTTTGCTAATAATGAGAAGAGGAAATAAAGCCATGGTAACCTGCATTTGGCATTTTCACATTCCCAAGCAGTTAACAAGCTATTTGTTTGGGCTGCAATATAATGATGCCCTGAGACAAACAAAGTGTGCAGGAAGTAAAAATCAAAAAAATTGCAAATTGAAAACTAAAATAAAAACAAAAAATGTTGGAAACTTTCAACATGTCAGACTGCACCCCACACTTTTGTGTCTATCTGCACCCCAAATACCATCTCTTCTTCCCTCTCCCATGAGGCAAGAGGTACAGAAGTTTGAAAATGCACATTTTCAAATTTAGGAACAGTTTTTTTCCAGCTGTTTGTCAGGCAACTGAACCATCCTCTCACCAGCTAGAGAGTGGTCCTGACCTTCCATCCACCTCATTTGAGGCACAAGAACTATCATTAATCAGACTTTATTGGAAGTTATCTTACATTAGACATTATACCCTTTATCCTGTATCTATATACTAAGGAGGGCTTGTTTGTAATCATGTACAGTATTTGCATTGACTGGATAACACGCAACAAGAAGCTTTTCACTGTACCTCTATACAGGTGATTATGTAGGAAAGAACTGCAGATGCTGGTTTAAATGGAAGATGGACACAAAAGCGAACAAATTCTCTCTCTCCTTCTATCCAGAGATGCTGCCTGTCCCGCTGAGTTACTCCAGCATTTTGTGTCTATTATATGCACAAGGTTTTGACCTGAATTGAAGAGAAGGAGATGCGGGTGACTGTAATCCTAGCCCTCTTCTCTTATACATGCCTTTCTCCCCCATCATCCATAAGGTCATAAGGAATAGGAGTAGAATTTGGCCATTCGGCCCGTCAAGTCTACTCCGCCATTCAATCATGGCTGATCTATTTCTCCCTCATAATCCCATTCTCCTGCCTTCTCCCAAAACCTCTAACATGTGTACCAATCAAGAAACTATATGTCACTGCCTTAAAAATATCAGCTGACTTGGTCTCCACCACCTTCTGTGGCAAAGAATTCCAGAGAAGATCCAGTTCCTTTCCCCTCCTCCATCTGCTCATGCTCCACCGCTTCCTACTTCAGGCCCTCTATTCTTCTACCCCACCGCCATCTGATTCACTGCCAATATCCCTCCTGCTCCTGCTGGTTATAAATGTAACTCCCCATCTCCCTTCCTTGGCTGGTTACACCTCTACACTCTTGTCTTCTCACCTCCAGCCTTAGTTACTATCTTCATCCATTTCCTCCACCCAAATCATCTATCAATCACTCCTCCCCATCTGAATCCACCACTTGAATGGGATGGTTCTAATGGTGAAACCCCTTCCCCTCACATCTCCTTGCGAGCTTACTTCCCTCTACTCTACCAGTACGAAGAACGGTCCCGACCCAACACATTGTCTGTCCATTTATCTTCATAGATGTTGCCAGACTCACTGAGTTCCTCCAGCAATTTGTTTTACACTATAGATTCCAGCATCTGCAGTCTCTTGTGCCTCCATATTTCTCTTCATCTTATCCATCCCTCCTTTACCCTCTTTGCAACTTTAAACAGTTTTCCCTCTCTTGGTTGCGATGAAAGTCTTTAACCTGAAAACATTAACATTGTTTCTCCTCCCATTGATGCTTCTGACCTTCTGGGTGTTTACAGCTATTTGTTTTTGTTGTTTATGACCATCATATGTTTAGGATTCATGACTGACTGAAGGAAACGCAATGTTAACCTTTTTTTCCGATCTACACAGTATTTCTTGTTTAACCCAGTTATATTGCCTTTGGGCTTGGAAATATAAAGTCCTGAAAAGAAATTAGGAAGAAACATTAAAACATGGGGATTACCACTAAATTAATGTGAAATCATATATTGCAGATCTACAGTGAGCAGTAAGTATATTTTTTATTGTGACAGCTTAAAGCATTTCAAATTGAGTCAGCAAAGCCAAAATTGTCTTGGGAAATACTGTAAATATATTGTTGTAAATGAACAGAGATGTTTTTTGTTCCAATTTCTTTACTCACTGCACTTATATTTTCATTCTGCACGCACAGATTGCACATGATCAGACTCCAAGTTAAGAATAATGGGGAAAAAACGTATAAACCATCACAATATTATGGCATCCTTATGAAAGCTTGATCTGGTAATGGATCTTCAAAAATCTTCTTACTGTTCCTATTGCCTGTTACTACAGGTACACTTCCATTCAGATCCAACTAGCCAGGTCCAAAGTTTGAACTAGAACTGCTAATTGAACCCATGTCCATTATTCTGGACAGTTTCCCGAGTTCGAGAGAATCTCAATTGGTCACCAGATTTTGAGCTAGTTTGAAAACAATCCACACAAAAAAAAGATATTGATTGGACCAAAAGGTGCCGACTCCCATCCATTTCATAAGTCGCTATCGCCTGTGCGTTGGAACTCTCATTGGTACCAGATATGCACCAGATATAATCCATCCAGTTTCAGGAGTTGATTTACCCCATACAATCTATAAATTTTGCTCTTGTCTGGTTATTTCTGACATTAATGAACATATCAAAAGTTCAGCCCGTCAGCCCGCATGCGCGTCAATACGTCGACGCATGGCGCGAGAATCGGAGCAGTTTGAAACTGCTCTGGCAGGTAAGAGGGGTTTTTCTTTCAGGAACGGGCCGCTGCTCCAAAAATAGGTGCAGCGGGCCCGGAGAAGCTGGCACAGTTTGTGCAGCTGCCACCGTGAAGGCTCCCTAAGGAGCTGGCAGTGTAAATTCTCGGCTGACGGCGGAGGCTCAGCAGGAGCTGGCAGCTAAACTTAGCAGCTGCCGGCTCAGTCGGGACAGTGACCGCCGCGGAGGCTCCGTAAAGGAGTTGCCGACTGGAATCGTGGAGGTCTTAAATAAATAAAATTTAGAAACATTTTTAAATAAATAAATAAATAATAAATAAACCCTAAAAACAAAATAAATAAATAAATACATAAATAAATAGATAGATAAATAAATAAATAAATGAAAGGAAGCTGGCAGCTTCATTCATTAGGCTGACAGCTCGTCCGGTGCAGCTATCGCCATTATGGCTTAACAGCCTGTTGGTCCAGGCTTACTGCACTGGCAGGCGTGACCTGTCCATTGAGCCCCGCTGAGGCTCCAAAGAAGCAGCTGGCCAAACGAGCAGTCTGTCGATCCAGGCTGGGGGAAATTGGCAGCGCAATCTGCCAAAAAAGGCAGAAGTCTGTTGAATTAAGCTCAAGAGTACTAAGGCTCCGAATGAACAGAAGGGGCCGAAAGGAGCGGCCTGGCTAACCAGGCTGGGAGTAAAATTGGTAGCGTGCCCTGCACAGTAAGCTCCAGCAAGGCTCCAAAGAGGCTGTAGGCCGAAGGAGCAGTCTGTCCTATCGGACATTCAGGTCTGGAGATACAGAGGTCTACAAGAAGTCCAGATACGATGTTGGTAAGGTCAACAAAAAGGGCAAAAGGGACTTCTGCTCCAAGCTGGAAGATGAGACGGATGTTCGGCAAATGTGGCGGGGCTTGAATGTAATCACCTCCTACAACACAAAATCAGGAGGCAGTTCAAATGTCAGCGAAGCCTCACTCCCTGACGAGCTCAATGCGTTTTACGTACGCTTTGATAGGAAGAACACTGATGTGCCTTCCCAAGCATCCATTCGCCCTGATGGTATTTTGGTCGCAGTCACAGAGGCCAACGTCAGAAGACCCGTCAGAGGGGTGAACTCTCGGAAAGCATCTGGAACTGAGGTTATACTCGGTCGTGTTCTAAAAACCTGTGCGGACCAACAGGCTGGAGTTTTTATGGACATTTTTAAGCTCTCACTTCTGAGGTCTGAGATTCCCACCTGCTTTAAAAGGGCATCAATAATACCAGTGTCCAAGAAGAGCAGGATGACATGCCTCAATGACTAACGTCTGTGGTGATTAAGTGCTTTGAGAGGTTGATCATGGCGCATATCAACTCATACCTCGACAAGAACCTGGACCCACTGCAGTTCGTTTACCGCCACAACAGATCAATGGTGGATGCAATCTCATTGGCTCTCCACTCCGCTCTGGACCACTTGGACAACAACAACTCATATGTCAGGCTCTTATTCATTGACTACAGCTCGGCATTTAATATCATCATCCCCTCCAAGCTGGTTGCCAAGCTCTCAGATATGGGTTTCTGCACATTCCTCTGCAATTGGATCCTCGACTTCCTCATCCACAGACCACAGTCGGCCTTATTGGTGGAAATGTGTCATCCTCTATAATAATCAGCACGGGAGCACCTCAAGGCTGCGTGCTCAGCCCCCTGCTTTACTCACTCTATATTCATGACTGTGTAGGCGGACATAGTGCTAACTCCATCATCAAGTTCACCAACGACACCACTGTTGTAGGATGAATCACTGATGAGTCAGAGTATAGAAGTGAGATCAACCAATTGACCAAATTGTGCCAGCACAATAACCTGGCTCTCAACACCAGCAAAACCAAGGAACTGATCAAGGACCCACAATCCCATTTATACCAACCGGTCAATGGTGGAAAGTGTCAAGAATTTCAAATTCCTGGGCGTGCATATTTCCGAAGATCTCTCCTGGTCCCAGCACACTGATGCAATCATAAAGAAAGCACATTAGCGCCTCTACTTGCTGAGATGATTAAGGAGAGTTGGTATGTCAAGGAGGACTCTATCAAACCTCTACAGGTGCATGGCAGAGAGCATGCTGACTGGTTGCATCGTGGCTTGGTTCGGCAACTTGAGCGTCCAGGAGCGGAAAAGGCAGCTAAAAGTTGCAAACATTGCCCAGTCCATCATCGGCTCTGACCTCCCTACCATTGAAGGGATCTATCGCAGTCACTGGCAACATCATCAAGGACCCACTCCATCCTGGCCACACACTCATCCTCTGCCATCAGGTAGAAGGTACAGGAGCCTGAATTCTGCAACATCCAGGTTCAGAACAGCTTCTTCCCCACAGCCATCAGACTATTAAACACAAAATCAAACAAACTCTGAACTATAGCAACCTATTGCACTTTATCTGTTTATTTATGTGTATATATATATGGTCTATGGTATATAGACACACTGATCTGATCTGTATTCATGCCTACAATATTCTGTTGTGCTGCAGCAAGCAAGAATCTCATTGTCCTATCTGGGACACATGACAATAAACTCGCTTGACTTGACTCTTGTCCTTAAATTCCAAATATGCTACATGTTGCAGGTATAATTTCAAAATATATCCCGACTAATGTTAATATCCCCGACACAGGCTAACATTAATGAAGTGCAGCATAGGTTCATGAGGTTAATTCCCGGGATGGTGGGACTGTCATATGATGAAAGAATGGAGAGAGTGGGCTTGTACTCACTGGAAATTAGAAGGATGAGAGGGATCTTATAGAAACATATAAAATTATTAAGGGATTGGACACGCTAGATGCAGGAAACATGTTCCAGATGTTGGGGGAGTCCAGAAACAAGGGGTCACAGTTTAAGAATAAGGGGTAGGCCATTCAGAACTGAGATGAGGAAAAACGTTTTCACAGAGTTGTGAATTTATGGAATTCAGAAGGTAATGGAGACTGATTCACTGGATGCAATCAAAAGAGAGTTAGGTAGAGCTCTTAGGGCTAGCGGAATCAGGGTCATGGGGAGAAGGCAGGAACGGGGTTCTGATTGTGGATGATCAGCCATGATCGCATTGAATGGCGGTGCTTGTTCAAAGGGCCGAATGGTCAACTCCTGTACCTATTGTCCATGTATCTATGAAATTGATAAACATATCTAAATTATATAGACTTAATGTTTGCGGGTGACAATTATTCATTGTCTTGGCTTTGCTAATAAATAATACTTTACATCTACATATAAGAGGGAACTACTTAATGTAGGTCAACTAGTGATAATCTAGTTTTCATTAACAAGTACCACAGTATACTGAGAAATAATAATGCTCTTCCACTTGGACTTCAGCGATCACCCCATACACTAGTGCTATCCGACACAGTAAGGATAATTTACAATTTTACCAAAGCCAATTATCCTACAAACCTGTACATCTTTGTAGTGTGGGAGGAAACCAGAGCACCCAGAGAAAACCCATGAGGTCACAGAGAGAATGTGCATTCTGTACAGATGGCACCCGTAGTCAAGCTCGAACCCGGGTCTCTAGCGCTGTAAGGCAGCAACTCTACCGTGGCGTCACTGTGCTACTATTTATTTTGTAATTTTCTAGAATGTCGGGTGATATGTTTTGATTGTTTTTGTGTTTTTATTATACCTTCTGAGTAATTCTGTTGAATTTCGAAGGGACTCGTCTTCACCACTTGGACATGGACTCGATATGCTTTGAGGCTTTCCCCTTGGAATATACGCAAGCCATTCAATATTTTGCATGATCTTAGAAGAAGTCACTTCTATAAAATGAAAAGCAGAAGCTAAATGATAAATAGCCAAGTAATAATTGCAAACGAAATAGCCAAATAATAATTGCTGTATATCATCATAATTCTGCTTATTGGCTTTATTATTGTACACGTTAGCGAGTTTTAAAAATCTTAAAAACCGCACGTGCGTCGATCGATCTCCACTCCTGCCAGTCAGCTCTGCGCGGATTGATCGCTTCTCTTGTCATTCCGCGGGACAGTCTGCCCCTTCCTGCGCCATCGCATCTTTACTGGAGCTGAGGGACACTGCGGGTGGCTGACAGAAGACTCCAACCAGACACAATTTTCTGAGGGACCGGAAGCGGCACAGCGCAGCCCGGCCGGCGCGGGAGATGTCGTCTAACGAAAAGTGGAGAATATGATCCCAGCAGACGAGAGCATCCAGTGTGTGCTCTGAGTCCCAAATCCACCGCTATCACAACACCCTGCAGCTCCAGCCCCTTCCTCTCTGGTCCTCCTTGCTGGCTCCTGCCCCCCTTCCCCGTGATACTCCCCTCTCCCCCAAGGCTCTTCCCCCTCTTTTCTCCGAGCTCCCAAGCCCCCCACCCCACTGCACAAAGAATATGGTTATTCATTCTTATGGAAAAATGTAATTCAGCACAGCTTTTTAAACGTTGTATGGCTCAGCTGGATGCACTGTTTATAAAGCATGCTACAGACCTGTTCTAAAATCACGGAATCATTGGGATTTACAGGTCAATCTAAATGTCAATACTTATTTTAGGTGCCTGAGCATTGCTGACATTTATCACACCTGCCCCCAATTTTCCTTATAGAAATTGTGGCAAACTATCTCCTAGACTACTGTGTTCTTGATTGATTTCTTTGAAAAGGTGATGAACATAATCAATGAGGGTAGGACAGTGGATATTGTCGATATGGAATTTAATAAGGCATTTGATAAGGTAAGCAGTGTGATTTCCATAGGGATCTGTGTTGGGACTTTTGTTGTTTGTGCTACATATAACAACTTGGATGTAAATGCAGATGGATTAGTTAGTAAAGTTGCAAACAACAAAATGTTGGAGCTGCAGATAGTGAGGAAGATTATTATACTGATCAGCTACGGAAATGTACAAAGAAAGGACAGATGGAGTTTGTGTGTTGTAAGTGTGTAGAGTTGCACTTTGGGAGGTTGAATGTAAAGGGAAAGTACAGTATATAGTTAATGGCAAAACCCTTAACAACATTGAAGCACAGTGCGAACTTGGGGTCCAAGTTCACAGCTCCATGAAAGTACAAATAGATACAGTTAGTAGTTAGAAGGTGTATGGTATGCTTACTTTCAATAGTCGGGACATTAAGCCAGCAATATATTGCAACTTTATAACACTTTGGTTAGGCCACATTTTAGGTTGGCCGCGTTTTGGTTGGCCACATTTGGGACTTTGGTTAGGCCCACACAATAGGCCATTTTGTGTGCAGTTCTAGTCACCCCATTGCAGGAAGGGTGTGGAGGCTTTGGAAAGAGTGCAGATGAGGTTTACCAGAATGCTGGCTGGATTAGAAACTGTAAGGTACTGGCTAGAAGCAAAGGTTGAACAGACTTGATTGTTTTCTCTGTGGCTGTGGGGAGATTTCATAGAAGTTTATACAATTATGGGAAACATAGATAGGGTTGACGGTCAAAATATTTTTCCCGGGGTGGAAATATCAATGGCTAGTGGGCTTATCTTTAAGGTGAGTGAAGTTTGAAAGTTTGTTAGGCACGATTTTTACAGAGAGAGTAGTTGGAATATGGAACACACACTGTTAAGGGGGAGGCAGATAATATTGGCATCTTAGATGCTTTCTAGCAGGGAATGGAGGGATAAGGATCACGTGCAGGAAAAGGAGGTTTGTGTAACTTCCTATCATGTTTGGGGTTGGATGAGAGGGGATCTTATAGAAACACATAACATTCTTAAGGGATTGGATAGGCTAGATGCAGGAAAAATATTCCCGATGTTGGGGTTGTCCAACACCAGGGATCACAGTTTAAGAATAAGAGGTAGGCCATTAAGGACTAAGATGAGGCCAAACTTTTTCACCCAGTGAGTTGTGGATCTGTGGAATTCTCTGCCACAGAAGGCAGTGGAGGCCAATTCACTGGGTGTATTCAAGAGAAAGGTTGATATAGCTCTTAGGTTAATGGAATCAAGGGATATGGGGAAAAAGCAGGAATAGGGTACTGATTCAGGATGATCAGCCATGATCATATGGAATGGCGGTGTTGGCTCGAAGGGTCGAATGGCCTACTTTCTATCTTTCTATGTTTGGTGTGATTTGTGATACAGTTCATTATGGCCCAAGTGCCTGTTCCTTTTCTGTACTGGCCTATGTTCCATGTAAGAGTAGGAGTAAACGGGTCATTTTCACAATGGCAGGCAGTGACTAGTGGGGTACCGCAAGGCTCAGTGCTGGGACCCCAGCTATGAACAATATACATTAATGATCTGGATGAGGGAATTGAAGGCAATATCTCCAAGTTTGCGGATGACACTAAGCTGGGGGGCAGTGTTAGCTGTGAGGAGGATGCTAGGAGACTGCAAGGTGACTTGGATAGGCTGGGTGAGTGGGCAAATGTTGGGCAGATGCAGTATAATGTGGATAAATGTGAGGTTATCCACTTTGGTGGCAAAAATAGGAAAGCAGACTATTATCTAAATGGTGGCCAATTAGGAAAAGGGGAGATGCAGCACGACCTGGGGGTCATGGTACACCAGTCATTGAAAGTAGGCATGCAGGTGCAGCAGGCAGTGAAGAAAGCGAATGGTATGTTAGCTTTCATAGCAAAAGGATTTGAATATAGGAGCAGGGAGGTTCTACTTCAGTTGTATAGGGTCTTGGTGAGACCACACCTGGAGTATTGCGTACAGTTCTGGCCTCCAAATCTGAGGAAGGACATTATTGCCATAGAGGGAGTGCAGAGAAGATTCACCAGACTGCTTCCTGGGATGTCAGGACTGTCTTATGAACAAAGACTGCATAGACTCGGTTTATACTCTCTAGAATTTAGGAGATTGAGAGGGGATCTTATAAAAACTTATAAAACTCTTAAGGGGTTGGACAGGCTAGATGCAGGAAGATTATTCCCGATGTTGGGGAGGTCCAGGACAAGGGGTCACAGCTTAAGGATAAGGGGGAAATCCTTTAGGACCGAGATGAGAAGGACTTTTTTCACACAGAGAATGGTGAGTCTCTGGAACTCTCTGCCACAGAGGTTAGTTGAGGCCAGTTCATTGACTATATTTAAGAGGGAGTTAGATGTGGCCCTTGTGGCTAAATGGATCAGAGGGTATGGAGAGAAGGCAGGTACGGGATACTGAGTTGGATGATCAGCCATGATCATATTGAATGGCAGTGCAGGCTCGACGGGCCAAATGGCCTACTCCTGCACCTAATTTCTATGTTTCTATGTAAGCGTTTTGGTGAAGGTACACCACAGTGCTCTTGGGTAGTAAGATCCAAGATTTGATCTAGTGATGATGAATATTAATTGATAGAAAACATGGCTCTTGATTATACTTCAAAATATTATACAGTTTGAAAATAGTTTGATTCAATGCCGACCAGCAATCCCGCACACTAACACTATCCGACACCCACTAAAGACAATTTTTACATTTACATTGTTGTGACGTCTTCAACGGTTCGAATTGGGTAATGCGGGCGCTTGATGGCCAAGTTCAGGTCCTTTGGGTTGATGCAGATCTGTATTTCGCTCTTATCCTTCTTTGCTGCAACAACCATAATGGAGACCCACCGGGTGGGCTCTCTTACCTCCTTCAGGATGCCCACGGTCACCATCTCGCAGAGGGTAGACTCGACTTTGTCCTTCATCGCGAAGGAAACCCGGTGTGGTGGGCGGATAACGGGTTCGATGTCCGAATCGTGGGCGATCTTGTAGCTGCAGGGGAGCCTGCTAAGCTCTTCGTTGAAACGGTCTGGGTACTCGGTCAGTGGGTCCAGGGACGACTGCACCAAGCGAATGTCACGGTGGAAGTTGACCAAGCCGAGGTCCTGGCATGCCCGGATGCCCAGCAGAGGCGCACATTTGCTGTCTAGTAGAAAGAAAGAGAGGGGCCGAGAGGCCTTCAGTACCTTGCAGTGGAGAGTGGCCTTCCCCACCAAACCTCCCCCATAGGCACGCAGAACAGAGCGGTCAGTGGTAATGAGCTCATTATTTCTAATCGTCTTGAACAAGCTTGTTGACATAACGTTAGCAGCAGCCCCCATGTCGACTTTAGCAGAGAAGGTCGTGCCATTGACTGTGACTTGAACGATTGGATCCGTTATCAGTGCAGGTGCATTCTTCAGGGAAAACATGCTGAACTCGCTTTGGGAAGAGCTGGAGTCAGACAGAGGGAGTTCTTCATGCTGGTGATGGGAACCAGACGTGGTATCAGCACATGTCAGGTAGTTAGAGAATCTCTACTGTGGCTGTACAGGCTTCCCACGGGAACGACACGCCGCTGAGAAGTGGTTCTGTTTGTGGCAGGAATTGCAAGTCTTGCCCAGAGCAGGGCACACATTAAAACAATGCTAAGCAAAGTTACAGTTCGGGCAACGTTGTGGGGGTCGAGTCCCGGGCGGGAGGTTTCCCCATTGTCGCTGCGGCGTTGAGTACTGGCGACTGGTAAAGCTAGATGCACGAACGTCATGATCGGGAGGCGACACCGCCGAGGAGACAGCCTCTGCCAGGCGGGAGGCATGCAGCACCTCGTTAAAAGTCAGATCGGGCTTGCGGAGAAGCTCAGCCCTCAGCTTCTCATCCCGGAGGCCATAAACTAGAATGTCCCGGGTAAAAGTTTCAGGAGTCAGTGCATTAAGGCTGCAGTGACGAGCCAGGTGCCGCAGTGCAGCGACAAAATTGTCGACCGACTCACCCGGGTTCTGGTGGCGACCGAATAGTTTGAACCGCTCCAATATGCAGTTGGTAGGGATATCACACAACGCAGTAAACTTGGCAAGTAGACATACCGGGTCCTGAGCATTTTCGTTGTCACCGTAGACGAACGACTCTGAACATTCCAGGGCTTCAGGACTGGCCAAGTTGAGCAGGAGAGAGGCTTTGACCGCAGGGGATGCTGCAGGGTGCGCGATTGTAATGAAATGTTCAAAGTCGCATCTGAAAACGCTCCAGCGGTGAGCGATGTCAGAATCAAAAATCAGAATATCAGGTTTACGGCAAGCAGAAGCCATCGTGGCAAAGGGAGGGGGGGTACTGGGATTAAAGAAACAAAAACCGGTAAACAGGAGGCGCAAGGCAAGAAACTTCTGACACCATGTAAAGTATTGCCTCTTACACATAGAGTCTTTATAACCATATAACAATTACAGCACGGAAACAGGCCTTCTCGGCCCTTCCAGTCCGTGCCGACCATTTATTTTCCCCTAGTCCCATCTATCTGCACTCAGACCATACCCCTCCATTCCCATCCCGTCCATATACGTATCCACTTTACTTTTAAATGTTAAAATCGATCCTGCCTCCACCACTTCTGCAGGAAGATCATTCCACACAGCCACCACTCTCTGAGTAAAGAAGTTCCCCCTCATGTTACCCCTAAACTTCTGTCCCTTAATTCTCATGTCATGCCCTCTTGTTTGAATCTTTCCTACCCTCAATGGGAAAAGCTTATCCACGTCAACTCTGTCTATCCCTTTCATCATTTTAAAGACCTCAATCAAGTCCCCCCTTAACCTTCTGCTCTCCAAAGAATAAAGACCTAACTTGTTCAACCTTTCTCTGTAACTTAGTTGCTGGAACCCAGGCAACATTCTAGTAAATTTCTTCTGTACTCTCTCTATTTTGTTGACATCCTTCCTATAATTAGGCGACCAAAACTGTACACCATACTCCAGAATTGATCTTACCAATGCCTTGAACAATTTTAACATTACTTCCCTACTCCTATATTCAATGCTCTGATTTATAAAGGCCAGCACACCAAAAGCTTTCTTTACCACCCTATCTACATGTGATTCCATCTTCAGGGAACTATGCACAGTTATTCCTAGATCCCTCTGTTCCACAGCATTCCTCAATTCCCTACCATTTACCATGTGCGTCCTATTTTGATTTGTCCTGCCAAGATGTAGCACCTCACACTTATCAGCATTAAACTCTATCTGCCATCTTTCAGCCCACTCTTCCAAATGGCCCAAATCTCTCTAAAGACTTTGAAAATCTACTTCATTATTCACAGCACCCCCTATCTTAGTATCATCTGCATACTTACTTATCCAATTTTCCACCCCATCATCTAGATCAATGATGTACATGACAAACAACAGTGGACCCAACACAGATCCCTAAGGCACCCCACTGGTCACCGGCTTCCAACCTGACAAACAGCCATCCACCATTACTCTCTGGCATCTCCCATTCAGCCACTGTTGAATCCATCTTGCTACTCCGCCATTAACACCCAAAGATTGAACCTTCTTAACAACCTTCCATGGGGATCCTTGTCAAAGGCCTTACTGAAATCCATATAGACAACATCCACTGCTTTACCTTCATCAATTTCCCTAGTAACCTCTTCAAAAAATTCAAGAAGGTTTGTCAAACATGACCTTCCAGGCACAAATCCATGTTGACTGTTCTTGATCAGACCCTGTTTATCCAGATGCTTATATATATTATTTCTAAGTATCCTTTCCATTAATTTGCCCACCACTGACATCAAACTAACAGGTCTATAATTGCTAGGTTTATTCTTTGAACCCTTTTTAAACAATGGAACAACATGCGCAGTACGCCAATCCTCCGGCACTATTCCCGTTTCTAATGACATCTGAAATATTTCTGTCATAGCCCCTGCTATTTCTACACTAACTTCCCTCAATGTCTTAGGGAATACCCTGTCTGGACCTGGAGACTTATCCACTTTTATATTTTTCAAAAGTGTCAGTACTTCCTCCTCTTTCCATCTCATAGTTTCCATAGCTACTCTACTTTTTTCCCTTACCTCACAGAGTTCAATATCCTTCTCCTTGGTGAATACCGAAGTAAATAAATTGTTCAATATCTCCCCCATCTCTTTTGGCTCTGCAGATAGCTGTCCATTCTGGATCTCTAATGGTCCAATTTTATCCCTTTTATCTCTCTTTACTACTACTTTATTCACTATACACATACATCACTGCCCTCTCTGTACGTGATCCGTCACGGATGCTAGAGAGAGAGAGAGCCAAGGGTGGGAAGGTCACAATTATACTGAATGATAAGGGGAGTGGTTAGAAGTGGTTATGTCACTATATTTAAAGGTGTACACACATACCATCTACACAAATGACATGGAATAAATATTGAATTGATGCTGTGTCAGCACATTATGTGTTTGTTTTTAAACTTTAAACAAAACAGCAGATTTCTGCCCACAGAATATGGTTATTCATTCTTATGGAAAAATGTGATTCAGCACAGCTTTTTTAAAGTTGTATGGCTCAGCTGGATGCACTGTTTCGAATGCGTGGCACTGGCCTGCTCTAAAATTATGGAATTATTGGGATTTACAGGTCAATCTAAATGTCAATACTTATTTTAGGTACCTGAGCATTGCTGACATTTATCACACCTGCCCCCAATTTTCCTTATAGAAATTGTGGCAAACTATCTCCTTGAGTACTGTGTTCTTGATGTAGTTTTTTGGAAAGATGATGAACATAATCAATGAGGGTAGAACAGTGGATATTGTCGATATGGAATTTAATGGCATTTGATAAGGTGAGCAGTGTGATTTCCACAGGGATCTGTGCTGGGACGTCTGTTGATTGTGCTACATATGACGACTTGGATGTAAATGCAGATGGATTAGTTAGTAAAGTTGCAAACAACAAATTGTTGGAGCTGCAGACAGCGAGGAAGATTATTATACTGATCAGCTATGGAAATGTACAAAGAAAAGGCAGATGGAGTTTGTGTATTGTAACTGGGTAGAGTTGCACTTTGGGAATTTGGATGTAAATGCCGGATATTGTCGATATGAATAAGGCATTTGATAAGGTCCCTTAACATAGACTGATCCAGAAGATTGAGATGCATGGGATGGGATGTATAAGATGCATGGGGTCCACATGGACTAGGTAATTTAGATTCAGAGCTACGGATGCTGTCTGTATGGAGACATGGGTGTTGTCTGTATGGAGTTTGTACATTCTCTCTGCAACCACGTGTGTTTTCTCCGGATGTTCTGGTTTCCTCCCACACTCCAGTGACCTACAGGTTTGTAGGTTTATTGGCTTCAGTAAATTGTAAATTGTCCCTCTTGTGAAGGATAGTGCTAGTGTGCTGTGTCATCGCTGGTCGGCGCGGACTCGGTGGACCGAAAGCCCTGTTTCCAAGCTGTATATCTGAATGAAAAAGTCTAATGCAACTGAATGTACAGTGTGGCTGTAGCCTCGATTGCCGTAGTCATCCCTGACATTTTTTTGGTGCTGATGCAACTTGATGAAGATATAAGTTCATGCCGAGATGTTTTCTAAGTTTAACTGCAGTGTGGGCATGGACTGCATCATTTGCCCGTTGTGAACAAACTTCAACATTACGTAATCATCACAGATGGAATGAGGTGGAATGAAGATTATTGATTGATCAGCTTCAGATCCTTGGGCTTTGAACACTGCACTGAGGAACACCCACAGTGATGCCTTTGGGCTTGATAGATAGATTTCTAACTACCACAGCCATCTTCCAATACACCAGTTATGACTCAACCACTAAAGGCCATTGACTTTAGTTTTACAATGGCTCCTTGATGCCTTGGGCAAAAACAACCTTGATGTCAAAGGAAGTCACTCTGGCTTCACCTCTGGACTTCAACTCTTCAGACCTTGTTTTGCGCAAACCTGTGATGAAATCTGGAGCCATGTGATTCTGCCGAAATTCAAACTGAATGTTTATGAGCATTTAATTGGTGATTCAAGTTGCAAATGATCGCATCGTCAATGGCAGCTTCCGCCTCTTTGTTGATGACAGAGAGTTAACCCATTTAGTAGCAATTAGCCTGATTGGATTTGACCTTTATTTGAACATAATCCTAGAAACTATTGGGCTGGTTATGTGAACCTTCTATGGAGGTCTGCTAGACTTCATCTATCAATGTAATTTTCTATCAGTGTTCACCAGAGATGTTGCCAGACCTTCAGAGTTATTCCAGCACTTTGTGTCATTTTTTTGTTAACCAGCAACTGCAGTTCCTTGTTTCTCGGACATAATTACATGATAAGAGGCTGATCATTTAAAGGAGAGGTGCATAGAAATGTATTCTCTCAGAAGGTAGTTTGGTTTAATGATACAGCACGGAAACAGGCCCCTTGGCATACCAGGTCCGCACCGACCATTGATCCCCGCACATTAACACTACCCTACACTAGACATAATTGGCATATTTCTACCAAGCCAATTAACCTACAAACCTGCACGTCTTTGGAGAGTGGGAGGAAACCAAAGATTTCAGAGAAAATCCACGCAGGTCACAGGACAAACGTACAAACTCCGTACAGACAAGCACCTGTAGCCAGGATTGTACCCAGGTCTCAGGCGCTGTAAGCACTGTAAGGCAGCAACTCTACCGCTGCACCACTGTGCCACACATCCCTGAATTTTCTGCCCCTGAGGGTTGTGGAGGCCAGGTCATTAGATCTGTGCAAGGTGGAGATAGATTAATATTTGATAGATCGGAGGATTGGGAGTTATGGGGAGCTGGCACAGCAAAGGAACTGAGGCCAGCATTAATCAGTGTGATCATGATGATTGGTGGGGCAGGACTGGGGGGCCTGGTAGCCTTCTCCAGCTCCAGGTTTCTTGTGTTCTTATGTCTCTCACAAGATAACAGAGGGAAATAAATATTGAAAAGAACATCTGAAGCATAATTGAGATCTTGAATAAAATATTTATTATCTTCTGTCGTTTACTTGTAATTAAGGGCGGCACGGTGGCACAGCTGCCTTACAACTCTTGCCGTGCCAGAGACCCGGGTTCGATCCCGACTACGGGTGATGTCTGGAAGGAGTTTGTATGGTTTCCCCGTGAACTACGGTGTTTTCTCGAAGATCTTCGGTTTCCTCCCACACTCCAAAGACGTACAGGTCTCTAGGTAAATTGGCTTGGCAAATGTTAAAAATTGTCCCTAGTGTGTGGAGGATGGTGTTAATGTGCGGGGATCGCTGGTCGGCGCGTTCCCGGTGGGCCGAAGATCCTGTTTCCGCGCTGTATTTCTAAACTAAACTAAAACTGTTGATTATCTCACAAATGAGAGTATATACACAAGCTATATATATGCAGTGCTAAACTTAGTTTTACTAGTTATTTCTTGCAGCCAAGTGAACACTACAACAGGCAATTGTGAATGTTTACAATTACAATGTGTAAGCTCATATTTAATGGGAACCATGGTATTAGAATGCTTATTTTGGGGAACCATTATAAAATACAATTATGGGCTATAAAATATCCATTGGCTTCCCAGTTTTCTTATTTTGTCAACATTGCGCGTTAACTTTGCATATCTGAACCTGAACTTTATTTTCTTTAATTAAAAATGATTAACAATTGAAAACTGTATGTGTGAACAAACTGGTGTGACTACAAATCACTGGATCCATGTCGCTGACTTTCGGAACAGTTCAAAGATAATTGATTTGGAAGCTACACAGTCGGCCGTATTAGTATTAATAAATTCTGTCTTGCTCTCAATAATAGCAAAACACAGTCACCTATTACGGCAGCTGCAGTTGGGAAAATAACAAAAAAAGAAGCACGAAACATAATTAAGATCAATTTTTCCAAAGAGGTAAACTAGGTGCTCGTTAGATCATGATGTACAGTTTTCCAATTACACTCAACAGTAACACCCTATGCTGCGACCTTTAAATGTCTTACGGATGTAAGATGCATTTTTCATGGAATAAACCTGTGCATTTCTTACCTCCTTCTCGGAAGCTCTTTTTAATGCGTTTCTCCAGATGGGCTACTGATCTTTCTTCCAATTAAAGTCTGCATCTCCGAAGACAATCAGACATCATAGGGTGAAATTAAATGGGGAATGTGCGTGTTAAGAACATAAACATCGTACTGTTATTAATTATTTCATTAGATAGTTTACTTTGTTATGTCAGACTGTTGCCCCTATTTGCTTAATACTATGAGGGATGGAATTGCAGCAAATTTATTTCTTACATTAAAAAATCAGAAGTGAAGTTCACATAATTTAAACTGCATTTGTGCCACATCTTACACCCAGACTGAAGCCACAAGTGTAATCACTTTGGTGGCCAATTTCCACTCCTTTATCAGTTTAAACCAGATCCATATCCGGCACTTCCATTCCTTTTATGGATCTGTTTGCTTCCACCTCCATTTGTAGACTAACCTCTGCTAGTTTACACAAGTCTACAGGATCCCACACCTACCTTGACTATACGTCCTCTCATCCTGCTTCCTGCAAACATCCCATTCCTTTCATCTTCCATTCTGGTGCTTCTCAAATGTCCTTCTCCTTCCTGAAACCTACCTTCCCTTCCACCATAGTGACAGGAATTCTCAATTACATTTCCCCCATTTCTCGCAAGTCTGCGTTATAATGGAGCAGAACAAAGATAGAGTTCAACTGTTACTCACCTTCCATCTCACCAAATCTTCACATTCAACGCATTATCCCTCGCAATTTTTGCAGCCTCCAACATGATCCCACCACCAGTCACGTCATCCCCTTTCTGCATTTTGCAGGGATCTCACGCTTCTGAACTCTTTGGTCCATTATCCCATCCCCACCCACCACTCCCTCGTCCATGCCACCTTCCCATGCAACCCAGAGGAGTTGCACCATCCGTAATTTCTCCTCTGCTTAAGCCAGGTTATTCCGACTTGTAAAGGAAATCTAAACACGACATTCGCAAAGCTATCAGGGATGCCCAGAGATGATACCGGACTAAGCTAATGTACCAGACTAACCACACACATCAAGTCAAGTCAAGTCAAGGCAAGTTTATTTGTCACATACACATACAAGATGTGCAGTGAAATGAAAGTGGCAATGCCTGCGGATTGTGGAAAAACAACAGAACAACAGAACAGAATAGAACAGAACCAGTATTTACACTTAAGAAATGTTTTTTTTTTAAAGACATAACACAACTGTAAATTGGTAAAATAGTCCCTAGTGAGATAAGAGTTTACAGTCCTAATGGCCTGTGGGAAGAAATTCCATCTCATCGTCTCTGTTTTCACAGCATGACAGCGGAGTCGCTTGTCTGACCATAGCAGCTGGAACAGTCCATTGCTGGGGTGGTAGAGGTCCCCCATAATGTTGCTGGCTCTGGATCTGCACCTCCTGGTGTATAGGTCCTGCAGGAGGGTGAGTGTTTTTCCCATAGTGCGTTCGGCCGAATGCGCTACGCTCTGCAGAGCCCTCCTGTCCTGGGCAGAGCTGTTCCCAAACCAGATTGAAATGTTGCCGGACAAGATGCTTTCTACAGCCCCAGAGTAGAAGCACTGAAGGATTCCCACAGATACTCTGAATTTCCTCAGCTGCCTAAGGTGGTAACGGTGCTGCCTTGCCTTACTCACCAGTGCGGCAGCGTGTGTTGTCCATGTCAGATCCTCTGTGATGTGGACTCCCAGGTATTTAAAGCTGCACACCCTATCCACAGCAGTCCCATAGATACCTGCCATAGAGTCAAAGGTTCAAAGGGTATTCTATTGTCACATGTACAGTCATACTCGATTTACCATACAGCCGTGCTAAAAAAAAGCAACAAGACACACAGCTGCATAAAAGTTAACAAAAACATCCACCACAGCGGATTCTCCACAATCCTCACTGTGATGGAAGGGAATAAAGCCTAATCTTCTTTACTCTTTACTCCCCATGTCAGGCCGGTCGAAGCTCCCGCGATCGGGGCTGTCAAAGCTCCTGTGGCCTGAAGCTCCTGAAGTCGGTCTCTAACCAGGGACTGCGAGCTCCACAATGTTAAGTGCGCAGGCTCCAGTGGTTGGATCTCCTAACGTTGACCCCCACCAAGAAGCCTCCAGCTCCACGGTGTTAGGCCGCAGTGTGGATAGAGAAAAATAGCATTTTCTATCGAGGTAAGAGATTTTAAAAAGTTTCACTCTACTCCCCCCCCCCCCGCCCACATAAAATAAAGCTAAAGAGCAATGAATAGCATTGCTCAACAAAGAAGAAAAGGGAGAGAGACTGTTGGCAAGGTAACCACTGTGGCGCCACCTGGTGGAATAAGTCATAGAGTATTACAGTGTGGCAACAGGCCTTTTGGCTCAACTTGTCCACACTGGCCAACATGTCCCAGCTACACTAGTCCCACCTGCCTGTGCTTGGTCCATATCCCTGCAAACCTGCCGAATCCATGTACCTGTCTAACTGTTTCTTAAACGTTGGGATAGTCCAAAACCTATTGTTTTGTGACAAGGTTTCCATGCGATATTGAACTACATTATGAAGTTGGGCAGAACCACTGGCAACAACGCATCCATCTCCAACAGAACTGCATAAGAAGGAAGATGCTGGTTTACACCAAAGGTTCTGTACCTTCCAATACCTTTAGTTTCCCTCTCCCTGACTCTCAGTCTGATGAAGAGTCTTGACCTGAAATGTTACCTATTCCTTTTCTCCAGAGATGCTGCCTGACCCACTGAGTCACTCCAACATTTTGTGTCTATCCAACAGAACAATTCCATTCCAGAACTATCATTCCATTCAAAATGATGCATTTAGTGCACATTTTGAAAACAAAAGGCAGTGAAATGGTCTTGCCTCGAATGCACTTGTACCTACAGTCACCATTGCAAACATCAAATGAAACTAACTGATCTGTGTAGTTAGTCTATAATGAGTATGCTTGAGATAAGTAAACTAATAACAAATCCCTGACCCCTAAAAGAAACCATGCGGCAATAAAAATAGCAAACGGAATTGGAAATATCCTAAATGACTTGAACACGAGGAAGTCAAGTTCGCTGAACAGACTTGGATCTGAGCATTGAAGATAATTATAGCCAGAAATGGTATGATCTTTGGCAGTGGCCTGAATCCACCTACATCACACACCAGAAGGGTGCTCATCAGTTGAATGCAAGTTCTAAAAATAAAATAAATTGTGACAAGAAAAGGAAAAACATGTCAGGGGAAAAAAAAACTTGTGAAAGATAAAATTAAGCTGCCTGCCAAGCAAGAACAACTAGCAATAAAAACTGTGCACAATTGGGATGAAATTCTGTTTACCAAATTCTCTATCTTAGGAGTACAACAGCAACAACAACTTACATTTAAAAAGCAACGTAGGTTACAAGTGTCACCAGGTGTTTCCAGTGTGTTTTGTCCATTAAAAGACACTGAGGTATGGAACGTTGGAGGAAGAGGAACACAAATAGGATAGATAATGATAATCTTTTTTCCAGGGAGTGGGTCCGGATGTCTTGGGCACAGTTTTTGATGAGATGGGTGAAGTTTAAAGGAGATGTTAGGGGTATTATTTTTACACAGAAGGTGGTGAGTATTTGGAACAAGCTGTCAGTGGACGTAATGGAGGCATTTACTATTAAAGTGCTTAAAGGGCATTTGGACAGATACTTGGATAAGAAACTGGTGCAATGAGGGTAACTGGGATTAACATAGACATTCATCAAGGTTCCTGTTCATAGACATTCATCAAGGTTCCTATTCATCAAGAATAGTTCTTCAATTCTATGAAAGAAGATATTAGGGTAAATACCATTTTAAGGTAAATAATTAAAAGGTTGGTCAAAGGGTGAACCTTATAGGGACCCCTCCAAGGAGGGAGATAAGGTAGAGAAGCAAAAAAAATTAATAGAGTAAATTTCAAAATAAGGAGTCTTGAAAGTCGAATGTACTGTTGCCATTAATGGATTGATTACTGCACATGTTGAGATGTTACTGGAAGATTCTGACCATCTACTCTATCAATGCCTCTCATAGTTACATATACTTATCAGGCTATCCCTCAGTCTCCTATTCTCCAGCAAAGGCAATCCAGGTTTACTCAAAATGTGTAGGAAGTTTTAAACCGAAGATAGACACAAAAAGCTGAAGTAACTCAACGGGACAGGCAGCATCTCTGGAGAGAAGGAATGGGTAATATTTCACACTGTTACCTTTTTGCATTATCTTTCCTTCATTTGTTCTATATCTCTCTGTATCACCATCACCATCTCTCCTTTCCCTTTCCGCTGATTCACAGTCTGAAGAAGGGTCTCGACCCGAAACATCATCTATTCCTTTTTTCCAGAGATACTGTCTGGCCAGCTGAGTTACTCCAGCTTTCTGGTCCCTATGCAGGTTTGCCCAAGGTCTCCTTATAGCTAGTACTTTTCAATCTAGCCAACATTTGGGTCACTCTCTTCAGCTCCCACTCCAAAGCCTCCACAGTTTGCCACTACAACATAGGGTGCCACTAATGACTTTGATAAATGCATTTTCAGTGTAGATTTACGTGCAGAAAGTTGTCTGAAGGAATTAAAGGATAAGGTCATGGGAAGGGTGATATTCGATCTGATCTTCATAGCCTCAGAATTAAAGGCCATTTCTTCAGGAAGGAAATGAGGAGGAATTTCTTTGGAATGACGGTGGTGAACCTGTGGAATTCATTGCCACAAGGTTGTGGAGACTGTCAATGGATATTTTGAAGACAGAGATAGATAGATTCCTGATTACTATAGGTGTCAGTGGTTATGGGGAGCAAGCAAGAGAATAGGGTTAAGGGGGAAAGATGGATCAACCATGCTTGAATGGCGGAGTAGATTTGATGGGCCAAATGGGATCATTCTGCTCCTATCACTTATGAATTAACAAACAAGAATTGTATTTTTGATTTTGAAGATGAAAGGAATGCTTGGAAAAGGGTCAATATTTGCAAGACCATAGGAAGACAGAACAGTTTTACATAGCTCAATAAACGCATAAAATGTACAGGGTTCCCACCTCAAATATATTTGTAGTATGAGTCTAATGCTACTAAGTTAAACCCATTTAGAAAAATATGATGTCACATTAACACAACCTAAGTGAATTTTAACACCATAAGATTTAATTTCCTCTCTCGGTTGTTTTTATACTAGATAGGTAAACAAACAGAATTAAAATAGTGCACTAAATATAATTCATTTAAGAGATTAAAAGCAGATGAATGAATTTCATGTGAAATGAGGTAAGTGTAAGATTTACTGCACCTTAGAAACTGCAGCCTCGCATATCCTATAATCAACATATCGGATAGTTTTATATGTTTTGTGCCATTTTTCATTCACCACCAGCGATCACCGCACATTAACACTATCCTACACACACTATGGACAATTTACACTTATACTAAACCAATTTACCTACAAACCTTTACGTCTTTGGAGTGTGAGGAAACCAATGATCTTGGAGAAAACCCACACAGTCGCGGAGAGAACGTACAAACTCCTTACAGACAGCACCCGTAGTTGGGATCGAACCCGGGTCTCCGGCGCTGCAAGTGCTGTAGGCAGCAATTCTACCACTGCGCCATCGTGCCGCCCCCACAATGAATAGCATTGCCCATCAAAATCCTGAATCCATAGCTACTAACTTCTATAAAAGCATTATGATGGCTAAAGTGTTCAGCCATGTTGATAGGAAATCTTAAACTGAGACTTTAATCCCCTTTTAATAGTCTCAGTGCAATTAAACTTTCAGTAAAGTGAAAGTTTAATAGGATGGATAAGTTGCTTTATAATACTGAAAATCTGATAATTGGGTTTTGGCATTGAGCCTTTGTATAATATTTTATTTTAAGTTATGCAAACCCTCACAGTGTGAAATCCTGCATACAATTCATTGCTTTTGAGACATTATCAAATCTTAAAGTTTGGAACACTTGTTGAAATTATAAATTTGATCTATAAATCTTTAGTTCAGTTTAGTTCAGTTTATTGTCACTTACACCGAGGTACAGTGTAAAGGCCCTGTCCCACTTTCCCGACTTACTCACAAATTCTCCTGCGTTTTCCCCTTGATTCAGACTCGGAGAATTAAGGTAATAGTAGGTACTCAGGGCTATTTTTTTCACTCGTGGACATTTTTCAACATGCTGAAAAAACGTCCCAACTTACCTGATGCCCCGAGTACCTATGGCTGGCATTATGAGCCACTACAAAATATCTACAGACTCCTAGGGCCTCCTACGGACTCGCTACAGACTCCTACGAACTCGCGACAGACATTCTCCGAGTTTGTATCAAGGGGAAAACTCGGGAGAATTTGTGAGTAACATGGGAAAGTGGGACAGGCCCTTAAAGCTTTTTGTTGTGTGCTATCCAGTCAGTGGAAAGGTTATGCATGATTACAATCAAGTCATCCACAGGGTACAGATACACGATAAAGGGGATATTGTTTAGTCCAGTGAAGCCCGATTAAAGATAGTTTGAGAGTCTCCAATGAGACAGATGGTAGGTCAGGCCCACTCTGTAGTTGATGATAGGATGATTCAGTTGTCTTATCACTCCCCTATATTCCTCCAGGTATATCCTTGATCCCAGCCCTCCAATACCTGACCCACGTCTCCCCTTTTTTCGTGACCAGAGTCTTAATTTCTCTCATCATCCAGGGTTACATATTCTTGCATATCTTGACCTTGTTTCTACCAGGGACATGCATACCTTGAACTCTCACTATCACACTTATAAAAGCATCCCATATTCTGGATGTACCTTTGCCTGCAAACATCGTACTCCAGTCAACTTTTGCAAGTTCCTATCTCATACCATTAAAGTTGAAAGTTGACCTTGCACCAATTTAGAACTTAAACTTAATATCCAGTAAAGAATTTGATCCTGATAATTTTTTAACAACTGTAATTCATTGGATTGAAAGTAGACACAAAGTTAAAACTTCTGACAGTTACGCCCCTGTCCCACTTAGGAAACCTGAACGGAAACCTCTGGAGACTTTGCGCCCCACCCAAGGTTTCCGTGCGGTTCCCGGAGGTTCCCGGAAGTTTTTGTCCTCCGGCAACCACCTTCAACTAGCATTGCAACCGTTTTCGACTAAAAAATTACCGATTTTTAAAACGGAAACCACTTTTGACCATTAGGGAGACTGACAAAAACCTCCGGGAACCGCACGGAAACCTTGGGTGGGGCGCAAAGTCTCCAAAGGTTTCCGTTCAGGTTTCCTAAGTGGGACAGAGGTATAAGAGAAATAGCAAGTTTTGAAAATTAAGGAGTTATTAGTTTAGTTTAGTTTAGAGATACAGCATGGAAACATGCCCTTCAGCCCATCGAGTCTGCACCAGCTCAGCGATCCTCACACACTAACACCATCCTACACATTCTAGGGACAATTTACATTTCTGCCAAGCCAATTAACCTACAAACCTATACGTCTTCGGAGTGTGGAAGGAAACTAAAGTTCTCGGAGAAAACCCACACAGGTCATGGAGAGAATGTACAAACTCCACACAGACAACACCCATAGTCAGGATTGAACCCGGGTCTCTGACGCTGTAAGGCAGCAACTCCACTGCTCCACCACAGTGCCGCTATTATTTTTGAAAATCAGATAATCTCGGGGATTAGGTGCATCCCATGGTGCTTGTGCATAAACAAGTGGGCAAACACTGCTCCATTGTCTTATAACCTTGCTTCTATGCATGAAGCATATTTAAACTTTACTTTAGACTTTAAGGATATATCATGGAAACAGGTCATTCAGCCCACAAATTCACGCCGACCAGAGATCACTCGATAAACTAACAATTCCCTACACACAAGGAACCATTTATAATCATACAGAAGCCAATTAGCCTACACAACTGTATGTCTTTGGCGTGTGGGAGGAAACCAGACCACCCAGAGAAAAAACATGTAGTCACAGGGAGAACGTACAAACTCCATAGCTCCCATAATCAGGATCGAACCCGGGACTCTGGCATTGTGAGGCAGCAACTCTACTGCTGTGCCACTGTGCCGTCCTGTGGTGCAAATGTCCAGACCTTGTTTTGCTTGTAATTATCCACTGTGCCTGTGATGTCCTTTAACTAGAAATCATAATAATAACCCTATGGCAATGCAAGTATGATTATTTAATGAATAAAGCGAAGTTCAATAATTCCATGAATTCACACAAAATCTGGTGATGATTTATTAAAGATAAAGTATTCGTGCATGCAGAATAAAAAGTGTAATTTATGCCTGAGCAGAAATCCAATTTCAATGTAATTGACAGTGAATTAACACGAGTATCCCAAGCAATGATAATTGCCATGTCACAATAATTTCCTTGATAATAAACATCATCACGGTTGTGACACATAGTAGAGCTGCTGCCTTACAGCACCCGCAAGCAGAGTTCAATCCTGCACTCAGATTATGCATTCTTCCTGTGACTGTGTAGGTTTTCGCTGGTTGCCTGCTTTGCACACACGCACACACAAGTGTATATGTCAATGGTTTTAATTGGTTTTAGCACACAAGGGTATATGTCAATGGTGTCAATGGTCTCCACACTGACCACAATGCCTTTTATCCCTGAAATTCAATATTTAAAGCGTCAATATTTTTTTTCAGGCAAAAATCAATGAATGAGTTGCACACGTATGATAAAATCAATGTTATTTTTTTATACAGATAAAGATATGTGATGTGTTGGGGAAATTTAGTATTTGATTTTCTTTTTGCATTTAGTATCTTGCAAATTTTAGGGGCTGGTACCTGTTTTCCTTTTGGCTTATTTCAGTCTCCTTATCTCCCATGTTCCAAAGACAAGCGAGTTGGTAGGTTAATTGCCTCTAGTATCTAGTTTTGTGACAGAGTCTGGAGGGACGTGATGGCAATGCACCTTTGCTCCATTACTTTATCCTTCTGTGACCATTCAAGAATAAGGAGCAAATTTGTGTTGGAGTCAAAGGATGTAGGCATGGTACTAAATTAGTACTTTTCAACTTTATACATCAAGCACAAGGACATTGAGGATAGTGAGATTAGCATGATGTATACAAATAGGCACTCTGAGATCTAGAAGGAGGTGGTATTGTTTCTCCTGAAAAGAGAAGCTAGATAAATCCCCAGGGCTGATGGAATCCATTCAAAGTTATTGAGAGAGGAAAGTGCAGGGGCCCTGATGAATATCTTTATATTTTCTCTTGTAACAGGCAAGGACCTGGAGAACTGTCAATGTTGTTCCTTTGTACCACTTTCACTGTCCCTCTGGTTCTAATTTGATCTTTCTCCTCCTTACTATAGTTTAAAGGGTAAGATTTAATAAGAACCTGAGGGGCATTTTTTCGCACATAAGGTGGTGGGAAGATGAAACTAGCTGCCTGATAAGGTAGCTGATGCAGGTACTATAACCACATTTAAAAGACATTAGGACAGGTACATAGCTGGGAAAGATGTGGAAGTAGATGGGCCAAATGTGGGCAGGTGGGACTAAATTCATAAGTTCTTCGATGCATAGATACATAGAAAATAGGGCCAGGAGTAGGCCATTCAGCCCTTCGAGCCAGCACCACCTTCAATGTGATCATGGCTGATGATCCATAATCAGTACCCTGTTCCTGCCTTCTCCCAATATCCCTTGATTCAGCTAGCCCTAAGAGTTCTATCAAACTCTTTTTTGAATGCATCCACTGAGTCGGCCTCCACTGCCTTCTGAGGCAGAGAATTCCATAAATTCACAACTCTCTGGTTGAAAAAGTGTTTCCTCATTTCTGTTCTAAATGGCTACCCCTTACGCTTAAACTGTGGCCCCTGGTTCTGGACTCCCCCACCAACGGGAACATGTTTCCTGCATCTAGAGTGTCCAATCCGTTAATAATTTTATAGGTTTCTCTAAGTTTCCCTCACATCCTTCTAAATTCCAGTGCATACAAGCACAGTCATTCCATTCTTTCATCATATGACAGTCACGTCATCCCAGAAATTAACCCTGTGAACCTACGCTGCACTTCCTCAATGCCCTTCCTCAAATTAGGAGAGCAAAACTGCACACAATACTCCAGTTGTGGTCTCACTAGGGCCCTGTACAACTGCAGAAGGACCTCCTTGCTCCTATACTCAAATCTTCTCATTATGAAGACCAACATGCCATTAGCTTTCTTCACTGCCTGCTGTACTGGCAAGCTTACTTTCAGTGTCTGACGTACAAGGACACCCAGGTATTGTTGCACTTCTCCTTTTCCTGATCGGACACCATTCAGCAAATAATCTGCCTTCCTGTTTTTTCCAACAAAGTGGATAACCTCACATTTATCCACATTATACTGCATCTGCCATGCATCCGCCTACTCACCCAACCTATCCAAGTCACCCTGCATCCTCATAGCATCCTCTTCACAGTTCACACTGCCACACAGCTATGTTTCATCTGCAATTTTGCTAATGTTACTTTTAATTCCTTAATCTAAATCATTAATATATATATTGTGAATAGCTGCAGTCCCAGCACCGAGCCTTGTGGCACCCCACTAATCACCACCTGCCATTCTGAAAGGGAGCTGTTAATTCCTACTATTTGTTTCCTGTCTACAATTTTATATCCATGTCAATATCATATCCCCCATTCCATGAGTTCTAATTTTGTCCACTAATGTGGGACCTTATCAAAGGCTTTCTGAAAGTCCAGATACACTACATCCACTGGCTCTCCATTATCCATTTTACTTGTTACATCCTCAAAGTATTCCAGAAGATTAGTCAAGCAAGATTTCTCCTTCGTAAATCCATGCTGACTTGGACCGTTCCTCTTACTGCTATCAAAATGTGTCGTTATTACATCTTTAATAATTGATTTCAGCATATTCCCCACCACCGATGTCAGACTAACTGGTTTATAATTCCCTGCTTTCTCTCTCCCTCCTTTCTTAAAAAGTCTGATAACATTAGCTACAGTCCAATTCACAGGAACTGATCCTGAGTCTATAGAACATTGGAAAATGATCACCAATGCGTCCACGATTTCTAGAGCCACCTCCTTGAGTACCTGGGATGTAGACCATCAGGCCATGGGGATTTATCAACCTTCAGTCCCATCAGTCTATATAACACCATTTCCTGCCTAATGTGAATTTCCTTCATTTCTTCCATCACCCTAGATCACCTATCCCCTGGGAGATTGTTTGTGTCTTCCTTAGACACAAGACAGAGTCAAAGTACCTGTTCAACTCGTCTGCCATCTCCTTGTTCCCCAAAATAAATTCACCTGTTTCTGTCTTCAAGGGACCCACATTTGTCTTGATTAATCTTTTCCTTTTCACATACCTAAAGAAGCTTTTACTATCCTCCTTTATATTCTTGACAAGCTTACCTTCATACTTCATCTTTTCTCTCTATATTGTCTTTTCAGTTACCTTCTGTTGTTCTTTAAACAATTCCCAATCCACTGGCTTCCCGCTCATCTTTGTTATGTTATACATCCTCTCTTTTCATTTTATATTGTCCTTGACTTCTCTTGTCAGCCACGGTTGCTTCTTACTAACCTTAAAATCTTTCCTCCTCTTTGGAATGAAATGATCCTACATCTTCTGGATTATTCACAGAAATTCCTACCATTGTTGTTCCACCATCATCCCTGTTAGGGTCCCTTTCCAGTCAACTTTGGCCAGCTCCTCCTTCATGCTTGATAGTCCCCTTTGTTCAACTGCAATACTGGCACTTCTGATTTTACCATCTCCCTCTCAAATTGCAGATTAAAACTTCATATTATGGTCACTACCTCCTGATGGTTCCTTTACCTTGAGTTCCCTTATCAAATCTGGTTCTTTGCAACTGGCTCTAAGAATCCATCTCGGAGGCATACCACAAGCTCCCTCCCTTGGGGTCCAGTACCAACCTGATTTTCCCAGTCTACCTGCATATTGAAATCTCCCATAACCACCATAGCATTACCTTTGTTACATGCCAATTATCTCCAGTGGGTGGCGCCATTGAGTATGGCCGCTTGCAGCAGTTCATCCTTTCATCCTTTTTTAAATTTTTAATCCTTCAAAAAGTTTTGTTTTGGAGGTCTTTTAGTCTTTTTATGTGTGGGATGGTGTGGGAGCTAGGGGGGAAACTGTTTTCTTCGTCACTACCTGGTCGAGGAATGCGTCTGTTCTCTGAACCGCATCTTCGCCCCCTTCTCGCGGTCTACCAACTGGATTGACGTGGCCTTTCATGCCGGAGACCGGCCAGAGCTTCAGCTTCAGCAGCGGTGCAGCACTGAGGTACCATCGCGGAGCGGGGCGATGCCTTACAGGGGTCGCCGTGTTGGAGCTCCGAAGTGCTGGGACTGCCAACTTGAACATCATGGAGCTGTGGTCTGTTGAGCTTCCAGCCGCGGGCGGCGACGACTTTAACAATGCGGGGCCCTGGGATCCTTCGCCGAGGATTGCCGTATTGGAGCTCTGCCCAGCTCAGCCCGTGGACTTCGGGACCCGCGGTCTCTGGTAGGAAGCGGCCGATTCGGAACTCCAAGCCGCTGAGTGTTCTTCCAACGCCAGAGTTCCATCATCCGACGAGGGGGCCTGAAACATCGGGCCGCCGTTGCGGCGACTGCGGAGGCCTCAATAGGCCCCGACCACAGATGAACATAGAGGCAGATGACTGAACTTTTATTGCCTTCCCTCACAGTGGGAAACGTTGATTCCGCTGTGTGGGGATGTTCATGTTAAATTCTATCATGTGTTGTGATCTTTTTATTTGTATGGCTGTATGGCAACCCAAATCTCGCTGTACCAATTGGTACAGTGACAATAAATGTAAACTTGAACTATCAACTTCAACTATGAACTCCTGATGCAACTTGCACCCTATATCATGGCTACTGTTTGGGGGTCTGTAGATAACTCCCATTAGGAACTTTTTGCCCTTACAATTTCTCCGTTCTATCCACAATGACTCTACATCTTCTGATTCTAGGTCAGCTTTCGCAAAGGACTGAATTTCATTCCTTACCAGCAGGACTACCGCACCCCCTCTGCCCACCTGTGTGACTTTTCGATAGGGGAATTAGGCCATTCAGCCTATCGAGTCTACTCCACCATTCAATTATGGCTGATCAATTTGCCCCTCGCAACATCATTCAAAAAGCTTTCACTAGTGGGAATCTTCAATTAGTACCCCCTTATCCATCTAAACTCCAGCGAGAAAGGCCCAGTACCATCAAATGCTCATCATACATTAAACCAATCATCATTGGGATCATTTTCACAAACCTCCTCTGGACCCTCTCCAACGCCAGCACATCCCTCCTCAGTATGGGGCCCACAACTGCTCGCAAGACTCCAAATGCGATCTGACCAACGCCTTGTAAAGCCTCAGCATTATATCCCTGTTTTTGTATTCTAGTCCTCTCAAAATAAATGTTAACATTGCATTTGCCTTCCTTACCACAATTCAACTTGGAAATCAACCTTCTGGGAACCCTGTACCACCACTCCCGTCCCTTTGCATGGTTCCTTGCGACACATTCACAATATTATTAAGATTGTAAATTGTTGTTTCCCTGTTTTATAGATTATCCCTCACCATGGTGAGTCGGTGTGTTCTGTTAACTATGTGGTGGGGATATTTCTTGCTGTTATAGAAATCACAGTCAATACTGCTGGTGTGCGTATTGCTGTTGATACTATTAGTATCCCACACTGTCCTAAAATCACTGACTCTCTGTCTCTGACCTTTCTAGTGTCGCTGCTGATGTTAGAGTTGCCATTGCATCTGATTATTTCCACGGTACTGATGGTATTGCTACTGATGGCATTATTGCCAAAAAACCTTGTTTTAAACCCAAAATGCATCAATTTACGATGCTACCTTGGGTGCAAAGATTTGGGAACAGCCTTGTGTCACGCCGACATTAGCAGGGAGAAGGCAGGAGAAAGGAGAATGGGGTTAGGAGGGAGAGATATATCAGCCATGATTAAATGGCGGAGTAGAGTTGATGGGCTGAATGGCCAAATTCTATTCCTATCACAAGATTAGCAGTAATGTTATTCATCACACAAACAAAACCAACAACACTAAGTGGCACAATGGGCAGCTCCGACGTTGGTAGAGCTGCTGCCTCACAGAGTCAGAGATAGATGTTCCATCCTGACCTCAAGTGCTGTATGTATAGAGTTTGCACGTTCTCCTTTGACCACATGGGTTTTCTCAGGATACTCCAGTTTCCTACCACATCCCAAAGGCAAGCAGTGTGCAGTTTAGACGACCTCTGCAAAATGGCCCAGAGTGTGCAGGGAGTGGATGAGAAAGTGGGATAACATATTGTAAGTGGGTGATCGATGGTCGACATGGACTAGGTGGGCCGAAGGGTCTGTTTCCATGCTGCATCTCTAAACTAAGTAGGATCTTGGGGTTGGACGTACGTGACATGGATACTTTGGGATATGGCGTACTTTATCCACTGCTTACCTTGGGATTTGTGTGCTTTCAATAGTTTTAACACATCCTTGATTTACTGCACAGTGGACGTCTCTCATGAGATACCTTAGAATAATGTCTGTTTTTGAGACTAATACTAGGCATACAAAAAATATGACAAGCTGAACATAACAGCGGCACAGGGCTGCATAATGGCACAAGGGTGGCATGGTAGTGCAGGGCAGCACAATGGCACAAGGTGGCATGGTAGTGCAGGGTGGCACAGTGGCACAGAAGAGTTGCTACCTTACAGTGCCAAAGACCCAAGTTCAGAGTGAGACCACACACAAACTGGAAGTATAGTCCCCTACACTCAGCTTGTAACAAAATAAACATTGAATTCTCCAATTTCAAATAAATCTTACCAATCCCACTTTCTGTCTATTTCGCTCCACACATCTACTGTTCAGTTCCTCCAGCACTTTACTTTTTGCTCAAGATTACAGCATCTGCAGTCTCTTGTGACTCTCACATACTGTCTTGTCCACTCAGCTTTTGATATGGGACATATATTATCCTTAGAATTCAATGGTGTGACACATTTCATTATTGAATGTGTGGACTTTTATCTGCTTTAAATATAAATTTTACTTCGGAGTCACGTGAGTGACTTCGTGAAGACCCTGCCAGGCACGCATGAGCAACATATTGTCGACCGCATGCGAGCGACAGGCAGGGAGGAGCGTTGCTCCTCTACTGCAGGGACCTGCAGGTAAGGAAACTAACCTGCAGTCCTTTTTCTTTTCAGGTGACTCTGTTCAGGGTCTCCAGGCCACCTTGAAACTGACTGCTGCGGGCAGACAGCGGCGGCACCAACAGACTGGAGTCGGGAAGAGCCCGTTGACCAGGAGGGTCCGGGCTCACACACTCACCGGTCGGAGGACTGCAGAGGCAGCCCGACTCTACACCGCAGCCCGCAGGACACCACGGGCTGACGGCATGTATGAAGGAGTGGAGCTTGCAGGCTTGCCGTACGAAGCAAGTGACGGCAGAGCGGCAGCCCCAACTCTACACCGCAGCCCGCAGGGTCATTGCAGACTGTCGGCATGAGTGCAGGGTTGTAAAGAGGGAATGTGCCAGCTGGCTGGGAACTGCCCAAGGGAACTTTGCAAACTTTACACCTGTTCCAACCTCTTGCCTGCCCGGAAGACAAGGAGAGCCAAAAATAAAGGGATTTTTTCATTGTGTTCATGTTTCTCCTATAGGTGTGGGAAAGAAATTAGAAACCCCATGATTTTTACCATAAAGTTTGTTAAGTCAGTAATATTATCCTTTCAATTTCATTCAAAAAATGCTACCCAGAAGTCGGGCAAGCCCATGATCCAGGGTGGGTCCAGGCTCGGAGATTGCCATTCGCGAGTAGCGAAGGTAGAGCAGGAGCTCCGACTCAACGCCGCAGGCCGCAGGAATACCGCGGACTGACGGCTATGCTACCCTATGGAGGTAGAAAGACTGAGCCGGGGCCCGACTCACTACATAGGCGGGAGGCTTGCCGTTAACGGCAGTCTATGGTCCTGCATGAGAGTCTGGTCACGATTGGAGCTGGGGGGGGGGGGGAGAGTGCGCTCCTCCACCGGATGCTTCTTAAAGACCTTCAGGTAAGATACTAACCTTGAGTTGCTGAGCTTCTGTACTAGGCTTTGCTTACAGAAATGATGGATGAGAGACCAGAATGAAGGCATCGAAGTATGGCTCCATGAGCCATGGGACTTCGGATGGGAGTCAGCGGCCACCATTCCCGGAGCTGCCCGCAACACCGGCAACACCCGCTCTGCGGACTGGGATAAGAACGTGGAAATTGGGGAGCCCTGTGCAGCCAGGACCCGTCTCTCCACCACGGCTGACCATGGAGCCACAAAGAGGTAGGAGCACCGCGCAGGACAGGATTGGCAAGACCCTGACTCCCTACCACTGTCACCTAAGCATAGGGACAGTGTAGCAAAGGTGCGTAAACGTGTGACCCGCTCAGCGGCACGTTCTGTCTCCCCTACTATGCAGGTCACCAGAGAGCGGACCAGGGGGAGAGCTGCGCCCAGGTCATGCCCCGCTGCATCGACATGCCGCCAGGGGTAACCTGCTAGATTGCGGGCTGTTGATGGATCTGTTAGGAAGTCGGGGAGCCCTGCAGGAGCAGGAGGTACTGGCTCACCACCGGGTCAGGCTGCCAGAGTGCAGGCTGGTGGCAGCGGATTTCGGTCATGCGGCCCCGCTTAGGCTGCAGGCGGCGACCATGCGCCGTGGCAGACTCATGTAGTCAGGAGTGACGGTAAGCTCGCGTGGACCTCGGGGTACCACGCTTCGGCGGCAGGGACCGACTCACCACCGCTCATGTCTTCCAGACAGGTGGGCCGCCACCATCCGGAAGACTGCGGACCAACGACATGTCCACTCGGGAGTCGCAAAGCCCCGCTGGAGCGGCAGGCAGCGACATTCCTGTATAGGCACCCATAGTCATCACCTCGACGAGGGCCGATGGCAGAAGCCTCAGTAATTCAGGAGGACCTGAGGAAGTCGACTTGTCGTCCCCATATGTGGCGGCGGTCGCATGGCCCGGAGGAGCGCATGATGGAGCGTATCCTAGAGCACAATCTCTGCAGCTGGACCAGATGTCCTCCAGTCCAGGAGACATGCGGCTGGGCCACCCAGCATGTCCCCGTCATCGGTGGGGAATGCCACGGATCAGCAGCTGGCTGACATGTAAGAAGGGTTGGAGCAGGAACCTACAGTACCTGAGAAAACCCAGGAGGAACTGCTGAATGTGGTCTCCAAGTTCGCCCAGCCGAAGCACTCAGGTCAGCCTTTGCAGCCCAAACCAGTAGCCAGCATAGACTACCTCACCACACACCAGCTGCAGAAACAGGTCCTTACCGAGGCGATCAACATATACCAGGCCCAAACAACTGTGTATCGTTGAATGTACCGACGGTCAACACGCCCATCTGGGGCAACATCAGTCCGGGGATAAGGGCACAGGAGCTGAAGTTCCTAAAGATCCTGAAATTGCTGACGTCAGGGATACTGCCTTTGCCAGGTCGGTTGATGGTACGGAAATGATGCAGAGCAGGAGGATGCATAATTAGTCATGGAATTACGCTTCCCGTATTATTGCCATTAAACCGACTCCAAACCCCATATTCGCGGGGTTGTGCAAGGCATTTGCGACACCACCGCCGAGACAGCTGTTTGGTGAGGACCTGCCCAAACAGGTCTAGAACCTGGATTAGGAGGGGAAGGCAGTCGGGTTGATGAACCCACCTCCCTCCAGCAGGCTGGCAGTGCGCAGACAAACACCAGATGCAAGACCTCGGAGGCCACCTGAAAGACCAGTAAGGACCTACATGCCGGCAGCACCTCAACACAAC
The DNA here is from genome assembly GCA_963514005.1 of Raja brachyura. The sequence goes on along the minus strand of OY740784.1, from coordinate 38,679,791 downwards.
CCAGCAACGACGGAACACCAGAAACCAGAAAGTCAGGCCCGCCGGTGACCATGGAGGTAAGGGGGTCTGGTTCTCTTGGAAGTACTGCATGCATAACCTCACAAGTAGGAGGGAGGTTACATACATTCTGGGGTTCTGATTGTCACTATCCCAGGGAACAAAGCAATAGACATAATAGAGGCATGTAACAGCCTTGCTTGCGCCAAGAAACCAACTATTAGACACACTGCTAAGGTAATTGGTAAACTTGCAGCTACATTCCAGCCACATAATTTGGACCGTTACACTATCGAAGCTTACAAAAAGCAAAAACCTCGGCATTAAAAGTGAATGCTGGACATTTACGAGCCTATGCAGCTGCGAATCAAGGCATAAATTGAGTTACAATGGTGGATTAGCAATGTTTGTGATTGTTAAATCCCATCATTACATCAAACCCATTAGTCGTGTTACAAACCGACGCAAGCGCCAAGGGCTGGGGAGCTACCGACACCATTCCAGTTGGGGTGGTAAATGAGATTTGCACGAGTCTACTTTTCTTCAATCACAAGGTATAAACTGTTTAGAAATGCTGGCAGCATGTCACGGGCTACGGGCTTAATGCATTAATCTGCAGCATACGCATGTCCATTTTCAATAATACCACTGAGGTGGCATATTTAAACCTTATGGGTGGTATTAAGTCAATATCTTGTGATGAATTGTGAAAATTAATTTGGCTCTGGTGGATTGAAAGAAATATTTGGATATCAGCTACGTACCTTCCGGTTAAGCTCAATACAGTGGCGGACACCAGGTAACAAGTATTTAATAACAACATCAAGTAGATGTTGAACCTCCAAATATTTGCTAAAACTATAGCCTAATATGAAACACCAGATATCAACCTCCTTGCGTCCTGTTTGAGCCATTGGATACCAACATATGCCTCTTGAGAAGCAGTACCTCACCCACATAAGGATATGTGAGGTTTCTATATTCGGACCTAGACCACCTACTTATCTGCTACGATCTCCAATGTGCTGGAATCCTCACGGGCCTGCATTATGATGAGTCCCTCAGTTACAGTGCCATATACAGTGCCAGGAGTTCACCGTCATCCTATCTCAACATCTCACCAGCTGGTATCCACACTGAAGGGTATGTTCTATCCCTCCCCGACCATGATATATGACCAGAGATATAGGGGTGGTGTTGACCCTACTCAGGAGCTAGTCGCCTTTGGCGGATTTACCACTGGACTTATTCACCTTCAAAGTGGTGATGGTAATGGCACTGAACACAGCACAACGGGTCCAAACTCTACAGGAATTACCTGGATAGAATGGTTTTGACCCACAATAAAGTGACTGCGTGATAGAAGAGTTGCTTAAACTACACAGACCTGCGACTACAGGTCTGAAAAAGGGCATCAGGAGATGGCTCAAGGTGGTATTCGCTGCAGCAGTTAAGGCACTAACATTTTTTAAATGTCATTCTACCAGGGCTGCATCCACATCAGCAGCGAGGACCATGGAGGTGTTCATGGATTATGTCCTCGCAATAGCGGGCTGGGCCAGTGAAACTACATTTCAGCGGTTTTATAACAGACCTGTGGCTGCTCCCACAATGTTGGCGGATTCAGTTTTTAAGTGCTGTTCCCTAAACGTTTGTTCCCGGGTTCAGGGGTTTATTTCTGTATTAACAAATGTTATTATTTTTCAGCTTGTTCAAGTCTGAAATACGTTAACATACTTCCTCCATCAGTATTACGGCAGAGTGTGAGCATGGACGTGATCCAGGGCATGTAATCACAGAGCTTTGAAATCTTCACGAAGGCACTCACATGACTCCGAAGTAAAATAGTAGGATTAAACAAGAATTTACCAGTTTGAAGTTTGATCTTTATTTTATGAGGAGTTGCGATGAGGGATTTTGTGCCCTCCGCTCCCAACCCTCTATCATAAGGTCAACTGGTATATTCAAGTTTCTTTAATCTTACTATCTTCAGTCATTGTTGTTATCTGTGATTCCACACCGCTGCTTTGAAGAATGTCGCGCATGCGTGCCTGGCGGGGTCTTCACAAAATCCCTCATCGCAACTCCTCATAAAATAAAGATCAAACTTCAAACTGGTAAGTTCTTGTTTAATCTTACTATTATTTGTGACAACTTGAAATTGCCCAGACGTATTTTTCTGGGTTAGTTACAATGTATACATTATTTCCCGACTGAATCTAGATTTTGGGTTCAGTCAGTTTATTTCTTTTTAGGTCCCAGCATTAATATCTGTGTACTTTTAGCTTCGAGATACAGCACTGAAACAGGCCCAACAGCCCACAAATTCCGCGCTGATCAGCGATCCATGCACACTGGCGCTATCCTACACACAGTAGGGACTATTTACAATTATACCAAGCCAATTCACCTACAAACCTATACGTCTTTGGAGTGTGGGAGAAAACCAGAGATCCTGGAGAAAACCCAAGCAGATCACGGGGAGAATATACAAACTCCGTACAGACAGCACGCGTAGTCAGGATTGAACATGGATCCCTGGCACTGTAAGGCAACAACTCTACTGCTACGTTACCATGCTGCCCTATGCAATAACCTACACTGCGGAGAATTTGCACAGGTCATAATCTTATTCTGATCAATTTTGATTATTCATGATCTACTGGAGGAGTTGTTGAATCTTGTATTTCGACAGCCCTAATTATAGCCAATAACTGATCGTATGGCTACCGTGAATGAAAATGGTATGCTATTCACCTACTTATCAAACATAAATGGTGCACCAGCATAATCTGGCTCTGTAATGGGCAAGATCCAATCTGATCAGGCATTGACCCCACTGTTAAATGAATCTGCACCATTTTTTAGATTCATGGGGAAATACTGGATATTTATATATATTTTTAATAATATATTATTTAATAATTGAGAAGATTCAGGTCCATTGAAGGCAAATACAATTTTATGACAAAAATAATGAGCAAAAACCCTTTACCAATGGATTTCCACCTACGCAATCCTTGGCTTCCCTCCAATTTTTGGACTTAGTTGTGAGTAGTTTCTCATCCTAGCAGAATACTCCCTCTATAATTCAGCCCCAGAAGACTTGTCCTTGTCTGCTATTCTCTTGAAGAAAGATGTCGTACTCGTAAGAACTCATTATGCGGTTTGGTGGCACAGCTGTAGAGTTGCTGTCCTACAGCACCAGAGGCCCGGGTTCAATCCTGATTACGAGTGCTGTACTTTGTAGAGACCTTGTACGTTCTCCTTTTGACCACGTGGGTTTTCCCCAGGTGCTCCAGTTTCCTCCCACACTCCAAAGACATATAGATTTGTAGTTTAATTGGCTTTAGTAAAAATTGGAAATTGTCTCTGGTATGTAGGATAGTGTTAGTGTACGGGGATCGCTGGTCGGTGCGGACTTTGTTTCCGTTTCTGTGCTGGAAACTTAAATTAAATAAAATAAACAAAACCAAACCACTGTGCTGAGGACCTTACCACCAAGAGTATATGGAAAGAATGTGCCTTAAAAAAGGACATGGGTAGTTCAATCACTGCTACCGAGCCTACCTGAGAGTCACAAAGAGACAGGCCTTTCAGCCCAGCTTTGCCATGCCAACCGTTAGCATACTGGGCTAGTCCCATTTGCCTGCATTTGGCCTGTAGACCTCCAAACATATATCTGTCCAGATATCCTCCTTTCCATTTATCTATATTTAAAACTCTGCGTGTGTGTGTGGGTGTATGTCACATTCCATTTGATTCCATAGTCCGCCAAAACCACATGCTCAAACTCCGTTATATTTTCAATTTCGCTAGCGATTTCGCTTCTACATTCACAGATTTTCACCTCATTACATTTAGACATTTTTATGCACACATTTTAAAATAAAATTACCCCCCCACACACACTCGCTCATTTAAAAATCGAAACGGCCCCTCACGAGCTGCTTACGTTACAATCCCACATGCCGACCAATCCCAAGCCACTTCTCTCTCTTCATTTGGCAGCCCAGCTCCCCCCTCCCTCCCTCCAACAACTACGCTCGCGCCTCCCGCAGCTGGACTCGCCCACGCGCTCGGAACCCCCCCCCCCACTATGCTCGCATCACGCCGCGCATCCCACAGCTGGAATCGCCCGCGCACAGCCGCCCGCTCAAAACCCTCCTGTTCTCAAAATGCTATGCTGATCGGGAGGAGAGATAAGGCGTCCGTTGTCTGAAGCTGGCACAGCTCGCGAAGCCCCGCCTGCCTGCGCGCCCCTCCCGTCTCCTGCGTGCTCAAGGGAGTCACAAGCAGGAGCTTTGGTCAAAAGCCGACAGCTCCACTCTCACGCCGGTATGCTCTGCAGATTGGGAGAAGAGTTAAGGCGATGGGCGGGCGGGTGGGGTAAGGCCCGATCCAGGGGACGTGAAGAGGGGGAGTCGGGGGATTGACGGTGAGGAGGGAGTAGGGAGGGAGAGGGGGGAATGGGGGAGGTGAGGAGGGAGAGTGTGGGAATAGAGGGAGAGGAGTGGGGGTGATCGGGAGTGGGGAATAGATGGACTGCCCCCACCCCTCTCTCCCTGCCCCATCTCTCTCTCCCCATTCCTCTCCCCTGCCCTCCCCTAAACCCCCTTCCTCCTCCCCTCCACACCCTCCCCTCCACCCCTCCCCTACCCCCTTCCCTCCACCCCTACCCCCTCCCTTCCCCCCACCTCTCCCCCTCCCTTCCCCCCACTTCTCCCCTTTCCTTCCCTCACCTCTCCCCGTCCCTTCCCCCCACCTCTCCCCCTCCCTTCCCCCCACCTCTCCCCCTCCCTTCTCACCCCATCTCCCCCCTTCCCTTCCCCCTTCCCTTCCATGCCCTCTCAGCTCCCCTCTCCCCCTCTCTCTCCTCCCATCTCTTCCTTCTCCCCCACCCTCCCCCTCCCCCACCCTCCCTCTCCTCCACCCCCCCCCCTGTCTCTTTCCCTTCTGTCTTTGCCTCTCTCACTGTCTCTTCCCATTCTCTCTCTGCCCTCACTCTCTACCCACCTCTCCCTCTCTAGACACGCCTGCGAGTTGGGGGTTATGCGTCAGTGGCTAGGGCGGTTATGGGGTAAAAGGATCTAATTAATAGTATTAATATAATATCAAGGGGGTAGTTAGTGTGGGGGTGGTTAGTGTGTGTGACGCCCCGCACCCACCCCCCCCCCCCCCCCACCCCGCAAACGCGTGATGGGGAAACTGACCCAATGGGTCCGCACTTGGTCTAGTGTCTTATAAAAGTCTTAATTGTATCTGCTTCGAAAGCTTCCACTAGCATTTATTTCAAAATACGGACTATCCTCTGATTGAAAATGTTGCCCCCGTGGTCCCACTTAAATCTCTCTCCTCTTTTCTTAAGCCTATGCCTTCTAATTTTTTAATCCCCTACCCTTCTGAAAGGCCTCTTTATCCATGCCCCTCATGATCTTACACACCTCAATAATGTCATCTCTTGCCATTCTATGCCCCAAAGTAAAATGTCCCGGCCTATCCAACATCTCGCTATAACTGAAGCTAGTCCAGGTAATGTCCTGGTGAATCGCTTCTGTACCTTTTCCAAATTAATCACATCCTTCCTAAAACTGGACGACCAAGTGTGGTCACATCACCTTCTTGGATTACTGACCATAAAGCAATGGAAGACATCATTTTTTTACCTGAGACAGGCAGTGATATTGTTTCTGATTTCTTTGCAGCTTTCTGTCTACTGAAAACGCACACCTTTAGATTCAGAGACAGTTTATTCCCATCTGTCATCGGGCAACTGAACCACACTACCAACAACTAGAGAGCGGTCCTGAGTTACTGTCTACCTCAATGAAGACCCTCAGACTATCAATTATCAGATTTTACTGGACGTCATCTTGCACTAAATGTTATTCCTTTATCATGTATCTGTACACTGTGGACGGCTCTATTGTAATCATATATAGTCTTTCCGCTGACTGGTTACCAGGCAACAAAAAGCTTTTCACTGTACCTTGGTACATGTTACAATTAACTAAACTAAACTTGAATCATTCTTCTTCATGGTATTCTATATTGTTCACCTTATTTTTGTTGCCCTAGATTGGATCTCTTGTAGGAACTTATTATAAAAGTAAATGAAAGGAGATACCATTGCACCATTAGCCATGTCATGTTTCCTGGGAATCAATGAAAGGCTCTACAAGCCTTTGACCATGCATCCAATATAACCAAGGGTTAGTTTAGTTTAGGTTAGTTTAGAGATACAGCACGGAAACAGGCCCTTCGACCCACAAAATCCACACCGAGCAGCGATCCCCACACATTTACCCCCCCCCCCCCCCCCCACTATCCTACACACACTAGGGACAATTTACATTTATACCAAACCAATTAGCCTACAAACCTGTGCACCTTTGGAGTGTGGGAGGAAACCGAAGATCTCGGAAAAAACGCACGTAAGGCACAGGGAGAACGTACAAACTCCATATAGACAGCACGCATAGTCAGAAATCGAACCCGGGTCTCTGGTGCTGTAAGGCAACAACTCTACCGCTAGTCCACCATGCCACAGTGTTGACATCCTATTAAGAGATGTCTATTGAATCTGGAATTTTTAGCATGATCTGCTGGCCAGATGCATCATGAACCAGGTGTCTGTGGATTTTAAGCCCCTAAGCATTTAAGATAAATCTTTGGTACTTTCCTGCAAATAATGATGTTATAATTCAGCATTACTGCTTGTTAGAACATCTAGAAACATCAACCAATACTGCCCATTTTGTTCTAAATTGTTGCAGCATTGAATTTCAATGCATCAGTTTTGTTCCTGTCAAACCCTGGTGATATAGGTAATGCCATTGAGATTTTTGTACACATGAATTACAGTGATGCCTCATACGTTGGTGAGACTTTAATTCAATTCATCATAGGTTTAAAATGCCTGCAGGTTAGAGCAGCAGAGATTTATCAAACAACTATCTTCAAGTATGGTACAGCATTTGTGAAATTATGCACATACGAGCCCAATACATTTAAAATCCAGATTTACTTTCAGCCTTAGAAAGTCCATGCAAAATTCATGGTCCAGATCTAAGACTCAAACAATATTATCCATTTATATCTACTTAACAAGATATATTTTCATTTTCTAATGCCAAACATGTAATATGAGCTGAATTATATATTAAAACCACCCGCAGAATGTGTCATAAACTGCATGCTAAGCACTTCATTTGTCCAGTTAGGATTAATGAACTTCATTGTATATCATATAATAGTGGAACTTTACAACTTTATTAATCGACTTAATCCTGATTTGCAAACAGAATCGAACTATTCTGAATTAGTTCAGTTTAGTTTATAGTCACGTGTACGGAGGTACAGTTAAAAGCATTTTTGTTACGTGCTAACCAGTCAGCAGAAAGACAATACATGATTACAATCAAACCATTTACAATGTACAGATACATGATAAGGGAATAGCATTTAGTACAAGGTCAAGCAAGTCCGATCAAGGATAGTCCGAGGGACATCAAAGAGGTAGATAGTAGCTCATCACTGCTCTCCGGTTGTGTTGATTCAGTTGCCTGATAACAGCTGGGAAGCAACTGTCCCTGAATTTTGTGATGTGCATTTTCACACTTCTGCACCTTTTGCCTGATGGGAGAGGGGAGAACAGGGAATGGCCAGGCTGCGACTAGTCCTTGATTATGCTGCTGGCCTTGCTAAGGCATCGTGAAGTATAAATGGAATTAGACAATCAGCATGATATGTAACTGCCCTTCAAATGAATTATTGGATGCTAATCAACATAGAAAGCATAATATAGAAGTGGAAAATGTATTATTAGCAGAGTGATTGCTATCATAATGTGAGACTCTGCAGTAAGTACCTAGTGTCTAACGTGTACAGATCTGTTCATGCTTGTTTTCCATCCCAACAAACCCTTATTTCTCCAGAGAAATACATGATACAGTTCTTTGAACTGCAACCTCGCTCAGGATCTCATATAAAAACTAGTCTTTCCAAATGTGTAACTTAGTGCTTCAGGGCTGAAGCAAAAAGTAACAGATTATAACCAAACTTGATCCTCTTCTGCTTGATTTTCCACAGTGAGCATCGGGGTATAAATTCACTAATTACAGTCCCCTTTCATGGTTTTCGTTAGGCATTGATTTGTAGAGATGATTTTCATCGCTATACCCAGGTGCGGAAATCCCGGGAATGACAGGGGGGAACACGTTCCCCCCCCCCCCCTGTTTAGAGAGGTGGGGGATGATCCCCCCCCCCCCCATTTTTTGTAATTCGGATTTAAAAACTCTGTGAAAAAAAAAGCTGTTAAAAATCTCTGCTTTCCACGAGACAGTGGGGTGGGACTGATGATCGAGGGCGCCGATTGGACGAGAGAGATGTCAGTCAGCAATGGGGGGAAACCATGATGATTCAGCGCGCTGATTGGAGGAGGGAGGTGTCAGTCAGAGGTGTAAGTAGGGGGATGGGACTGAGGAAAGGAGGAGGGAGACGTCCGTGGAGCAAAGATCAGACCAGAGCTTGTTTCAGCCCGTTCGCGGGGCTTTTCATCACCCGGCCCGGCGCAGCTTAAAATCGACCTCGGGAACATCCACTGCCCCACAGTTAAATTGCTGCGTCGAGACGATCGAGCCTCCTAATGTTGAAGCCCCCACAGGGCGATGAAAGGCCCCGCGAATGGGCTGATTGAAGCCCCACGATTGAGGGCAGACGAAGCTGCTGTTGCTGGAGTTCGGAGTCGGTCACCGACCAGGTCATTTGCCGATGTTACTGGCCATAGGGCCCATGGCCAAAACCTCGCATGTATGAACATGCGCGCCATGTGTGTGTGTATGCATGCCTGCGAGCGAGCGACCGCCAAGAAATTGTGTCCCCCCCCATGTTTTGACAGCGATTTCCATGGCTGGCTATACCCACTTAAAGCTCAGGAGATGCTGGGAACGTGAGTAGTAATATTAGACCTCTGGAGAGAAGGAATGAGAACATTTCAAGTCGAGACCCGAAACATCACCCATTCCGTCTCTCCAGAAATACTGCCTGTACCGCTGAGTTACTGCAGCATTTTGTGTCTACGTTCGGTTTAAACCTGCAACTGTAGTTCCTTCCTACACAGAGTTGTCATATTTCCGTGCTTGCAGGCAATTCTAACCTGTGGACCTGCTTGATATTTGGGCAAGATCAGAGCAAAAGCCACTGGATGGTACCATTTTGATGGTAGTGAAATCCATATTTTTTCTTTCTACAAGACTGCAGTTCTTCCTCCCTATCTATGTGTAACATTTTGTACTGGTCCCAGTTAATTTTTAAAGAAACTCGATCAAAGTAGTGGATGAAATTGATGCTTTTCTTTTCATGATTTAGAGTGTTCTGTCCCATTGTTCACCGTCATGTATACTGTCTATGAGGGCTATAATTGATGGTTTTGACTTTTCTTTGAGAATGTAAAAACAGGGTTGCAATGCTGAGGCATTGTAATTATAATCATAATCATAATCGGAATCATAATTTATTAGCCAAGTATGTTTTGCAACATACGGGGTATTTGGTTTGCCATACAGTCATACCAAAAAAGTAACAAGACACACAACTACATAAAAAATTATGGAGATTTTCCCCACATTTCCTCCACATTCCCCGCTGTGATGGAAGGCAATAAAGTTTTATCTTCTTTCCTCCTTTTCTCCTGCGGTTAGGGGAATCGAACCATACGCAGCCGGTGATCGAGCTCCCTCGTCGGGGCAGTCTAAGCTCCCAGATCGGGGTGGTCGAAACGCCTGTGTTTTGGAGTCCCCAAAGTCGGTCTCTAACCAGGGACCGCGAGCTTCGCAATGTTAAGCTCCCGCAGGTTGGGGCACCAAAGGCCAACCCCTGGCAAAGGGATCCAAAGGGAAGTCCCAAACACGAGGCTGCCAGCTCCACGATGTTAGGCCACTGGTCACACCAAGATTGGAGTATTGTCAGCAGTTTTGGGCTGCATTTATGAAGAAGGATGTGCTGGCATTGGTGAGGGGTTGTTGGAGGCTTACAAGATATCCAAATGTTTATTTTAGTGTCTCTCAGTGTGTCTTGTGTGGGGGGGGGTGGTGGTGGGGGGGATAAAGGGGGAAACTGTTTTTAATTTGCTTCCTCAATGGAGAGGCGAGGTTTTCCGTGTTGCTTCTCCGTCTCCTCTCTCGCGGCCTGGCAGCTTGGATTGGAGTGGGCTTTCCCGGAGTCGGGCCTGGAGCTTCAGCAGCAGGCCCAGCATGGACTTTTCCATCGCGGAGTAGGCGAGCCAGAAAGGAGTGTTCCAATCGCTGGCTTGGTGACCTTGGCATCGTGGGGTTGTGGTCTGCGGAGCTTCTAGCCGCAGGCGTGGCGTGTACTTACCATCCGGAGCCTGGGATCCCTTGCCGGGGATCGCCAGAGAAGAGCTCCAACCATTGGCCTGTGGCCTATAACATCCTGAAGCCGTGGTCTCCAGTGGGAGGGTGGCCGATTCGGGCACTCCAGGCCGTGGAGTGTGTTCAGCTGTCCTGACGTCGGAGTTTCGATCATCCTGATGAGAGGGCCTGTACATCTGGCCATCCATATTGGCGACTATGGAGGGTCAATGGCCCCGACCACGGATGAACAAAGGAGGAGGACTGACTGAAATTTGTTGCCTTCCACCACAGTGGAGAATGCTGTGGTGGATGTTTGTGTTGCATTCTACTGTGTATTGTGTGTTCTTTTTTCAATTGTATCGCTGCATGGCATGTTCATTTCACTGTGCCTTAGTTGGTGCATGTAACGAATACATTTGTATTGTATTGTATTGTATTGTAAGAATAATCCAAAACCTGTTTATAGCACGCTGACTGTCATTTTTGCCTTTATTGGAATGGTGTTTGGGCCCAACAAGAAAGCTCATTCTTCTTAAAGCATTTTGAAGCACCTTGAAATATAAATTCAAATTATTTTCTATTTAATTTTTGAAAATAAATGAAAAGGAAACATGTAAATGGCCTAGATGTTATATATTTTTCTAGTGTTTTCTCTTCAAAATTATATTGTTTTCTGTACCGTATTATGTTTCACATTCGAGCTGCCTTCGCTTCGTTGCTAGACCATGATAGTGACTATATCGACATCCAGATACTGTATAAACCACTCATTGTTTTTGAGAGCTTAATTACTGTGTTTTTATTGGCATTAGAACCTATTTAGAGATTTCTGGAATACCACAGGGCAATGAACCTTTCAAATCCAATATTTCATGAATGCAGACGGGAAAGGAATAATCTAATCATCAGCCATCAGTCACCTGGAGGCATAAATCTGAAGACTCATTTCATAATCGAAGCAGGCATTAGTTTAACTTCTTATGACACTATTGCCAGTCAAAACTGTGACCACTGTTGTCATCCAAGTACACACCCTATGGCCAGTGGAGTTATGCCCCTGTCCCACTTTGGAAACCTGAATGGAAACCTCTGGAGACTTTGCGCCCCACCCAAGGTTTCCGTGCGGTTCCCGGAGGTTTTTGTCAGTCTCCCTAATGGTCGAAAGTGGTTTCCGCTTCTTCTATGTTCCAGCGATTATATCAAAAAATTCAAAAATAGGTTGCCGTTTTAAAAAACAGTAATTTTTTAGTCGAAGCCGGTTGCGATGCTAGTTGAAGATGGTTGCCGGAGGTTGCAGGTAGAGGAAGGTAAGACCTTTTTTTCACCCAGTTTTATTCCACCAGGGAGGTCTTACCTTCCACTACCTGCAACCTCCGGCAACCACCTTCAACTAGCATAGCATGGAAACAGGCCTTTGGCCCAACTTGCCAACACCAGCCAACATTTGGAGCGCAGAAGGTTAAGGGGGGACTTGATTGAGGTCTTTAAAATGATGAAAGGGATAGACAGGGTTGACGTGGATAATCTTCCCATTGAGGGTAGGAAAGATTCAAACAAGAGGGCATGACATGAGAATTAAGGGACAGAAGTTTAGGGGTAACATGAGGGGGAACTTCTTTACTCAGAGAGTGGTGGCTGTGTGGAATGATCTTCCTGCAGAAGTGGTGGAGGCAGGATCGATTTTAACATTTAAAAGTAAAGTGGATAGGTATATGGACGGGAAGGGAATGGAGGAGTATGGTCTGAGTGCAGGTAGATGGGACTAGGGGAAAATAAATGGTCGGCACGGACTGGAAGGGCCGAGAAGGCCTGTTTCCGTGCTGTAATTGTTATATGGTTATATGGTTGTTATATGTCCCAGCTACACCAGTCCCACTTGCCTGCAATTTGCACATATCCCTCCAAATCTGTCCTATCCATGTACCTGTTTAAATGTTTCTTAAATGTTGGTATAGTCCCTGCCTCAACTACCTCCTCTGGCCATTTGTTCCATACACCCACCACCCTTTGTGTGAAATACACCCTTTGGGTGTACGGAACAATGAGATCAAATTACCATCAGATTTCTGGCAAATATTTTCTACTTCACCTTAAACCTATGTCTACTGGTTCTCGATTCCGCTACTCTGGGCAAGAGACTCTGTGTATCTACCCAATCTATACCTCGCATGATTTTTCTTCACCTCTATGAGATCACCCCTCATCCTCCTGCGCTCCAAGGATTAGATTCCCAGCCTGCTCAACCTCTCCCTATAGCTCGGACCCTCGAGTCCTGCCAATTGTTTTTTCCTTATTATATGTGTACGCTACCAGTAGGATAAAGTATAGGGTTACTTTGTTAGGTCATTGGCGGAGTGCAATTTGTCACAGAGTTTTATGGGGTGGAAACATGAACATTTCAGTCACCCTCTCTCTACTGTATCCCATCATCAGTACTACAGCACAAGTACGGTCCCATGTGGATTGCACAATTTCTGTCTCTATCTTATTTATCAGAGTTTTATCAATATAGAAACATTTATCAATATAGAAACATAGAAAAAAACATTGAAAATAGGTGTAGGAGGAAGCCATTTGGCCCTTCGAGCCTGTGCCGCCATTCATTGCGATCATGCCTGATCATCCACAATCAGTAACCTGTGCCTGCCTTCTCCACATATCCCTTGATTCCGCTAGCCCCTAGAGCGCTATTTAATTATCTTTTAAAATCATCCAGTGAGTTAGCCTCTACTACCTTCTGTTGCAGAGAATTCCACAAATTCACAACTCTCTGGGTGAAAAAGTTGTTTTCATCTCAGTTTTAAATGTCCTCTCCTTTATTCTTAGACTGTAGCCCCTGGTTCTGGATTTCCCCAACATTGGGAACATTTTTCCTGCATCTAGCTTGTCCAGTCCTTTTATAATTTTATACATTTCTACAAGATCCCTTCATCCTTCTAAATTCCAGTGAATACAAGCCCAATTTTTCCAATCTTTCCTCATATGACAGTCCCGCCATCCTGGGGATTAACCTCATGAACCTACGCTGCACTGCCTCAATACCAAGGATGTCCTTCCTCAAATTAGGAGACCAAAACTGCACACAATACTCCAGATGGTGTCTCACCAGGGCCCTGTACAACTGCAGAAGGACCACTTTACTCCTATACTCAAATCCTCTTGTTACGAAGGCCAACATGCCATTAGCTTTCTTCACTGCCTGCTGTACTTGCATGTTTACTTTCCATGACTGGTGTGCAAGGACAACCAGGTCTCGTTGCACTTCCATTTTTCCTAATCTGACACCATTGAGATAATAATCTGCCTCCTTGTTCTTGCCGCCAAAGTGGATAACTTCACTTTTATCTACATTATACTGCATCTGCCATGCATCTGCCCACTCACTCAACCTGTCCAAGTCACCCTGCAAACTCCTAGCATCCTCTTCGTAGTTCACACTGCCACCAGGCTTTGTGTCTTCTATAAATGTGCTAGTGTTACTTTTAATCCCATCATCTGAATCATTAATATATATTGTAAATAGATGCAGCCCCAGCAACGAGCCTTGCGGCACTCCACTCGCCATTGCCTGTCTTTCTGACAGGGAACTGTTTATTCCTACTCTTTGTTTCCTGTTTGCCAAGCATTCTCTATCCATGTCAATACCCTACCCCCAATACCATGTGCTCTAATTGTGCCCACTAATATGGGACCTTCTCGAAGGCTTTCTGAAAGTCCAGATTCACGACATCCACTGGCTCTCCTTCATCCAATTTACCCGTCACATTCTCAAAAAATTCCAGATTAGTCAAGCCGGATTTCCCCTTCATAGAAACATTAAAACATATAAAATAGGTGCAGGAGGAGGCCATTCAGCCCTTCGAGCCAGCATCGCCATTCATTGTGATCATGGCTGATCGTCCCCAATCAATAACCTGTGCCTGCCTTCTCCCCATATTCCTTGATTCCACTAGCCCCTAGAGCTCTATCTAACTCTCTCTTAAATCCACCCGGTGATTTGGTCTCCACTGCCCTTTGTGGCAGGGAATTCCATAAATTCACAACTCTCTGGGTGAAAAGGTTTTTTCTCACCTCATAGATCTATGCTGACAGGCCAATCCTTTTACTGCTATCCATTACTGCACCGTTATTACTTCTTTAATAATTGACGCTAGCATTTTTCACCACCACCGATGTCAGGCTAACTGGTCTATAATTCCCTGTTTTCTCTCTCGCTCCTTTCTTGAAAAGTGGATAACATTAGCTACCCCCCAATCCACGGGAACTGATCCTGAATCTATAGAACATTGGAAAGTACCACGATTTCTAGAGCCACCTCCTTGACTATCCTGGGATGCAAACCATCAGGCCCTGGGGATTTATCAGCCTTCAGTCCAATCAGTCTACCAAATACTATTTCTCGCCTAATGCAAATTTCTTTCAGTTCCTCTGTCTCCTTAGATCTTCTGTCCTCTAGTACATCTGGGAGATTGTTTGCTTCTTCCTTAGTGAAGACAGAACCAAAGTACCTGTTCAACTTCTGCCATTTCCTTGTTCAAATTGAGCAGGATTGACCTATTCACTCTCACTGAATCATACACGTTTCTGAGAAGGCTTGTTAAAATAAAGGCTGAAAGGTTGTTTCACCGGAGAGTCCAGAATGAAGAAGGTTCTTTGAAAAAAATTTTTTTTTGCTCGCTGACAAAATCGAGATTTATGGGGTTTTGGATCACAAGGCCACTAACAGGACAATTAGGCTGCTGTTCCCTCAGGATAAGAGGTTTCAGGTCCTCACAGAGTTAAGGAGAAATGTTTTTCACAGGGTTACTGGGCTTAAGAATACTCTAACATAAAAGCTGTGAATGTTCAGCTATTGAATATGTACTGAACTCCAGTGGAATTAAGGGAAATAATGATTATGGATTAAATTGCTTAATATATATGGAGCAGTCTTAATGTTAGTGAATAACAAAGCAATCTGCAAAATCAGAGGGGCCACATCTGCGATAATTCTCATATTATCTTCATAAAGTAATATTACAAAGTGAACTCATATGTATTTAGCTCCAATTTACAAATATTACTTAGCAATTTTCCAATATCTACAATATGCAAAGCTTTGCCCATTCCTATGTAGGTTGTCCTTCATTCGGTTGCAATTATCTCAAAATCCATCCCATTTACTCCCCTCACCATATTTTCCTCTTTTTCCTCAGCACTCAGGATTGAAAATGACTTATTTCTAAATGGGGAGAGAATCCAGAAATCAGAGATGCAACAGGACTTGGGAGTGCTGGTGCAAGACCCAAACAGTGAATTTGCAAGTCAAATCGGTAGTAAGAAGGTAATTCAATGCTAGCATCGATATCAAGAGAACTGGAATACAAGAGATATAATGCTGAGGCTCCATATCAGCTGGTCAGGTCACGTTTGGAGAATTGTGAGCAAATATGGACCACATATCTGAGGAAGGATGTGCTGGCTCTGGAGAGGGTCCAGAGGAGGTTTACAAGAATGATTCCAGGAATGATTGGGTTAGCATATGATGAGTGTTTGACAGCACTGGGCCTCTACTCATTGGAGCTTAGGAGGTTGAGTGGGGACCTCATTGAAACTCACAGAATAATGAAAGGCATAGATAGCGTGGATGTGAAAAGGATGTTTCCACTGGTGGGAGAGTCTAGGACCAGGGGTTATAGCCTCAGAATTAAAGGGCACTCTTTTAGAAAGGAGGTGAGGAGGAACTTCTTTAGTCAGAGCGTGGTTAATCTGTGGAACTCATTGCCACCGAGGGCTGTGGAGGCCAAGTCAGTGGATATTTTTAAGGCAGAAATAGACACATTCTTGATTAGAATGGGCGTCAAGGGTGATGGGGAGAAGGCAGGAAACTGGGATTAGGAGGCAGAGATCAGCCATGATTGAATGGCAAAGTAGACTCGATGTGCTGAATGGCCTAATTCTACTCCTATAACTTGTGAACGTGACTTGCCTCTACTCCTGTTTTGTGGGTTCTGAGATGGCTGATGAGGTCTATGCTGAACCACAGACTTCTCAGCAGAAGGGGTTGGATGCAGATGGTGGGGCAGGTGTGTGGGTAGTTTGTGAGGAAGTGCACGCCTTCCACCAATTATGAGTAGAATAAAGTGCCATCCCTATTGCTCTGTCTCTACTTTCAGCATTCATGAGCAAGGGATTCCTAAAAGTCAGCAGGGATGTTATATTTTTCTCAAAGAAGCTTTGAGCTCATCCTTGATTTTTTTTCCTCTAGCAACCTGATATTATCATCCCATGATCAGGCTCAGAGTTAAGTGTCTATGTTGTGAGTCTGGTGTCAGGTATGCAAAAAAGGCAACTTGCACAATGGAATCAACTGAGTGTAACATGGGCAGGGATGTTGGAAGAGGGCAGTGATGGTTTATTTATCCTTCCAATTCATTTGAAGGATTTTTGGAAACAGCATTGTATCTTCCAGAGTCTTGAGGTACTTGTGGAAAGTAGTCCAGGTGTCAGAAACCTCCAAGCAGGAGAAATGGTCTCTACTGCCCGACAAACAACAAATTTAACGGCAGATGTGAGTGTAGCTCATTCTGTCTCCATCTAAAAGATTAAACGATGTCTGTGATGCACACTTCTTACTTGGACCATTTGGAAAGGGAATGTCCATGTGCTTGTCTCAACATTGAGCCTTGTTGTGCGATCCTGGTAATCCCTCCGGGCACTAGAAAACCAAAGGGAAATGGGTTCCAAAAGAACTATATATCAGCATTTCTTAATTCAATATAACTCTTTCACTGGAGATAAGTGTGTGCAATGCATACGTGGCAGACAATTCATGGCCCGAGTAAGTCAATGTTTAATAACATTTTAATTGTTCTCTTGTTGTTATATTTGACAGGAAAGAAGTCATTGCTTGCCCTGTCCTTAGATCTCTGGTGTATCACTCCCTTTGAAGAGGGTTCCGACCCTAAACATCACCTATTATTTTCTCCAGAGATGCTGATTTCCTGCCTTTCTCTCCGGTTGCAGCAGTGAATTGACGAAGATGGAATTTAATACTGATTTACTAGCCATCGCAGTACTTAAAAACACTAAACAATATTATCAAAATATTACAGTGTTTTCAGCGTAATTTGGTCCTGGTAACAAAATGGTGCAGAAGCAACGATTACCAACTATGAAAATGTATCATAATCCCCAAGGTCCCTTGTTCCTTTTTGTCTTTCTAATGAGCTCATTTAAGTTATTATTACTGAAACCTGCAGTGCCATGGCTCCGTGTCCCCCACCTCACATTTACAGATCATTTGGAATAGATTTAACCAAGTTTCTCAAGGCTCAGTCAATGCCAGTATCAGTTGAAAGAGGTGGAAGGAAGTCTAAAGAATAAGGGAGCTTCAGTGATGACTCCTTCAGTGGCAAATTACTTCCTGCTCTGATTTATATTTGCCACCAATCTACATGCACAGACCTATATCATCTGTTAATTTGAGACCTTTGTTGAACACACCCACAAAATAAGTAGGAAGGAACTGCAGGTGTTGGTTTACACCAAAAACAGACAGCATACTCCAGCATTTTGTGTCGCCAAAATAAACCTTCTAAGGAACAGGTGGACTAGCATCAGAGAGGGTAAATCACCATGCAAGGGTGATGAGAAGAATAGGGCAACAGTATTTTATTAATTTATGTGATACACGTTGCCTGGTCATAATTGACCTTAAGGTCCTGAACTCTCATAAAATGTCATAAAACATGTTCCTGATGTTGGGGGAGTCCAGAACCAGGGGCCACAGTTTACAAATAAGGAGTAAACCATTTAGAAAGGAGACGAGGAAACACTTTTTCTCACAGTGAGGTGAGTCTGTGGAATTCTCTGCCTCAGAGGGCGGTGGAGGCAGGTTCTCTGGATACTTTCAAGAGAGAGCTAGATAGGGCTCTTAAAAATAGCGGAGTCAGGAGATATGGGGAGAAGGCAGAAACGGGGTACTGATTTGGAATGATCAGCCATGATCACACTGAATGGCGGTGTTGGCTCGAAGGGCCAAATGACCTACTCCTGCACATATTGTCTATTGTCTATTGTCTATTGTCACGTGAAGAAGATGGATAACATCAAATATTACGGTGATCTGAAGTTGGGTTTTGACCCGGAGTATCACCTATCCATGTCTTCCAGAGAACAGTTAGGGGTCATGTCCATGAGAATTGGAGTATTTTTGGATCATAGATTTGTAAGAGGGGAGATGCTTGAGATTCAAAGGTAAGAATGGGCCTTAATTTACAGGGGTCCATATTCAGTTCTGTGGTGTTACTCTAGTTGTGTGGGAAGGACTAACATCAGTTGCTTCTCACGCAAAGTCTCCAAACTAGAGATTTGTTTGAAGAATGATGGCATCTAACCAACCTCTACTTCTGACCATCAACTGCAGTTCTACGTCCACCAACCCTATTAACCACTGGCAGGTGACCCTTGCCCTAAAGTCTACCATTACCCCTGACCAGCATTCCTTCCCATTTTCCCTTATTTTTCTCTGTAGGTCCCTCTGAGACCTGGCCGATTCTCAGTTTGTGCAGACCAATTGTGTGAAGGAAAAGCCTTACTTTGTGTAGCTTGTGGGCTATTGAATTTCCAAGTTGGCATGTTTATGACCAAAACATTTGTGAACCCATTGCCCTATGAACAGTTCAGGTGCCTTTTCAAGCATCGATGGAATTTTGAATAGCTCAACCTAATAACTACGACGCATGGTACATGATTGGAAACTATTTTTTAACTCTTAAAGAAATATCAAATGTTGCTTAGTTAGCTTTCTTGGTTCTCATTTCACTTTAACTCATAGGACCTTAGAAGGGAGATGAAGAAACACACAGAGAGTAGTGAGCCTGTGGAATTCTCTGCCTCAGATGGCAGTGGAGGGTGGTTCTCTGGATACTTTCAAGAGAGAGATAGATAGGGCTTTTAAAGATAACGGAGTCAGGGGATATGGGGAGAAGGCAGGAACGGGATATTGATTGGGGATAATCAGTCATGATCACATTGAATGGCAGTACTGGTTCGAAGGGCTGAATGGCCTGCTTCTACACCTATTGTCTATTGTCTATTGACGTCATTGAAACTTAACGAATAGTGAAAGGACTGCATAGAGTTGATGTGGAGAGGATGTTTCCACCAGTAGGAGAGTCTAGGACCAGTGGGCATAGCCTCAGAAAGGAGATGAGGTGGAATTTCATTCGTCAGAAGGTGGTGAATTCATAGCCACAGACGGCTGTGGAGGCCGTCATGTATATTTTTCAGGTGGAGATTGATAGATTCTTGATTAGTATGGGTGTCAGATTTTATGGGGAGAAGGCAGGAGAATGTGGTTGAGAGGGAAAGGTAGATCAGCTGTGATTGAATGGCAGAGTAGACTTGAAGGGACGAATGGCCTAATTCTGCTTCTGTAACATGAATTTAAGAACTTCCAAACACTTAGTCCTCAGACAGATTTGTATAAGGTTCAGCAAATGCATGATTATGGATTGACTTTGACAACAACAATGTGAAAATTGAGATGTGTTTGGATCTGATTGTTAGATTGCCAGTTTCTTCCCAGCTGTTATCAGGCAACTAAACCATCCTATCACCAACTAGAGAGCAGTCCTGAGCTATCATCTACCTCATTGGAGACCCTCGGATTATCTTTAATCTTTTTTTCTGGATTTTATCTTGCACTACACGTTATTCCCTTTATCCTGTATCTCTACACTGTGGAGTGCTTGATTGTAATCATGTATAGTCTTTCTGCTGACTGGATAGTACGCAAGAAAAAAGCTTTTCACTGTTCCTCGGTACACTTGACGATAAACTAAACTAAACTAGACTACTCAGACTACAGAAAACAAAAACGGTATCCCACTAGGCAGAGTAACGAGACAAGCAAACTAACATAAAAATAAATTCTAGAGAAAGTTTTAAAACTATTATAATCTTGCTTTTCAAGCGTCATTTCATGATTCTGCATAATCAATATCTACGTGTTAAAAATTCATATCCGCATGTATTCATTCAGTAAACGTTTCACAAATCTATGGGCCAACCAGGCAGACTGTATTTATTTTTCTTTGCCTAATTGTCTCTGAGAAAGAAGTGAGCTGCTGCAGGCTGTGTAGTGGAATAATTGACGTTGTTGAAGAACGACCTTGAGGTGCTGCAGAATTCAAAGACCATAACTGGTTTCCACAGATAAATCGCCGGTAGAAATGAGTCATTCTCTTCCCAAGGTTTGCACAAGTACAGATGTATAGATGTTCCATGAAACTGGTTGAAAGGCTTCCAAAAGCTCGTGGCTCGTCTGATCGTTTTTCTTCATAGAGTCATAGAGTGATACCATGTGGAAACAGGCCCTTCGGCCCAACTTGCTCACACCGGCCAACAATTTCCCTTGCTACTCTAGTCCCACTTGCCTGCGCTTGGTCCATATCCCTCCAAACCTGTCCTATACATGTACCTGTCTAACTGTTTTGTAAACAGTGGGATAGTCCCAACCTCAACTACCTCCTCTGGCAGCTCATTCCATCCATCTCCCTTTGTGTGAAAAATGTACCCCTCGGATTCCTATTAAATCTTTTCCCCTTTACCTTGAACCTATATCCTCTGTTCCTCGATTCCCCTACTCTGGGCAAGAGACCTCGTGTATCCACCCGATCAATTACGCCCATGATTTTATACCCCTCTATAAGACCACCCCTCATCCTCTTCTGTGGTACTTTTCATACCTTTTGCTCTAAACTGGACCACGTCACTCGCAGCAAGGGGTCTAGAGGCTGATGCAGGGATGTCTGAAAACTTTAAGACTTTATTTCTTGGAGTTCAGGAGCTTAAATGAGTTGAATTGAATTGAATAAATGTTATTAGCCAAGTATATATACATACAAGGCATTTGCCTTGGTGCTTGCTCGCAAGTAACAACACTATATACAGTAGACAATTAAAAATAATTAATTATAATTTAAACACGTGAACAATTAAATAAAATACCAGAGCAAAAGGAGGCTGCAGACTTTTGCTTATTGAGTAGAGCTACTGCACATGGATAAAAGCTGCTTTTATGTCTTGCTGTGATGGTTTCGACAGTCCTTCCAGAGGGAAGCGCTTCAAAGTATTTATGGTCAGGATGAGAGGGATCAGAGATGATCTTACCCGCTCGCTTCCTGGCCCTTGCAGTGCACAGTTCACTGATGGAGGAAGGTTGCAGCCAATAAACTTCTCAGCTGATCGAACGATGCGCTGCAGCCTCCAGGTGTCGTGCCAGGTGGCTGAGCCAAACCAGGCCATGGTGGGGAAGGTGAGGACAGACTCTACGATGGCAGTATAAAATTGGACCATCATTGCCAATGGTAGATTGTGTTTTCTCAGCTGCCGTAGGAAGTACATCCTCTGTTGGACCTTTTTGACTGTGGAGTCGATGGTGACCTCTCATTTAAGGTCCCTGGAGATGATGGTTCCGAGGAAGTTAAATAACTCTGCAATTGTGACTGTGGTGTTGTTGATGATTAGTGGGGGGGAGGGGAGGGGGAGCTACCAGTCTGTCAGGAAGTTGGTGATCCACTGACAGGAGTTGAGGCACAGTCAACAGGGAGAGTTTGGAGTGCAGTAGATCTGGCGCAATCGTGTTGAATACTGAGCTAAAATCCACAAACAAAATCCTTGCGTAGGTCACCTGGCGGTCTAGGTCCTGGAGGGTCCAGCAGGGGGTTTGTGATATTTTTCGCGTAGGCCAGCACAGGTCTTTCGAAGGTCTTCATGATTACAGAGGTGAGTGCGACAGGTCTGTAATCCTTGCTTTTTTGGGTACAGGAACAATAGTGATGACTTTGAAGCAGGCAGGGACAGTACGGGTTTGCAGGGACTGGTTGAAAATGTCTGTGTAGACCGGTGCCAGTTGTTCTGCACACGGCTTGAGGGTAGAGGGGAAAAGATTGTCCGGTCTTGGAGATGTCTGGCTTTTTTGTCTCATGAATAGCTTTACAACCTGCTCAATTAAGGAGTGACCTTATAGTGGTGTGTAAAACCATGAAGCAAATAGATACAGTGAATGCAGAGAGTCTTTTACATGGGGTAGGAGAATCAGTTCAGTTTAGTTTATTGTCACATGCACCGAGGTACAGTGAAAAGCTTTTTGTTGCGTGGTAACCAATAAACAGAAAGACAATACATGATTACAATCAATCCATTTACAATGTATAGACATAGTAAAATAAGTGCAGGAGCAGGCCATTCGGCCCTTCAAGCCAGCACAGCCATTCAATATGATCATGGCTGACCATATAAAATCAGTACCCCATTCCTGCTTTTTCCCCATATCCCTTGATTCCTTTAGCCCTTAGAGCTAAATCTAACTCTCCTCTGAAAACATCCAGTGAATTGGCCTCCATTGCCTTCTGTGGCAGAGAATTCCACAGTTTCACAACTCTTTCGATGAATAACTTCTTTCTCATCTCAGTCCTAAATGGCCCACCCCTTATTCTTAAACTGTGGCCCCTGGTTCTGAGTCCCCCAACATTGGGAACATTTTTCTGCATCTAGCCTGTCCAATCCTTTAAGAAATATATATGTTTCTATAAGATCCCATCTCACCCTTCTAAATGAGAGGTACTATAACAGCATTTAAAAAAAACACTTGGATAGGTACATGGTAAGGAAAGGATATGGGCTAAATGTTGGCAAATAGATGGGGCATCATGGTCAGCAAGGATGAGTTAAGCCAAAGGGCCTGTGTCTGTGCTGTGTGACTTTATGACTCCTCAAACTGTGGAGCATCTGGGATAATGCAGCTAACCCACTCCATGACACACAGGTCAACCTGAGTAGTACCTTCAGCAACAGACTGGTCCCACCAAGATGCAGTACAGAACGCTTCAAGAGATCCATTTTTTCTGTTGCTATCAAACTGTACAACTCATCCCCCTTTTGCCATAGGGGAGACTTACTCCCCCACCCCACCCAACTCAACAATCTTTGCACATCCCCAATTCTTTCCATTCATCACTTTAATTTCATGTTTCACGTATCTTGTGACTGTTGGCAGATCAATTTCCCTCCTGGGATAAATAAAGTTCTACGTATCGTATCCTATCGTATGACTCTTTGACTCTAAGTGGCCCTGAATAAGTTGCTTTCTGTAGATTACCTCTTATTACAGAACAAAATAATGTACCTTTCAAAACTGTACATGGATAATTTCTTCTGTTAAGAAAGAAAAACAAAAGCTAAAACAAATAAAAGTGTAGTCATGATAAATCCAAACGTAAAGCTGGCACTGTTAAGTTCTAAATCTACCATGTTATGGGGAGGAATGAATGATAAAGTATCACAGTTTTAACATTCCGAATGGAGTAAGTCATTTAAAATATATAACAAGAGGAATCGAATATAGGAGCAAAGAGGTCCTTCTGCAGTTGTACAGAGCTCTAGTGAGAGTTCTGTACAACTGGAGTTTTGTGTGCAGTTTTGGTCCCCTAATTTGAGGAAAGACATTCTTGCTATTGAGGGAGTGCAGCGTAGGTTAATTCCCGGGGGTGGTGGAACTGTCATATGCTGAGAGAATGGAGCAGCTGGGTTTCTACACTCTTGAGTTTAGAAGGATGAGAGGGAATCTCATTGAAACATATAACATTGGTAAGGGTTTGGACATGCTAGAGGCAGGAAACATGTTCCCGATGTTGGGGAGTCCAGAATCAGGGGCCACAGTTTAAGAATAAGGAGTAAGCCATTTAGAAAGGAGACGAGGAAACACTTTTTCTCACAGAGAGTGGTGAGCCTGTGGTATTCTCTGCCTCAGAGGGCGGTAGAGGCAGGTTCTCTGGATGACTTCAAGAGAGAGCTAGATAGGGCTCTTAAAAATAGCGGAGTCAGGGGATATTGGGAGAAGGCAGGAACGGGGTACTGATTGGGGATGATCAGCCATGATCACATTGAATGGCGGTGCTGGCTCGAAGGGCCAAATGGCCTACTCCTGCACCTATTGTCTATTGCCTTTTGTCTATTATCTATGTTGCAAGTGCTAAATATGTGATGTAGTAATGTACATATATTGAACTCTCCTTCTGTTATTGGTTCCATTAAATGCAATGGAAGTGAATTTAAAAACCAAAGTCAACATTTGTATGTCACTCTATCTAATTTAGAATATACAACATGGGATGAGAAAAGAGAGAAACAAGGAACTGCAGATGCTGGTTTACACGAAAGGGACACAAAGTGTTAGAGTAATTCAGCGGGCCAGGCACCATCTCTGGAGAACATGGATACATGACATTTCAGGTCAGGACCCTTCTTCAGACTCGATCCGGGCAGAACATTTGCAACTACAATGAACGTCAGAAGAATATAGACTATAGATAGACCAAAAATGCTGGAGTAACTCAGCGGGATAGGTAGCAACACTGGATAGATGGAATAGGTGATGTTTTGGGTCGAGACCCTTCTTCAGACTGAGAGTCAGGGGAGAGGGAGAGAGAGATAAGGATGGGTAAGGTGTGAAAAACGAGACATTAAAGGGGATGTGGATCAAGGAAAATGTAGACTAGATCATTGTTAGTGTGGAGAAGATGACAACGAAGCATAGAGAGATTAAATTTAATCAGGGGTACAGGCAGAATGGTTGGAGAACTGGGATGGGGGCGGAATGGAGAGAACAGGAAAGCAAGGGTTACTTGAAGTTAGAGAAGTCAATATTCATACTGCTGTGGTGTAAGCTGCCCAAGCTAAATATCTGGTGCTGTTCATCCAATTTGCACTGCAACTCACTCTGACTGTGGAGGAGGTCCGGGAAAAGAAAAGTCAGAATGGGAATGGGAGCGGGAGCGTTTACCCAACCCCCCCCCTCCCCCCGGGGACTTTCCCTGCATTTACAGGAGATGCAAACCTGTCCATATACCTCCTTCCTTGACTCCGTCCAAGGTCCCCGACAGTCTTTTCAGGTAAGGTGGAGGTACACTCAGATTTGTTCACCCGATATATCACCCATCCCTTCTATCCAGAGAAGCTGCCTGTCCCGCTGAGTTACTCCAGTATTTTGTGTCTATCTTTGATGGAAAGCAGCATCTGCAGTTTATTCCTATAGGTTATTAGTGCAAAAAACAACAAGAAGCTGGGCAAACTGGTTAAACGAGCTAGCTCAGTGCTGGAGGGGAGAGTGGACTCTGGGATGGATGTGCTTGAGAGGCGTATGAGGCACAAGGAGCAGGTCACCCTGAAAAACCCCGGGCAACCCCTCCATGTAATTCTGGAGAGTCAAAAGAGCACTCGGAACATCAACCGGCTCATCTCCCTGCCCTGTAGAACGGAGCGGTTCAGGAGATCCTTCACTCCTGCAGCCATTAGATTTTATAATACTGATCGCAAGGCTGTAGGGGGATGCATTTTTGCAGTTTTTAATTTTTAATTGTTAATTATAGGTCTTTTTAAGTATTTATTGCTCTCAGGTAGTGTCCACATTGTATTTTAGGTATTTTTTGTCTGCGTTCGTTTTGAAAGTGTGGGTTTGTTGGTCGGGGGCTTCTGGACATCTGAATTTCCCTGAGGGGATCAATAAAGTATTTATTATTATTATTATTATTATTATTATTATTATTATTATTATTATTATTATTGACTGTGTCAGTTAACAAAATACTGTAGAGTGAGATAGAAAAGCTACAGTAATATTTATCTGAATTGAAGGCTGCTTCATGTCTTGGCCTACTGCTGCACATATTTTCTATGTTTCCATGTTTCTATCACCAACAGCTGGATTTAATCCAAAAAGTAGTAAACACTGCCCAGTCCATCATCGGCTCTGACCTCCCTACATCGAGGGGATCTATCGCAATCACTGCCTCAAAAAGGCTGGCAGCATCATCAAGGACCCACACCATCCTGGCCACACACTCATCTCCCCGCTACCTTCAGGTAGAAGGTACAGGAGCCTGAAGTCTGCAATGTCCAGGTTCAGAAATAGCAGCTTCCCCAGGGTCATCAGGCTATTAAACTCAACTCAAACAAACTCTGAACATTAATAGACAATTATCTGTTTATTTGCACTTTATCTGTTTATTTATTCATGTGTGTATATATTTATATAATGGTATATGGACACATTGATCTGTTCTGTATTCATGCCTACTATATTCTGTTATGCTGAAGCAACACAAGAATTTCATTGTCCTATCAGCAACACATGCCAATAAACTCTCTTGTATGTCTTGTTTGCTTGTTTAATGGACTGGGTCAAGATTTATTTGGGACTTGCCTCATGATCTTCCAGGGGTGATGAACATGACTAATCTTTAGTGGTCATGGACCCCTAATCCATTGCTGTGGCTCGCCCATGATTACGGGGGAGGGGAGGGGGCGAGTGGAGGGGTTTGTGAGTGGTGACCATTCTCACAGTAGATACTGTGGTTCTGGTCCCATACCTTCACTGTTGGCCCTGAAAAGGTTGTGCGCCAACTTTCCAATTGTTTTTATTAATAATTTGGATGAGGACATACACATCAAGATGTGCAAGTTTGCAGATGATACAAGAGTGGGTGGTTTTGCACATAGGGAAGATGGCTGTGAAAAATTGCAGCAGGATCTTGATCGATTGGCCAGGTGGGCTGAGGAATGGTTGGTGGAATGTGATGTGTTACATTTTGGGAAGTCTAACATGGGTAGACTTCCAAAAAGCTCTACCGTAAATGGTAGGGCTCTAGGTAGTGTTGAAGAGCAGAGGGATCTAGGAGTGCAGATGCATAGTTCTTTGAAGGTGGTGTCACAGGTAGATCGGGTGGACAAAAAAGCTTTTGGCACATTGGCCTTCATCAGCCAGGGTATTGAGCATATGTTGAGCATAGTTGTCATGTTACAGTTGTATAAGACGTTGGTGAGGCCGCATTTATTGTGTTCAATTCTGGGCACCATCTTATAGGAAAGATGTTGTCAAGCTGAAAAGGGTACTGAAAAGATTTACGAGGATGTTGCCAGGAGTAGAAGATGTGAGCTATAGGGAGAGGAGGAGTAGGCTGGGACTCTATTCCTTGGAGTGCAGAAAGATGAGGGGTGGTCTTATAGAGTTGTATAAGATCATGACAGGAATAGATCGGGTAGATGCATAGTCTCTTACCCACTAGGTGAATCGAGGACCAGAGGACATACAATAAATTTAAGGTGAATGGGAAAAGATTTAATAGGAATTTGAGGGGTAACGTTTTCACACAAAGTTTGTACGGAACAAGCTGCCAGAGGAAGTAGTTGAGGCTGGGACTATCCCAACATTTAAGAAACAGTTAGACAGGTACATGGATTGGACAGTTTTGGAAGGATATGGATCCAATGCTGGTATGTGGGACTAGCGTATATGCGACAGGTTGGGCAGGTTGGGCCAAAGGGCCTGTTTCCACACTGTATCACTCTATGACTCTATGAATTTAACAGTAAAATAGTTAACTCTCTCAATAATGTTTCCTGCAAATGATATGCATATTTTCCACACCGTATCACTCTATTACTCTATGATTCTATGACTCCAGTTCTAAAGTCTTGCAAAGCGAAAATTCCCTCTCCATATCCGCCCTGTCACAATCCATCTGCATCTTATATGTTTCAATCAAAACATCTCCCATTCTTCTCAACTCCAGCAGATACAATACCAGCTTTTCCACATAACACAACCTGCTCATTATAGCTATTAGTTAGTAATACCTCTCCAAACTGCTTCAAATGTCCATCTTCAAATAGATCAAAACTGTACCGACATGGTTTAACTACTATCCTACATAAACAAAGCATAACCTCCCCATTGTATTCATTTCCCCGAACAATTAATCAATTTCATTTTTTTAGCTTTGCTAATTATTCACCCTTTTGCCATAATAGTATTTTGTAAACCTTCATTATTATTTCCATCTTTCTCTGCTCCACGTGACTCATCCGGCAAACAATCCCTCCTCATTTGGAACAGCCCATCACTTGCTAGGTCTTGCCCCACTCCTTCCCGTTGATGTTTTCCACCAGGTATCTCTCCTTTACTCCATCAGTCTGAATAAGGATCCCATCCTGAAACATCATATGTCTATTTCCTTCTACAGATGCTATCTGCCCCATTGAATTCCTCCAGCTAGTAGTTTTACGTATATTCTGTCTCCTGCTAGACGGTCAATCTTTTATCAATGCCAATCAGTTACCTCTTAAACCATGAGCTTTTATTTTCCACAATAACTCATCACACATCATCTGATCATACGTCTTTTAGAAATGAGCGGCACAGTGGCGCAGCAGTAGAGTTGCTGCCTTACAGCGCCAGAGTCCCGGGTTCAATCCTGACCATGGGTGCTGCCTGTACAGAGTTTGCACGTTCTCTATGGGTGCTCCGGTTTCCTCCCACATTCTAAAGACATGCAGAATTGTAGGTTAATTGACTTCTGTGAATTGCCCTTAATCTAGTGTGCAGGAATTGCTGTTTCCATGCTGTATTTTTAAAATATCTTATTTGCCATAAAGTATGGTAATTCAAAAATTGTGATATCATCATATTTGATTATTGATTGCCAACTCAAATATGATTTATATTTGATTAGAAACTTGCAATGTCACAATTATAGATAGCCAGAAATATATAAAAAATTTGGAAAGTCCATTAGAGACAGGAATGGAAAATCCATTAGGATGATACGCATGAAGAATTAAAGACCCAGAAATAGGCATTGGCAGAGTATTTGAAAAAAAGATTAAGCTGCTCAATTAACAAACAAGCAAGTTTTCAAAATGAAACTGCCCATAATACAAATATTTGCTAGGAAACTTCATAAAGTTATCGAGTTGCACAGCATGGAAATGAGCCCCTCGGCCCAACATGTCCAGGCTGACTGTAACGCTTATCTAGTTGAACTAATCCCCCTCATCAGGCCATATCTCTATGCTCTTTTCCCATTCTAGCCTCTGTCCAAATGCTTTATAAATGTTGTAATTGTACTTATTCCTACCACTACCACTGGCCACTCATACTTGTATATATAATTTATAAATGTTTAACTTTATATATATGTATACACACACACACACACACACACACACACACACACACACACACACACACACACATATTATATATATAATATACATTACTAAAAGTATGATCTTGACCAGTTCCTGCTGTTCTGTATATTGATTTTAGAAAAAACGCTGCAACTTACGGCTGTGACTTTTGGCCATCTTACTCAGAATACTCCTCCGCTGTGCAGGACAAGAGGACTTTTCTCATTGATTAAAAATAAAAGAGTTATTAGTGTTATTAAATGTTGAGATTCCCTCTCCTGAAGGCCACGCCCCTTCCGGAGGGACTATAAAACCCGAAAGTGTTGAGTGCCTCAGTCAGTCTCTGCAAGATGGGGGAGCAAGAGGGTCATGTCTCTCCGTCTGAGTAGTGAATAACACTGATCACATGTCTACTAAATTGTGAGTGGTTTTACTGAACTGTCAGTGCCCTTAATGTGGTTTGAAAATATAGTTTGGAAATGGTACAGCTGTGTTGCCTTTGGTTTGGAAATGCTAAAGCTGTGTTGCCTTTGGTTTGGAAATGCTAAAGCTGTGTGGCCTTTGGATTGGAAATGCTAAAGCTGTGTTGCCTTTGGTTTGGAAATGCTAAAGCTGTGCTGCCTTTGGTTTGGAAATGCTAAAGCTGTGTTGTCTTTGGTTTGGAAATGCTATAGCTGTATTGCCTTTGGTTTGGAAATGCTAAAGCTGTGTTGCCTTTGGTTTGGAAATGCTAAAGCTGTGTTGCCTTTGGTTTGGAAATGCCAAGGCTGTGTTGCCTCTGGTTTAGAAATGATAAAGCTGTGTTGCCTTTGGTTTGGAAATGCTAAAGCTGTGTTGCCTTTGATTTGGAAATGCTAAAGCTGTCTTACCAGTCGTAAGTGACTGAAGTTCCAGCCCAATAATCCATTCAGTCCATCCTCTCCCCCTTCTCTCTCACAGAGTCTGTCACCTGTTTTGGGCAAAATTTCTGGCAGTTTCTCAGCTGCCAGCCTGCCAGGTCCGAATGGCTGTACTGCCAGGCCTGCTTGACTAAGCTGCCAGCCCAAGAATCCATTCGGCCCACAATGTCCATGCTACCCTCTGGAAACAAGTCTCTTTGGCCCACAACACCCATGCTAACGCAACAGAACACACATGGCAGCTGCATCTGTCCCCAGGTCTTACTGAATTTCCAACAGACTGAAAAAGACACAAAATGGTGGAGTAACTCAGTGAATCAGGCAGCACCTCTGGAGAACATGGATAGGTGATGTTTCAGGTTAGGACACTTGAATGTACCCTTCAAGGGTCCCCACCGGAAACGTCTCATATCCATGTTTTCCCGAGGTGCTGCCCGACCCATTAAATTACTCCACCACTTTGTGTCTTTTTACAGTATGTAATTCAGCATCTGAAGTTGCTGCACCTGGGTTTTCAGCAAACTAAATCCCGCTTTTCAACATTATTCTGCTGCCTGCTCAGACTATGATTTTCATGGGTGAGTAGTGATTCCCACTGCCCTCTGGTGGTTCACATATATAATCATATCTCTTTTTGGTCTTCAGGCAGATTCTAGTTCTAAATTCTTGCAAAGCGGAAATTCCCTCTCCATATCCATATCCAAGCTGTTCATTCCCAGTCTTCCAAAAGCAGAGCTGCTCTTTTGCTATCCTGTTAAAAAGATAGACAGTACTGGTGCAATTCACTGGGTCAGGCAGCATCTCTGGAGAAGATGAATAGGTAACATTTCACATTAGGACCCTTTATCAGACCTGCTCTCCTGGTGGCCATCCTGTTGTTGACTTCATCATCGATGTTGACTGACCTTCAGAGAGTGATGCCAAGTGATCAGCTGCAGGCTGATTCAAATTGGTCGTGGCATCATGTTCGGCACTTACTTTGTGGACTGAAGGGCTTTTGTAGTGCTGTACTGCTCAATATTCTATATTCTACAGACCAACCAGAATGTATACTGTGCTGTAGTCACCACATCTAACTCTCTGCTTGTAATACGTGAACACTGCCTGGCAGATATGAAAGGCAGCTAAACCATTTCCACATGTGGATACAAAGTGTTGGAGCAACTCAACGGGTCAGGCCGCATCTTTGGAGAACATGGACAGGTGATGTTTCAGGGTCAGGAAGAAAGGTTCCAACCTAAATATGGACAGCACCTGTCCATGTTCTCCAGAGCTGCCTGCTGACCCGCTGAGTTGTTACAGTATTTTGAGTCCTTTAGTGTAAACTAGCATGTGGAGTTCCTAGTTTCTCCACTTTCACATGTGCTCTCTGTGCAGAATACTTCATACCAAGAGGCAAAGACAAGATTCCAGGCAGAATCACAGAATCTGTTCCAGACAAACCTCCCCAGCATCTACACATTGCTGAAAGAACAGCAAATCAGATGGGCAGGACATGTCAGCAAAATGTCCAAAGATAGAAGGTTAAAGCAGCTACATTATGTGAGCTAACTTCAGCATTGATACATGCCACTGGGAACAACAAGCATGGAATTCTCCTCCTAGGCCTCTCCATAAAAACTGGTACTCATTCAATAGATGAAGATAGAATGGAAGAAGTAAAGAAGAAAGAAGAATCTCAAAAATCAAGAATCACTGATGCAATAGCATCCATACACTTCTGTCACCCTCATGGAAGAAACTTTCAACGAGTCATAGTCATAGACTCAAACAACAAAGAAACCGGCCCTTCAGCTCGACTTGTTTATGCTGACCAGGAAGCCCATCTACACCTGTCCATATCCCGCTAAACTTTTCATGTCCAGATAAATGTCCAAGCGTCTTATACTGTAAATGTTGTTATTGTACCTGCCTCAAATACCTCCTCTGGGAGCTCTTTCTATATACCCACCACCCCCTGAACTCTTTCCAATTTAATGACATTCTTCCTATAGCATGAAGACCAGCCATTTCCTCTTCTCCCCTCTCGCATCAGACATGAGGTATGGAAGTTTGAAAATGCATAACTCCAGATTCACGTACAGTTTCTTCCAAGCTGTTATCAGGCAACTGAACGGTCCTCTTATCAGCTAGAGTGTTGTCTGACTCCTGACCTTTTATGTACAGTGGCTTGCAAAAGTGCACACAATGCTCCTGGTGTGGTCTCACGAGGGCTCTGTACAACTGCAGAAGGACCTCTTTGCTCCGATATTTAATTCCTCTTGTTATAAAGGCCAACATGCCATTCGCTTTCTTCACTGCCTGCTGTACCTGCATGCTTACTTTCATAGACTGATGTACAAAGACCCCCAGATCCCGTTGTACTTCCCCTTTTCCTACTTGATGCCATTTAGATAGTACCAACTTGACGCCATTTACAGTGGCTTGCAAATGTTTTCATACACATTGAACTTTTCCACATTTTGTCACGTTACAATCACAAACATAAATGTATTTTATTGGGATTTTATGTGATAGACCAACACAAAGTGGCGCATAATTGTGAAGTGGAAGGAAAATGATACATGGTTTTCAAATTTTTTTACAAATAAAAAATTGAAAAGTGTGGCGTGCAAAAGTATTCAGCCCCCTTTACTCTGATACCCCTAAATAAAATCCAGTGCAACCAATTGCCTTCAGAAGTCACCTAATTAGTAAATAGAGTCCACTTGTGTGTAATCTAATCTCAGTATAAATACAGCTGTTCTGTGAAGGCCTCAGAGGTTTGTTAGAAAACATTAGTGAACAAACAGCATCATGAAGCCCAAGGAACACACCAGACAGGTCAGGGATAAAGTTGTGGAGAAGTTTAAAGCAGGGTTAGGTTATAAAAAAATATCCCAAGCTTTGAACATCTCATGGAGCACTGTTCAATCCATCATCCGAAAATGGAAAGAATATGGCACAACTGCAAACCTACCAAGACATGGTCGTCCACCTAAACTGACAGGCCGGGCAAGGAGAGCATTGATCAGAGAAGCAGCCAAGAGGCCCATGGTAACTCTGGAGGAGCTGCAAAGATCCACAGCTCAGGTGGGACTATTAGTCGTGTACTCCACAAATCGAACCTTTATGGAAGAGTGGCAAGAAGAAAGCCATTGTTGAAACAAAGCCATAAGAAGTACCATTTACAGTTAGCCACATGCCATGTGGGGGACACAGCAAATATGTGGAGGAAGGTGCTCTGGTCTGATGAGACCAAAATTGAAGTTTTTGGCAAAATGCTATGTGTGGCGGAAAACTAACACTGCACATCACCCTGAACACACCATCCCCACTGTGAAATATGGTGGTGGCAGCATCATACTGTGGGGATGCTTTTCTTCAGCAGGGACAGGGAAGCTGGTCAGAGTTGATGGGAAGATGGATGGAGCCAAATCAGGGCAATCTTGGAAGAAAGCCTGTTAGAGTCTGCAAAAGACTTGAGACTGGGGTGGAGGTTCACCTTCCAGCAGGACAACAACCCTAAACATATAGCCAGAGCTACAATGGAATGGTTTAGATCAAAGCATATTCATGTGTTAGAATGGCCCAGTCAAAGTCCAGACCTAAATCCAATTGAGAATCTCTGGCAAGACTTGAAAATTGCTGTTCACAGACGTTCTCCATCCAATGTGACTGAGCTTGAGCTATTTTGCAAAGAAGAATGGGCAAAAATTTCAGCTCTCGGTGTGCAAAGCTGGTAGAGACATACCCCAAAAGACTTGCAGCTGTAATTGCAGCGAAAGGTGGTTCCACAAAGAATTGACACAGGGGGGCTGAATACTTTTGCACGCCACACTTTTCAGTTTTTTATTTGTAATAAAATTTGGAAACCTGCATGGGTTTTTGTCCGGGTGCTCGTACAGGTTTGTAGGTTAATTAGCTTCAGTAAAAAGATTGTAAATTTTCCCTAGCGTGCAGGGTAGTGCTACGGTATGAGATGATCATTGTTCGGCACGGACTCGGTGGGCTGTAGAGCCTGTTTCCAAGCTGTATCTATAAACTAAATTTATTACTTTGAATTACTTTGAATGTATATAGCGCTGCAGAAACTGTGCACCTTATCCCCCCCCTTTTTGTCTTGTTTTTGCACTGAGTAGGAGCAGTTTTTAATCTCACTGTACATGTGTATAGTGACAATAAAAGGCATTCTGATTCTGATTCTGATTAACCATTCTTCAGCCTACTTGCTCAGTTGATCAAAAACCTGCTGTCATTTCTGATAAGCCTCTTCACTCGATACAACCGACTTTAGTATCATCTTCAAATGTACTATTCTTGCCTTGCACATTCTCATCTAAATCTGTAACATAAACCATAAACACCATCAGGGTCTAGCACCAATTCTTGAGGCACCTTTGCACTTTCGAACACCACCGTCTGCTTCCTAACGTGAGGCCAATTCTATATCCAGGCAGCCAGCCCCCCTGTATGCCATGTATAACCTTCTAGAGCAGCCTACCATGTGGAACCTTATCAAAGGCCTTCCTGAAGTCCACATAAACAATGTCTGTGGCTTTGCACTTGTCAACTCTCTTGGTTATTTCTTCAAAATCAAATTTGTGAGACACGATCTCTCACATACACAATGTGCAGAGTCTCTTGCCCAGAGTAGGTGAATCGAAGACCAGAGGACACAGGTTAAAGGTGAAGTGGAAAAGATTTAATACAAATCCAAGGGGTAACTTTTTCACACAAGGGGTGGTGGATGCATGGAACAAGTGTATGGTGGATGTATGGTGGGGCTGGGGGTTACATGACTGTTTACTCAACTTAATTCAAAAAATGATTTAGTTATTGAATATGTTGTTGTTTTTGTGAATTATTTCTTAAAAATTGGCGGTCAGGGAATGTGAACAATATGTGACTTGCAGAGAGAATGAATTAAAATCAAAATCTATAATACCATTCCCCAATGAAAATGTAAGCCCTTTTAGTAAACGGTAGGATGAGAATGGTAATGCTGTGTACAAACGTATGAGCAAGGAATAATAGAATACTGGAGAAGATGAAAGTGAAAGTGGAGAAGTAGGAAATAACTGTTCTCTCTCTCCACAGATTACTCCAGAGTTACTCCAGCATTTTGTGTCTACCTACAAAATGAATGTGGAGATGGATGCAAAAGGTGGAGGTTGTGGAAATGTAAACAAGCCTGATGTTTCTAAATTTATTACCTGCGTAATACTGCACCGTTGCATTGAGGATAAAATCTTTTCACAAGCCTTGGTTCCTCATGCTGGAACAATATGGCCACACAGAATTGATTTAGAACAGATCCCGAGAGATTGTATTATCTGGCGCCTCCCTGAAAAGTATTTCAACCTGCCCTTCAGCATTCTGCAACAGCCCTGGGCAAGTGAGCAGTGAAAGACTTCCTTGCCAACAAAAAACGGAGAGTATTAACAGCAGTTACTGTCCTGAATGTAAGTCCAATGTGCTTCAGATGTTTGCATTCCTGAAGGACTCACGTGGTCATACAAGATAATGAGGACATGCCTGGGCTTTATGGGTATCTGTTTTTCACTGAATGATTGGTTACACAATATCTGCAGCATGTACACCTATGTTTTACAGATTTAATAGGTGTACTTTGAATAGCTTCGGCCAACTACAGTGTGTTCTGTAGAAGGAATACACCTCACCACTCCACACCACTCCAAAGATGCCCAGATTTGCAGATTAATTGGCTTGTTAAAATTGTCCCTAATTTGTGTAGGATAGTGTTGGTGTGTGGGGATCACTTGGTGGGCCGAATGGCCTGTTTCCGTGCTGTATCTCTAAACTAAACTAAACTAACTAGAGATGGAAATAATTCAAATTTAACCTGGTGGTAAACAAAGTGCTGGAGCAACTCAGCGGGTCAGGCAGCATCCCTGGAGAACATAAACACGTGACGTTTGGTTCAGGATCCTTTTGGAGCACATGTTCTTTAAAGATGCTTCCTGACCCTAGAGTTGCTCCAGCACTTTATGTCCTTTTGTGTAAACAAACATCTGCAGTTCCTTATTTCTAAATGTAACCTAGTGATAGATTTTCCAATCAACTAGGCTATTATGTTCTTAAATGTGTTAAATATCTTGTGTGTATCCAGACAAGTAAAGGATAATGCTTTCAAATCCTGAATCAGGCACAAAGAGCTGAGGTAACTCTGCAGGTCAGGCAGCATCTCTGGAGAACATGCTTAGGCGACATTTTGGGTAGGGATTCTTCTTCTGACTGATTCGAGTAAGGGTGAAGACCCCTCTCTCCTCACCCGCCTTTAGGCCAAAGTAATGGGGCACCCTGCCCAATCGCGCAACCCCATACTGACCAGCGTGTCCACCATTGTCCCTCCAGTCACCGCCTGTCTCTTTTGGTAAACCAGCATCTGCATCTCCTTCTAGAAACAAGGAACTGCAGATGTTGATTAATACACAAAAGGATGCAAAGTGCTGGAGTAATGCAGCAGGTCAGGCGGCATCTCTGGAGAACATGGATAGGTGACGTTTCGGCTCGAGTCCCTACAGTTCCTTGTGCGTGCACTCATTAATTGTGCCTTGTAGATGGTAAAGTGGCTTCGGAGTGCCAGATAATTAGTCTACAACCTGCTCATTTAACCACGGTATTTATGTGTCTGGCCTTTTGGACTTCTGGTCAATCATAATTCCGAAGGTGTTTTGCCCTGGACTACAAGGCCTTAGGCCAATGCTCTGATGAGGTCTGGAGCCAAGTGATCCTGGTCAAACCTAAAGTGAATGTCAATGAGTAGATTATTGGTGAGTAAATATCTGTATGACAGCTGTGTTGAGCTCTGTTGAAGACTGAGAGGAGACTTATTGAACAGTAATTAGACAGATTGGGTTTGCCATGTTTTCCGGGAACAGCACATATTGGACCATTTTCATGTTGTGCAGTTGATGCCAGTGTTTTAATTTTATTGGAACAGCTTGGCTTGAGACGCAGCCAATTCCGTAGCATAAATCTTCAGCACTAGAGCAATCTCAAAGCCTTTGGTGTATCCATTGCACTCAGCTGTTACTTTGTATCCCATGGAGTGCATCAAATTAGCTGCAAACTAACTTCCATGCTGATGGGGAACTCAGAAGGAGCTGAGAGGGACTAGCTTTGCTGAACATGGTTACAGATGCTTCGATTTGTCTTTAGCAGTTACATTCTAGTCCAATCATCATTGAGAATGGGAATGTTCTCACAATTTGTTTCCCCTGTTTAATTGCCCACTCCTCTTGGCAACCTTTCACTAGCGGCTTTTGGAAAGGCAGGGAATGGAGGAATATGGATTAGGAACAGAATTAGTTCAACCGGCCCATCGATTCTGCTCCAACAATCGTTTGTAGCTGAATGTCCTGCATTCTCCCCGAAACCATTGACGTCCTTACTAATCAAGAACCTAGCAATCCCAGCAATACCCAAAGCCTCCACTGCAATTTGTGGCAATGAATTCCACAGATTCACTGCCCTCTGGCTAAAGAAATCCCTCCTCTTCCCCATGACGCAGGTATTTCCTTTTATCCTGAGACAATGCCTTCTGGTCCTAGACTTTTCCAAAAAATCATCTCCACATCCACTCTATTAAGGCCCTACATTATTTGGTCGGTATCAATGAGATCGCCATTCATCCATCTAAACTCCAGTGAGTGCAGGCCCAGATGTTAACCCAATCATCTCTGGGATCATGCTCATAAGCCTCCTCTGGATCCTCGTCAATGCCAGGACATCATTCCTCAGATATAGGTCCCAGAATTGCTCACAATATTCCAAATGTGGCCTGGCCAGAGCCTTATTAAGTCTCACAATTACATCCTGGAGGTGAGCTAGGTGGCCGGATGCACTTAAAGCATCCTTGAAGAAGTGCAACATCTCCAGTGATTTCTGGAAATCTCTGGCCCACAACCATTCAAAAACAATGGTATTAAGAGCCTTGAGACCATACAATGATTGTACACCATTTAAATGGAGTAAGTAGCGCACAACCTCACAATTAACCACTCATTCGTCCCATCAGGAACTTGCTGCCCCATGTATGTAGGAATCTGCAATTCCCCACATTGTCCTCACCAACCACCTTAGAACCTACAAATGTAAAGTGTATCTGTATACTATGAAAGGCTTGATTGTAATCATGTATTGTCTTTCCGCTGACTGCTTAGCACACAACAAAAGCTTTTCACTGTACCTCGGTACACGTGACAATAAACTAATGGAAAGTAAACTAAACTAAACTAAACTAAACTAAGCAAGTCACCTTTAATCATGGGGTACAGAAGAAGAAGAAGGAAAAAAACGAAGAAGGCAGTTTTTAACCCGAGTTCATTTTAATGTATTTAATTGTTAATTTGAATGCTTTAAATAGTCTTTTAGTTTTTTGCAGTCCTTTTTTACATTTTGAAGCCGCTATTTTTAAAAATGTTTAATGTACTTCTAAATTTTTTATGGTAGGTTTAAATTGAATCATTATTTAATATTTTTCACTGTCAGGAGTTATCACATAAAGGTTTAGTCTTTTCTTTCCGTCCCACTTGGACCCCTTCTTTAATTCTTTCTGCACTATATCAGTACTGCTTCCTGCATTCATGGAGAATTTGAAAATGTAATTACATTTGCTGCTAATATCTCCACATTGCTCTCATATATCATGTTCCATCTCTGATTCTTCCCTTTGCCTCTCTGTATCACTCTATCTTGGGAGGTAGGCCTACCATCAGCATCTATTACAAGCCTGCATGATCCCACAGCTAGCTCACCCATGCTTTCTCCCACTCCGATTCCTGTAAGAACATCATTACAATTTTCTCCATCTCTGTCGATCTTCTGCATTGAGAAGACCTTCCAAGCAGTTCGATCTGAGGTGCCTTCCTTCATTCTTAATTGTGTCCTCCCTCTAACATCGTTGACTGAATCTTTGACCATATCTGATCTATTTCTTACACCTCTGTTCTCACCAGCTTTCCTGCTGAACAGAGCCAAAGCCAAGAACTGGACCTCCCGCTCTGTATTCAATGGATTATCCTTTGCAATTTGTAAAATTTTTAACGATATTCCACCACAAGAGATATACTTGGCCTCCCCTCCCATTTTTGCATAACAAAGGAACAGTTCCTTTATCAATCCCTATCAACCACTCCCTGTCTTATGGAATTTTCCCTTGCAACCAAAGAAAATCTCATACCTGTCTTTTTACCTCTTCACACCATGTGCCCAGTATATCTATGTCCCTCTGCACTGCCATCGGCGAAAATCCAGGGGGGAATGTGGTGCCACGTCCCCTCCATGTTTTGAGAGGTGGGGGACAATTCTCCCCATGTTTTGTAATCCGGATTTTGAAATTTGGTGAAAAAAAATCAATTAAAAATCTCCACCTTCCGCGAGACAGTGGGGGGTGCGACTCATGATCGAGGGCGCTGATTGGACGAGGGAGCAGGTCGGTCAGCAGGTCATGGGCAGGGGGGTCAGGACATGATGATTCAGCGCGATGATTGGAGGAGGGAGGTATTGGTCAGAAGCAGAAGTAGGGCGGTGGGACTGAGGATAGAGTGCGTGATTGGAGGAGGGAGACATCCTGGTGGAGCAAAGATTGTAGAGTGGAGCTTGAATTGGCCCAGTTGCAGGGTCTTTCATCGCCCGGCGTTGCTTAAAATCGGCCGCAGATATCTTCCACTGCCCCGTGGTCAAATTGCTGTGTCGAGGCGATGGAGGCGATCGAGGCTCTCGATGTTCTGCTGACCCTTGGGCTTCTCACCCCTTGGGCTGGAAAATTCCATGTTACACTTCAGTCAGTAACAGTTATCACATTATTGAAAGGAAATATTTAAAATGTATTCATGGTCTGCCAGAGTATATTTGTTCAAATAATATACATTAGGAACTAACTTCTTGTTTTCTTGTAGTTATTATCATTAGCTAACAACGCTGAATTATTTTTTTTTTAGTTTAGATAGACACAAGATAGACACAAAGTGCTGGAGTAACTCAGCGGGCCAGGCAACATATCTGGAGAAAAAGGATGGGTGATGTTTTGGGTCGGGACCCTTCATCAACCTTCAGAAATATAACTAAAGGACGTGCAGATGGGATATGTTTAAATGAGCATGGTGGTCATTGCGATCATGGGCCAAGTAGTTTGCTGCGGTGCTGTATTGATCTTTGACAATGTTCTAATATCTTGGTAACCATGGTGATGGGGCATTTTATCAGGTAGCAGCGACTCAGATCTTATTAAAAACATCGATTCTCGGGTTTGGACATCGCCAGCAAGACGCCGCATTTGTTGCTCTCTCTAGGAAACCTCTTCGCTTCCCTTCATCATTTGAAGGTTCTTACATTGTTGCATTGGGAGGAAGTTTAATGAGAATGAAGGAATATTGATATAAAAGCCACTTATCAGCCCACGTTTAAAGCTTTGATGCATGTAGCAAAGGACTATTTCTACTATTTATATGTCTGCAATTAGGAATAAACCTTGCAAAATCACCAGTGGATATTCTTTCGATATGTTAGGGGAAAAAGTATAGTAAAGTCAAATGTGGGTCCCTTGAAGGCAGACACGGGTGAAATTATTATGGGGAACAAGGAAATGGAGAAGCATAGAAACATAGAAACATAGAAAATAGGTGCAGAAGGAGGCCATTCGGCCCTTCAAGCCAGCACCGTCATTCATTGTGATCATGGCTGATCATCTGCTATCAATAACCCATGCCTGCCTTCTCCCCATATCCCTTGACTCCACTAGCCCCTAGAGCTCTATCCAACTCTCTCTTAAATCCATCCAGTGATTTGGCCTGCACTGCCCTCTGTGGCAGGGAATTCCATAAATGTACAACTCTCTGGGTAAAAAAGTTTTTTCTCACCTCAGTCTTAAATGACCTCCCCTTTATTCTTAGACTGTGGCCCCTGGTTCTGGACTCACCCAACATTGGGAACATTTTTCCTGCATCTAGCATGTCCACTCCTTTTATAATTTTATATGTTTCTATAAGATCCCCCCTCATCTTTCTAAACTCTAGTGAATACAAGCCTAGTCGTTTTAATCTTTCCTCATATGACAGTCCCGCCATCCCAGGGATCAATCTCGTGAAGCTACGCTGCACTGCCTCAATCACAAGGATGTCCTTCCTCAAATAACGAGACCAAAACTGTACACAATACTCCATATGTGGTTTCACCAGAGCCCTATACAACTGCAGAAGAACCTCTTTACTCCTGTACTGAAATCCTCTTGTTATGAAGGCCAACATTCCATTAGCTTTCTTCACTGCCTGCTGTACCTGTACGCCAACTTTAAGTGACTGGTGTACAAGGACACCCAGGTCTCGCTGTACCTCCCCCTTACCTAACTTAACCCCATTGAGATAATAATCTGCCCCCTTGTTTTTGCCGCCAAAGTGGATAACCTCACATTTATCTATATTATACTGCACCTGCCACGCATCTGCCCACTCACTCAACCTGTCCAGGTCTACCTGCAACCTCCTAACATCCTCTTCACAGTTCACACTGCCACCCAGCTTTGTGACATCTGCAAACTTGCTAGTGTTGCTCCTAATTCCCTCTTCCAAATCAGTAATATATATGGTAAACAGTTGCGGCCCCAACACCGAGCATTGCGGCACTCCACTCGCCACTGCCTGCCATTCTGAAAATGACCTGTTCACTCCTACTCTTTGCTTCCGGTCTGCCAACCAATTTTCTATCCATGTCAACACCCTACCCTCAATACCATGTGCTCTAATTTTAGTCACCAGTCTCCCATGCGGGACCTCATCAAAGGCTTTCTGAATGTCTAGATACACAACATCCACTGGCACCCCTTCATCCATTTTACTTGTCACATCCTCAAAAAATTCCAGAAGATTAGTCAAGCAAGATTTCCCTTTCATAAATCCATGTTGACTTGGACTAATACTTTTTCTGCTATATAAATGCCCCATTATTACCTCTTTAATAATTGACTCCAGCATCTTTCCCACCACCGAAGTCAGGCTAACTGGTCTGTAATTCCCCATTTTCTCTCTCGCTCCTTTCTTGAAAAGTGGGATAACATTAGCTATCCTCCAATCCACAGGAACTAATCCTGAATCTATTGAACATTGGAAAATGATCACCAATGTGTCCACTATTTCTAGAGTCACATCCCTGAGGACCCTGGGATGCTGACCATCGGGCCCAGGGGATTTATCATCCTTCAGTCCCATTAGCCTACCCAATACTATTTCTCGCCGAATGAAAATTTATTTTAGTTCCTCAACCTGAGATCTTCTGTCCTCCAGTACTTCTGGGTGATTGTTTGTGTCCTCCTTAGTGAAGACAGATTCAAAGTACCTATTCAACTCTTCTGCCATTTCCTTGTTGCCCATAATTATTTCAACCGTGTCTGCCTTCAAGGGATCCACATTTGACTTTGCTACTCTTTTTCCCTT
The DNA here is from genome assembly GCA_963514005.1 of Raja brachyura. The sequence goes on along the minus strand of OY740784.1, from coordinate 38,637,074 downwards.
AACATATTTAAAGAAGCTTTTACAGTCCTTCTTTATATTCCTGGCCAGCTTCCCCTCATACTTCATCTTTTCAGCCTGTATTGCCTGTTTTGTTTCCTTCTGTTGTCCTATGAAAGTTTCCCAATCCTCTGGCTTCCGGCTACTCTTTGCTGTGTTATACATTTTTTCTTTTAGTTTTATTCTATCCCTAACTTCTCTTGTCAGCCATGGTTGCCTCCTACTCCCCTTAGAATCTTTCTTCCTTTTCGGAATGAAATGATCCTGCGTCTTCCAGATTATGCACAGAAATTCCTGCCATTGTTGCACCACTGTCATTCCTGCCAGGATCCCTTTCCAGTCTATCTTGGCCAGCTCCCCTCTCATGCCTTCATAGTCCCCTTTATTCAACTGCATCACTGCCACTTCCGATTTAACATTCTCCTTCTCAAATTGCAGATTAAAACTAATCATATTATGATCACTACCTCCACACAGTTCCTTTACCTCGAGTTCTCTTATCATATCTGGTTCATTGGACAACACTCAATCCAGAATTGCCTTTTCTCTGGTCGGCTCCATTACAAGCTGCCCTAAGAATCCATCTCAGAGGCATTCTACAAACTCTTTCTTGAGGTCCTGAACCAACCTGATTTTCCCAGTCTACCTGCATATTGAAATCCCCCATCACCGCAGTGGTATTACCGTTGTTACATGCCAGTTTTAACTCCTGCTGCAACTTACACCCTACATCCGGGCTACTATTTGGGGGTCTGTAAATAACACCAATTAGTGTCTTCTTGCCTTTACAATTCCTCAACTCAATCCATAGTGACTCTACCTCGTCAGTCCGTATGTCTTCCCTCACAAGGGACTGAATTCCATCCCTCATCAACAGAGCTACCCCCCCTCCTCTGGTCACCTGCCTGTCCTTTCTATAGGATGTACTGTATAACCCTGAATATTAAGTTCCCAGGCCCGATCCTCCTGCAGATACGTCTCAGTAATCCCCACAATGTCATATCTACCAAACGCTAACTGAGCCTCAAGCTCATCCACTTTACTTCTTATACTTCGCGCATTCATATACAATACTTTTAATAGTAAGATTAAACGAGAACTTACCAGTTTGAAGTTTGTTCTTTATTTTATGAGGAGTTGCGATGAGGTATTTCGTGAAGACCCTGCCAGGCACGCATGCACGACATTCTTCAAAGCAGCGGTGTGGAATCACAGATAACAACAATGACTAAAGATAGTAAGATTAAAGAATTTGAATATACCAGTTGAAATTATGATAGAGGGTTGGGAGCGGAGGGCACCAAATCCCTCATCGCAACTCCTCATAAAATAAAGATCAAACTTCAAACTGGTAAGTTCTCATTTAATCTTACTATTTTACTTTGGAGTCACGTGAGTGACTTTGTGAAGATTTCAAAGCTCTGTGATTACATGCCCTGGATCGCGTCCATGCTCACACATTGCCGTAATTCTGATGGAGGAAGTATGTTAACGTATTTCAGACTCGAACAAGCTAAAAAATAATAACATTTGTTAATACAACAATAACCCCCTGAACTCAGGGACAAACGTTTAGGGAACAGCACTTAAACTGAATCCGCCAACGTTGCGGGAGCGGTTACAAGTCAGTTATAAAACCGCTGAAATGTAGATTCACTGGCCCAGCTCGCTATTGCGAGGACATAATCCATGAACACCTCCATGTTCCTTGCCACTGATGTGGATGCAGCCCTGGTAGAATGACATTTAAAATGTTAGTGTCTTACCTGCTGCACTGAATACCACCTTGAGTCATCTGGAGATAGTCTGCACGATCATCCTGTGACGTGGGTTTCCATGGCTGAAACAGATCTGTCTCCATATACCTGATGCCCATTTTCAGACCTGTAGTTGCAGGTCTGTGCAGTTTAAGCAACTCTTATAACCATATAACCAAGGGGTCACAGTCTAAGGATAAGGGGGAATTCCTTTAGGACCGAAATGAGGAAAACATTCTTTACACAGAGAGTGGTGAGTCTCTGGAATTCTCTGCCACAGAAGGTAGTTGAGGCCAGTTCATTGGCTATATTTAAGAGGGCGTTAGATGTGGCACTTGTGGCTAAAGGGATCAGGGGGTATGGAGAGAAGGCAGGTACGGGATACTGAGTTGGATGATCAGCCATGATCACATTGAATGGCGGTGCAGGCTCGAAGGGCCGAATGGCCTACTCCTGCACCTATTTTCTATGTTTCTATGTTTCTATATAACCATATACCAATTACAGCACGGAAACAGGCCATCTCAGCCCTTCAAGTCCGTGCCGAACAACTTTTTTCCCTTAGTCCCACCTGCCTGCACTCATACCATAACCCTCCATATCCTTCTCATCCATATGCCTATCCAATTTATTTTTAAATGATACCAATGAACCTGCCGCCACCACTTCCACTGGAAGCTCATTCCACACCGCTACCACTCTCTGAGTAAAGAAGTTCCCCCTCATGTTACCCCTAAACCTCTGTCCCTTAATTCTAAAGTCATGTCCTCCTGTTTGAATCTTCCCTATTCTCAAAGGGAAAAGCTTGTCCACATCAACTCTGTCTATCCCTCTCATCATTTTAAAGACCTCTATCAAGTCCCCCCTTAACCTTCTGCGCTCCAGAGAATAAAGACCTAACTTATTCCACCTATCTCTGTAACTTAGCTGTTGAAACCCAGGCAACATTCTAGTAAATCTCCTCTGTACCCTCTCTATTTTGTTGACATCCTTCCTATAATTGGGCGACCAAAATTGTACACCATACTCCAGATTTGGCCTCACCAATGCCTTGTACAATTTTAACATTACATCCCAGCTTCTATACTCAATGCTCTGATTTATAAAGGCTAGCATACCAAAAGCTTTCTTTACCACCCTATCTATATGAGATTCCACCTTCAAGGAACTATGCACGGTTATTCCCAGATCCCTCTGTTCAACTGTATTCTTCAATTCCCTACCGTTTACCATGTAACCATTTTGCCCTTCGCTGTCTCCTGTCTGGCACGTTGTGCAAAGTAGCATCAAAGTACCCAAAGTAACCCAAGGGGCAATACCAGGGAGTGACCACAGCATTGATACCCAAACTATTTTATGAAAATGTTGGAAGCTTGTCAATACTTAGCATTCCCTGCTGGGGATCCTTCTGTCGAGCATTGCTCTATTCACTCCCAATTCTCGTAGGCAGTTAGTTCTCACCTCAATCTTTACACAAGATATCAGGAGCACTTGCTATTTCTCTATATCTCGTCTTATCTTTCAAATCAATGTGGACCACCATTTCTTCACTGATGCAAAACCTGACATGATGCGCATTCTCTCCTTTCTGAACCTCAGCGCGTACATGTATCAAGCAAGAGACCAGCACAACACCTGCATCTAAAAGACCAATGGAGAATGCGGGCATCGATCCCGCTACCTCTCACATGCTAAGCGAGCGCTCTACCATTTGAGCTAATTCCCCTGCACTTCTCCATCTTCTTCACGATCCACCACAGCACCACTACAATTCGGCAAGTAACTTTATCAATATTCAGATGTCTGTCCAATACCTCAACGTTTCATCACTCAACGTAAACTCTTACTCTTCCACCAAACATTATGATGACACATTATGCAAAATCACATCACTCCCTTATCCAGGCAAGAAATTAATGAATTAAGGTGAACCCAAGGTGAAACTTTTTCATACAAGGGAGTGGCCACAGCACTATTAGCCAAAGAATTTTATGAAAATGTTGGAATTGTGTCAGAACTTAGCACTCCCAGCTGGTGTGGTGATGCGACTGCAGAAAACAGGTGGACACCTTGTACACACGCACGCATCATGAAGGGTTTCTTAATGCTTTGCTTGTCAGCTGTTATTGTGCACAGTCGCTACTCAAGGAGAGTGTCCCAGATTCTTACTGCATCATGACCATTCAAATCTGTGCTTGGTGTTACTATTTCAACAGCATAGCACTCTGAAGTACATGCTGTGCTCGACAACCTTGAATATTCAGAGGTATGATGCTGGTGCAATCCTTGTGGTCAATTGCCAGAGGTCAGATGGAGAGCAGCTCATTCCGTCTTCGCTGCTGGGCTGTGCGGGAAATGGTGCTGAACGTAACAAAAGGTGAGCAGCTCCTTCGAGCCGGAATTAAACCAGCGACCTAAGGATGACCTTGTTTCCACTACAGTCCTCCGCTCTATCAACTGAGCTATCGAAGGAAAGCCACCAGCAAGCTTGTCTGTTTTCGTTCATTGCCATTAATATGTTGCCCTCAGCTGTCTCCTGTCTGGAAAGTTGTACAAAGCAGCATCACTCCCTTATCCAGGTGAGAGGTGGATGAATTAAGATGAACCCAAGGATCAACTTTTTCATACCAGGGAGTGACAACAGCATTGATACCCAAAGTATTTCATGAAATTGTTGGAATTTTATTAAAACTTAGCACTCCCTTCTGGGGACCCTTCTGGTAGTTACCTTATTATGGGTCACTCGTTCTATCCAGGTTTAATTCCTGTGGCGTCTTGACCCGTTGTGCTGTGTTCAGTGTCATTACCATCACCACTTTGAAGGTCAGTAAGTCCAGTGGTAAATCCGTCAAAGGCGACGAGGTCCTGAGTAGGGTCAACACTACCTGCAATCTCAGGTAATATAATATCATGGTCGGGGAGGGATGGATAGACCATACCCCTCATAGTTTGGATACCAGCTGGTGAGATCCCACTCCAATCTTGAGATAGGATGACAGTGCACTCCTGGCACTGTATACAGCACTGTAACTGAGGGACGCATCATAATGAAGACCCGTGAGGATTCCAGCACCTTGGAGATCGTAGCAGATATGTAGATGGTCCAGGTCCGACTACAGAAAACCTCCCATATCCTTATGTAGGTGAGGTACTGCTTCCTAGTGGACTCTCTCTGCACGATGCTGTTTGACGTCCATGGTCCTTTATGTTGCAGAGCCTGGTTGCGTTTCCTGCAGCACCTGTCTGATGAAGCAGAATGGGGAAAGCATAGAAAAATGGATTTCCCCCCCAATGTAGCGAGAACACGTCCATCGCCACTGCCCCAGAATCTGGTTCTCAAGAGACGTATGTTGGTATCCAATGGCTCAACCTGGATGCAAGGAGGTCGATATCTGGTGTTCCATATTAGGCTATAATTTTAGCAAATATTTGGAGGTTCAAATCCACTTGATGTCGTTATTAAATACTTGTGAGCTGGTGTCCGCCACTATATTGAACTTAACCAGAATGTACGTAGCTGAACGCAAATATTTCTTTCAATCCGCCAGAGCCAAATTAATGTTTCCAATTCATCACAAGATATTGACTTGACACCACCCATAAGGTTTAAATATGCCTCCTCAGTGGTATTACTTTGAAGACAAACATACGTATGCTGCAGATTAGTGCATTAAGCCCGCAGCCCTTGACATGCTCCCAGCATTTCTAAACAGTTTATACCTTGTGATTGAAGGGAAGTAGAATCATGCAAATCCCATCTACCGCCCCAACTGGAATGGTGTCGGTAGTTCCCGAGCCCTTGGCGCTTACGTCAGTTTGTAACACGACTAATGGGTTTGATGTAATAATGGGATTTAACAATCACAACCATTGCTAATCCACCATTGTAGCTCCATTTATGCTTCGATTGGCAGCTGCATCGGCTCGTAAATGTCCAGCATTCGCTTTTAATGCCGAGATATTTGCTTTTTGCAAGCTTCGATAGTGTAACGGCCCAAATTATGTGGCTGAAATGTAGCTACAAGTTTACCAATCACCTTAGCAGCATGTCTAATAGTCGGTTCCCTGGCGCAAGCAAGGCTGTTACATGCGTCTATTATGTCTATTGCTCTGGAATAGTGACAAACAGAGCTCCAGAATGTATGTAACCTCCCTCCTACTTGTGACGTTATGCATGCAGTACTTCCAAGAGAACCAGACCCCCTTACCTCCATGGTTACCGGCGGGCCTGACGTTCTGGTTTCTGGTGTGCCGTCGTTGCTGGGTGCTGCTCGATCGCCTCGGTAAATCCCTGTTCCTGCAGCTGGTGTGTGGTGAGGTAGTCTATGCTGGCCCTGTCCTAAAAAAGGCTTCTGCTGGGTGCAGCTCTCCCCCTGATCTGGCTACCTGCATAGTAGGGGAGACAGAACGGGCAGCCGAGCGGGTCACACGTTTATGCACCTTTGCTCCACTGTCGCTATGTTGAGGTGACAGTGGTAGGGAGACAGGATCTTGTCTACCCTGCTCCCGCGCGGTCTCCACCACTTTGCGGCCCCATGGTCAGCCGTGGTGGAGAGACGGGTCCTGGCTGCGCAGGACCCGTCTCTCCACCACGGGCTCTCCGATTTCCGCGTTCTTATCTTATCATGATTTAATAAACTTTATGTGCTGGCAGTCTCAGCTTCTTGAAGCCAACACATTCCCTGGAGTAGCATGGCAGCTGTCTTTGCCATGAGTGTGTGCACAGTCCCTCAATCCATGCAGGAGAGGCACTGGCATTTCTGGGTTGCCTCTAGCCACTCACTTAAACTGAGTGGAGAACACCATTACCTGTAATACAGACAGCCCTTAGTATCCCTGTGGGCTGCGGTGTAGAGTCGGAATGCCGCTCTGCCGTTGCTTGCAAGCCCCCTCCTTCATACATGCCAGCAGCCCACAGTGTCCCCTGCGGACTGCAGTGTAGAGTCGGGCTGCTGCTCAGCCGCCGTTTGCTTTGCACGGCGAGCCTACAAGCCCCACTCCTTGATGCACGCCGCCAGCCCGCGGTGTCACCTGCGGGCTGCGGTGTAGAGTCGGGCTGCCTCTGCCGTCCTCCGCCGGCGAGTGCATGAGCCAGGACCCTCCTGGTCAACGGGCTGCCCGACTCCAGACTGTTGGTGCCACCGCTGACTGCCGCGGCAGTCAGATTCGAGGCAGCCTCGAGACCCTGCGACAGAGTCACCTAAAAGAAAAAGACTGCATTAAGTGTTTCCCTTACCTGCAGGTCTCTGCAGTTGAGGAGCAACGCTCCTCTCTGCTTGTCGCTCACGTGCGGTTGACGATATGTCGCGCATGCGTGCCTGGCGGGGTCTTCACGAAGTCACTCACGTGACTCCGAAGTAAAATTCCATACGCATCTCACCTTTCACATCGATCCCTATTACACTTGACCATACTCTCCTATCCCTTTGTAAGCTTCCTTTCCCGTTAAGTCTGGGGTCATTAACCATTCCTTTACTCTCTTTCCCATTAACTCCATCGTTGACTATCTCATTTCACACCCCACCCCCCTTATTCAGTTTAAAACTACCCGTGTAGCAGTGGCAAACCTGCCTGCCAGATTGCTGGTCCCCCACCAGTTAAGATGCAATCCGTCCCTTTTGTACAGTTCCCCTTACTCCAAAACAGATCCCAGTGATCTATGAATCTAAATCCCTGCCCCCTGCACCAGTTATTCAGCCACACATTCAGGTCCCATATCTCCCTGTTCCTGCTCTCGTCAGCATAAGGAACTGGAAGCAAACCGGAGATAACAACCCTGGAGGTCAAGCTTTTCAGCATTTTTCCAAGCTCTCTAAAGTCACGCTGCAGAATATTCATCCCCTTCTTTCCGACATCGTTTGTGCCGACAGGCATTACCATTTCTGGTTGTTCACCTTCGCCCTTAGGATTTTCTGCACTCTGTCCGTGACATCCTGGATCCTGGCACTAGGAAGGCAGCACACCATCCTCGAATCCCGTCTGTTGCCGCAGAAACCCCTATCCGTACCTCTCACAATGGAGTCACCAACTACAATGGCGTTGCCTGACTCTTTGGTTTTGGCTCAACAGCCCTTTTTGCTTCGCAAGCCAATCCACCGCTCAGTGTTTAAACGTCTTCTGTTCCAACAGCCTCTAAGTGGGTGAACCTGTTCACAAGAGGTATAACACCCGGGGACCTTTGCATTCCAAGTTTCCCCCCCTTTCTCACCGTCACCCACTTTCTCTCTTCCAGTACCTTAGGTGTAACAATCTCACTGTAGGGGTTGTCGAGGAACGACTCAGTTTCTCGGATGAACCTTAGGTCATCCACTTGCTTCTCCAGTTCCCCAACACGGTCCTTCAGGAGCTGTACCTGGATGCACTTGTCACATTTGTAGCAACCAGAGGCACCAGTAGTGTCCTTGACCTGGAAGAAGAGTTGAACAGGTACTTCGAATCTGTCTTCACTAAGGAAGACATAAACAATCTCCCAGAAGTACTGGAAGACAGAGGATCTAAGGGGGTAGAGGAACTGAAAGACATTTTCATTAGGCAAGAAATAGCATTCGGTAGGCTAATGGGACTGAAGGATGATAAATCCCCTGGGCCTGATGGTCTGCATCCCAGGGTCCTCAGGGGTGTGGCTCTAGAAATAGTGGATGCATTGGTGATCATTTTCCAATGTTCAATAGATTCAGGATCAGTTCCTGGGGATTGGAGGATAGCTAATGTTATCCCACTTTTCAAGAAAGGAGCAAGAGAGAAAATGGGGAATTACAGACCAGTTAGCCTGACTTCGGTGGTGGGAAAGATGCTGGAGCCAATTATTAAAGAGGTAATAATGCGGTATTTGGATAGCAGAAAAAGGATTAGTCCAAGTCAGCATGGATTTAAGAAAGGAAAATGATGCTTGACTAATCTTCTGGAATTTTTTGAGGATGTGACAAGTAAAATGGATGAAGGGGAGCCAGTGGATGTGGTGTATCTAGACTTTCAGAAAGCCTTTGATAAGGTCCCGCATGGGAGACTGGTGACTAACATTAGAGCTCATGGTATTGGGGGTAGGGGATTGGTTGGCAGACCGGAAGCAAAGAGTAGGAGTTAACGGGTCCTTTTCAGAATGGCAGGCAGTGGCGAGTGGAGTGCCGCAAGGCTCGGTGTTGGGGCCGCAACTGTTTACTATATGTATTACTGATTTGGAAGAGGGAATTAGGAGCAACACTTGCAAGTTTGCGGATGACACAAAGGGGGCAGTTCACACAAAGCTGGGTGGCAGTGTGAACTGTGAGGAGGATGTTAGGAGGTTGCAGGGTGACCTGGACAGGTTTAGTGAGTGGGCAGATGCGTGGCAGGTGCAGTATAATACAGATAAATGTGAGGTTATTCACTTTGGCGGCAAAAATAAGGGGGCAGATTACTATCTCAATGGGGTTAAGTTAGGTAAGGGGGAGGTACAGAGAGACCTGGGAGCCCTTGTACACAAGTCACTGAAAGTTGTCGTGCAGGTACAGCGGGCAGTGAAGAAAGCTAATGGAATGTTTGCCTTCATAACAAGAGGATTTCAGTACAGGAGTAAAGAGGTTCTTCTGCAGTTGTATAGGGCTCTGGTAAGACCACATCTTGAGTATTGTGTATAGTTTTGGTCTCGTTATTTGAGGAAGGACATCCTTGTGATTATGGCAGTGCAGCGTAGCTTCACGAGATTGATCCCTGGGATGGCGGGACTGTCATATGAGGAAAGATTTAAACGACTAGGCTTGTATTCACTAGAGTTTAGAAGGATCAGGGGGGATCTTATAGAAACATATAAAATTATGAAAGGAGTGGACATGCTAGATGCAGGAAAAATGTTCCCAATGTTGGGTGAGTCCAGAACCAGGGGCCACAGTCTTAGAATAAAGAGGAGGCCATTTAAGACTGAGGTGAGAAAAAACTTTTTCACCCAGAGAGTTGTGAAATGGTGGAATTCCCTGCCACAGAGGGCAGTGGAGGCAAAATCATTGGATGGATTTTAGAGAGAGTTAGAAAGAGCTCTAGACCCTAGTGGAATCAATGGATATGGGGAGAAGGCAGGAACGGGGTACTGATTGGGGACGATCAACCATGATGACAATAAATGGTGGTGCTGGCTCGAAGGGCCAAATGTCCTCCTCCTGCACCAATTTTCTACGTTTCTATGTTTCTATGTTTCACACTTGCTGTAAACTTAGAGACTGTAAACTTCACATTACCTCCAGTGTCCAATTCTTTTGACTATATTTGAATCTAAGTAATTGTTAGACCTTGTGCTTAGTGTGTAGGAATAATCCAAACTGAATGCCATTGACCATTTACTGATGGATAAGTGCTTCTCGGTTGCACTGTCATCGTCCCTTTCTCCCATTTCACTAACAATTGCAAGGAAGGAGGGTTATCTAAATAAATTTAGATTTATTTTGCTTTCCATAACCCCTGATCAATTTTCCATTGTTTTTGAGATGCCAGAGTTAATTTTGTACTAAAATTAATAATCTGATCCATTCATAGTAAGAATCCTCAGCTATATCTTCAATGTGCATCTGGTGTTTAGCATGCACACACAATAACTTGCCCAGTGGTGTGGCCAGATTCCTATATCTGCAGCACATTTTTTGCTAAGGCTATTATGCCTTTTGCCGAGGTGCATATTGCAAAGGCTAAGACTCTTTCCATGACAACTATTTTCAACCTCTTCTGATACCATTTAGAGTGAATTGAATTGGCTGAAGACTAAAGAAGGGTCTCGAATCGAAACGCCAGCTATGCCTTCTCTGCAGAGATGCTGCCTGACTCACTGAGTTATTCCAGCATTTTGTGTCTATCTTTGGCTAAAGACTGGCTACAGTAATGACAGGGACAGAAAGTACACCAAACTGGATCATCCACTCGGCACTTATGGCTGAAGGTGATGTTGAATGCTTCACCCTTGGCTTTCTCAGCTGTGTGCTTTTTCGAAAAAAAAAGCTTTTCTGGATCTGAGTTTCATTGCATCTCATAAGAAAGTGTAGGCCATTTAGTTATGAGATGAGAAGGAATTCTTTCACTCAGAGTCTAGTAAAGCTTTGGAATGTTCTCTTGCTGAGGAGTGTGAAGATTAATTCAATGAACATGTTAAAAAATGAGATTGGTAGATGTCTGAATGTTGAAAGAATCAAAGAATATGGGGGTTGGGCAAGAAAATTGTGTTAAAAGAGAAGATTGGCCATGATCTAGATTAATGAGAGGTTCAGAGAGCCAAATGGCCTATCCCTACTCCTATTCCATATGTTACGTTCTGTGTAACTCTGGATTCTACATTTACAGGATCTCAAATATTTAAAGCATTTTGTTTCCCTGAATATTTTAAGTGTACATTACCTGTTTTTTTACAACTATAACTCAATCTCATTTGACAATGTTGTATTATTCAGCGAGTCATTTTAATAGATTTTTTAAAAAATTGGCGTGGACTTTTATCTAATTTTATTAATTTGGTATTATTTCTAACTATTTTGAAAAATAAATCTACGCCGAATAACCAAGCATAAGTTCACCTGCTCGCTAATTTATCAATTTGCCATTTTGTTTTGAGTTTTATTTGGATTGATATTTCCATTTATGCCTAATTAAAAAGAACTTAATGCAACGTTTCCAATGTAATCACGACTGTTGCCATATTTTAAGGTTTGAAAATATTGAATTAACCTCATTTATTATTTGTTTACCTCCACTTCAATCTAGCACACTTTTTGAATGAATATTTTAGCAGTTACATTTTTTTTTAAATTATTTAAAAATTAATCGTTTTGAAGTCATAGGACCACAGAGAGTAGCATCTCTAGCAATGGAGCAAAACAATAATAATATTAATTGAAATAACATCTCAAAGTAAAACAGACCTGGGCATTTCCATATCTGCTTCTTTCTTACACTTCACAGTCAACCACATGAAAAATAGTAACATGTGTTTTGAAGAAGAGGCTAGCTTGATTAAATGGTAAGAAGGGTTTTCTACTCTTAGCTCTGCGAATTTAGACTGCAATGATTTCTGTTCAAAAACAACAGTAACTGATTTTACTTGTCTAAAACAAATTCTGATTTTAGTTTAGTTATTAGTTTATTTAGTTTATTGTCACATGTCCATTGAAAAGCTTTTTGTTGCGTGCTAACCAGTCAGCGGTAAGACAATACATGATTACAATCGATCATTTTACAGTGGATAGATACATGATAAGGGAATAACGTTTAGTGCAAGGTAAAGCCAGCAAGTCTGATCAAAGACAGCCTGAGGATCATCAAAGAGGTGGATAGTAGTTTAGAGATAGATGTTAGTAACAGGCCCTTCGGCCCACCGAATCCACGCTGACCAGCAATCACCCATACACTAGAGGCAGCAACAACCAAAGCCCGATCTGCCATCTGGAATTACCTGTCCCGAATGTCGAAGAACTTTCAAAGCCAGGACTGGACTCATAAGCCACCTGAGAGTCCATAAAAACAACAGAACGTAGACCATCATCCTCGACCTCGAGGGATAGCCACAACGACGAGTTCTATCCTACAAACTAGGTACAATTTACAGAAGCCAATTAACCTACAAACCTGTATGTCTTTGCAATGTGGGAGAAAACCGGAGCACCCAGAAAAAACCCACGAGGTCATAGGGAGAACTTACAAAATCCTTACAGGCAGCACCAGTGGTCGGGATCGAACCCGGGTCTCTGATGCTGCAAGGCAGCAACTCTACTGCTGCACCACTATGTCACACACACTGTTTTTTAAATTTCTATAACGTAACTGGTCATGGAGATGTTTTGAATTTCAACATTTCAATACTTGAATCATGGACTCCCTGTGCCTTGTGGCTGTCCCCTAGTGTCTGCTAAGTTGTCTCCAAGCTGATCAAAAAGGCGCAGCAGTGCCTTTACTTCCTGAGGAGGCTCAAAAAAGCCCACCTGTCCCCCCAGATCCTGACCAACTTTTACCGCTGTACCATTGAAAGCATCCTGACCACCTGCTTTACGGTATGGTACAGCAGTTGCACCGTGGCAGATAGGAAGGCACTACAACGGGTGGTGAAAACCGCCCAGTATATCATCGGTGCCCCGCTCCATGCCATGGATGCCCTCCACCGAAAACGGTGTCTGAGATGAGCCGGGAAGATCATCAAAGACCCCTCACACCCTAACCATGGACTGTTTGCCCTCTTACCATCAGGGAAGCGGTACAGGAGCCTCGGGTCCCGCACTAGTAGGATGAGGAACAGCTTCTACAATAACACCATCACACTGTTCAACTCGGAGTCCCGCAGATAGATTTCTCCAGTCTCTCCATCTACATTGTCTGCATTCTGTATTTATTTCTATATTGCTAATACTACGAGCTGATGCTAAACTGCATTTCGTTGTACTCATACTTGTATCTGTGCATTGACATTAAAGTTGAATTGAATGAATTGAATTGAAAAAGTTCCTTCAGACTCTGCTATGCTCTGTTTTGCACCAGCTCACCATGCTAGGAGAAAGATTATGTTGAGCTGATGTGTGGGAAGGAATATATTGAAACTGAAATGCCAGCTTGATTACGGGTTCCTTACAACTTTGAGAACATTTAAAATGTATTTTTATTTTAGCAGAAACAAAAGCTCCCTATTTCATCTGGGTGGAAAGGAAAAAATCTGTATAAGTTTAAAGTGTCTGCAGACTCGGTCCCGAATAAACAAACATAAATCAGTCAGAAAGTACCTCAGCAAGCAACTCCCTTTCCTAGCACTGCATTAATATTTCAACAACTTTCTCACTCTCTCCAAAATGATGTTGCACTGACAAATCAAACTTATTTTTCTCTAAATATTGACAAGATGCTGCAATCTGAAAACTACGTATTTATCTTGCCTGCCCTGGTCAGTTCCTTGTGTATTTTGCTGCATTCGTTATCAGAGTGTAGAATTGGCTCATCTGATGGGAAGCTCTCATTTTGCCATTTCCCATAGTTAGTTGCATCATGGCCTTTTTCGGCAGCTCTAAAGCCCAGAAATGAATGAGAGTACAAAAAAAGATAAACAATGCTCATTCCACCATGGGTACTAACCCAGAGGGATTGAAGGGATCTATAAGAGCGGCTGACTCAAAAAGACAGCCAGCATCATTAAGGACCCACATCACCCTGCCCATGCTCTCATTTCACTCCTGCCATCAGTAAGAAGCCGGACTCAGTTACCTGCAACGTTCAGGTTCAGGGAAAGCGTCTTCCCAATAACCATCGGGCTATTGAACACTACAAATTCCAACTAAACTCAGAACTGCAAACTGCCTTGGTTGCACTAGGGACGTTGGTCTTTGTCGTGTCTTTGCACTATATTGGGATTTTGTATTTTCATATTTCTTTTTACTTTGTTTATTATATTATTTGAGTACTGCGTTTAAAAAGCTATTGTGCTGCTGCTGCAAGTAAGAATTTACCGTTTCAACACGTATGAAAATAATACACTCTTGACTCTTGGATTAACGTTAATTGCCATCCATCACAGTGAGGGATGTGGGGAATCTGCTGTGATGGATGTTTATGTTAACTTTTATGTTGTTGTGTGTCTTATTGCTTGTTTTTTTAGTATGGCTGTAATTTGTAATTCGAATTTCACCTTGAAACCTTGAAATTGGTTCAGGAACTATTCAAACCCAACTCACTCACATTGTAGGGCTAAATCTCACTCAAAGGGATAACATCTATTCGCTTCTTAGTACAGTGCAATGTTGTGAGTTAGTAGGGTAAGCCAATAACTGTGTCCACATTTCAATTAGAAATTGTATTCCAGATATATGTTATCCATATGACTTTCAACTTAATATGACCCTTTAATATCTTCTTGCAGTTCTTGCTACTTTCAGCCTGTAAATTTCATTTTACTTCAGTCTTTCCTTATAATATATACTCCCTTTCATGGGATTATGCTTGTCACTTTTCTCTGCATTTACAGCAGCGATTGTCTTCCTTGTTTCTTAGCAACTAAAATTTGACACAGCATTCAAGGTTTAGGCTGACAAGAGCGCTGTACAATTTGGACAATGCTTCTACTGAATTATCGTTCCCACTTCGGGGCATGTTGATCAACATTCTATTGGCTCAATGAGACAACTTATAAAACTAAATTGCCATCATGGTGTAATATTGGTACAACTCCTCATTTTCATTAACAACCTAATCCTAAAGAAATGAATTGATAATACCTTATTATTCTGGCACAATAACAAAGGAGATTGTGTAGGAAGGAACTGCAGATGCTGGTTTAAACCCAAGATAGATACAAAAAGCTGGAGTAACTCAGCGGGACAGGCAGCATCTCTGGAGAGATGGAATGGGTGACGTTTCGGGTCGAGACCTTTCTTCAGACTGGAAGAAGGGTCTCAACCCGAAACATCACCCATTCCTTCTCTCCAGAGGTGCTGCCTGTCCCGCTGAGGTACTCCAGTTGTTTGTGCCTATCTCCGAAGGAGATTGTCATTTGTTGTAATATTGTACTCAGTATCTTCCTGATATCTTCTCTGAGTCAGAAACAAAATGTAATTTATTTTCTCATTTGAGTGTTTGCTACACGTTCCCTAGTTCGAAACCTTTATTTCATCTTCAGCCGACAGCGACAATAGCTTTAAGCCCCTGTCCCACTTAGGAAACCTGACGGAAACCTCTGGAGACCTTGCGCCCCACCCAAGGTTTCCATGAGTCGACAGAGGTTTTGGTCACTCGCCTTGAAGGCCTTGACCGAAGCGTGAGCTGCATCTACTGACCAAAGATCCTACAGGATCTTTGCTACCGACCGCGCACACACGCACAAACGCACAAACTCATCGCGAAGGTGGAAGCCAGGTACAGCGGAGGAGCGCTGTCTACGTGATGAAGAGGAAGGTAAACGGCTGCCACAGAGCACGGTAAGTCATTTAGAGAGCGCGGGAGGGAGAGAAGGGGAAAGAAGGGGAGAGAAGGGGAGAGAAGTGGAGAGAGAAGGAGAGAGAAGGGGGAGAAAAGGGGGGGGGGGGGGGGGGGAGAAGGCGTGGAGACAGTTTAAAGAAGTTTAATAAAGTTAAGAGGGCATTTTACCTTCTAGGTCCTGAAAACCAAAGATCCTATAGGATCTTTGCTGAAACCTCCAATGAGCCAATCAAAATGGCCGGTCAGAGAAGGAGATTGCCTTCGACTGGCTGTAAGTAAACTGCAACCCCACTCCACTGGCTTCGACCAAACGGCAACCTATTTTTAGTCGAGACCGGTTTTGAATTTATTGAAATAATCGCAGGAACATAGAAGAAGCCTCAACTATGCGGAAACCACTTTTGACTATTAGGGAGAGTGACCAAAACCTCCGGGAACCTCACGGAAACCTTGGGTGGGGCGCAAGTACTCCAGAGGTTTCCGTTCAGGTTTCCTAAGTGGGACAGGGGCTATAGTAATACCATGAAGTACATATACAAAGGGGACTGTGATGAACCTACAACTTTTCTTGCTTGTATTTGTTCTGGTCTCGGAGTACTTTACAATTCAAAGGCTATGGCAAATATAGTTAATCCACAGAATCTAAAAATACAGCCATAGACGATACCATTTACTCATTCCTACTTTCCCTTTGACTGACCCAGGCCGAAGGGCCTGTTTCCACGCTCTTTGACTCCATGACTCCATGACTAAACTAAAATACTATGTTTCCACACGGTAACACAGCGATAGTGGTCGGCGTTCATTGATGGCGCCGACTGACGGATGAGGACAGACTACGTGGAAGTGTGGATGGGGGAAGGAACAAAAGAGGACCCGGCATGGGAAAACCACCATGAAGGAGGGGGAGGAGAGAGAACAAAGGGGGGGCCTTGCGCAGATACTTTGTAACTTTGTAAGCTCCCTATATGGGCGACTATTTGCTTACCTTGGGTACGCAAGCAAAGAATTTCACTGTGACTTGTCACATGTGACAATAAAGTATTTATTCATTCATTCATTCATTTCTGTGCTCAATTATTCTTCAATGAGAGTTCAGTTAAGGGCAGAGTCCAAGTCTTGGAGGTCTTATGCTCTCCCAGTTATTGATGGAAGCACAAATTGAGTTGGGATTTCATTATCACCAATTTTGTGCCACCGTTGGGAGTCAATTTCACCTAATGTGCACTTCATATGTAATTATCAAAGTACATACCCCATAGCACCTCAATGTTAAGTGTGAAAGCACAATTAGGAAGCTTTTATGCACCTCAAGCATTTTGTCTTGTGCATTATTTCTGCCTGCAATGATCTATCTTGTTACTGTCTTCAAGGCCACGCACTAGGCATTGGTTGAAGATGACCTTGCTGTGTTGCTGAGTACTTTTCAAATGACGTTGTGAAACTGTGCACAGCTTGAAGTAAACACCATTTAATGAATATAAAATGAGCTTTCTGACAGGGTTAAAATTATCTTTCTCTGTTAACCTGTGCCTAACTTGCTAGCTGCAGCAAATACACTCATCCTAAGTGACATCTGTACAAAACATTATGCCATTAACTTCTCCATTACAACCATAGTTGCAACCAGAACAAGAATCGATCATTCTTTTCTGATTCATGGTGTTTTATATAACAATGATGGAGAAACCTAGCTGAGGTAAAATAAAAAAAAGAATGCAATTTATTTCCGAATGTCAAGCAATATATTTTCATATCAATACAGATTGAAATTGAAAAGAAAGGAAAATAATATATTGTCGTGGAGGTGACATAAAGGTCCAAAACAAATGCAAAAGAGTTATTATTTTGATAAACAAAATTGGCAAAAAATTAATAAACAAAGTGGATTAATAGTGTGGTATATGTGACATTTGTTAAAGCTTTATACACTGGAGCTCAATAACAGTGGAATGCATATATTTTCATTTGGCTTACATTTTTATAACTCTATAATGTCAACATTAATGTTTTACTATTTTTTTTCTCAAGAAATGCATGCTTTTTAAAGCAAAAAATGTTAAGTGTCGGGAAGGGAAATGTTTTTCTATAGTTGGTATATAGCTGATTTGTGGTTCAGTTGTATATGTTTTCCTATAGTTGGTGTATAGTTGATTTGTGGTTGAGTTATATATCAGTTACACTGAATAACGTTATCTTATCATGTTCATAATTATATGTGATAGGAGCAAAATTCGGCCATATGGTCCATCATGTCTACTCCGCCATTCAATCATGGCTGATCTATCTTTCCCTCTTTACCTTTTTCTCCTGCCTTCTCCCCATAATCCCTGACATACTCCCATCTAACTGGCAATAGGAGAGAGAATAGAAAGCTCTTGGTTGAAGTTTATATTCAGTCGTTAACTCTCAAGGCAGCCAGGCATGCCAAACCTCCTGGCATTACCTTGAGAAGACTTTAGCGAAGTGTGGGTAATATTATCATGTGGCCATAGATGAAGCATAAGGTGTACAAGATGAAACATAAGCTTGTAGCAAGAGATGCTTCCTTCCAGTAGCATCATGGCATGAGCGCAAGGTCACTTTGGTTCAACAACCTTCTGGTAGAAGATCAAAGATGATTTCTTGAGCAGTCATGCAATGGCAAATAGAACTGTTGTTGAGACATACATTAATGAGTACAGAATTGAATAGTGGTTCCTTCACTTAAAGCAGAAGAAGAAGGGTGTGAGATGCTGGTGTCAAAGATAGATGGTATAAAGCAGAAGGCTTCAGTGTCACCGTGACAATAAAGTATTCAATTCCATGTTCCATGTTCTATGTTCTATACAAAAACAGCACAGGGTATTCAATGTGTGGGAAATTATCCCACTGAAAAGACTCCTGTTCAAAGAGTCTTCACTTAGATCCATTTTGGATTAAGAGCTGAGTGCTTTACAGGTGACTTGTGGGAGTGACTAAGCAGCCCTCAGAATTCAAGTGAATGCTGGATGTTAAACTTATTTTCCCTGGACTGATTTTTATCTATTCATAGGATATGGATTTTTCTGGCAAAATAAGCAATTATTGCCCACTACTTATTGGTTTTGAGAAGATGGAGAGGAGTCATCATCCTAACTGTTCCCATGCACTTGCTGCCCCTGTCGTTCTTGATCATAGAAGATGTGGGTATGACTTCATCTCCATCCCGGCAATGCTGGGAGAGCCCATAACATTCACTCTATGCTGTGCACTAGGTTGAGGTTTAGATTTAGCTTTATTGTCTTGTCTCCCAAGATAAAGTGAAAAGCTTTGTTGTGCATGCTATCCAAACAGATCAGATATACGACACATAAATACAATCAAGTCAAACTCAAGTACTGCAAAATGCATTAGATATATTCTGTTTACATATTCATAAATCATTATCTGATTTACATATTTTGTTGTGCTGCTGCAAGTAAGATTTCCATTGATCTAATGTTGTATCTGGGACATATGACAATAAAATGTCTTGACTTGACTCTTGACTAGACCATAATATTGCGAGACACATGCAGACCAGGTGTAGACAGATGTGCAGTACAAATTAGCATCACGATCAGCACAGACACTTGGGGCTGAAGGGCCTGTTCCTGTGCTGTACTATGTGCAGTACAGCTGCCATAAGGGGTGGGTGGTGGTGGGGGGAGAACAAAGGAGGACCTGACATGGGATACTTTGTAACTTTATCAGCACCCTTCACGTGGTGACTATTTGCATACCTTGGGTATGCAAGCAAAGAATTTCACTGTGACCTGTCACAAGGGACAATAAAATATTCAATTTAATTCAATTCAATTCCATGTTCTACGTTCTATACAAAAAACGGACAGGGTATTCAATGTGTGGGAATTGATCCCACTGAAACGACTCCTGTCCAAAGAGTCCTCACTGAGATCTGTTTTGGATTAAGAGCTGAGTGCTTTACAAGTGACTTGTCCATCACATTGTGCACTTGATGCAAAGATGCAGCTGTGAACAACAGGCACTTCTTTATGTAGCATTTGTTGATCTATGAAAGATCCTTACAATGATGAGAAGAACAATTGTTTTTACAAAACCCTGGAGAAAATTAGCTGTTCACAAAATTGTAATTTTGGCATAATTCTCCAGGTATTAATAATTTCCCCTCAGGTCAACTGAGCTGAATGCCTTTATATCCGATCTGCATTTGATGTCTGAGTTAATCATTGCTGGTCCAATTTTGTTTTTGTTAATGTTTTTCTTTGCAGTTTAGTACAACTGAGTAGTTCACTGCACATTTGAGGGACAATTGCATTGTTATGGGACTGAAGGGTATCAATTGAGTAAGGATAGTAGATTTCCTTCGTTAATGAAGTGAACCAGTTGGATTTTTACTATGTCCCAATGGCTTCACAGTCAGTATTAATTATGACATCTTTTCAATTCTAGATTTAATCATTTAAATTCCGTAGTAGTTGTGCTGGGATTTAATCTTATGTTTCAGGATCATTTGTACAGGTCTCTCAATTATTAGTCCTGTAACATAGCGAATGTACTACCCCACATGTTTATGTGCTGAATGCTTGCCAAATATATTATGGATTAGATAGATGTAGCAGTCCGTCACCTTCCAGACCTTATTTACAATAATGAATGAATATTGGGTCTGTTGTTTCAATTGTTCCCAGTAGTTTCATTGTAAAATCTGGGGTTGATTATTAAAATAGTGTCATGCAGATTGTGGATACAGGGTTTTCAGTATTTCCAAAAGAAAATGTTTGCACTTGGGCAACTTACAACCCAGCGGTTTGAATATTGATTTCTCTAATTTCAAGTAACTTTTGCATTGCCTCTCTCTCCATCCCTCCCCCCCCCCTAGTCATCCTGTTAGTTTTACTGTTTGTATCCCTCCCATTCACCTTTTCTACAGCCAAAATTGACCATTGTGGGCTATTTGGCCATCAATGCCGGCTCTGATCTGTTTGGTATCTTTCCCTCTCCCCTGACTCTCAGTCTGAAGAAGGGTCTCTGACCCGAAACATCAACTGTCCCTTCTTTCCAGAGATGCTGCCTGACTTCCTTCATTTTGTGTCTATCTTCGGTTCAAGCATCCGCAATTCCCTCCTACACATGATAGCACATATGCTATTTATGATATTTCTTGTTTGGCTTCTCCTTGCAACAATGCTCCATCATACTACCATTAATTACAAATTAACTTGTATATGCCGAGATTAATTATTTTGTTTCCGTCATTAATTTTGGAGTACAATACTCCACAACATGCAAGTTGAATTTCTGCAGAGGAGGTCATGATGATTAATAAGGGAGAGAATCTGCTCATTGAAGTCAAGAATTAGTTTAAATTGATACCTAAAGTCAAATCTCATTAGTTGAGATGAGTGATCTTAAAATAGGAACAAACAATTAAATGTATCATTTGAGAGGAAGTAATGAATAAAGGTTATGTTGCTTTATTTTTGTTCAGAATATTGTATAATTATTATTTCTAATTACTTTCAATACACAAATGATCTCAGGTAAAGGTAAACACCAATTTACATGTTTCCATTCACGGATTATAATTTACAAAGTGATAGCTTGGAAAATATTATATTAGATTGATAATGTCATGACTCATCATGAAGTTATAATGAGGGGTGGTGCACTCCTGGGCAATTTCTGAACAGCTTTACTTGTACTGATATGTTCCCTACCTCTTTGGTGACCCTCGGACTATCCTTGATCGGGCTTTGCTGGCTTTACCTTGCATTAAATGTTATTATCATGTATCTATATACTGTAAATGGTTCGATTGTAATCACATATTGTCTTTCTGCTAACTGATTTACATGCAGAAAAGCTTTTCACTGTACCTCAATACATGTGACATTAAACTAAACTGAAACTGAACTGAACTCAGTAATGAACAGAACTTTAGACCTTTTAGGCTCTTTTGTAGATCCAGTCCCACATGAATGATATTTCATCAATAACTTTCTATTAAAAAATTAAAAGGAGGGACCTCATAGGAACTTACCCCGAATAGTGAATGGCCTGGATAGAGTGGATATGGAGGATGCTTCCACCAGTGGGAGAGTCTAGGACCAGAGACCATAGCCTCAGAATAAAGGGATGTTCTTTTAGAAAGCAGATGTGAAGGATTTTCTTTTGAGGGTGGTGAATCTGTAGAATTTATTGCCACAGATGGATGTAGAGGCCGTCCAAAGATATTTTTAAGGCAGAGATTGACAGATTTTTGATTTTAAGGGTGTGAGGGGTTAGGGGAGAAGGCAGGAGAATAGGCTTGTGAGAGAAAGAATGATCAACCATGAATGAATGGTGGAGTGGACTTGATGGGCCAAATGGCCTAATTCTGCTCCTATAACTTATGAAATTATAATCCTTTTAAATTACTTGGTTACACCTTCACATTACACATAAATGTTATAACAAGAAACCGCAATGCTGGTGTACCAAGGAAAGATACAAAATGCTGGAGTAACTCAGTGGGTTAGCTAGCATCTCTGGAGAACATGGATAGGTGACGTTTCATCAGAGATGGTATTTGGCTAGTCTTTTGCCAACATTAGTAAATCATCTAAATAGCATGTGCTGAAGCGACTGGCTGTACAAATGGCTAATAATTGTTCTGACCAGAGGTAGATGCATGGAAATTCAATTCAGCTAGAATATGTCTTACCTTCACACAGTGTGCCAGTGTAGAGTGTGCAAAGAAAAGTAGATTAGCTCATTAGCGGGGCTCCATTCGAGTGATCAAAAGAGTGAGAGGCTTGGGGTAACCTGAATCATTAACTTTGTTTTTCCATCCAGTGATGTTGCCAGACATACTGCATATTGTTTTTACCAATCTCTGTTTTAACTTCACATTTGCAGTCTCTGCTGTATTTTGCTATTGCACTCCTGCACAGTGTCCTGTAATTTCTTAGGGCTGAGATGGTTGGACCTGTCAGCAACAGTGTGAAGTCTGTTCTGCGGCTGGTGATCTATCTGATCAAACCTGTACCATATCCAGCAGGGAGATAGGGGCAGCACAGTGTTGCAGCGGTAGAGTTGCTGCCTTACAGCACCAGAGATCCGGGTTCAATCCTGACTAAAGGTGATATCAGTATAGAGATTGCACGCTCTCCCCGTGACCTCGTGGGTTTCCTCAGGGTGCTCTGGTCTCCTCCCACATTGTGCAGGTTTTAGGTTAATTGGCTTCTGTAAATTGTCCCTAGGGTGTAGGATGGAACTAGTGTGTGTGGGTGATCATTGGTCAGCACCGACTCTGTGGGCCGAATGTCCTGTTTCCACACAGTATCTCTAAAGTCTGAGGTCTAAAAGTCCTCTTCAATGCTCACCAAGAATTCTATTTCTTACCTTTAATGGATTTTATCATACACTAAATGTTATACCCTTCATCCTGCATCTGCACACTGTGGATGGATTAATTTGAATCATGTATAGTATTTTTATTGACTGGATAGCATACAATAAAAAGCTTTCTCTGTACACGTGACAAAACAAAGCTAAACTAAAACAAAAGCAGAAGACCGCGGAAAGCCTTGTTCTACTGATGGGGGTTATGGATGGGACTGGGTGTCGCCATTCACCCGGTCAACCCAGATCATGAGAAGGCCTTTGACAGAATATCACTCGTGCATTGGTCGGCATGCTCTCTAAAATGGGGTTAGGGAGGGAATCCATAATTTGGCACAACTTCTCTGCACACACGTCAGCTATACAATCCAATTTAATGGGTGTGAAACTGTCTTTTGCTCGACCTACTCTCGATCTATAGACCGATTAGCAACTGCGACCAGTTTGAGCTGGACTCAAGCGCCGGAGGTAATTGCAGAAAAGGCAAGCCATGTTGCTTGGCAACAGGTCTGACCAATCCTTCACTGTTAGGTCCAATTAAATGAAGGTTCTGGGAATAGAGCCCAGTGTAGCAGGCACAGTCTGGGTGAAGAATATAGAGTCACAGAGTCATAGAGTCAAACAGTGTGGAAACAGGCTCTTCGGTCCAACTTGCCCACACCAACCAACATGTCCCATCTACACCAGTCCCACATGCCTGCGTTTGGCTTCTAAACCGGTCCTATCCTGCCTAAATGTTTCTTAAAATGTATCCTTAAAGAACCGGAAACTGGGAATATGGAAGTGGTTCTGAAGTTTAAGGCTTGGTATCTGGCAGACACTTTTTCCCATTTTCCCTTTTTCTCAGCAGACCTGATGGTTTCAGGTGGATATAATTTCATTGATCTATTTCAAGCATCCACCTGCCATTATAACCTTTCAGATTCTTTTCCCTCCGATCCCAGATGTAAGAAGTTGTGACATTTAATTGATCAAACCCCATGAACTGAAGCTTTGCACTGTACCTTGTACGCAGTTTGCATTTATAAACTCTAAACATTTTAAAATAAACTAAACCTACATGTAAACCTAAACTTAATCTAAACGTTAATTCCATAGTTTTTTCACAGGCCCTTCAGCTAACCAAGTTTGCACTGACCTGCGATTCCCACACATTAACACTATCCGGCACACACTAGGGACAATTTACACTTATGCAAAGCCAAAACCTACAAACCTGTATGTCTAAATTGCAGTGTGGGAGAAAACCGAAGATCTCAGAGAAAACACATGCAGGTCACGGGGAGAACGTACAAACACCATGCAGACAGCACCCGTCGTCAGGATCGAACCCGGGTCTCCGGCGCTGCAAGCATTCTTCTTCTTCTTGCGTATGATGTGCACAGCCTAAAGTTGTCTGACAACTTATTGCAAGGCAGTGAGGCAGCAACTCTACCGCTGTTCCACTGTGCCAGCCTCTGTCCATTTCAACACACTCCAGGCCAGGATTGAGAGAAAATAGTAAGATTAAACGAGAACTTACCAGTTTGAAGTTTGATCTTTATTTTATGAGGAGTCGAGTTGAGGGACTACGTGAAGAACCCCGTACAGCCGTTCGTGCGTCAATCTTCAAAGCAACGGTGTGAAATCACAGCAAACCGAAGTATAGTGTAAGATAAAGACTAGAACTACCAGATGAAATCTATGAGGGCTGGGAGCGGAGGGCACGTAGTCCCTCAACTCGACTCCTCATAAAATAAAGATCAAACTTCAAACTGGTAAGTTCTCGTTTAATCTTACTATTTTACTTCGGAGTCACGTGAGTGACTACGTGAAGACTTCAAAGCTCTGTGATTTCATGCCGTGTGAAACGAGGATACACAACCACAGCTGCTTCATTGACAAATGAAGGGAAAACATTCATAATGCATACAGTCATAACATAGATGTAAAACATGCCGATGCTGTTTAAATGAAACAATAATATTTCCATCTCTCACCCAGATGGAACATATAACCAGAACATAAATAGAGTTAACAATACTCCTGGTTCACCAATGGGTCATTACAGATGTGTGGAGATTCATTCGATGGACCATACTCCAGCCGCAACAATGCGACCCAGCGGAACATAAATACCCTTGCTGCTGATGTTGTAGCAGCCCTGGTGGAATGAGATCTGGAAACAGAATCCATTAGTGCATAACACAACTCCGTTTTCCTCATCTGGAATGCCATGAACAATACGTTCTCCCAAATTCTTTGTGACTAACAACATTGCTAGTTCAGAACTCCAAGGCTCCTGATGACCTTGACATATTGTTGTATACATGTGTGCTTACCTTATCAAAGGTCCCCTGGTATGCCTGTGACTATTTTGAGACCTGACCCCCTTCTGGTCTGCTCAAGTATTTATAACATATTATATATTATAATTTACAGACATTATCATCCTGTACCATCACAATTATTTTGCGACAACCTGCTGCACTAAACCAGTGCCAGAAGGATAACTACCTAATAAACTCCAGCCAAATTTAAGGATATAGTTGCTGCCTCCTGGTGAAATAGTGTTCACAGATATCAACATCGCATATGGCATTATACTGGTCCTGGGACCTATGTTGAAACTATCCTACCCCTTGATAACCGGTGTGGACCCGACAGCGAGTCTTGTTCGTTACAGCCAATTCAATGAGGAAGCTCATTGAGCCAATTAATGGCCGTATTACTCTATAATTAACAGACAATCATTTAGCATGAACTCGAAACATTAGCAATCAATACCATTTTTCATGGAACATTAGCATAACAAACTCTTTCATCTCCTGGAAAAGAAAATATAGCCGTTTGGTGCTATGCAAACTCTTTGAACACATAGAAGGATAGATGTAACAACCCAAACCTTAGGACAGTTTGTTAGACCTGCAGAACATAAATTTGAGTTTATCATGAAACATCTGATTTCCGAAGCCTCAGGCTGAACAAGCAAATTCAAGTTTAAAATAACCAATAAGGTTATATAATTATTTGCAACAAATCGGGAATCAATTTGCATAATCACACAATAAGAACTTAAAGCCTCTTAATGACTTTATTTGAAACCTCGAGTGATGAGACAAAATGGAGGTAGCCATAAAAGACCCACCTGCTCCTTTTTGGCGAGAATGTATCTTTTGCCACTGCTATGCCAACTATTTTGCAACCAGTGAAATAAACATGAAACCAACATACATATGTATACACATATATTCATATTAGGTGTTCCATTGAACCAGAATTTCATAATACAGTGCGATTCAACACCAACTCTGTGTTGCCATTACCCACACTTGATGATTCTCCTGTGGCAACAAAATTATGTAACCATTCCAGTGATTCTTTAACCGATTGCACCCTCGTGACTAACATATGCCATCATCACAATGCATCAACCTGAACATGAGCATGACAATATGCTTATTTGTCCAATCACTCTATAGCCCATACAATGCCCGTAGAGTCTATAAATAGTTGATACTAATAACAGAACTTTTTGGGCAAGTCATGCAAATCTGTTCCATCTCCAAACTCGAGATGATCTTTCAGCTACTTGGTAACTACCTTAAATAGCAACTGTGGCCCGATTTCCGAGCCAGTCTAACAAGACAATCTTGGTCCTTATACTGAACCTGTGCAATTCTAACCTGCTTGAAACCCAATATTGTACATTTTACATTTACCGTTCAAAGTAGCTGATAATGTCTCAATCATTTGTACTGTATAACTAAGTATACACCTTACCAAACTGCAAGTGGTCCCTTAATTGTAGAGTAGCACAAGTCCAGTGCATGGAACCTCTGGCCAGCTTTCATGCTGCCAGCAACTTCAGTGAACCGCTACTGCCAAAAAAGACATGGGATGCATTGCTGCCAGAACTATGAAACCTTGCTTGTTCCAATAGCTTGTGCTTCACCCTCCAGGTTACACCTATGGAAAAGTCTTACCTGAATAGAGGATTCGGCAGCCAAATGTAATGTCCCCCTGAGAGCGGTGTTCACTGCATATTGTGTTTGGGATGGTAACTTTCTTGTCAGGCATAGACCTCTGGCACATGCCCCGATCTCTTGGGCATGCTCTATGGCTATACCCTCAGACTCGGCGTTAAACTATACCAATCCCACATGCTCACCTCTTACATGAGGGAGCCATAAAGCAGGCCTGCTACACAGCTCTGCTGACACCATTTCCCATTTAGGCCATTAGCACCAATTTGCAATAGAATAAAAGGTTTACCTAACAACTACTAGAGCAGTAATGAACACTGTTTGTCCATCATCGTGACATTATTAATTTCAGCTGGTGTTAACAATGACCTAGATGGCACTTACTAATCAACCATTTAACAAAATAATTGTTGCACTACTTACACACCTGAATTGCATCTATGCACTTAACAATTAGTCCAACGACTAGAACTGTTTTATACCAACAACTGTTACCAAAGTCTTATTGACTGCAATCTGTTGCCCAGGCCGGCATCATGGCCAATTGAATACCTAAAAGCAAATCCCAACATCCTACAAATCTATTTGATAGGACTTAATCTAACTGGATAGAGGAGCCCAATTTCTCAAATATAGTTTGAGACTAGACAGCGGATTTTAGCACAAGCACGTTTAAACTGTGTATAGTTTTCTTTGAATACTTTTGTCATCATTCTGTTATATTGCCTTATCCTAACAATGCCTCCTCATCCCCCATGATCACTGTGAATGGGAATACCCTACTAAACTGCTATCCCCATAAAGCAGCCCTAACAAGGTACCCCTAGTGCCCATGAAGCAGCCCTGAACAAAGTAGCTGCTGGCCCGGACTTTCCCATAGCCCAGTATTTGCCATAGATTTGGCATTCTCATCAAGCAGCCCTGAGCAAAGGTGCTGCTGGCATAACCTCTCCAATAGGCTAGCCTACCATAACTTGGCATTCCCTTAGAGCAGTCCTGAGCAAAGGTACTGCTGGCACCGCCTCTGCAATAGGCTAGCCTGCCATAGTTTGGTATCCCCATGAGCAGCCCTGAGCAAAGGTGCTGCTGGCACAGCCTCTCCAATAGGCTAGCCTGCCATAGCTTGGCATCCCCATGAGCAGTCCTGAGCAAAGGTACTGCTGGCACAGCCTCTCCATCAGGCGAGCCTACCATAGCTTGGCATCCCCATTAGCAGTCCTAAACAAAGGTACTGCTGACACAGCCTTTCCCATAGGCTGGCACTGCCATAACTTGACATTCCCATGAAGCAGCCCTACCCAAAAGTGCTGCTCTCTAAATTAATTCCTAGAGGTGAAATCTCCCAACTTTCCCAATTGTACTGACTATTTTGTCAGTTGTCCCCATATCCTGGGGATTACTGTAGCTTGAGAACCCCATAGGTGAATTTCCCCTCACCAGGAATCCATATAAATATAATATATATATATAAATAGATACTCACGGTACCCTCATGGCACGCAGGCTAATGATTTATGTGAATTAACCCCATTACCTAGGGACTACTGTGGTCTGGGAACCACACATATACCTGGGTTTCCCCTGCACCGGGAACCCAGCTTAACCGTTTAGGTTAGTTTTAACCCCATGTGCTGGGGACTACTGCGGTCTAGAACCGCATATGCTTGGGTTTCCCCTCCCCGGGAACCCAGGCTGACCGTTCAGGTCCGCTAAGCCCCATCCCCTGGGGACTACTGCGG
The DNA here is from genome assembly GCA_963514005.1 of Raja brachyura. Next base: position 38,608,346 of record OY740784.1, on the reverse strand, counting down.
TCTAAAACCGCACTTATCCTCGGGTTTCCCCTCCACCGGGAACCCAGGCAGACCGTTCAGGTCCGTTAAGCCCCATCCCCTAGGGACTACTGCGGTCTAAAACCGCACTATTCTCGGGTTTCCCCTACCCGGGAACCCAACCTGTGGAGTCACTGACCGCGTTATCAGTGACTCCGATCGCGAACCCGACTTTCCCAGCTCTCCGCTTCCGCGGTCGGACCAGGGTTTCCCCCCCCAAAGCCCTCGGCTGGTTCCCTTGTCGGCTATCGCGAACATCCACTGCAGAAACCCCGGAGGTTCCTGCAGAGACCTAGAACAGGTAAGAAAAATAGCACTTACCTGCAACTTTTTTAGACTTACCATGGAGGAGCTGCGCTGCTCCACAGCTGTCTGCACGAAAAACGTCTGACGCAATGACGCACGAACGGCTGTACGGGGTTCTTCACGTAGTCACTCACGTGACTCCGAAGTAAAATCACCCTCTTCATCCAAATTTCATTTACTCCATGTTCCACTTACAACAAACAGTGGTATCTTTCTTTGTTCAGGAAAATTGAAGCAGAATGTTACTATTTTTGTTTTGTCAGTTCACTGATAGTGCATATTGCCTTATTGTACACCGGTGACATATATACGCCTCTGCACTTTGACCCCATGAATAATGTACATCCAAATTATTGCATAATTTTATGATTAAATATTGAAGCAACTGCTTTGAGATGGATCTTTCACAGAATGGAATAGAAGTGTGGGAGTGCAATCAACCAGCAAGGTTTTCCTACAAGATGTTGCTGCATATATTTTTGACCTGCGATATAACCATCCCTATATATAACAAGATAATGAAAAACAAACAGTTGTGGGGTTTGTACTGTAATGCAATAACAGTACAAACCCTCTTCACAATTTATATCCTTTATTGATATGCTTTAGAAGCAATTTAATGTTTTTTCCAGGATTTACAGACATACGATTGAATTTATATACGAACCTGAAAAAATGCAACTGAACTTTGCAGCATTTTAATATTAATTTATCTGCTGTGAAGATATTACAAACCAAGCAAACAGAATAAACACTTACACTCAGGACTGATAAAGTAACATCGTGCAGTCAGTTTTCTTTACTGGCATCCAACTAATGGAGTGTCAGGAAACTGCTGGTGTCCCTGTCACTACCAGAGGAGATCATTTCGCACATAAGCTATAACAATACAGTTACAGATTAGTTTACTGTCATGTGTACTGAGGTACAGTGAAAAGCTTTTGGTGCGTGTCAGTCAGCGGAAAGACAATACAAAAGCCATTTACAATGTATGGATACATAATAAGGGAATAACGTTTAGTGCAGGGAAAAGCCAGCAAGGTCCAATCAAGGATAGTTCAAGAGTCATCAAGGAGGTAGATAGTAATTCACGATTGCTCTCTGGTTGTGGTAGGATGATTCAGTTGCCTGATAACAGCTGTGAAGAAACTGTCCCTGAATCTGGAGATATGCATTTTCACACTTCTCTACCTTTTGCCTGATGGGAGAGAGGAGAAAAGTGGCCAGGGTGTGACTTGTCCTTGATAATGCTGCTAGCCTTGCCGAGGTATAGATTGTCGTGAGGTATAAATGGTCAATGGATGAGAGGCTGGTTTTTGTGATGGTCTGGCTGTGTCCAGAATTTGCTACAATTTCTAGTGGCCTTGGATGGAACAAATAAGCCTTATAATTGCAAGTCGGCATGGTACAATACATTCCCTAAATGCTGTTCTGTTCTGTCATTTTCCAATTGTCTATGCTGAATTTCATGCTGGTTAATTGTAATTAATTTATTAGCCAAGTATGTAAAAACATACAAAGAATTTGATTTGCCATACAGTCATACCAAAAAAGTAACAAGACACACAACTACTTAAAAATTAACATAAACATCCACAACAGTGCAGTGTGATGGAAGGCAATAACATATTGCCTTCTTCCCTCCTTTTCTCCTGCGGTCGGGGCAGTCGATCCATCTGCAGTCAGCGTGATCAAAGCTCCCGCTGCCAGGGATCAAAGTTCCCGCGATCGGGGCGGTCAAAGCTCCTGCGGTTGGAGCTCCCGAAGTCGATCCGTAACCAAGGGACTGCGTTAAGCCCACAGGCTCCCGCGATTGGAGTTCCCAAAGTCGATCTCAGCAAAGGAACTGCCAGCTCCACGATGTTAGCCTGCAATGTGGACGGAGATACGGAATAATTTGCATCTTTGCCGAGGACAGAGGTTAAAAAAGACACCCAACAGGTCAAGCCGCATCAGTGGAAGGAGAAACTTTTAATGTTTTAACATTTTCCACACAATGCATGGTGGGTGTATGAATCGAGCTGTCAGAGGAAATAATTGAGGCAGGGACTATCCCGACATTTAAAAAACAGGTACATGGATAGGACAGGTTTGGAGGGATATGGCCCAAACACAGGCAGGTGGGACATGTTGGCCGGTATGGACAAGTTCAGCTGAAGGGCCAGTTTCCACACTGTGTGATCCTGTCACTCTATAACTGAAAAAACGTGAAATCAAATTAATTTTAACTTGCAGGTTGTGTGGAGGAGGGATGGATATGAGAACAGGAATGTTTCTTATAGTCCAGGGTTACCAAGGTGACCTAATGCTTCAGAAGTTGTCTATTTACTTTATTGATTTGGGAAGTTAGAGCGCAAGAGAAAACAAACAATGGGACATGTTAAAGCTGTGAAATGCAGGACCGAGCTATTACTGAAACCTGAAACCAAATGTGTGGATGCTGCTTTATACCAAAGACAGACACAAAGTGCTGGAGTTACTCAGCGGGTCAGAGCACATCTCTGGAGGAAAACAATAGGTGACGATTCGGGTCTGGACCCTCCTTCAGATTGACAGAATAGAGTGTTTAGTTTAGTTAAATTTAGAGATACAGCACAGAAACAGGCCCTTCGGCCTATCGAGTCTGCACCGACCAATGATCCCCACACACCAACATTATTCTACACACACTAGCAACAATTTTACATTTCTACCAAGCCAGTTAACCTACAAACCTGTACATCTTTGGAGTGTGGGAGGAAACCAAAGATCTCGGAGAAAACCCACGCAGGTCACGGGGGAACATACAAACTCCGTACAGACAAGCACCCATAGTCTGGATCGAACCAAGGATTCTGGTGCTGCAAGGCAGTAAATCTACTGCTGCACCACCGTGCCACCACTCCAACCGGGTGGAGAGAACCGGAAGTAGGAAAAGGCCAGAACAAATCAGGGCCGCTAACTTTTGTCCAAGGAATGGTGGAGCCCATAATGGTGCATTATTGGATGGGGTAGAGGTAATAGCCGATGCAGGAATGTCAACAGTGGAACTAGTAGGACCACTAGGGTGTGGGTGGGGGGGGCGAGGGAATGCAAGTGGAGAATGATGGAAATGCCCTATACATCATTAGGAAGTGGCTGTGGAGAGACAAAAGCTGAGTTGTCATGGATAACCTTAAAGCAGAAGTGGTGAGTGCTGATATTTGTAGGAAAAGTTTAGTTTAGTTTATGGAAACAGCGCAAAAACAAACCCTTCCTTCCACCGAGTCTGCACCAACCAGCAATCCCCGCACACTAACACTATCCTGCACACAAATTTACAGTTTTTCCTAAGCCAATTCACCTACAAACCTTCGGAGTGTGGGAGGAAACCGAAGGACCAGGGGAAACCCATGCGGTCATAGGGAGAACGTACAAACTCCATACAGACAGCAGCTGTAGTCAGAATCGAACCCGGATCCCTGGCGTTGTATGGCACCAACTCCACATCTGCGACACCATGCTGCCTGAATCCCTAAGGTCAATTTTGGAATTATGACCAAGCAACATAAAGAGAGATAAGAGTGCAAATAAAGCAGCTGGTGACTATTACTAGGTATGTTACAAAACTTACCTTGAACAGCGCTGAAGTTCTGCCGCGCCCCGTGTGCATAACTTTGGCGCCTTTCAGAGCGGGGGCAGGCTTAAAGTGCCGTTTTTCTGCAGACTGGGCAAATCGATCCATGTCGGGCGATTTTGTTGCAGAAGAAAAATCGCTCCGACATTTCATTAATGAAGGTATTTTTAAAGTACGCTAGATTATTTATTATCTAGAGTAATTTAAAAATCACCTTCAAAAGCCGTGAGCGCCGACAAGGGAAGGATTTTGCATAAGGGAGAAAAGGTACACAGTTTATTTTTATATTAAAAGTTGGTTTTTATGGAGGCTTTAATCATATTTTCATGTTGCGAAATGGGGTCCAAAAAAAATGTATGAACCAACAGTATTTTTCCTCCCGACTTCACCGCATACCACAACATTCCAATCCACTGCATTCCACTAAAACCCACTCGCTAATTGCTTTAAATGGCCATTAATTTACAGGCATTAAACACTAAATTCCTTCCATTTAGCCCAGAAATTCATGAAAATGAGATTTAAAAATTATGTTATATTGTGGATTATTGTGTGAATGTTATTTGGACACTTAAGCAATTTTAAAAAAAGTTTATCTTTTCTTAAGAAATGGATAGATGTTTAGATCTACTCATTGAATTTTGTAATTAGCTACAATTAGATAACTAACTAATTATATGCTTTAATTTCAGGTCATCCAAGTAAGATCGTTTCATATTTTTTTCAGAATGCTTCAATCAATAATAACTGAAAATTTCATTGTTCTCTTAATTTTTAAGAAAGTTATGGGCTTTTAACGGTTCTAGATCACAGCTTTTGAGTTAAGTCAATTGAAAGGCAATGGGGAACAAGATGCTAATTTCCGAGTATGAAAATGGTCATAACTTTCTTAATACTGAAGATATGAAAGTGAATAAGGTGTCAAATTAAACTTCTTTTTATGCTTTATCTGATGGGATAAATTGCACACTTGATTTTTAAAATCTCAAAATTTTGTAAACAAATTTTGGCTCAAAATTTTATTACAAAAGTATGGCCTTGAATTTCCAATGATGGGCAAAATAAAGCTGATCTTGGCTTCTGTGCATGTGTTTGCAGTCCAAAGGGAGGCATGCGTTCCTCTTCTAGTTTGAATGAAAACGTATAAAATAACTTGCTGGAAGCTGTGGCCCGAGGCACACTTGACAGAGGATGAAGAATCAGGCAACGATTTTGAAAGGATTTCAGCCAGAGGGGGGTGAGGATCTATTGGCCTGGCTGCCTGTGGAGACTGACACTATTGAAGGCTGAAGATCAAGCTCCGACTAGTTTTAATTTGGACTGAGGAGATTGCCAATACAAAAAAAATCTAGCTGATTTCCAATTAGCTGTATGTAAGAAAGAAGTCTGCTGAAATAAGGGTAGAAAATGTCAGAGATACCCAGCAGGTCAAGCAGCATCTTAGAGAAACATAGAAAATAGGTGCAGGAGGAGGCCATTCGGCCCTTCGAGCCAGCACCGCCATTCATTGTGATCATGGCTGATCGGCCTCAATCAATAACCCGTGCCTGCCTTCTCCCCATATCCCTTGACTCCACTAGCCCTTAGGGTTCTATCTAACTCTCTCTTAAATCCATCCAGTGATTTTGCCTCCACTGCCCTCTGTGGCAGGGAATTCCACAAATTCACAACTTTCTGGGTGAAAACGTTTTTTTCTCACCACAGTCTTAAATGGCCTCCCTTTTGTTCCAATACTGTGGCCCCTGCATATTGAAATCCCCCATCACCACAGTGGCATTAGCCTTGTTACATGCCAGTTTTAACCTGCTGCAAATTACACCCTACATTCGGGCTTCTATTTGGGGGTCTGTAAATAACACCAATTAGTGTCTTCTTGCCTTTACAATTCCTCAACTCAATCCACAGTGACTCTACCTCGCCAGTTCCTATGTCTTCCCTCACAAGGGACTGAATTCCATCCCTCACCAGCAGAGCTACCCCCCGCCCCCCTCCTCTGCCCACCTGCCTGTCCTTTCTATAGGATGTATAACCCTGAATATTAAGTTCCCATGCCCGATCCTCCTGCAGCCACATCTTAGTAATCCTCACAATGTCATATCATCCAGCAAACTCTAACTGAGCCTGAAGCTCATCTACTTTACTTCTTATACTTTGCGAATTCATATACAATATTTTTAATTCCTCCCGCATCTCAGCTTTCACATCGATCCCTAATACACTTGGCCATACTCTCCTATCCCTTTGTGAGCTTTCTTTCCCGTTAAGTCTGGGGTAATTAATTATCCCTTTACTCCCTTTCCCTTTAACTCCGTCCTTGACTATCTCATTTGACCCCCCCCCCCCCCTTCGTTTAAAAACACCTGTGTAGCAGTGACAAACCTCCCTGCCAGAATGCCGGTCCCCCACTTGTTAAGGTGCAACCCGTTCCTTTTGTATAGTTCCCCCTTGCTCCAAAACAGATCCCAGTGGTCTAAGAATCTAAATCCCTGCCCCAGTTCCTCAGCCACACATTCAGGTCCTGTATCTCCCTGTTCCTGCTCGGGCCAGCACGAGAAACTGGAAGCAAACCGGAGATAACCACCCTGGAGGACCTGTATTTCAACACTTTTTCGAGCTCTCGAAAGTCACGCTTCAGAATATTCATCCCCTTCTTTCCAATATCGTTTGTGCCAACATGCACTACCACGTCCGGTTGTTCACCTTCGCCCTTGAGGATTTTCTGCACTCTGTCCGTGACATCCTAGATCCTGGCACCAGGAAGGCAGCACACCATCCTCAAATCCCGTCTGTTGCTGCGGAAACCCCTGTCCGTACCTCTCACAATGGAGTCTCCAACTACCACAGCATTGCCTGACGTCAGCCTCTTTGGCTTTGGCTCAACAGCACTTTTTGCTTTGCAAGCCAGTGCGTTAATGTCTTCTGTCCCAACAGCTTCTAAGTGGATGAACCTGTTCACAAGAGATACAACACCTTTGCATTCCATGTTTCTTTCCATTTCTCACCATCACCCAAATTCTCTCTTCCAGTACCTTAGCTGTAACAATCTCACTGTAGGACTCATTGAGGAATAAATCAGCTTCTCAGACAAACCTGAGGTCATCCACTTGCTTCTCCAGATCCCCAACACAGTCCTTCAGGAGCTGTGCCTGGATGCACTTCTCACATTTGTAGCAGCCAGAGGCACCAGCGGTGTCCTTAACCTCCCACATACTGCAAGCATCACACTGAATCAGTTTGCTTGACATCTCCTTCTCCTCTCCCTCTACAGTGTTTAGTGTGGCAGCCTCCTCACCGAAGACTCTCAAGCTAAAGACTCACACTTACCTCACAAGGCCGCTCCCTCAGAGCAGCCTTGCTTATATTGACTGATAAATTGCCTAATTTACCAATTAACAAACCAAATTCCTCAGTTTAAACTGTTTTTCCCCTGTGACTTACTTACCTTTCCCATGGGCTTCACTCAATCAGCTCTTCTCCCTGTTCCCTTTGTTGCTGCTTGTCCAAGATCCACGTAAGCTCTGGGCTAACTCTGGCTGCTTTTTGGGCTCTTTTTAAACGGTTTTCCCCCTCTGACTCATCTGTGACTCACCTTTCCCATGGACGTCAGCCAATCAGCTCTTCTCCCTGCTTCTCTTTGTTGCTGATTGTCCAAGGTCCACATAAGCTGTGGGCTAGCTCTGGGCTAACTGGCTGCTTTTTGGTACTCTTTTTAAACAGGTTTTCCTCCTCTGACTCACCTCTGACTCACCATTCCCACAGGCTTCAGCCAATCAACTCTTGTCCCTGTTTCTCTTTGTTGCTGCTTGTCCAAGATCCACCTAAGCTCTGGGCTAGCTCTGGGCTGTGAACAGTCATCAGTGGAAGGAGAAAAGTTTAATGTTTTAACTTTTTCATACAGAGAGTGGTGGGTGTATGAATCGAGCTGTCAGAGCAGGTAGTTGAGGCAGGGGCTATCCCGACGTTTAAGAAACAGTTAAACAGTACATGGATAGGACAGGTTTGATGGGATATGGGCCAAACACAGGCAGGTGGGACTAGTGTAACTGGGACATGTTGGCCGGTGTGGGAAAGTTTAGCCGATGGGCCTGTTTCCACGCTGTATCACTCTATGACTCCATAACTCTATGACTGAAAAAATGTGTAATCTAATTAATTTTAAATTGCAGGAATTGAGGAGGAGAGATGGATAGGAGAAGGGGTGTGGCGCCACCTGGTGGTCAAGCCACTTGCTAATCGAACCCTTATCACCAGAACTGGAATGGTCACGTGACTGCTTTTGGGAAGAAGAGACCGTCAACAGTTAAGGGGTGTATCCTACAACAACAGCAGAAAGCTTGAGATCACGAGTCAACAACCTTGCTCAACAATGACAACAATGACTTTATGTTAGAGTGCACCAAAGACCTTGATGACGTCCGCCTGCTCCTCGCCGGTTAGGATTTCCGCTGGCTGGGGATACTGTTGACCTGTGGCTGGCCCCGCAGCAGAAAGGAGCCTCGGTCGGTCGTGAGTCGGCTGTAACGAGATGGACTCCATGGCCCACAGCCGGGATGGCCCATAACCAGAGTGCCGACCCACAGCCGCCGCTTTCCTGTTTTCACCGAGGAAGCGGCAGCGTGGCCGGTCTCGAGTGACACTGGCGAAGGGACGTGGTGCTACTACCTCCAGCGGTGGTTTTGAGGCCCGGCGAGGCTGACTGACCTGCAATCATCCAGGAAATGCCTCACCTGGCCACCAGTAATGGCTGCCCCGGCCCGCTAACAACATCGCCTCCAACATGTTGGAGACACCTACTGCCGGAGCGCCTACTGCGCCTGCGGTCCCACAGTCTCGACCCATGGCCGGGGTGCCCACAGACCCACAGCAGGAGCTGCCCTCGACCATGCTGGCACACCTTCCGGATGAAAATGGGCTCACTCTCTTCTGTGTCACCGTCCCACCCACTTCCGCCATCAAGGATTGCCTGTATGTCTACCCAACGTGTCTTTTGTGCTCGACATGGGTGGCTCGTCTTCAGACCGCTCATTTGGGGCACTGTTCAGCCCATACAGGTGGTCCAACCTCGCCGCTCTCAACTTTGCCGGTTGTTTTTCCGGGCGTGGGTGTTGTGTTTATGTGTTCAGGCCGCTGTGTTTGAGTTATGAGTTTCGCCTTTCTGCTCGGTTTCATTCCTCAGGTTCTGGGGAGGGGGTGGGGGGGGTGGTCATGTGGCGCCACCTGGTGGTCAAGCCATTGATCAAACCCGTGTCACCAGAACGAGAGCAGTCACATGACTGCGTTTGGCGGGAAGAGTACGTTAGGGGGTGTGTCCTACAACAACAGCAGAAACTTAGCTTGAGATCAGCGGCAACAATGACTTAATGTTAGAGTGTACCAAACTCGCATGTATGCCAAACCTGTAATGTCTTAATAAAAACAATGTTTGTACATGACGTTTGGACTCTCTACAGGGAATGTTTCTGATAGTCCAGCGATACCAAGGTGACCTAATGTTTAAGGAGTTGTCTATTTATTTTATCGATGTGGGAAGTTAGAGAGAAAGAGAAAACAATCAATGAGACAGGTTAAAGCTGTGAAAAGCAGGACCGAGCTGTTACTGATACCTGAAACCAAATGGAAAATGTGTGGAAAGGAACTGCAGATGCTGGTTTATACCCAAAAATAAATACAAAGTGCTGGAGTGGCTCAGCGGGCCAGGCAGCATCTCTGGAGAAAAAGGTGGGGTGACATTTCTGGTTGGAATCCTTCAGACTGAATGTAGAGAGGAGGGAATTAGAGATAGGAAAAGGCCAGAACAAATTAGGGCTGGCAACAGGTGACCAAGGAAGCCCACTATGGCCCATTGTTGGCTGGGGAAGAGGTGATTACGAAGGCATACAAGGATGCGAACAGTGGAAGTAGTAGGACAACTAGGCTGGGGGAGGGAGGGAGAGATGGAATGCAAAGGGAGAATGCTGGAAATGCTTACCTGTATCCACCTATCACTTGCTAGGCTTTGTCCTGCCTCCTCCTCTCTTCCAGCTTTCTCTCTCTCTCCCCCCACCACCACAATGAGACACAGACAGTGGAAAGTAATGCCAGCCAAAGTATATCCTCAGCTCAATCACTACTAAAAAGTGCTTGGATCCAATGTTCATAAGTTCATAAATGATAGGAGCAGAATTAGGCTATTTGGCCCATCACATCTACTTTGCCATTCGATCATGGCTGATCTATCTCTCCCTCCTAACCCCATTCTCCTGCCTTCTCCCCATTCTCCTGCCTGACACACGTACTAATGTAATGTTGGTGGAGCAAGAGATCGAGTGCATGTCTGACCACTGGTGGGTTCCATCCTCTGTGCAGTATTAGGCAGGTGCAAAAGTCCAGATCACACTGTCATATCTATTGCAGCTAGCTTGAGGTTCACTGCAGGGAAGAAACCTGGCAAGTCAACAGCACACTTATTGCTAATTAATTAAATGAGTTTGAATTTAATACATCCTTCAGGGATTTGTGAATTCATGGATTACCTTAATTAGTTATATTACACTGAGAATCTATAATATGGAACAGCAGCTTTATTTCATGAACATTTGTGTATTTGAAGAATGGAGTTTTTTTTCAAAGAATGATGGGGCTAGCAGTGCATCCTTGTCTCAAATTGCACAAGTTATTGAACACTGTAGCTTTGGCCTTGCCTACATATTGAGCACAAATGTACTTTCTCTGTTGGCTTGTCCACTGCAGATCCAGTGGTAGCATTTTAATAGCTTGTTCACTGTGGGTGATGCCAAATGGTAAAGGATATGTTTCTTGGAGTCATACAGTGTGGACACAGGCCCTTTGTCCAATTTACCCACACTAACCAACATGCCCCATCTGTACTAGTCCCACCTGCTTGGATTTGGTCAATATCCCTCTGAATCTAGCCTAAACTGTTCACGATACTTTAAATGTGGCCTTAGCAATATCTTGTACTTCACTTGGAGGAAGATTGGGATCTGAAAGGGCCTGTCCCACTTGGGCGTCATTTGCGTGTAATTTATGCGACATCATTTACGCGTGAATGATGTCGCATAAGTTACGCGTGATGTGTGTGTGGTGACGTAGGCAGTGACGCACGGTTGTGCGCGGCGCCCCAGGATTTTGGGATGTTAAAAATCTTCGCGGGCCATCTGCGTGATGCACAAATGACGCCCAAGTGGGACATGCCCTGAAGTGTGAGGTTCAGTCAGTGCATCCACTGGGTGGAGTGGGGAAGTAGAGATCATCTTGGTGGGCAGGGTGAAAATCAGGTACTGGGCAAGTCAGGATCAACAATACGAAATTGGTAGAAGATTCTCAACAAGAGGTTAGTAGGGAATGTAAGTGGGTCGACGTGCCAGGCCTTGCATCAGCAGGGGCATGTCCATATTAGGTTGTATTATAGTAGGTCCCACATTTCTATAAAAATGGCCACTGTCATTTTTAGGATGTCCATCAGTCACATTTTTGGAGGAAATAAGCTTATTATTTCATAAATTATAGGACCAGTCTCTGTCTACCCCATGACAGTGGGAGGAGTTGTACAGTTTGATAGCCACAGGGAAGAAGGATCGCATGTGTTTTTCTGTCCTACAGGAGATATAAAGCATTTGAACATTTATTTCAAATGAGTATGTTGAGCATGAGGCTTCTCAATTGTATTATGCCATGTGATAACTTCTGAAACTGTTATTAGGCAACTGAAATGTTCTCTCACGAACTAGAGAGCGGTATTGCCCTCACATCTACCCCATTCGAGACTATCTTTAATTAGACTTTACCGAACTTTATCTTCCACTAAATGTCATGTTGTTTATCTGTGGACAGCTTGATTATACCTTCGATTTTCCAGTAACTGCCGTTCCTTCTTAAACATTGATTATAATCATGTATAGTCTTTTCACTGACTGGATAGCATACAAAAAAAAGCTTTTCACTGTACCTTGGTACACCTGACAATAATAAACTAAACTCTTAAAACACTTGAAGACATTAAAAGACTGAATAAAATTATCGTATTAGTCTTCTAAAATGCTATTTTTTTCTAGACAAATTGAATTTTGGTATTCTAATTTTTTATAAATATTTTATAAATATTTTATAAAATTCCAACATTCATCCCAACATATAGATCTGTAAAAAGATGTTGATGAGCAATAAAAACTAAGTTTAAAATATTGGCCATTGCAATTTCTTATCCATTTTATTGTCTATTCTATAGTTCAAATTTACTATGAAGTGAATACCTACTGTGCAGTGAATACATTTTGCACATAGGGCAGCAGGGTGGCATTGCGGTAGAGTTGCTGCCTTACAGCGCTTGCAGTGCCGGAGACCCGGGTTTGATCCCAACCATGGGTGCTCTCTGTAAGATTTATCTTACCCCCATGACTGCATGGGTCTTCTCTGAGATCTTCAGTTTCCTCCCACATTTCAAAGATGTGCAGGTTCGTAGATTAATTGGCTTTGGTATAAATATAAATTGTTCCTAGTGTGTGTACAGTGTTAATGTGCGGGGATTGCTGGTCAGTGCAGACTCGGTGGGTTGAAAGGCTGATTTTCCCTGCTGTATCTAAACTAAATTAAAGTTGTCAAGTAGTAGAAAGTATGCACAATTTTGTGTATTCAAGATCTGTGCCTCAAAAGTACCTGACCCAAAATATTATCAAGCCATCTTCAGGCATTATCTTGTTAACTGGTTGAGGCAGGTCTCCTGTTCAAGCGAATTCAGAGCCCAATCCTTGCTTTAGTCCCCCTCACAGCGAAGAGTGTACAATGAGCACACACCTCTGTCCATCATTCTTCAGTAGCAGTCGATTCCATGCATATTTTCCTAAGGAGTCTGGAAGAGCAGATGTGCTCCTTCCAGTTTCACGGCTGGTGAAATCTGAAACTTCAGAAAGTGAATCACTCAACTGTCCTTTGGGTGGTTTTGCCAGTAATTTAAGAAGCAATCAAACATTCCACTTAGTTGTTGGGGGAACAGCATTTGTTATTGGAACTATTCCATCAGCATTGTATACCAAGAGGGTAGAAACCTTGTTTCAATCCCTGGAATTGTTTGCTTAAGTAACGCAGTTAGTTATGAGATGTTAGAAGATATGACATCAGGTGTGTCTGTGCAGTGGTTGCAGATTCTTCCTGTGTGGTCTTTCTCCAGATGCTCCAGTTTGCTCACACATCCCAAAGACGCAGTGCTAGATTAATAGGTTACTTTATATTTAGCGTGATTAATGGCCATAATGAGTCAAAGGGGAATTAATGAGGCTGTGTGTGAAAGAAGAAGTTGCAAGGTTATTAGGAATAAGGATAGGGTGAATGGGGGAATGGAACTAATCACATGGTTCCCTTGGGGGCTGGCATGCAGCAATGGGGCAAATGGCCTCTTTCTATCCCATTCCATTTAGAAGACAAGAGAAAGTGAAAAAAAAGGATGTCACATTGAGGTAGTGAACATTTTGTAAGGAAATACTAAAATTAGAGCACATGGTATTGGGGGTAGGGTGTTGACATGGATAGGAAATTGGATGGCAGACTGGAAGCAAAGAGTAGGAGTGAAAGGGTCCTTTTCAGAATGGCAGGAAGTGGCGAGTGGAGTGCTGCAAGGTTCGGTGTTTGGGCCGCAACTGTTTACCATATATATTACTGATTTGGAAGAGGGATTTAGGAGCAGCACTAGCAAGTTTGCGGATGACACAAAGCTGGGTGGCAGTGTGAACTGTGAAGAGGATGTTAGGAGGTTACAGGGTGACCTGGACAGGTTGAGTGAGTGGGCAGATGCGTGGCAGATGCAGTATAATATAGATTAATGTGAGGTTATCCACTTTGGCGGCAAAAACAAGGAGGCAGATTATTATCTCAATGGGGTTAGGTTAGGTAAGGGGGAGGTGCAGCGAGACCTGGGCGTCCTTGTACACCGGTCACTGAAAGTTGGCTTACAGGTACAGCAGGCAGTGAAGAAAGCTAATGGAATGTTGGCCTTCATAACAAGAGGATTTCAGTATAGGAGTAAAGAGGTTCTTCTGCAGTTGTATAGGGCTCTTGTGAGACCTCATCTGGAGTATTGTGTACAGTTTTGGTCTCCTAATTTGAGGAAGGACATCCTTGAGATTGAGGCAGTGCGGCGTAGGTTCACGAGATTGATCCCTGGGATGGCGGGACTGTCATATGAGGAAAGATTGAAAAGACTAGGCTTGTATTCACTGGAGTTTAGAAGGATGAGGGGGTATCTTATAGAAAGATATAAAATTATAAAACGACTGGACAAGCTAGATGCAGGAAAAATGTTGGGCGAGTCCAGAACCAGGGGCCACAGTCTTAGAATAAAGGGGAGGTCATTTAAGACTGAGGTGAGAAAAAACCTTTTCACCCAGAGTTGTGAATTTATGGAATTTCCTGCCACAGAGGGCCAAGTCACTGGATGGATTTAAGAGAGAGTTAGATAGAGCTCTAGGGGCTAGTCGAGTCAAGGGATATGGGGAGAAGGCAGGCACGGTTTATTGATAGGGGATGATCAGCCATGATTATAATGAATGGCGGTGCTGGCTCGGGGCCAAATGGCCTCCTCCTGCACCTATTTTCTATTTTTCTATGAAATTATGATATAACTTGTACCGAAATTGGTATTATATGAGTGTACTCTATAATGTATTAGCAAATATAATTAATGAAGGGGGCAGTGCAGTGGTGCAGTGGTCGAGTTGCTGCCTTGCAGCACCAGAGACCCAGGCTTGATCTTGCCTTCTGGTGCTGGCTGTACGAAGTTTGTACGTTCTCTTTGTGACTGTGTGGGATTTCTCCAGGTGCTCCAGTTTCCTCGCACATCCCAAAGACGTGCAACATGCATGTTTATATGTTAATTGGCTTCTAGTGTGTGGGATAAAACTAGTGTACGGGTGATCACTGGTTGGTGTGGACTTGGTGGGACAAATGACCAGTTTCCGCGCTGTATCTTTATAACCTAAAAACTAGAAAAAGTATGTTTAAGGAAGAAATACTAGTTAGAAAAGGCTGGGAGTGAGGAGGTTTGCATGAAATTGTTAACGTTAATAATAAATAATTGGTAGGTCCTAATTGTTTGCTACATTCTGTGGTCTTTTTTCAATATGGGACATGACCACATAGGGGACAGCACCATTGAGTAACAGAATGAATCAGGAATGGCAATTAGTAGTAAAAAACACAGGTCCTAAGCCGCTGAAATGTTCATAGCGAATTACACTTTTGGAAAATAAATCACCCAGTTTCCCATTAGAGAGCTGACATTGTCTGTTACCTGGCAACTATAGGTAGTCTCAGGGCTCTATTGAAATTTAAAGCTAATCTCAGAATTTATGTTTAATTCATTTTTAGAGGTAGACAGGTGGAATAAGATGGTGATGGATGTTTAAAGAAAAAAATGAACCAAAGTTTATTTTTCAGCTATTTAATTTTACTTTGAGAATATGTCGCTCATTTGTTTTTAATATTTGTAAAGATTTTCTCCTTCTTTTATGTTACTTAACAAAGTCAAGGTGGCGCAGTGGCCAACAGTACGAGATCACATGAATTGATGTGAAGACAAAGTGGGGAGAGGAAATGCAAAAGAATTCCAGTCTCCACATGGTTAAGTGATGCTGAGCTAGAAGCTCAAACTGTGCACCGAGCACAGTTTTCTTTATTTTCTTTGTGGTCGCTTAAATGTGAAGGACAGTATAGGTTAGCCTTGACAAATAACGTGCGGTGTTTATATAGACCATCTTTGCAGAATTCAATAAGAGTGCATTGAAGTCTGGGTTCCTTTTATATTATTAAATGTCAGAAGCCATTGAAAAATTTCCCCCTTAGCTTTTACCAGTAAAATGAACTGTTGGACATTGCTCATTCTTCCTCATGCTTTTGGTGGCGACGCGTGGGTGTAGCGTACAGTGCCATTCCTGAATGGAGAATACAAGGTTTTTAATTCAGTCTCTGGCATACTGACAAGGGCAATGAGGGATGGGCAAGCATGTTCTTAATTTCTTATTGAAATGCTACAATGCTTATTTACCCAGAGAATTTAGTCTTTAGAGATACAGCACGGAGCACGGAAACAGGCCCTTCGGCCCATCAAGTCCATGTCGACCAGTGACCACCCCACACACTAGCATTATCCCACACACTAGGGACAATTCACAATTTACTTACCAAAGCCAATTAATTTACAAACCTGCATGTCTTTTAAATGTAGGAGGATATCAGAGCACCCTAAGAAAAACCATGATAAAAGTTTAAAATATCTCATCTGTTGTCATAAGTCACACTCGTCCAATCTTTCAAGGCTATCTGGTGCCAAAAATAGAATAGAGTTCCCTAGAGAATCATAGAGTCATACAGCGTGGAAACAGGCCCTTCGGCCCAATTTACCCACACCGACCAATATATCCCATCTCCACTAGTCCCAACTGCCTGCATTTGGCCCTTACCGCTCTACAGCTAAACCATCCATGTACCTGTCTGAATGTTTCTGAAAAGTTGGGATAGTACCTGTCTCAACTACCTCCTCCGGCAGATTGTTCCATAAATCCACCACCTTCTGTGTGAAATGTTACCCCTCAGGTTCCTATTAAATCTATGGCCTCTGGTTCTCATGAGGATCTAGGTAAAGTTCTATACCAGTCATGAGACTAGAATTCTTTGTGCCAGAGCTACAAAGACAGAATCATTGTGTAGAGAAACATAGAAACACTGACTTAGATGTTAGATCTACAGGTAACTCAAAGATTATGGGGAACAGCCAGGATCTACTTACTTATTATGCAGGTCCCCAAGGTCAAGAATGACTTGTTTTTCAATTCGGTTCTTAGGATTGGATAAAAAAGAGAGACAGCGTCAATGCAGGGAATAGACAAATGACGTGTTGATTAGGGACTTTTCTTCAGACTGATAGAATAGGAGAGGGAAAGCTGGAAAAGAGAGGCGTGGTAGAGCAAAGCCTGGCAAGTGATAGATGGACACAGATGTGTGTTGGTGGGGGGGGGGGGGGGGGGGGTGTGGAATGTCCAACTTTCCATTACCATTACTGATGGAGTGATCTTACGCAGACACAAAAAAATGGATCTTCTAGTCATTATTTCCAGCTTAATTGGTTCTTTATTGAAGTCGTTTTACAAACAAGAAAATGAACATACTAGATTCTCTTTATCCTTATACAAATTATAGCTGCCCATTCTTACTATCTGGGAAGGACTGTTTTCTCTCCAAATCCCGTGACTGGTCTGATGTGGTCAGTCCCTCTCCCTCTATCATAAATGTCATGCCGATCTAGGTATCAAATGCCCACCGCCAAGCATTCAAAATAATACTGCTAAAAATATCTCAACAAAATAATATAATATGCTAATATAGCAACATTCATTTTCTCCATAAAGGTGAGATGTTCCATAGCATTGCAACAACCTCTAAGAAAAAGCTAGAATGCTTTCACATACAATAAAATGCTTTCACATCCTCTGGCTTGATCACTGACCAAGCAAAAGGCTTGGCAATCTTATGTTCATTCCCAAAATATTCTTTAAGCAGAGCTTTTGCCTTTTGAAGCAAATGTCGGCAACTGTGGACTAGCACCTTTGAATACTCGCTTGTGTATTGCTCTAGAAAATGCCAACAATCACTCTTATCAGTAGTTCTTCTTTCCACTCCTTTCTCAAATGCCGTAATGAAAAGTTCATACTGCATACGGTCACCATCATAAACAGGAATGTCTCTTGGTGATAGAGAGATTTTGTTGAGCCAGAAGAGTAGTAATCTCATTCTGCTTCTTCATTAATTTACAGATGTCACGTTGGTTTCCATCATTCAATGCAGGAAGGGTAGTATTTACATGCCCCTACATACCCCTGCTCATATGAGCTCTAACAGGTGGTCTGAGAGCTGTTTGGTTTGGTTTAACAACCTGTTGCACATGATCAGACAAATATTCATCTACTTCTAGATTTAATTTAACGGATGTTTCCCTTTGAGCAGCTCCATTTCTCACATAGGAGCTCCTCCCGTGAGATACTCTAGAGCTGCTTCTTGACCCCATGACATCAAGTGCATTAAACCTTGCATCAATTGTCCCCAGCTCCATCTATAGTTCCAACTATCCCATCTCTCTTTTAAAATAATTCTCTTGTGCCTCAAGCTCAAGCTCAAGCTTGGCATTGGTTGCTGCCAGGCTGTCTCTCTTTTCCATTGCTCCTTTTGTGCCTCAAGCTTGTGCTTTTTCTCATGGTGGCAGCCCGTTCCAAGAGAACAGCCCTATCTGCCTGAACTTCAATACGAGCAGAGAGCCTTGAAGATGCACATGAAGAATTAGATTTGTAGCTTGTTCTTCTTTTTGAGATATTTGAAATACTGTCTTCAGGTTCAATTTCTTCTGATACCACAACACTTTGTTGTATGGCACTTTCAACTATAGAGTGCATAGTTTGCTGTCCAACTTAATATAACCACCTTCCTACATTTTGTTTAAAACCATTAAAGATTCCATTCTTTCTTGAAACCGCTGATTTTGCCTTTCAAGCTCCCTTTCAGGCATTGGTATCTCCAGCAATGACGTGGTATTTTCTGACTTCATAACAGTGCTCACTTAATTGAACCAGGTTAGATTGTACTTCCTTTGCTTTTTCATCTGATTTCATGAGCTTCGTCAGCTTTCCAATTAACTTGTCAGCTTGTTTACATATTGTGTTGCTTGACATGACATTTTTCCATGACCAACACCTGGCCTTTGTTGGTGAGTTTATTGGTTCTTCTTTCTTTTCCAGAATCCTGTTCCACATCTCCCTCTTGTGGTTGAGCCTTAGACATACTGGCTCACTACACCTTTAAGACGTGTTGACGTAATGCGTATGCAGCCAGACTGGAATTCAAAACAACCAAGCGGAAATTCAAAACAACAGATAGCGTTGTGATTCTCAAGGTCACTTCTCAAATCTCCATATGGAGCCATTCCAATATAGCTTCTCCTATAGTAGCTGTTCCAATAAAGCTTTATGCAGTTGGTTCAGCCGTAGGTACTCACGCTGTCCCTGCTCATTGGGTTCTGAAGTTTCCAATTGTCATTCTTCTGATAGCACAGGAGTCGACCTTGTCAAGTTGACGGCATCAGGCAGATCCTTTGTTCCAAGTTTTCAAGCTCTAGTTTCACTCATAGAGATCAGTTCTTACTTTAATGTAATGGCAATTTCAAACTTTTCCAATGTCCAACTTTCCGTTGCCATTACTACACAGGTGGTGGGAGTGATCTTATGCAGACAAGAAAACATGAATCTTCCAATCCTTATTTATTGGTTCTTTATTGAAGTATTATTACAAACACAAAAATGAACATACCTCTTTATTCTTATACAAATTGTAGCTTTCCGTTCTTACTATCTGGTAAGAACTGTTTTCTCTCCAAATCCCGTGGCTGTTCTGATCTGGTCATTCCCTCTCTCTCTATCATATGCATCATGCCCATCTACGTATCAAAAGCCCACCCAAAACGTTCAAAATAATACTGCTAGTGATATCTAGACAAAATAATATAATATGCTAACAATAACTAGCCTAAGCATGAATAGCTCCAGCAAGCAGATAGGTGGAGTAAATGACAGAGTTCCAAGAGAGACAAGTGGGTGTTAGATATGGAAAGTGGAGGACGAGCAAAAAGTAAACTTGGAGGGGGATGGGGAGGGAAGCGGAGGATATTGGATTTTAGGGTTGGATATGAGCATATGGAGGAGGGGAAGGAGCAGGGAAACTAGGGTGGGGGGGGGGGGGGGGGAGATGCTTGGAGAATCGTGTGCACACCGGAATGGTGGGGGAAAAGAAAGGGGAGTATTACTTGAAATTGGAAAATTAACTTTGGATTGTATGCCACCCAAGCGGAACACGAGGTGCCGTTCTCCCACTTTGCATGTGGCCTCACTCTGTCAATGAGGAGGCCAAGGACATAAAGGCCTATTGAGGAATGGGGAAGGAAATGAAAGTGTCAGTAACTGTAATCCTGGGTCTCTGGCGCTGCAAGACAACAACTCTTCCACTGCACCACTGTGCACTCTTCTTGGCCATCTTTCATTGTTCTGGAATAGCGTTGAGGTGCCTCAAATGCTGAAGACCTTCTGGTGAATATACTGCCACAATGCAGTTAACTTTTTGTTGCATGTAGGAAAACACCCAGGTCCCTCAGAACTCCAACTAATCTCACCATTTAAAAATATTTGTCTCTTCTCGTTCTACCAACATTAATGTCCTCTCAATTTTCCATGGCAAATTTCATCTGTTGTTGCCTAATCACTCAGCCTTTTAGATTTTTTAGAACTTACTACTTTCAAAGCCACTGAACTTGCATTTGACTTGATTGTATTTATGTATGGAATATTTGATCAGTTTGGATAGCATGCCAAACAATGCTTTTCACTGTACCTTGGTGCACGTGACAAGGTCAGGTCGGGGGGAGTGCCCCCTGCCACGGGTACAATGTAATCCCGTGCTCCTTGCTACATGGTCGGTTAGTCGGTGACTAAACCGTCTCCCACACCTGGTTTGCCAGGTGAGAAGGGGGCTGTAGACCCGCAGCAGGACCAAAAACAAGTCCTGTCAAAGGGCGGATGAGTTTCTAGCAAGCCAACGGCCATCCACACTTTAGGAGAAGTTGCGATCACTGTCGTATGTAGCATTTTAAGGAATGATGATCAACAGAAAAATCCTATACTTCCAGCGGTGGAAGTCCGCAGGAACTGGAGGACAGAGATGTGTGATGCATCTGTCACCGTTCCATGATAGAATGATAAATTGCTGGAATAAATCAGCTGGATAAAAAGGATCGGAAATCTTTTGGGTCGGAATCCTTCTTCTGACCCTTCTAGGTTGCCTTTCTAGGTTGAGTGGGACTTGTCAAGCAGTTTATATAAACCCCAAGGTCTTTTGGCTTTAACTTTACATTGTATTTCCATGGCTTCCTGCTGCCAGTTGTTTTGTGTCTGGGAAGCATGATGACTCCAATGGATAGCTTCCTTTCTTTCACAAAGACCATTATGGTAGAAAACATCACAGTCCATTTCCATCTTTATCTGCCACAGAACGCTGTTGAGGCCAAGTCGATGGATATTTTCACAGTAGAGATAGATAGATTTTGGCTTAGTACGGGTGTCAGGTGTTATGGGGAGAAGGCAGGAAAATGGAGAGGGAATGATAGATCAGCCATGGATTGAATGGCAGAGTAGACAATGGGCCAAATGGCCTAATTCTGCTCCTATCAATTATGAACTTCTGCAATCTTCATTATTTCCCTGGTTTAGTTGCTGTACAAATATTATTCACAATGCAGGTTCCCTGAGAAAGAAAACATGTTCCCAATGTTGGGGGAGTCCAGAACCAAAGGCCACAGTTTAAGAATAAGGGGTAGGCCATTTAGAACGGAGATGAGGATAAACCTTTTCACCCAGAGAGTTGTGAATCTGTGGAATTCTCTGCCTCAGAAGGCAGTGGATCCCAATTCTCTGGATTCTTTCAAGAGTGAGTTGAATAGAGCTCTTAAAGATAGCAGAGTCAAGTGATATGGGGAGAAGGCAGGAACGGGGTACTGATTGTGAATGATCAGCCATGAATGTGGGTGCTGACTCAAAGGGCCGAATGGCATACTTTTGCACCTGTTATCTATTGAGAAGGAAGGAAAATAGGGCTGAGAGGAAACAAAATGTAAGCCATGATCGAATGACGTAGCAGACTCGATGGGCCGGATGGCCTAAGTCTGCAGAAAGATTTAACATGAATGTAAGACGCATATTTTTCACATAAATGTTTGTGAAGGGGCGAAGGCATTAAAATAAATTGAATACTTATGTCCAGACCTGAAATGTTACCTTTCTATGTCCTCTAGAGATGTTGCCTGGCCCATTGAGTTACTCCGGTACTTGTGTTGATATCATGAACATTGGCTAGCTTTTACCATGGTTTAAAAATAAATATGACAATACCTAAATGCTGTGGGCAGCATGGAGGCGCAGCGGTAGAGTTGCTGCCTTACTGCGTTTGCAGAGCCAGAAACCCGGGTTCGATCCAGACTATGGGTGCTGTCTGTGCGGAGTTTGTACCTTCTCCCCATGACCGCATGGATTTGAGATCCATGCGGTCTTCAGTTGAAATCTTCAGTTTCCTCCCACACTCCAAAGATGTACAAGTTTGTAGGGTAATTGGCTTGGGTTTGTATACTTGGTATAAGTGTAAATTGTTTCTAGTGTGTATCGGCTTTTGTTGATGTGCATGGATTGCTGGTTGGCGCATACTTGGTGGGCCGAAGGGCCTGTATCCGCGCTAAACTAAACTAAATGGGCAAAAGTTGTGAAAATTCTCTGTATTTGTTTTTTACATTTTTAATATATAATATTTGCTTTATTTTTGAGTTAGAGTGATCTCTAGTGGTCAAATTTGGTTGTCAAGTTTAAAACAGGCTGTCCAAGAGGCTTTCCTCCAGTATGTCTGTGGAGTCATCAATGATGGGTGAAGTATCAGCTATTGCTCCAGAAATTCTTGGGGTGTAAATTACAATGTGATTTTATGGGTTAGCAATCAGATGCAACAGTAACAGAGATAGCTAGTTTATGGAGATTGCACAATCCATGTGAGAGTTTGCCTGGCCAAATATGGAATTTGAGCTGGTATTCGCCTCGCAATGCATTAAACTCAGCTACGTGCTTTTGGCTATTAATAGTGAAATGAAACAAACAATTACCGTAGTTTTCAGTAGGACTGAGCCAAGTCAATTCTACTGAAGGTCACTGGCAACATCTTCAAAAGTCATGCCAGGAAAATGCAGTGACACCCACGATAGGCCAGTCTAAAATTAAAAAAAACTCAAAGAAACTATGTTCTGCCTGATTATGCATTTTATTCTCCTTTGTTGTGCCAATTGAAAGGCAGGCTTTATATCATGGATTTGTGCTCAGCTCGAGCTTGAAATTTTAATTGGTGCCTTAAATCAACGGCAGCCAGTCTTAGTTTAGTTTAGTTTAGAGATACAGCAGGGAAATAGGCTCTTTGGCCCACCGAGTCCATGCCGCCCAGCGATCCCGTTACACTAGCACACATGACACACTGGGAACAATTTATCACTTTTTACAGAAGCCAATTAACCTACAAACCTTTGGAGTGTGGGAGGAAACCGGAGCACCTGAAGAAAACCCATGTGGTCACTGGGGGACAAACTCTGTACAGACAGCATTCGTAGTCAGGATCGAACCCGGGTCTCTGGCACTGTAAGGCAGCAATTCTACTGCTGGGCCACCGTGCCACTCAGTTCAAGGTGTCTTTGATGAAAGGATAGTTGCCTTCATTTTAGAGTGTACTGGAATGGCAAATTAGAGGACCACTGTTACGTCACCCTGCATCGATGAAAACTCATCTACTACCAAAGGCCATCAGAGTCATTTGTAATTCAATGGACATTGCATAGGTAGCAAGTCAGAGATTCAAATAGCATCTAAACAAGTCGTTCATTCCAAGTCCTTGTCGTGCCAACCTAGATGCCCCATCTAAACTAATCCCATTTTCACTCATACTTGGCCCGGGGTGGGAGATGGCAACCTTCACATGGTCGGCCCTGTTTTGACGAATGCAATCAACCTGGTGTGCACAATCAAATAAGATCAAATAGAACAAGTTGTCGTACAACTTTAGGACGTGTAGGCCATACGCAAGAAGACAATACTTGGCCCATATCCCATGTACCTGTACAAGTGTCTTTTAAATGCTGTTGTAGTAACTCTCTCAACTACTTCCTCTGGCAGCTCGTTCCATAAACCCACCATCCTCTGTGTGAAAATGCTCTTTGGCCCAACTTGCCCAAGCTGACCTCCATGCCTCTCAGGTATGTATTAAATCTTGCCCGTCTCACCTTAAGCATACGTCCTTTTGTTTTTAATTCCCCTACCCTGGGTAAAAGACTGTGCAAATTCACCCCATCTATTTCCCTCACAGGCGATCAAATCACACCTCACATTTGCCTGTGATAAGATCACAGACAAATGTGAGGTGTTGCATTTTGGGGCGCCTAACAGGACCTACACGGTAGAGCTCTGGGGAGTATTGTAGAGCAGAGAGATTTAGGAGTGCAGGTACATAGTTTGCTGAAAGTAGCACCACAGGTAGGTAGGGTGGTCAAAAAGGATTTTGTCACATTGGCCTTCAACAGGTAGTGCCATTGTTAACCTGTGCCGATCCAGATAAAATATCTTCAATTCCGTATTGCTGAACAAGTACAGAACCACGCCATTGAATTTCAAGGCAAGTATTCTTAGTATTGATATTTAGTTGCTGTACTTTGCAATTTTACACATTGTCTCAATGCTTCTAATGTACCCTTTCTCTTCTCTCGACTGAAATTCAAGGTCATTCATTCATCATCTCAGCAATCAACTGTTCGAATGATCTCTTCGCTGGTCTCCACTCTCACCAAAAGTTGCAGGTTAACTTGGAATACTGTGGGGTCAAGGAAAGAGCGTTCACGTTGCGGCCCTGTTTCCACCAATCGTTCCACCCCCACGCACAAGAAGCCCAAGAAGTGCAAGACAGACACCATTGTGTACGTATGTTGCAAAACTTACCTTTAGCGGCGCTGCAGTTCTGCCGCTCCCCGTGTGCGCGACTTTGGCGCCTTTCAGAGGGGGGCGGGCTTAAAGTGACGTTTTTTGACAGACTGGGATAATCGATGAATGTCGGGCGATTTCTTTTCGGAAGAAAAATCGCTCCGACATTTCATCAATGAAGGTATTTTTAAATTACTCTAAATTATTTGTTAACTAGAGTAATTTAAAAAATCACCTTCAAAAGCCGTGAGCACAGACAACGGGAAGGATTTTCCGTAGGGGAGAAAAAAAGGTAAATAGTTTATTTTTATATTAAAAGTTGGTTTTTCGGGAGGCTTTAATAATATTTTTATGTTGCGAAATGGGGTCCCAAAAAATGTATGAACTAACAGTATTTTTCCTGCCCACTTCACCGCTAACCGCAATGTTCCAATCCACCGCATTCCACTAAAACCCACTCGCTAGTTGATTTAAATGGCCATTAATTTACAGGTATTAAACACTAAATTCCTTCCATTTGGCCCAGAAATTCATGAAAATGAGATTTAAAAATTATGTTATATTGTGGATGATTGTGTGAATGTTATTTGGACACTTAGGCAATTTTAAAAAAGTTTATCTTTTCTTAAGAAATGGATAGATGTTTAGATCTACTCATTGAATTTTTTAAGTAGCTACAATTAGATAACTAACTAATTATATGCTTTAATTTCAGGTAATCCAAGTAAGATTGTTTAATATTTGTTTCAGAATGCTTCAATCTATAATAACTGAAAATTTCATTGAGTTCTCTTAATTTCTAAGAAAGTTATGGGCTTTTAACTTTTCCAGATCACAGCTTTTGAGTTAAGTCAATTGAAAGGCAATGGGGAGCAAGATGCTAATTTCCGAGTGTGAAAATGGCCATAACTTTCTCAATACTGAAGATATGAAAGTAAATTAGGTGTCAAATTACTTTTTATGCTTTATCTGATGGGATAAATTGCAGACTTGATTTTTTAAATCTCAAAATTTTGTAACATTGCTACATTGTGCAGATGCGGAGAAGTGTGTTCAGTTCTGGGTGAACAACTTCTAATCTTGTATGTGGACTTGATAAGAAGAAGAAGATGGAATAGTGTAACCTCTGTCTTATTTTAGTTTTGATTAGTTCAGTTCAATTTAGTTTTGTTTACAACGTGGAAACGAGCTCTTCGGCCCACCGGATCCGTGCCAACCAATGATCCCTGAACATTAACACTATTTTACACACTAGGAACAAATTTACAATTGTACTAAGCCAATTAGCCTACAAACCTGTAGCTCTTTGGTGTGTAGGAGGAAACTGGAGCACCCGGAGAAAACCCACGCAGGTCATAGGGAGAACGTACAGACTCCAGACAGACAGCACCCGTAGTCAGGATCTGGGTCTCTAGTGCTGTAAGACAGCAACTCTGCTGCTGCGCTACCGTGTTTCTCTTGCAACAATGCTTTGAATGATCATGTCCATATTCAAATCACTCTACAACAATTCCCCATACCTGTAACCTCATCCTGCAACATACATGCAGTCACTCCCGTGGCACTGGCCTTCGCTATTAGCAGCCGGTCAGCCTTTCCTCCTTTCTTTTGAAACTCTTCCAAAGTCTAACTCTTGTCAATTCCTATCCTCCCTTGAAAATCCTTCTTTGAATCTCTATTTCCTTTGACCATCGCAATTCCTATTTTTTCCCTTCCTGCTTGCCGCTCCCTGGTTATTTTGCCTTTAGGCAGAAGTAATTTTGCAGTGCGTTTGCACAACTTCATTCAACCTTATTTGTATTTCATTAAAAGTACCCATT
The DNA here is from genome assembly GCA_963514005.1 of Raja brachyura. The sequence goes on along the minus strand of OY740784.1, from coordinate 38,582,031 downwards.
TTTCACAACTATGAGCATGAGCATGCTCGGCAATATTTCAGGTTACAAGAGAAAGAAGCAGAGGCCCACAACGGTCCACAATGGCATAATTGTTCCTCTGGATGAATGGAGTTTTCTCTGAGCCCAGCCCTGCAATCTCAGAATTATCAATATCTCTGCTGCCACCTCTTGACCTCTCCACATCCACATCCATTGTCATGCCCTCCACAACTGGTGTGTATAATTGTTTAGGGTACCTGAGATGAGATGACAACGATCAATGCCAATGGCCAAAGTGACTCATCTGGATCTAACACACGTTCTCTGACTGAACATTGTGGCCTTTCTTTATATACCTGGAGAAAAATTGATCAGCTGCCTTATAACATTGCATCCATCTTTCCTGGCATCTTTTCAATAGTCACAAAAAGCTGCACAAGCTGCTGCATTTTAATGTCTCTTTAAAGGGCAACTAATAGCTTCTTTATCAGCTTATAGCTTATTATGGGACCTATTTATTATACACCATTTTTCCCAATATCGTATCTCGTGACATTGCTGTGGATCGAGTCACAGCTTCCTGTAATGTATAAATATAATGAAACTCTTAACTCCATTAGTATCCAATATTTCCATGTGACAGCACTTTGAAGGCTCTCATCATTTGTGGCAGTAAAAGAGAGCAGTTTAGTTTAGTTTATTTAGAGATAGAGTGCGGAAACAGACCCTTCGGCCCACTGAGTCCGCACCCACCAGCGATCCCTGCACATTAACACTATCCTACACACACTAGGGACAATTTACACATACACCAAGCCAATTAACCTACAATCCTGTACATCTTTGGAGTGTGGGGGGAAACCAAAGATCTCGGAGAAAATCCAGGTGGTCACGGGGAGAATGTACAAACTTCGTACAGACAGCACCCGTAGTTGGGATTGAACCCAAGTCTCCGGCACTGTAAGGCAGCAACTCCACTGTTATGCCACCGTGCCGCCCTGTACATGAGGTTTATTCTATTGGCTTTTCTGGGATACAGTGAGAAAGGAACTTGGCACTCACATCATCAACATCTATATCCTCTGTTGATATGTTACTGTGGTTGATTGATTCAGCTCTTGCTCACAATGGGGTCAACAGTCAAATTGGGAATAAGCATAGAAGGTGCCATTAACTACCCAACTATTGTCATCGAATTATAGTCATGCAGTGTGGAAACAGTTCTTTGGCCCTACTTGCCCATCCTGACCTACAGTATATGTCCCATCTATACTAGTCCCACGTGCCTGCCTGCCTTTGGCCCATATCCCTCTAAACCTGTCCTATCCATGTAGCTATCTAAATGTCTCTTAAATATTGCGATAGTACATTCTTCAACTATCTCCTCTGGCAACTAGTTCCATACACCTTTTGTGTAGAATGACTAGCGTGAGCGGGGTGCGGGGGGGGGGGGGGGGGGGGGTCGAAGAGAGGGAAATGCAGGAATGAAATCGCTGTTCACACCTCTTGGTTGTAAGCTGCCCAAGCCCATATTTGTGTGGATTGGACTTTCTCCACATATGTCAGGTATGTATCAATATTATTGTTGTACAGCAACTGATTATCCAGTCAATATGATATGGCTACAGTAATTGTCCCATTCTATTGTGAAACACCTTACCCCTGACTATAACCTGACACTTTCATTGTTCAACATGGTTATTTCATTAGGCTGGTGGCTTATTTTGCAATGCATCTAATACTGCTCAGTCACTCAATGAGTATAGAAACACCAGAATAATTTTGTGCCATGTGTGTGGCCCAGGGAATCCACTATATTGATTCTGATCTGCACAATTTTATAAAATATAACCCAGGGATGAAACTTGCCATAATTTTAATGATTTAAATCAAACATTAATGAATAGACAATTCAATTGACAGCTTTACATTTTTGTCAGGACACTGCAGCTGAAGAAATGTTTTTTTTTGCAAACTGTGCAATGGCTTCATTGGCAGTTCAGATCGATGGTATAACTCGCAGGCAATGTGAACTGATCTTTAAAAATTGAGAAAGTACATCAACTTACTGTAGTTAGTCAAAGTGATTTAGTATCTAAAATCATATTTATACAGTCATACAGCAGAGCTCAACTTGCCCATATCGGGCAAGATGCTAAATCTAAGCTAGACCCATTTGCTTGTGTTTGATCCATATCCTCTGAACCTTTCCTATCCATGTTAATGTCTAAATATATTTTAAATGGTGCTATTGTGCCTGCATCAACTACTTCCTCGCTCAGCTTGTTCCATATATCCACCGCCCACTGTATGAAATGGTTGCTCTCAGGTTCCTATTTTTGGGTCAGGACCAGGTTTAAACCTGTCCTGAAACATTACCTGGTCATTCCCTACACAGATGCTGCCTAACCCACTGAGTTCCTCCAGCACTTTGTGTTTTGGTGAAGAAACACAGAATGGCTTTATCAGTGTTCTCTTTGTAGTGCTGTGCAGATGCTGATTTTGTTGCTTTCAGAGTGGAATTCACTATTAATGGTTTGCAAGTTTACACCAGGCACGCTGCATAGTCAAACATAACCAACTTTAGCATGCAGTTCTTAAAGGTACGTACAATACCAGTGACATTCTTTTAACTGCATTCTTTTAACTGCAATGAAGAAAGCTAATGGAATGTTGGCCTTCATAACAAGAGGATTTCAGTACAGGAGTAAAGAGGTTCTTCTGCAGTTGTATAGGGCTCTGGTGAGACCACACCTGGAGTATTGTGTACCGTTTTGGTCTCCTAATTTGAGGAAGGACATCCTTGTGATTGAGGCAGTGCATCGTAGGTTGACGAGATTGATCCCTGGGATGGCGGGAATGTCATATGAGGAAAGATTGAAAAGACTAGGCTTGTATTCAATGGAGTTTAGAAGGATGAGGGGGTATCTTATAGAAACATATAAAATTATAAAAAGACTGGACAAGCTAGATGCAGGAAAAATGTTCCCAATGTTGGGTGAGCCCAGAACCAGTGGCCACAATCTTAGAATAAAGGGGAGGTCATTTAAGACAGAGCTGAGAAAAAACTTTTTTACCCAGAGATTTATGGAATTCCCTGCCACAGAGGCAGTGGAGGCCAAATCACTGGATGGATTTAAGAGAGAGTTGGATAGAGCTCTAAGGGCTAATGGAGTCAATGGATATGGGGAGAAGGCAGGCACGGGTTATTGATAGCGGACGATCAGCCATGATCATAATGAATGGCGGTGCTGGCTTGAAGGGCCGAATGGCCTCCTCCTGCACCTACTTTCTATGTTTCTATGTTTCTATGTTTCTAACTGCAGAGGATCATTGTAAACCTGCTCTGTGGGAAGTGAGGATATTATGCTGTTATCAGGGAACTGGAACATCTTATTCAGGGGTCCTGAACTTCTACCTATTTCACTAGAGATCCTCGGACAATCTTTAATCGGACTTTACTGGACTTTATCTACCACTATTGTTATTCCCTTTATCGTATATCTGTATACTGTGGATGTCTCGCTTGTGCTGACTGGTTAGTATGCAACAAAAGCTTTTCACTGTACCTTGTTGCACCCAACACTAAAATAAATTATTAAACTGAATTTAACTAAACTAAACTAATCTAAACTAAATCGTACTTAAATCCTTGCAGAGACCTTCCTGGCAACTTCCTGCCGGAAGTATGGATGATCTTGAATGCGTGCAGTTTCGGAAAGCCTGCAATGCCATCAGTCTCCCTAAGCACTCTGCATGCTCTTTTGTAGTTAAGGAATAGAAGGCAAGTCTCCAACCTATGGGTATGGAGTTTGGATGATTTCATAATGCAGCAGGGAGCAAAACACTGCGGGATGTGGCAGAGATCAGCAGTACCAGCCTGGAATGGTTCTGAGTCTTGGAAGCTGAGATTGCCCATAACCCTGCTTTCCATGGCCAAATCAATCACAGCACAGATGTTAGGTTATATGTGCGTCATATATGGTCACAGGTCTTAAAGGGGACAAATGATGGAATTTGAGTTCTTGTCTGTTAAATAGAACTTAGAAGAGCACAACATGGGAACAGGCCTTTGGTCCACAATGTCCGTACAAAGCATAAGTTCATTAGTTCATTAGTTACAGGAACATAATTCGGCCATTTGGCCCATCAAGTCTACTCCGCCGTTCAATTATGGATGATTTATTTTTCTCACTAAAACCCTATTCTCCTAGCTTCTCTCCATAAACTTTGAAGCACTTACTATTGAATCTCCGATTTAAAAATACCCAATGACTTGCCGTCCACAGCCATCTGTGGCAAAGACCTTCTACAGATTCGCCCCCCTCTGACCAAAGAAACGTTTCCTAATCTCTTTCGTAAGGTACACTAAACCAAGCGGGACCAAGTCCCGTCCCCTCAACGCACGGTTGCGGGGGGTGGGGGGGGGGGGGGGGAAGGGTGGGGGTGGCCTGCTGCGTCACACACACACTAACCACCCCCACACACACCCACACACTAACTACCGCCCTCCCCCCCACACACACACTAACCACCCCCCTTGATATTATACTAATATTATTAATTCGCTCCTTTTACCCCCATCCCCATCCTATCTACTCACGCATAGCCCCCTACTCGGGCACCCGGGGGGGGGGGGGGGGGGTAGAGAGAGAGGGCAGAGGGGAGGGGGCAGACACTGAGAGGGGCAGAGACAGAGAGGCAGAGGGAGAGCAGGGCAGAAACAGAGAAAGAGGGGCAGAGACAGAGAGAGAAGGGCAGAGACAGAGAGAGAGGGGGAGAGAGAGAGGTGGGGGGAGAAACTGGGGGAGAGAGGGGGGAGTGGGCAAACGTCTTCAGTCGACAGGGTGACATTTGAACAACGGGGGGAGGAGGGAAGTGACATCAGTCGTAGTGCGAGCAGACGGCAGGGAGATCCATTGTCACGTCATCAGCAAAAGAAAACAGGCATTTTGAATTCAAAGTTGGATTGGATTTGTGAAGATTTTTATTAATAACTCAAGAAATAAAGCACAGAATTTTCTGGTAAACTGATTTTGGAGTCCGGTGGGTAAATCTCCACACACGCACACGCGCACACACACACGCGCACACACACGCGCGCACACACACACACACACACACACACACACACACACACACACACACACACACACACACACACACACACACACACACACACACACACACACACACACACACACACACACACACACACACACACACACACACACACACACAGAGTTTTATAGTTATATAATAAGGATTGTTTTATTCTGAGGATGATGCCAAGGCAAATTCTGATCCTTCTGCACATAGCCCTTAATTCCATTCCCTGCAAATACATTGCCTGTCTAAAAGTCTATTGAATGCAACTATCATATCTGACCACCACCAACCCCTGCAACACGTTCCAGGCACTCGATCTTCTGCGTATCTCTTAATTTCAGGGGAAGCAGGGTTCGTAAACTCTGTTTGTTCAATGAATAAATAAGAACTGTAAATTTTCACACATGAGGTTGCAAATCTCACTGCAGATGAATACTGCATGAGGCAATACTGTTAACATCATTTATTAGTGGTTTATAGCAGAAAATAGGGTGCCAGGAAGAACAAAATCTTGCCAGATATTAAGGAAATTTAATATTTCCCCATGGGTGCAAACACACATGGAAATTAGGTTAAAAATGGATCTACCTTCAGTTAACCTCATTTTTAAAGAAACAGCACTTTTCTTCATAGGTTCATGAGTTCTAAACCAGAATTAGACTCCAAGAACTAACCTTAACATATGATGAGCGTTTGACAGCACTGGGCCGATATTCGCTTGAGTTTAGAAGAATGAGGGGGGACCTCATTGAAATGTACAGAATAGTGAAAGACTTTAATAGAGTGGATGGGGAGAGGATGTTTCCACTAGTGGGAGAGTCTAGGACAAGAGGTCATAGCCTCAAAATTAAAGGACGTTCTTTAAGAAGGAGGTGAGGAGAAATTTATTTAGTTCTAGGGTAGTGAATGTGTGGAATTCTTTGCCACATAAGGCTGTGGAGGCAAAGTCAGTGGATATATTTAAGGCAGAGATAGATAAATTCTTGATTAGTAAGGGTGTCAGAGGCTATGGGAGAAGGCAGGAGAATAGGTTTAGGTGGGAGAGATAGATCAGCCATGATCGAATGGCAGAATAGACTTGATGGGCCGAATGGCCTAATTCTACTATCACATGATTTTATGATCTTATGAATTAGACCATTCGGCCCACCAAGTCTATTCCACCATTCAATCATGACTCATCTATCTTTGTCTCTCAAATCCATTCTCCCACCTTTTCCACATGACCTCTGACACTCGTGCTAATCAAGAATCTGTCAATCTGCTCCTTAAAAATATTCATTGACTTGGCCTCCACAGCCGTGTGTGGCAAAGAATTCCACAGATTTACCACCCTCTGACTAAAGAAATTTCTCCTCATTGCCTTTCTAAAGGTACGTCCTTTTATTCTGAGTATGGCCTCTGGACCTAGTATAGATGAATTTCTAATCCATAATATTTAATTAGCATTTGTCTGTGGCATCATTTTAGCCCAATATTTCACCCATTGATTAGTAGGAAGGACATGCCTCTCAGGAATGTTTGCCTGCAAACTACTGAAAAAACCATGAAGAGATGAACAGCAAATATGTTTTGCATAAATTATGTTAAGGATGATTTCGTACCAAACCCAGACTCAGGAATCAGTCTTATAGTGCAGATTCTATTCAGACAATTCCATTGTGGTTCCTTGTATCATCCACTAAACACTGTTCGTTTTTTTCCCTCCATCCTTTGTTACTTAATCCACTCATCTACCAATCAACACACCAGCGTTGTGCGGTCAGCGGAGGCAGAGCCTCACCTGTCATAGTCCCAGTGAAAATAGCTGTTAAGAAAAGTAAAGAAAAATAACAATAAAATAAAATAAATATAAAGATTTTTCCACTGATCTGTTATAAACGTCATTTCTATATGAATCTAATCATTTTTTATAGTCAAAATCGCCAAATTTGCGCAGCTCCACTGCAAATATGGGGAGAGATGAGAGGTGAGGCAGTGGCGAGCTGAGCATCCCCTCTGATTGCACAACCCCTCAGAAACTGCATGGAGCGCGGGCAATAAGCGTGTGCCTGTTACTATCTCTATGTTTGTCACCAATATAATGTTTGTAAACCCCTTCAATACATGTCCTCACCTATAGTCCAGGTAACGTATTTCACATATAAATGTATTAAATTTGTGCTCTCTGGTCTCATATAAAACTGGAATGAAAAAGCATGAGGGGAGGCAGTGATCACATCTGCCTCACAAGGGGGTGTGTCTTGAGCCCAGTGGAGGAGGGGGTGTGTCTTGAGCCCAGTGAGCGTCAATTACCTAGGCTCAGCCCACGTAATTGACGCTGCCTCGCTCTCCCTCCACGTTAGCTAGCTTTAGCAACGGCGGCGCAGTACTGGATTCCACCGCAGGTGCCGCTGACATTCCAGCCATGGGCGGCGTTGACCTTAACATCGCGGGGGTCGCCAGCGTTGAATCTAGGCGCAGCTCGGCCTGTGGACTTTGTAAGCCGCGGTATCCGGTAGGGAAGTGGGTGATTTGGAGGCTCTGGGCCATAGCGGTGCCTTCCCTCACAGTGGGAAACGTTTATTTCGCTGTGGGGGGATGTTTTTATGTTGATAATAGCCAGTGCCTCCCCAGCCATTGACCTCACCGCACGACACTGCAACCCATACAGTTCAGTTTAGTTTATTGTCATGTGTACTGAGGTACAGTGAAAAGCTTTTGTTGTGTGCAGTCCGCAGAAAGACAATACATGATTATGATTGATCCATTTACAGTGTATAGATACATGTTAAGGGAATAACGTTTAGTGCAAGGTAAAGCAAGCAAAGTCCAATCAAGTATAGTCCGAGGGTCATTGAAGAGTGTAGTTCAGCACTGCTTTCTGGTTGTGGTAGGATGATTCAGTTGCCTGATAACAGCTGGGAAGAAACTGTCCCTGAATCTGGTGGTGTGTATTTTCACTCTTCTATACCTGATAGGAGAGGGGAGAAGAGGAAGTAGCCAGGGTGTGACTTAAGGGCCTGTCCCACCAGCATGCGACTCTATGCGATTAGCGCGACCTAACGTGGTCGCTTGAGCCGTCCGGCGTCGTGGGGCCGGTCCCACTTCGATCGCCGGAGCCGTGCGAAATTGTGCCGAGTTCGTCCCGAGTTCGTCCCGACACCGCGCGGGGCTCCGAAAAACTGACTATGTCCAAAAATTCCGCGCGGCAACGGCTTGTCGGCTCGCAGTCGCCTCGACGTTTACAAACCGCCCCGACATCATGCCTCCGTGAACCCATCTGTAGGTGCCTCCGTGACCCTCTATGTGTGTGGCTCCGTGGCCCTGTGTGTGTGTGCCTCGGTGCCCCTCTCTGAGTGCCCCTCTCTGTCCTGGCGAACTTACCTTAGACTTCGCTCCAAGTTCACCTCACTTTGCGCCGCGTTGCGCCACTCACTCGACCTCTGCGCGGCCCCTACTGCCGGTTTGGTTGCGCTTCCCGCATGCAGGCGCATGCTGGTGGGAACGGCCCTGTACAGGGGATCACCCGACCTCCGCGTGGCCCCCGCTTCTAGTTTGATCGCGTTCATCGCATGGAGTTGCATGCTGGTGGGACAGGCCCTTTATCCTTGATTATGCTGCTGGCCTTGCCAGGGCAGATGAAGTATAAATAGAGTCAATAGAAGGGAGGCTGCTTAGTGTGATGGTCTGGGCGGCATCCACAATTCGCTGCAATTTCTTGCGGTTTTGGGTGGAGCTATTCCCAAACCAAGTTGTGATGCATCCCCCCGCCAGTATGAACCTATCACTTGGCAGACTTTGACTCACTCCATCACTCTTTTCTAGCTTTATCTCCTCATTCAAATCAGTTTGAGGAAGGGTCTCGACCTGAAACATCATCTCTCCATTTGCTGCCTGACCCGCTGAGTTCCTCCAGCACTTTGTTTTTTTCCTCCATATTCCAGCATATACAGATACATATTGTCCGCAGATAAAACATTTCTTTAATTTACTTATATTCTCATAGGACCTAGAATGAGAGCATAGAACAGTGCAGCACAAAAACTGACCTTTCGGCCCATAATGTATACGCTGAACACAATGCCAAGACCACCTCTTTACCTGCCTGCACATAATCCATATCCTTCCAATCCCTGCCTATCTAGTATGTACCTATCCAAAAGTCTCCAAAATGCTATTATCGCATCTGCCTCTGTTAATATCAGACATTTTGAGGTACTTGATAAAATGGAGGATGTCTGATAAAAAGATCTGTAAAACCTGCTTGGCATCTTTTACAAAAAGCTGCCGGACCATGAGGTATGGATGGGTCCAGAAAGTATATGGCCTGGGAAAAGTTGAATAGAGGTTGATGTCCAGATGGCCTGCAGTTGTTAATATGTATGTATGAGATTTTGCAGAATGAGCTAGGTCCTGTTGCAAATGCGTGCTTGGGATTGGTTGGGGAAATGGTGGAATACAATTACGTTGCAGAGTCTTCCCGCTGCTAATTGTGATTGGTCCTGGAGAGGGGTCTCACCAAAGATGTTTTCTTTACCTGGGGATAATGTTTCTTTGCTTAACAGAAATGTTTCCCCCTAAGTGCTTTGACAATAGACAATAGGTGCAGGAGTAGGCCATTTGGCCCTTCGAGCCAGCACCGCCATTCAATGTAATCATGGCTGATCCACCCCAATCAGTATCCCGTTCCTGCCTTCTCCCCATATCCTCTAACTCCACTATCTTTAAGTGCCCTATCTAGCTCTCTCTTGAAAGTATCCAGGGAATTGGCCTCCTCCACCCTATGAGGCAGATAATCCCACAGACTCACAACTCGCTGTGAGACAAAGTGTTTCCTCATCTCCGTTCTAAATGGCTTACCCCTTATTCTTAAACTGTGGTACCTGGTTCTGGACTCCCCCAACATCGGGAACATGTTTCCTGCCTCTAGCGGGTCCAAACCCTTAATAATCTTATATGTCTTTATGTTGAAACTATGTTATTTGCTATTGTATGATTTGGTTAGGGAACTGTCATTCAATGTATTTTGCAGCCCGTATCGGTAATTGGCTTGAAGGCGTTGCCCCCCCCCCCCCCCCCATGTATTTTCGCACCAAGGGTCTGTAAGGGTATAAAAGAGTGGGGAGTGCATTGGGGAGGGCCAATCTTCTGGGGTGTGTGTTCCATTTGCGTGAGGCTGTTGGAATCGAGTGAGTAGAGACATGGATCCGTCCCGCGGTATTGTAATAGGTATTGTATTGGCATTGGTATTGTGCACGATAAAAGAGAGTTGGATTTCCAGTGCTCGTATTCAGTGTTTGCCTGAACCAGACCAAGGGGAGTAAGTTTAGGACCGGAATTACACTTCCACCACCTCCCCCCAAAAGCACAATCCCAGCACCCAGCATCCTCTGTGTAAACAATGTGCACTGCACATCTCCTTCAAACTTTGCACCTCTCACCATAAAGCTGTGCCCTCTAGCATTTGACATTTTCACCCTGGGAAAAAGTGTCTGACTGCTGCCCTATTTATACCCCTATCTACTCGATTTATGCTTTGATACCCTATCTATTTCTCTAACATAAATAATAACCAATCGCCGGTTATAGAGAGAGGAAAGAGAGGACTCTGTGAGAGCCCTGACAATGATCTTTGCATCCTCTCTAGACAAGGGTGATTTTATAGATGACTGGAGGGTAGCTCATGCTGAAGACACAAAAGGCTGGAGTATTCGGCAGGTCAAGCAGCATCTCTGGAGAAAAGGAACAGGTGACATTTCGGGTGGAGACCCTTCTTCAAACTGGCTAATGCTAATGCTGGTCCTTTATTTAAGAAGAGAAGTCGAGAGAATTATAGGCTGGTAAGCCTCACATCAGTGGTAGGGAAGCTACTTGGGAAGATTTTTTGGAAGAGTATTAACTCCCATTTGAAAGGGAATGTGTTAATTAGAGTCAGTCAGTGTGGCTTTGTACACGGCAAGTTGTGCCTTACTGAATTGATCGGATTTTGTCTACATCGGTTTTAATAGAGCATTTGATAAAGTCCCCCATGGTAGAATTATCAAAAGATTAAGGTGATGATTAAGAAGAAGATTGAGCCTTACAGTCAGGAAGTCGTGATGCAGTTTTATAGGACTTTGGTTGGGCCACATTTGGAGCATTACAGGAAGGATGTGGAGGCTTTGGAAAGGGTGCAGATGGGGTTTACCAAAATGATGCCTGGATTAGGGGCTACTGGCTACACGCAAAGGTTGGACAGACTTGGATTGTGTTCTCTAGAATGACAGAGGTTACTGGGAGATCTGATAGAATAATATCAAATTATGAGTGGCATCAATAGGATAGACATACGGAACCTTTTTACCCAGGAAGGTAAAGTTAAATATCAGAGGTGATAGTATTATGATGAGAGGAGAAAGGTTTAATGGAGTTGTGCGGGGCAACTTCTTTACACAAGAGTGGTGAGTGTGCAAACTGTACAGCCAGCGTTAGAGTTTGAGGCGGATATGTTAGTGGCATTTCAAAGACTGTCCGATAGACATATGGAAATGCAGGGATTGACGGAATATGGATTACGGGCAGGGCGATAAGAGCATCATATTTGGCACAGACATTGTGGCCCGAAGGACCTGTTCTTGCGCCGTGCCATTCTATGTTATTTATTATATATTCTATTAAGAAACAGGGCAGCACTGTGGCATTGCGATAAAACTGCTGCCTGACAACGCCAGAGAGCCAAATACGGGTGCTGTCTCTCCAGAGTTTGTACGTTCTCCCCATGACCTGCGTGGATTTTCTTCGAGATCTTCAGTTTCTGCCCAAACTCCAAAGACATACAGGTATGTAGGTTAATTGACGTTTTTTTTTAATGTCCCTTGTGTGTGTAGGATAGTGTTAGTGTGCAGGGTTTGCTCGTCGGTGTGGACTCCGTAGGCCGAAGGGCCTCTTTCCACGTTGTATCTCTAAATTAAACAAAAGTAAACTAAACCCGGGTTCAATCCTGACTGCTGGTGCTGACTGTACAGAGTTTATATGTTTTCCTGTGACTGCATGGGTTTTCTCTGGGTTCTCCCGTTTCCTCTAACACTCCAAAGACGCACAGGTTTGTAGGTTACACAAAAAGCTGGAGAAACTCAGCGGGTGCAGCAGCATCTAAGGAGCAATGGAGATAGGCGACGTTTCGGGTTGAGACCCTTCTTCAGAAGGGGTCTGAAGAAGGGTCTCGACCTGAAACATCGCCTATCTCCTTTGCTCCTTAGATGCTGCTGCACCCGCTGAGTTTCTCCAGCTTTTTGTGTAACCCTCGATTCTCCAGCATCTGCAGTTCCTTCTTTAACAGGTTTGTAGGTTAGCTGGCTTCGGTAAAATTGTTAATTGTCCCTGGTGTGTAGGATAGTGTTAGAGTACGGGGTGATCACTGGTCGGCGTGGACTTGATGAGATGAAGAACCTGTTTCTGCACTGTATATCTATAGACTAAAGTCTAAAACGTTCCTTCACACATTCCTAGGAAAGACCACGACCATCCTCACTGAGAGGGCTACTATGCCACCCAGTATTTTCTGTCCTAAAGCCAAGTAGCTATCCATATCATCAGTGATCCCTTTACACTATGGGCCTTTATTGTATTTGTCAAATGTGTGTCAAAAATCATTACAAACATCTGCTGCCTCCCCTTCTCTGTTACCTCATCACAAAATTCAATCCAGTTAGTCAAATGCAATTTGTCTTTAACTAATCCATAATAAATCTCCTTCATTAACTCAAAATTCTCCAAGTGCCTCTTAATTATTTCATGATTAGTAATTCTAAAACACTACCCTGCTCATCAGGATAACCTGCCTATGCAGCAGTGGCCTGACATGTCCTTGCAACCCTATTGGTTTCAAATATGTAATGCGTTACGCATTTTTCAGCTTACATTTATTTATATATAATAGACCTTAAAGCAGCTGCAGGACCTTGCTAATCTATTAATCATATTCCAATGAGAGCAAAATGTTAACTTCACACTACGGATACGGCACGCAAACAGGCCCTTTGGCCCACCGAGTACCGGTCGTCCAGCAATTCCAATACACTAGCACTATCCTACACACTGGGGACAATTTACATGTTTTACCGAAGCCAAGTAACCTACAAACCTGTACATCATACAGTTACAGTTTGTCACATGTACCGAGGAACAGTTAAATGCCTTTTGTTGTATGCTAACCAGTCAGCAGAAAGACAATACATGAATTTTTAGTGTATTAGTGTAGAATTTAAAAAAAATGAATTTACTTAATTTTGATTGGAATTAAATAAGATAACAAAAGGATGTGCAGATGTGACAATTGGCATATCTCGTTGACCAGGTGCACAGGAAGATCATTGGAATTTTGCAAAATGAGTTTCAGACGCATTATCTCTTGTCTGGGAATGGGTAGCATGGTGAATAAGGCACACAAATTAAGACATAGATAAAGAAGCCTGTTTCTCCATGGAAAGTTAATTAATGCAAGATCACAATAGTTAACCCTGTAATGTCGGTGACTGTAGTGATCAAAAACAGAGCAGCAATAGCTGGGTAGATCACCCCCCCCCCCCCCCCCCCCCACTGGTAGTAGCACAGGAAACGCTACAGTAAATGGGGAATTATGATTGGCTCAGAGAGAGGGAAATGACGCGGTCTGCTTGAAAGATGAGATGGAATAATGTTAAGATGCCCTTGTATTATGTTTGACTTGTATTAACCATCCGTTGTTGAATGATTAACATAAACAAAAAGTATATTATGACTAATTAAATAATTAATACCCATGCAATAGATAGTAATAACAGGAATACATGTAGCCAAAGATGAAGTATATTTTTGTACAGTTGAATCTAACAAAAAAAAGTTGTATGTCAGCTAATTCTGCTGCAAAAGCAGAGAACCAGTGAGCAGTTAACTGCCACCATCTGTCCATGATATCATGCAATAAAGTCTCTTGAAGCAAACCTCGACGTCTCCGTATTTCCTTTGAATTCCTCTGTCAATTTCCTCGACAGAATCTAGCGTACTCGGCAGGATCCCAATTGTAAGGGATTCAAACGAATACTAGTGGGAAATAAAAGGAATAAAATCAAAAAGTCTTCGCTGAAAGCTGGAAGGGGGACAGAGGGGAATCCCAGAGAAGGTATAGTCCCAGCAGCCGGTGACTTGCACTGAGCCCAGATGATTATTAGGTTGAGGCAAGAATGTGGAGAAGAGAAGCGAAAGCATCGGTGCCGAATTACGCGCTGAGAAATTGAAGAGGGACTTCGAGACTCGTGGACGGAGTAAAACCGGCGCACGCAAACTGTAAATAGTATATTATAAGAAACTATATGATAATAGATGTCAGAATAACATTTAGACAGTATATAGATACATGATAATAGAATAACGTTTAGAGTGTGGGAAGAAACCGGCGCACCCGAAGAAAACCCACGCAGGTCACGGGGAGAACGTGCAAACTCCGTACAGACAGCATCCATAGTCAGATTCAAACCAGGGTCTCTGGAGCCATAGGGCAGCAACTCTACTGATGCACCCCTTGATCTTCAACATTACTGCTAAATTCAATAAATTCTAACAGCCGTTCACTGGCTGCATATTTCTTCAGGATGCTATTATCAAGTATGGCTAGCACCTGTCAAAAATAATAAGATTAAACGAGAACTTACCATGTTTGAAGTTTGATCTTAATTTTATGAGGCGTTATGATGAGTGATTATGTGAAGAAGTCCCGCCAGAACGCATGCGTGTCAATCGTCAAAGCAGCGATGTGAAATCACAGATAACAGTAATTGAAGTGATATAGTAAGATTAGAAACTTAGAACTACCAGATGACCTTCATGATAAGAGGGTTGGGAGCGGTGGGCCCGTAATCGCTCATCGTAACGCCTCATAAAATAAAGATCAAACTTCAAACTTGGTAAGTTCTCATTTAATCTTACTATTTTACTTCGGAGTCACGTGAGTGATTCCGTGAAGATTTCAAAGCTCTGTGATTTCATGCTGTGGAAAAGTCCACATAAACATAACTGCATTGACAACAGTTTATTTTAAGGGAAACATTGATAATGCATTCAGACATGACATGAATTTAAAAACATGCTGATGCTATTTAATGCACAAATAATAATAATAGTAACCCCTGTCATCCAGGAGGAACTATAAAATAAAACATAATATAGAGCTGGCAAATACCCCCAGTCTGGCTATGAGTTATTATAAATGTTTGGAAAGATCGCTCATTAGACCATCCTGTAATCACCAGGATGTGGTCCAGCAAAATATACCCAACCCTTGCTGCCGATGTTGTAGCAGCCCTGGTGAAGTGAGATGAGAAAATATCAGTATCCACTCCTGCATAAGCCAAAACACCATTTTTATCCACCTGAAGATGGTCTGAACTAATATCTTCTTATGAGGTTTTTCGTAACTAACAAACATTGCTAGTATCAGAGCCTCTAAGGCTCTATGTGACCTTGATGTATTGTAGTAAATGTGTGACCACACATAACCGAAAGTTCATGGGGTATGTCCTGAGAAGTTTGAGACCTGACGCCCCTGGCCTGCTCTACTTAACTAAATCATAAACGCAAAATATTATATTATTTGCAGGTGTAGCCATCCTGTCCAGTCGCAATTTATGCAGTGGGTGGACCTGTTATGTTGAGACCAGCGCCCTGAGGATAACTACCTTATTAGAGCCAGGCCAAAGATAAGGATGTAACTGGAGCCCCCTGGCGAAGTAATGTTAACACAATGTCAATATTCCACACTTCCGTGTGCTTGGGCCTGGGAGAACTTGTGTAAAAGGTATCTTTTATAAACTGGGTATCAGAGAGTGATACCGGCAGAGTGGGTGCCGCTTGCTGCAGGAAATATGATGATTTGAAGTCAATGAATTGATTTTATCATGCAGGGGCTGATTTTCTGATGCACAGGATGAACCAGCAAATTGTATGTTTAGAATAACCATATAAGGTTCTATTATATTCCCAATATAAGCAGGAACCATGGCTGCACAGGCCTGTCAGACAGTACAAAACCCCTGAAGTGGGATATTGCTGAATTTATTGCAAGACCTGACTGATGAGGCAAAGTAGAGAAAAACATAAAGGAACATTCCTCCTTCGTGTAGCGAGGATGCATGTCTAGCTACTGTGAACCTTATATTTTTTTGCAACTGGTGAATGAGCCTGGATAGAAACATATCGACATTTGGTGTTCCTTCACAGCATAATGTCATAAAATACTTTGTGATCCAACATCTATTCTTTGTTGTCATTGATTTTATGTGATGATATACCAGCACCAAATGAGGTTAGGTAAATATGACCGGAACTTTGACTGGATTGCATCCATGTGACTAACATATGCCACCACCACAGTGTATCAACTTGGAATTGAGCATGCAAATTATGCATATTCGCACAATAACCCTTTAACCCATAGAATGCACATTCTGTCTATAGATAGTTGATATCAATAACTGGAGAATTGGTAACTCATGCAAATCCCTTCTGCCTTCGTGACTGGAGAGGGCATTCGTGATTTTTCATCTGTGAGCACTAGCAGTAGTTTTGTAATATAACTGAAGATTTAGTGATCAAACCTACTGGAGCAATGCTGAATATTGTTTGTCCACCATTGTGTCTTTGGTGGCTTCAGCAGGTAATAGCATAGATCTGTTAACAATGATGTACATGGCACCTGAGAAGTTACTACTTTTCATGTTGCAAATTCTGATAATGCAAAGGTTCAATTTGCACAGCTGAACCCCAGCTGCCAATTGCCAATTACACTTAATGAATAGAAGGCTGTTTCATAGCAACAAGGTTGTTACAAGCTTCAATTGTTTCCAAACTCTTGCCAAAGGGCGGAGTCACAGACAAATTAATAATTAAAGGTAAACCCCAATAATCAATAACGTTATTTGGTATCAACTAAATATTTTACTTGATAAATGAGGAACCTCAATTTCTTAATTATAATTAGCAGCTGAAAGCAGGGTTTAGAATACCATCCAGATAAGCCTGAACAAGTGTTTTTGAGTTTTTGTCAGTCCAAACACCGGTTTAATAATTTGGTAAATAACCTGGGAGCTGAAGTTAGCCCATTTTGCAACGCTTTAACTGTTATCATTGTCCCATTCAAATGTCTCCAATGATTCCTGAGAATGGAAATCAGTTGTTTAACAGAAACAAGATAACACATCCTGAAAAGTCTCCGTTGCACATACGGGTTAAATTAAAGATGAACCGACATCCTTCAATCACAATGAAAAGGCACACCTGCCATATTTCCATGCCTACCTCGAACAACAACTTTGACCAAATTCCTGAGCCTGTCTCGGAAGGTAATAATGAGACAGGCCATAATACTGAGCCTGCCTTAAAAGACAACTCTGGCCATAATACTGGGCCTGCCTTAAAAGACAACACCGGCCATAATTTTGGGTCTGCCTCGAAAGACAACTCTGACCATATTTCCGAGCTTGTCATGGAAGGCATTCCGGGGCCGTCATGGCCCTAATTCCAAGTCATGCTTAGAACTCTTGTATACTGTGCAAAAATAAACCAATCACATGTTATCAATGAATCTGAATCTCATGTTATCATTGTCATTTGTACAAAAACAAGTGTAAATATTACCAACTTGTAAATGGTCCACATACCCCATGTTTCAGAAGAACCAGACCCACCTACCTCCATGGCTACCGGTGGTCTTATGGCAAGCCCAAGGGCCCCTGATGTGGGTTCTATTCTGGTCCTTGATTGAAGAGTAGGATTGGTAGGGTGTGTGGATTTCATATTTCCTGAGACCGGCTTGGACCTTATCCTGAAAGCCCGCTGCCCAGCTTTCAAGTTGCCATCAGCTTCAGTGAACTGCTTACTGCCAATGAGGCATGGGGTGTGTCGTCGCCGAAACGATGAAGCTTCATTTCGTCATTGGTACCTTGATTGGTCCGACAGCTTTTGCTACCTCATCCAGGTATACCTGTTGAAATAAGACTTACCTGAAGAGATGCTTCGGCGGCTGGTTTATTTTCTCCAATGTCACCCTGATAGCGCTGTTCACTGCCGACCGTGAGGGGAAGTCTGGCCCCTTCCGGGTTTTCTGCCCATGGCAATAACCCTTTCGTTTGCGAGTATTTCCTTGAAGTCATATGCATGTGCTCCAGTATGTTCCATGGACATACGTCGAATTTGAAGTCAGTTACACACTGACCACTCGTACTTCCCTCCACAGAAAGGGAGATTTGTAGGCAGCCCTGAGAATAGGTGCTGCCGCAGGTCCCTGGCGATACCTGCGCTGACATGGCCCCTCCTACGGACCTATGTAAGTATTTTTGCTCAGAGTCAGAACAAAACTGACCCTGAATGCTCCCCTCCTCAGAGAGGGAGACATTGTGCAGCCCTGAAAAAGGTGCCGCTGCCACGGACTCCCGAGGAGACCCGTGCTGATAACTCCCTCCTTTGGAGTATATCATTGAGGAGCACCTCTCCATCAGGTGCTCCAAGTGGGTTTAGAACGTTCAAAGATGTTACCCATTGAAGGAGGGGATACTCGCCATCAGGAATCCTCCTGGCCTGACTTATTTTTGTCAAAGGGCCTCTTCCCTACGCTCCCCTCCGCAGAGACGGAGATATAATTTAGTGGCTAACCCTTCAACGGGGTTGCCAAAGTGCTACCGGCACCAGTCTGAAGCCGCTGGCTCCACCACCAGCGACTCGAAAGCGAAGTCAACAACCGCCCACTACCTGCACTTCCGTGGTCTCAGCAGCGGGTTCCCCGGGGTCCGTGGCCGGGATTTCCCGAGGTGATGACCGGGATTCCCTGCGGTCTGACTGGGATTCCCCGCGGTCCATGAAGGGTTCCCCGCAGGCCGCCCGGAATTCACCCACAGGTTTCGCAGGAAGACTCTGTAAACAAAGAGTCCTGCAAAAAAAAACACAACCTGGGAATGTTTAAAAACTTACCTTGCAGGTTTAAACTTGCCGCTGACAGGAGCAGCTCGCATGCCAGTCAATCATCGCGCCATGCACTAAGACATAATGACACGCATGCGCTCGGGCAGGACTTTGTCACGGAATCACTCACATGACTCTGAAGTAAAATAAGCTGTATACTTTAGGGTCTCGACCCGAAACGTCGCCTATCTCCTTCGCTCCTTAGATGCTGCTGCACCCGCTGAGTTTCTCCAGCTTTTTGTGTAACCTACTTTAAATCAATAGTGTGTGTAAGAAGGAACTGCAGATGTTGGTTTACACCGAAGACAGAGTAACTCAGCAGGTCAGGCAACATCTCTGGAGAAAAGGAATAAGTGCTGTTTCTGGTCGAGACCTTTCATCAGACTCAAGGGACTGTCCCACTTGGGCGACCTAATTGGCGAGTTTAGAAGAGTTTGAAAAAATGACACGTTGAAGACCTCCTTTGACTATGTAGAAGACCTCCTTCGACCTCCTTCGACTATGATGAAGACTAGCTTCGACTAGCTATGTCTACCTACGACTAACTTCAGGAAAATTGGACACCGAATAGTGGAGAGTGAAGACGACCTCCTTCAATCTCCTTCTACCTCCCTTCGACCTCCCTTTGACTATGATGAAGATTATCTACGACTACGTTTGACTACCCTCGAATACCTACGACTAACATGCCGACCTACTACGACATACTACGACCTACTACGACTAAACCTATGAGTAAAATAAGTATCGATTTTTTCCATGGTGACCTTTTTTTACTCGCGGGCATTTTTTAACATATTGAAAAAAAAGCCGCGCCCTAGCTGAGGCCTTGAGTACGCGGAGACCACTCTCGTACATGAAGGAGAGTTACGAAGACCTCCTACGACCTCGTGTCGGCCATGCTGAGAGTATAAGTCGAGAGCAAACTCGCCAGAACTCGCGGATTAGGTCGCCCAAGTGGGACAGCCCCTTTAAGGGCCTGTCCCTCTTGGGCGACCTAAGCTGCGAGTTTAAACGAGTTTGCCCTGGACTCGCAGCATGGTCGACACGAGGTCCCACGAGGCCATATGAGGTGGCTGGAACTCTCCTTCATGCTTGAGGGAAGTTCCCGCGTACTCGCAATCTCAGCTAGGTCGCGGAAATTTTTTCAGGATATTGAAAAAATTTCCGCAAGTAAAATTTGGTCGGCATGGGTCTTTTTTACTAGTAGTGCAGTGGAGTGGGGTTGCTATTTACTTACAGGCACTCGAGGGCAGCCGTAAACAATCTCCATTGCTGAGCAGGCATTTTGATTGGCTCATTGGAGTTTTCAGCACCTAGGAAGACATACCGGTAGGTAAAATGCCGCTAAACTTTATTATACTTCTTAAAAGTGTCTCCACTCCTTCTCCCCCCCTTCTCCCCCCCCTCTCTACAGGACTTACGGTACTCTGTGACAGCCGTGTACCTTCTCCTTCATCGTGCACATAGCGTTCCTCCGCTTTCCCTGGCCCCAACCTTCACAATGTGTTTGTGTTTGTGCGTGTGCGTGTGCGTGTGCGTGTGTGTGTGTGTGTGTGTGTGTGTGTGTGTGTGTGTGTGTGTGAGTGTGTGTGTGTGTGTGTGTGTGTGTGTGTGTGTGGCGGTCGGTAGATGTAGCTCGCGCTTCGGTCAATCCAGCTCGCGGTTTCAACGTGGTCGGTCGATCCACCTCGAGACTTTCCAGGAGAGTGCCCTTGAGCTTGAAGGTCGAAGGCACTCTTCTGGACTAGTGGATTAGGTCGCCCAAGTGGGACAGGCCTAGAGAGGGGAGAACCTGCATCGATGACTCAGGAAATATGGAGCCCACAATGGAGTATTGTTGGCTGGGGACGAGGTAATAACAAAGGAATACAAATGGTGAAATTAGCAAGAGGACTAGGATGGGGGAGGGACGGAATCTGTATGCGACAGCTGGTGGGGTGAAAGGTGAGGTCTAGGCGAACTCTGTCTCTATTGCGACTGGGGAGGGGAGCAAGGGCAGAGCTACAGGATACAGAGGCCACCCGTGTGACGGTCTCATCCATGATGGAAGAGTGAAATCCCCGTTCCCTAAAGAATAAGGACAATGCGGAAACAGGCCTTTCAGCCCACCGTGTCCGCCTGGACCAGTGATCCTCGCACATTATCAATACCCTACACACACTAGGGACAACTTTACATTTACACCAAGCCAATTAACCAACAAGCCTGCATGTCTTTGGTGTATGGGAAGAAACCGAAGATCTCGGAAAAAACCCACGCAGGTCACGGGGGAAAATATCCAAACACCATACAAACAGCAGCCATGTTCAGGATCGAACTCAGATCTCTGGCTCTGTAAGGCTCTACCCCTATGCCACCATGCCACTTGCGAGCCTTCCTAGCTTTCCACATTGAGCTTTACTGAGTTAGAAATAAGCATTGTCAGTATCTCTACAACATCACATAAAGACACTTGCCAGAAAACACTTTTGCTACCTAATACAGTAACATAAGGCAGTACACTGACTTAAAATACTCTTAATTGCTGGGCACCCTTTGTTCTTTTGCATCATCTTGTGGTTACATGTCATCCTTCGGTTTCATGTATTTACTTCCCACTGACTTTTAACAGCAAAGTTTGAAGGGAGGCTGTGTACTTAAATGTAGAGCCTGAAAATGATTTGCTAGTTTAAAGAAAATCCTGAAAACAATCCTGAATACCTGCAGACAACATCTTCTTTATATATATTATGAATGTGAAGATGTATGGAATATAATACACATAGTTGATGAGCAACAAACATCATTAAACTTCCCTACCACTGAACTCATAAAATTTTCATTCAAATGTAGCAACATGGTAACTTTTATTGTCAAGCAAAAATTCTAATGGTCTGTCAGAGAATTTCCTTTGATTTTGGAATTGTGGTCTGTTACATTATATCAAACAAGTGTTTGTACTGTGACATCTGCAGTGCTAATAATGCCATAAATATCTTCTACAATTGACCATGCATGTCTGTAGTTAGGAAGTTAAACAGCATACAAACAGGCCCTTCAGCCCATCTTGTCCATGCCCACCAAGATGCTCCATCAAAGCAAAATCCATTGAACTGCATTTGGCTCATATCCCTCTAAACCTTTCCAAGCCATGCACCTATTATAGCATAGGAAGGAACTGCAGAAGCCAGTTTACACTGACGATAGACACAAGATCCTGGAGTAACACATCGGCAGGACAGGCAGCATCTCTGGAGAAAAGGAACAGGCGACTTTTCAGGTCAATAATCTTCTTCAGACTGAGAGTCAGGGGAGAAGGAGGTATGAAAAGGCAGAGAGCCAGCACCGATGACCAAGGAAAGGTCATGTTGGTTTGCACTGAAGATAGACACAAAATGCTGGAGTAACTCTGTGGGTCAGGCACCATCAGGCAGCATCCACCTTTCCTATAGTGCAGTAACCAAAACTACACATTCACTCAGCTGCTACCAATTTATGTTTTATAAAGTATAATAACCTTCTTTTTCTTATAATCCACTGTATACCTTATTGGAAAGGAGTATCTCAAATACCTTCTAAATCACCTCATCAATATTGCTGCGTTCAAGGACCCTTAACACCAATGTCCCTCTATTCCTCGATACTCCATTGGCCCCAACCATTCATTGTTCATTTTATTGTTCAAAATGTTGTACATTATATTTCAGGATTAAATTTGATCTGCTATTTCTATGTCCACCTTAACAACTGAACAATATCATTATGTAGCTGAAGACTAACCATCTTCGCCAATCCACAGCAAATATCTTCATGTCATATGGGTGTTTACTACTCATATCTCTTACATTGACATCAGATTGTAGCAGAGATTGAAGCGGAGATCAAAAGCAGGGTCA
Source organism: Raja brachyura (assembly GCA_963514005.1). Next base: position 38,559,115 of record OY740784.1, on the reverse strand, counting down.
AGGGACTACTATCTTTTGCACAGTATGGGGCAGTACAGTGGCACAGCGGCAGAGTTGCTGTCTCACAGCGTTAGAGACTCGGGTTGTTTCCTGACTACGGGTGCTGTCTATCCGGAGTTTGTATGTTCTCCCTGTGCCCGCGTGGGTATTCTTCGGAAATATTAATACTGTGAGTATTTAGCAATGAAAAATAGTTCAACTATTTTTGTTGTGAATCGGTACAGTGGCATTAGTGATCAGTACCGATAATAATTCATTGGCTGCCATAGAGTCATACAGCATGGAAACAGGGCCTTCGGCCCAACTTGCCATTAGCAGCTAAATTGTCCCATCTACACTAGTTCCACCTGCCTGTGTTTGGCCCATATCCCTCCAAGCCTGTCCTATCCATGTGCCTGTCTAACCATTTCTTAAATGTTGTGATAGTCTCTGCCTCAACTACCTCCTCTGGCAGCTCATTCCAGACACCCACCGGCATTTGTGTGAAAAAATTACTCCTCAGATTCCTATTTTACTTCGGAGTCACGTGAGCTGTCAGTAGGGAAAGAGCTGATGGTGGTAAGAGCTGACGCAGGTTTACCCACCAGCGGTAAGGAACAGGCCCGCAGGTAAGTAAATTATTTTTACTTCCAGGGCATTTCAAACTCCGTAAGGCTGGTGGGTAAAGACCAGGAGGAGTTTAAAAATAAAAATGGAGAAAGCTCCTAAAAAATCGCGGGTAAAACGTGTGTCCCGGGGAGGAGAAGAAAAGCAGGCGGGACAGCAGATTATTACGGAGCCGGTTCCGATACCGGTGGCCGTTGAAATACCTGTTAGTGAGCCTTTGGTTGCTCCACAAGCAGAAGCCACGGAGGAAAATCCAGTGCCTAAAAAATGTAAAAGAAAATCTGAGAGGCCCATGGTTTCTGATTAATCTGATAATGAAAGTCCTCCAGATAGAAAAGCCTTATTGGCTTCGAATGGATCAAATGGAAAATGATCCAGACAAAAATCAACCAAGGGTCTAAAAGACCCAGAATATTCCCAGGCGGCCCCTGAGGGGGTTCCATATCATAAATATAGTGCCAGTTTGAATGGGAATTTGAGACTCCAGAGCCCGGGATTGGGCTGGAGAAAGTCCTTGGGCAAAGTCTCAGGAGTACCAGGGCTGTATGTGACTGATCCTGAAGGTGGTGATTTCGGTCATGAGTACCCGCCACAATACAAAAATATTGCTCCAGGTGTGTCTGATGTGGCACAAAGTTTTCTATACCTGGAGGAGGCGGTGAGGCCATGGAAGAAAACCTGGCGGCCAACATACATTATTTGGTCTCTCACCAGCTTCAAGAAGCTGTTATGGTTGATACAACAGAATTATTATACATCACTGAAGGCACTTACAGTAAATCTGGCTATTTGGGCGCCAATGTCATCAATGATGCGGGTGCAGGAAAATATGATTTTGGCTGGGATCAATGCTTTTGGAAGGCAAGTGGAAGATTGTGGAATGACCAAAGTTCAGAAGGATATGTTGCCATTGTTCTGCAACTCAATTTTTGAGATTAATTGTATGAGGAAGATTGCCATTCGGCCTATTTTACATCCAAGATTTGCAGGTTTGTGCCGATAAAGCAATGTTCAAGCTCCTGGTTATTTGTTCGGAGAAAATCTGTTTAAATAAATAAAGAGATTGATAAAGAAGCAAAGACTATTGACCTCATGAAACCCTTCGTCTGGCCAAAGAAGGGACGGTCAAACGAGAAGGGGATTTTGATTTGGAGCTGCAACAAGCCGAGGCAGGAGTACGGTAAGGAAATATTATCAACCAGCACAGCCGAATGTTCACCCATATGTTGGGAGAAGGAGACCACCATGTCCGGTTGGAGAGGTACAAAAACGTTATCCTATTACAGAAGAATCTTTGGATGAAACTCACATTGGTGGTAGTCTACAAATGTTTTATGATGAATGGGACTGTATAACAGCTGACCATGTTATATTAGATACTATCTTAGGATCTACCATTGATTTTGTAGAAGGTATTGATCCACCAGGACAGAATAAGCTTAATCGTATTTGTGTTTTCTGTATTTGAAAAAATTCAAATTGATAAAGAAGTTAAGAACTGGTGTAAAAAAGTTATCGAGAAATCAAGTGAGGATCCACAACTATTTGTATCAAATATTTTCCCCAGACCAAAGAAAGATGGGGGTTGTAGAATCATTTGAGACCTCACACATTTTAAATACATTTGTCCAGTATAAACAATTTAAAATGAATGTGTTCAACATTTCAATGCAGCTGGTATCAACAGATTGTTACATGGCTACAATAGATTTCATCGCCACTTTCGCAGGTATTGAAATTTAATTGGATGGGACAGCTGTGGTAGTACAAAGCATTACCTAATGGATTAAGCTCAGCTCCTAGGTTGTTCACTAATTGTTGAAACCAGCACTTGCACTGCTAAGGGCACAAAAACACATCATTATGGCTTATCTAGATGACATTTTAATTGTCAATGCTGATCAGGAGTCAGCTGAAAAATCAGTCTTGGCGACTAGAAGCCTGTTTGAAAGGCTAGGTTTCCTGATTCATCCAACAAAATCTAAGTTACAGCCATCCCAAACTATTGAATATTTGGGGTTTGTGATTAATTCAGTTACCATGTTAGTAACTTTACCAATAGACAAGATTGTTGATATTACAAATGCATGTCGGTGCCTTATTAACAAACCTTATTCCTCCATCCGAGAAGTTCCTAAGGTTATTGGTAAGTTAGTAGCAGCATTCCCTGCAGTAGAATTTGGTCCTCTGCATTACCAAAATGTCAATAGGGCAAAAACACAAGCGCTTATACAGCGAGCAGGCCATTTTGATAGGCCCATGCAATTGCCAAAGGAAGCTTTATTAGAATTGCATTGGTGGATTGAGAATGTTCCACAAGCTGTTAAAACATTTTGGTTCAGCAGCCAGCAGTGATTTTGAAAACTGATGCAAGTTCTCTCGGATGTGGTGCTACGGATAATGATACCAGCTGTGGGGGCAGATGAACTGTCCAAGAGGATTTATTTTTCCAAACTTATGGTATAAATTATTTGGAGTTACTGGGAGCATTTTATGGATTAAAAGCTTATTGTTCTACTATGGAGGATTTGCATGTCCAATTACAAGTAGACAATACCACAGCTGTGGCATATATCAATCACATGGGTGGAGTAAGATCATTATCATGTGATCATCTGGTTAACCAGACGTGGCATTGGTGTATTGGTAAGAATATTGGGGTTTCAGCTATTTATCTCCCAGGGAGAGACAATATTGTGGCAGACAAAAGATCACAAAAATTTAAAGACAGTAAAGAATGGATGTTAAATCCACAAATTTTCAAAAATATTGTCAGTCGGTTGGAGTACCGGACATTGATCTGATTGCATCAAGATTAAATCACCATTTGCCCAAATACGTGTCTTGAGAACGCGATCCAGGGGCAGTAGCGGTGAATGCTTTCTCGCTACACTGGGGGAATACGTTCTTTTATGCTTTTCCCCCATTCTGTCTGATCGGGCAATGTCTCAAGAAATAGCACAAGAAACTGCCAAGGGCATTTTGGTGGGGCCAAATTGGCCTACACAGTCATGGTTCCCGTTGATGCTTAAAATGATTATTGAACCATGTATGCCGATTCCTAGTTGCAACAATTGTTGATATAACCAGTAACAAAAGAAATTCATCCATTGCATGATCATATGAATTTGTTAATCTGCAGGTTCTGACCAGACCATTGCAAGAGCTTGGACTGTCGGATAGGACCATGGATGTTATAGCTGCAGCTTGGAGAAATAGCACTAAAAAACAATATATGTCGCATATAATGAAATGGGAAGTCTTCTGTAGACAGTCAAAGATATTTTATCATACTGCGAACATATCAAATGTATTGGAGTTCCTTGCTGGGTTGCGTTTTAATGAGCACTTAAGTTATAGAGCCATTAATAGTGCTTGTAGTGCTTTGTCGTCCTATTTAGGAAAAATTTCTGATCGAGATCAATTGGGTCTCACCCATTAATATCCCGGTTCATGAAAGGAATTTTTAATAAAAATCCTCCCAAGCCCAGATATACAGAAATTTGGGATGTTAGCATTGTTCTCACTTTGCTTAGGCAATGGACTCCAATTACTCCAATGTCTTTGCAAAGGTTAACATTCAAGGTAGTAATGTAATGGCATTAGTGTCAGCTCAAAGAGTACAAACTTTGCAATTATTACGGTTAGATTGCATGCTTGTGGCTTCAGATAACATTGTGTTTTATGTTTATGATCTGATCAAACAAAGCAGACCAGGAAAAACTGGAACCAAGGTAATGTTTAAAGCATATCATGTCGATGAAATATTGTGTGTAGTTAAGCATTTAACTAAATATATTGAAGTAACCAAAGATCTCCGAGGTGCTGAGACAGCGTTACTGATAACAAAAAAACACATATAAAAGTTGCAGTTCAAACCTTTTCTAGATGGTTAGAACAGGTTTTGGATTTAGCAGGAGTGGACACTGATGTGTTTAAGTTTCACTCCACTAGGGCTGCAGCTGCGTCCGCGGCGAAGGTACAGGACGTACCACTTGATCAAATTTTAGAGGCCGCAGGGTGGTGTAAAGAAGAAACTTTTTCAAAGTTCTACGATAAACCTGTTGTCATGGTGCCAGGATTTGGACACGCAGTGTTGGGTTCACTTTAAATGCTTGCTTTGTTTTATATTATCGATTTATGTTATCATTTGATATCATTATCACTTTTGTTGTAATTTTTTTCCCCTGGGATAGAGGGGTTATTATTAAAAATGTGTTCTTTTTATGATTAAAAGACATTACATAAATTGAAACAATGTTTTTAAACATTTTATTTATTACTGTATTGACTAAACAGTGTCGTATGGAATGAATCTACGACATAAAAAACACAGAACTTTAAAATCTTCACGTAGTCACTCACGTGACTCCAAAGTAAAATAGTAAGATTAAACGAGAACTTACCTGTTCGAAGTTTGATCTTTATTTTATGAGGAGTTACGATGAGGGATTACTTGCCCTCCGCTCCCAGCCCTCATAATATAAATGATCATCTGGTAGATCTAGTCTATGTTGAGCCTTACTATCTTACTCCGGCTATTGGTTCTGTGTTTTTCATGCCGCTGCTTTGAAGTATGCCGATCAAGCACCAGGAGGGGCTTCTTAACGTAATCCCTCATCGTAACTCCTCATAAAATAAAGATCAAACTTCGAACAGGTAAATTCTCCTTTAATCTTACTATTTTACTTCGGAGTCACGTGAGTGACTACGTGAAGAAGCCCCGCCAGACACATGCTCGGCATTACGTCAACACATGTCGGTAAGGAACGGGCTGCAGATCGCAGCTCCACCAACGGTGAGTAACAGGCCCGCAGGTAAGTGGGTTGAAATTACATCCTGGGTAGAAGCTCCGTGACGCTGGCTGGAATAACCAGGAGAATTTTGGGAAGTTTAAAAAATGGACACGGTGAAAAAATCGGTGCGGGGAAAGCGCGCGTCCCGGGTGGAAACACAGTTAAGATCGGGACCACGGATTAGTATGGAGCCGGTTCCGATACCGGTAGCCATTGACCCTGCTGCAGTGCAGCCTTTAGACGCTCCACAGCCACAGGCCACGGAGGGTACTCCAGTGGAGAGGAAAAATAAAAGGAAGTCTGCTAGGCCTGTAATATCAGATAAATCTAATGAAGAAGAGGCAGGGCCAGGCAGACAAGCCCTGTGGCTCAGGATGGACCAAATTGAGAAAATGCTTCAAACAAATATTAACCAAGGGTCCAAAGACCCAGAGTATTCCCAGGCAGCCCCTGAGGGCGTTCCATATCAAGAATATGGTGCCTTTACAACGTGGGAATGTGAACCTCCAGAGCCTTTTTTAGGTCTGGAAGAAGTCTCCTTTGAGCAAGTCTCAGGAGTACCAGGGCAGCAGGAGACTGACCCTGAAGGTGGTGTTTTTGGTCTTGGATACCCACCACAGCACAAGAATAAAACTCCAGATGTACCCGATCTGGCACAATCCTTCGCTACACCAGAAGGGGGCGGTGAGGCCATGGAAGAAAACCTGGTGGCCAACATTAATTATTTGGTTTCTCACCAGCTTCAGGAGACTGTCATGATTGAGACAGCAGACCTCTATAAAACACCTGTTAATTGTGCATCACTGAGGGTGCCGACGGTGAATCCAGCTATTTGGACACCCATGAATTCAACAATGTGAGAACAGGAGATACGATTCCAGAGGGTCCTCAAGCTCATTGCAGCTGGCATTACTGCTTTTGGGAGGCAGTTGGAAGGGCATGCTATGTCCAAAATCCAAAAAGACATGATGGCATTGTTTTGTAACTCTTATTTTGAGATTAATTGTATGAGAAAAATCGTCATTCGGCTCATCAAGTACCCAAGATTTGCTGGTTTGTGTAAATCAAGCAATGTTCAAGCTCCAGACTATTTATTTGGAGAAAACCTGCCTAAACAAATGAAAGATATCGATGAGGAGGCAAAGACTATCAGCCTCATGAAACCTTTCATATTTGGTCAAAGGAGACAATCTGGCTAGATGAGAAGGGGGTTTGATTTAGGAGCAGGAACAAGCAGAGGCAGGGGTAGGGTGAGAAGGTATTATTACCCATCACAGCCCAATGTCAATCCATATATTGGGAGAAGGAGACCATCACGGTCATTTGCTGAGGTACAAAAACTTTATTCTATCACAGAGAAAACTGTAGTGGAACCTCCAGTTGGTGCTAGATTGCAATTGTTTTATGATGAATGGTGCTGTATAACATCTGATTGGTTTATATTAGATACTGTGACAGATGCTATTATAGAATTTATGGAAGGAGTTGATCCACCTGTACAGGATAAACCTAATCGGGTTTTGGTGTTTTCTGCACCTGAAAATTCTCAGGTAAAAGAAGAAGTAAAACATTTATTTAAAAAAGGGGTAATTGAAAGTATGAGGAATCATCCGCAACAATGTGTCAAATATTTTCCCCAGGGCAAAGAAAGATGGGGGTTGTAGAGTCATTCTGGATCTCACAAAATTGAATTCATATGTCCAGTATAGACATTTCAAAATGGGCACCTTCAACACTGTAAAGCAGTTGTTGTCCATAGGGTGTTACATGGCTACTATAGACTTGAAAGATGTGTATTATTCAGTGCCAATTCATCACCATTATCATAGGTACTTGAAGTTTAATTGGATGGGTCAGCTGTGGCAATATAAAGCATTACCTAATGGGTTAAGTTCAGCTCCCAGGCTGTTCACAAAATTATTAAAACCAGCACTTGCATTGTTAAGGGCTCAAAATCACATTGTCATGGCTTATCTTGATGATATTTTAATTGTTAATGATACTCGGGAATCAGCTGAAGATTCAGTTTCAGCATCTATAAGCCTGTTTGAAAGGCTAGAGTTTCTGATCCATCCAACGAAATCTAAGCTACAGCCGTTGCAAACAATTGAGTATTTAGGGTTTGTCATCAATTCAGTTGCTATGTCAGTAACTTTACCAACAGATAAAGTTGTGGATATTACAAATGCGTGTAGTTGCCTTGCTGACAAACCTGATCCCTCCATCCGAGAAGTAGCTAGGGTTATTGCCCGCTGTTGAGTTTGGTCCTTTGCATTATCAAAGTCTTCAAAGGGCAAAATCACAAACACTAAAAGAACAAGCAGGTCATTTTGACAGACCCATGCAGTTACCAACGGAAGCTTTGGCTGAATTACAGTGTGGGATTGGGAATGTTGCACAAGCTACTAAAAACATTGTTATTCAGCAACCTATCTGACTCAATATATTGAAGTAACCAAGAGTCTCCGAGGTTGTGAGACAGCAATGCTTATTGCCCATAAAAAAACATACAAAAAACTGTCAGTGCAAACTATTTATAGACGGTTAAAACAGGTTTTGGATTTAGCTGGAGTAGACACTGATGTGTTTAAATCTCACTCCACCAGGGCAGCGTCCATGTCCGCGGCGATGGCACAGGACGTGCCGCGCGACCAAATTTTAGAGGCCGCTGGATGGTGTAAAGAAGAAACTTTTTCCAAATTTTACAATAAACCTGTTATCGGGGTGCCAGAGTTTGGACATGCAGTGTTGGGGTCTGTTTGATTACTTGCTTTCTTTTAAGTAATGATTCATATGGACCATTAGAGAGCCAGAATGGACAGCTATCTGCAGAGCCAAAAGAGATGGGGGAGATATTGAACAATTTCTTTACTTCGGTATTCACCAAGGAGAAGGATATTGAACTCTGTGAGGTAAGGGAAAAAAGTAGAGTAGATATGGAAACTATGAGATTCAAAGAGGAGGAAGTACTGACACTTTTGAAAAATATAAAAGTGGATAAGTCTCCAGGTCCAGACAGGATATTCCCTAAGACATTGAGGGAAGTTAGTGTAGAAATAGCAGGGGCTATGACAGAAATATTTCAGATGTCATTAGAAACGGGAATAGTGCCAAAGGATTGGCGTACTGCGCATGTTGTTCCATTGTTTAAAAAGGGTTCAAAGAATAAACCTAGCAATTATAGACCTGTTAGTTTGACGTCAGGGTTGGGCAAATTAATGGAAAGGATACTTAGAGATAATATATATAAGCATCTGGATAAACAGGGTCTGATCAAGAACAGTCAACATGGATTTGTGCCTGGAAGGTTATGTTTGACAAACCTTCTTGAATTCTTTGAAGTGGTTACTAGGGAAATTGATGAGGGTAAAGCAGTGGATGTTGTCTATATGGATTTCAGTAAGGCCTTTGACAAGGTTCCCCATGGAAGGTTGGTTAAGAAGGTTCAATCTTTGGGTGTTAATGGCGGAGTAGCAAGATGGATTCAACAGTGGCTGAATGGGAGATCCCAGAGAGTAATGGTGGATGGCTGTTTGTCAGGTTGGAAGCCAGTGACCAGTGGGGTGCCTCAGGAATCTGTGTTTGGTCCACTGTTGTTTGTTATGTACATCAATGATCTAGATGATGGGGTGGAAAATTGGATAAGTATGCAGATGATACTAAGATAGGTGGTGCTGTGGATAATGAAGTAGATTTTCAAAGTCTACAGAGAGATTTGGGCCATTTGGAAGAGTGGACTGAAAGATGGCAGATGGAGTTTAATGCAGATAAGTGTGAGGTGCTACATCTTGGCAGGACAAATCAAAATAGGACGTACATGGTAAATGGTAGGGAATTGAGGAATGCTGTGGAACAGAGGGATCTAGGAATAACTGTGCATAGTTCCCTGAAGGTGGAATCGCATGTAGATAGGGTGGTAAAGAAAGCTTTTGGTGTGCTGGCCTTTATAAATCAGAGCATTGAATATAGGAGTAGGGAAGTAATGTTAAAATTGTACAAGGCATTGGTGAGACCAATTCTGGAGTATGGTGTACAATTTTGGTCGCCTAATTATAGGAAGGATGTCAACAAAATAGAGAGAGTACAGAGGAGATTTACTAGAATGTTGCCTGGGTTCCAGCAACTAAGTTACAGAGAAAGGTTGAACAAGTTAGGTCTTTATTCTTTGGAGCGCAGATGGTTAAGGGAGGACTTGATTGAGGTCTTTAAAATGATGAAAGGGATAGACAGAGTTGACGTGGATAAGCTTTTCCCATTGAGGGTAGGAAAGATTGAAACACGAGGGCATGACATGAGAATTAAGGGACAGAGGTTTAGGGGTAACATGAGGGGGAACTTCTTTACTCAGAGAGTGGTGGCTGTGTGGAATGATCTTCCTGCAGAAGTGGTGCAGGCAGGATCGATTTTAACATTTAAAAGTAAAGTGGATAGGTATATGGACGGGAAGGGAATGGAGGGGTATGGTCTGAGTGCAGGTAGATGGGACTAGGGGAAAATAAATGGTCGGCACGGACTGGAAGGGCTGAGAAGGCCTGTTTCCGCGCTGTAATTGTTATATGGTTATATGGTTATATCTTTTGTTGTAATTTCCCCTATGATAAGGGGGGTATTACTTTTGTTTCTTTTACTATTATTAAAATACTTATTGCATTATTCAAGCAATGTTCAATAATATTATTTACTCACTACCATGTCAACTAAAGCAGTGTGTCGTATGGAATGAATCTACAGCATGAACATCACAGAACTTCAAAACCTTCACGTAGTCACTCACGTGACTCCAAAGTAAAATAATAAGATTAAACGAGAACTTACCTGTTTGAAGTTTGATCTTTATTTTATGAGGAGTTACGATGAGGGATTACGTGCCCTCCGCTCCCCACCCTCATAATCTAAACGATCATCTGGTAGTTCTAGTCGTGTGTGAGCTTTACTATCTTACTTCGGCTATTGGTTCTGTGTTTTTCACGCCACTGCTATGAAGTGGTCCGAGCATGCGCCTGGCGGGGCTTCTTCACGTAATCCCTCATCGTAACTCCTCATAAAATAAAGATCAAACTTCAAACAGGTAAGTTCTCATTTAATCTTACTATTAAATCTTTTCCCCTTCACCTTAAACCAACATCCTCCAGTCCTCGATTCCCCTACTCTGGTCACGAGACTCTGTGCATCTACCCAATCTATTCCTCTCATGATTAGTGAATGGCTGCTTGGCTGAATAACTGCATGGCTGCAGTGAATGGGTGAGATGCTGTCTGAGATTGTAGATGCTGGCGCATTTAAGAAAAAGTGAATGGATTAATTAATCTTTCCCTCAATGCATTTGTGGATGAGTAACTATTTATCCAGTTTGTCAAAGTATATGAGTATATAACCAAATAAACAGAATTCTAGCTGGAGGAGCCATTGATCATATCTTGTTTCTTGCTTTTGAAGCTTCCTCCATCCTCATGCAAACTTGTAGCTGCTTTGAGAATTCAACTAAGAACTCAAGGAAGTAATTTGACATCACCGGCAGATTAATAAGTCTCTCAGATCTTAGCAAGTCACCGTGGAGTTGTAATTTCACTTCTACTCAAAGGTTATATTTGACAAGTATACACATTGCTTTTATTAAGTTAATAATGTGCCCCCTTTATGAAGCAGGGCTGAATTTATGAATTGTAATAAAATAGATGTTCAATAAACCTTCTGTCAATCTAAAACTGCTGATGGTAAATGATAAATATTCCTGATGTTCTCTGTACAACATCAAATGAAGATGTTTTTTAAATGGACTGAGTACATAAGGATCAATATCTGATATAAATAATTCCATATAATAATCAGATCAGAGTACTATTGTATGGTAAGTAATGGTATGGATAAGTATTACTAACATGTGTTCTCCACCTAGATTTCTGTATAGCCAGAAAAAATGTAAATGAACAAAACAACACCAAAAAAACAGGACATTTCCTGGTGTTACAGAACATAAAAGAATGGTTTTGAGCACCGGTAATTTATTTTGAGATGAGAGTTTGGATTTAGCTGGGTCTGTGGAACAATCAATAAATGAGGAAATGAGCTACCATTTACGTAACACCAACTATTTTGGTCCCAGTGCATTTCAGCTTTTCAAATTCCTTCCTGGTTAAAAATATATAATAGGATTACATTTAAAAAAACCTAAGTAAAACTTACATGCAATATCTTGCTAATCAAATTGTCTCCATCAGCATAGTCACCCAATTTTATCCAGTGTTTCCAGGCTATTAATGAAATGATTAACTAAGACAGAATTTTAGTTTAATAAATTCATATATTAATTTTACAACGTTATTTTTTGTGATTTATTGTATCAAATAAAATCTTACTAAGCATTAATATTAGAGATACAGCATGGAAGTAGACCCGGAGCTACTCGACCCGAAACGCCATGCATTCCTTCAGGGCCGGCCTTAGGAGGAGTGGGGCCCAATTGGGAACAATGTTCATAGAAATATAAATAAATAATTATAAATGTGTCGTGAGTAATATGATAGTCAGTCGGCTATAAAAAATCTAAAACCGCGCATGCGCAGATTGTTCTCCTCTCCGATAAAATAAAAATAAAAATAAATAAAGTAACGATTCAATTTGCCCAAGGATTCCAAATCTCCTTCTTTCTGAATTACTGAATGGGTGGGGGGTGGAGGGCGATGGCAGGCGGAAAGATGGTGGGGATAAACAGGAGCACACTGGGACAACATGAATCAGTTGTCATCTTATTGAATGACTATACTAGTTCAAGGGACCAATTGGGGGGAGAGTTCGTTTCACAGCGTGTGGGGAGTCTAGCTTGGGGTAAAGTTGCGGGGAGGGCAAGAGCGTTTTCCTTTTACAGCCGCTTCCCACTCTACAGCCGCTTCCCATCAGCTGCTAGCAATGAGGGAAAGACATGGAAAGTACAGCAACATTATTCTTGATGTTGCTCAACTGAGGGATAACAAAGTTTATCTTTCTTGGCTACCAACCTAACCTTCGGCCTCCAAGATGCAGGTACATTTTCTAACAATGTTAGAACATTTTGAGATTTTTAAAATCAAGTCTGCAATTTATCCCATCAGATAAAGCATAAAAAGACGTTTAATTTGACACCTAATTCCCTTTCATATCTTCAATATTAAAAAAAGTTGTGGCTTTTTTCATACTCGGAAATTAGCATCTTGTTTCCTATTGCTTTTCCATTGACTTAATACAAAAGCTGTGATCGAGGACAGTCAAAAGCCCATAACTTTCTTAAAAATTAAGAGAACTGAATGATATTTTCAGTTATTATAGATTGAAGCATTCTGAAACAAATATAAAACATCTTACTTGGTTGACCAGAAATTAAAGCATATAATTAGTTAATTACCTAATTATAGCTAATTACAAAATTGACCATTGTGATGGAAATAGTAATAAACACCCAGACTGCCTTGAAAATTCAAAAATGTGATATTCTCAAGATCAGAACTTTAATATTATTGTATTATATGCTGTAAGTCCGTAACAGATAGGTAAATAAATTACAAGTTCTAGCAATAGACCAGGTCTTTATGGAGAAGATCAGTTGTTAGCTGGTACATTGGCATATCATAATCAGTAGCATCATCATACTCCCCAGATTGTAACCAATAAGCAACTGTACATACACCTTGTTTTTCCTCAACTTTCCAATGTTGGCATTGTAAACTACAAGTTTTTGCTCTTTAAACCACGCATGACATGCCCTTCTGCCCACTACTTTCCCATTAAGAATGTCCTGTAGATTCCATTTCTTAAGAAAGGATAATTTTTAAAAATAGCCTAAGTACCCAAATAACAAACTAATCCCACTCACACAAGAATTCACAATATAACATGATTTTTAAATCTCACTGTCATTAATTTATATGCCAGATGGAAGGAATTTAATTTTTAATTCCCATAAATTAATCCAGAAACATCCACTCAATATAGTCAAAATCTCTAGAACCTGCAAAGTGGTGTTACATATATATTGCAATCAGTGATGGAAATAGGTTTTAGGAACCAGGGATACCCTAAGGTACGTGAGGCTGAGGTTGGGCAGGAAGGCAGTGGGGGGGAGGGGGGTGGTAGATGCTATAAGCTCCCCATGAGAAATTTTATTTAACTCAACAGGACAGGCAGCACTGCGACTCTGGAGAGAAGACCCTTCTTCAGACTGAACTGAACTCTCATCAGTGAGAGTACTTGTGATTGTCTGAAGAAGGGTCTCGACCAGAAACACAACCCTCTCTCCAGAGCCCCTGCCCATCCCACTGAGCCACCACAGACAGGGAGTTGAAGGTAGACACAGGGGGGTCCACCTTCAACTTCAGAGCCAAACAAAAAACACAGAGTGCTGGAGGAACTCAGCAGGCAAGGCAGCACCCGCGGAGGGAACATATCACTTATCAGGAGCCATCACGGGCCAGGACTCTTCTCCCCCCCCGGCCCGAACACCATCGAGAGCATCCTTACCAACTGCATCACAGTTTGGTATGGCAACTGCTCTGTCTCCGACCGGAAGGCATTGCAGAGGGTGGTGAAAATTGCCCAACGCATCACCGGTTCCTCGCTCCCCTCCATTGAGTCTGTCCAAAGCAAGCGTTGTCTGCGGAGGGCGCTCAGCATCGCCAAGGACCTCTCTCACCCCAACCATGGACTGTTTACCCTCCTACCATCCGGGAGGCGCTACAGGTCTCTCCGTTGCCGAACCAGCAGGTCCAGGAACAGCTTCTTTCCGGCGGCTGTCACGCTACTCAACAACGTACCTCGGTGACTGCCAATCACCCCCCCCCCGGACACTTATTGTTATTTATTCAAATCATTTGCTGTGTCGCTCTACCAGGGAGATGCTAAATGCATTTCGTTGTCTCTGTACTGTACACTGACAATGACAATTAAAATTGAATCTGAATCTGAATCTGAACAGAAAGGAACCACAGATGCAGTCGTCACTGAAAAACATCTAAGAAGGAACTGCAGATGCTGGAAAATCGAAGGTAGACAAAAATGCTGTAGAAACTCAGCGGGTGCAGCAGCATCTATGGAACGAAGGAAATAGCCAACGTTTCGGGCCAGGTCTGAAGAAGGGTTTCGACCCAAAATGTTGCCTATTTCCTTCGCTCCATAGATGCTGCCTCACCCGCCGAGTTTCTCCAACTATTTGTCTATCGTAAAACGTCAATGGTTCCGGGAATGCCGAGAGAGCTAGAGAGAGACGAGATGGGGAGCGCACGTGAGAGAGAGAGAGAGAGGGAGGGAGAGAACGAAAGACAGAGAGACACAACATTGATTGGTAAATTTAATGACTAACCTGCTGCACACAAAGACGAAACTCACCAAGAAGAAGCCCTCAATCATGATGGTGAGTTTTAAGAAATCCTCAATGTGTCATCAATGCATCGTTTTTTAATCGTATTAAATGTTTTTAAAAAATCTTTATTTAACCAAGCAAATTTGTATTTCCGTACGAAATACGGAAAATTATCGCGGGGCCCCCCTTAGGCGCGGGGTCCAATTGGGAGAAATCGGTCCAATCGGATTAAGGCCGGCCCTGCATTCCTTTTCTCCAGAGATACACCCTGTTGAATTATCCAGCATTTTGTGTCTACCTATGGAAACAGACCCTATGGCTCACCAAATCTGCGCCGACCAGTGATCATACATACATTAGTTTTATGTTATCCCAGTATTGTATCCTACACACTTGGGGTAATTTACAAGAAGCCATTAACCTACAAACCAGCATGTCTTTGTAATATGGGAGGAAACCGCAGCATCTGGAGAAAATCCATGTGTTCACAGGGAGAACGGACAAACTACGTACAGCCAGCACCCATAGTCAGGATCAAACACTGGAAGCAACTCTACTGCTGTGCCACTGTGCCGCCCCTTACATGACATGATTTTGGTTGGATGGTTTGTCAGACAACATCAATCCCCACAGCTGGTAGAACTGTTAAGTTTGAACATTCTCCCTGTGACTGCGTGGGTTTGCTCCCACATCCCAAAGTCACATGGGTTTGTAGGTTGACTGGCCTCTGTAATTTGCACACTGGTGTGTAGAGAGTGGATGCAAAAGTGGGATAACATTGAACTTGTGTGAACAGGTAATCGATGGTCAACGTGGGCCCGGTAGGCAAAAGGGTCTGTTTTCATGCTCTGTCTCTACAACTAAACTAAAACTAAAAGCTATAAACAAATGAACGGAAAATGGTAGGTAATTCAAACAAACTTGTATGGAAGTATTTAGTTTAATTAGTAAACATTTTCTGGTGAAGAATACTAATTATGATATCATTAAGTGAAATCAGTTGAAGACATTATTTCCACTGAAAACATTGTTGATCATAAAATATTTTTTCATATTAGAATAACATCTCATATTCTACGTGCATCGTTTAGAATCTAATGGTGTGAACATTTTCAGATTTCAGTTAACCCGCATCCCTGGAGCTCTGCTCCAACATCACATACACGCTTCTCTTGAGTTTATTTTATTTTAGAAATACAGCTTGAAAACAGGCCCTTTGGCCAACCGAGTCTATGCCAACCAGCAATCCCTATACATTAGCATTAACCTACACACTGAGTACAATTTACAACCTTTACCGAAGCCAATTAACCAACAAAACTTGTACGTGGTTGGAGTGTGGGAAACCAGAGCACCCGGAGAAAACTCACGTGGTCACAGTGCGAACTTACAAACTCCATACGGACAGCACCCATAGTCAGGATCGAACCTGTTTAGTTTAGAGGTACAGCGCAGAAACAGGCCCTTCAGCCCACAGGGTCTGCACCGCCCAGCGATCCCCACACATTAACACACACTAGGGACAATTTGTACATTAACCAAGCCAATTAACTAATGTACAAATGTACGTCTGGAATGTGGAAGGAAACCGAAGATGTCAGAGAAAACCCACACAGATCACGGGGTGAACGTACAAACTCCTTTCAGACAGCACCCGTAGTCAGGATTGAACCCGGGGCTCTGACGCTGCATTTGCTATAAGGCAGCAACTCTACCGCTGCACCACCATGACCATGATCTCTGGTGCTCTAAGGGAGCTAATCTATTGCTGCACCACAGCTCCAGCATAATCCTGTACTCTTACATTCAATGCCTTGGCTAATAATGCCAGCCTAAGGTACAATGCCTTTTGATGCATTTTGCACAAGTGTTCAAAATTGTCCAAGGTCAATTTACTGATCACATACCAGAAATGCAAACAAAGAAATCACAAATACCAGCCAATATTTCTCCTGCCTCATAACTCAAACCATGCTTACTTATACAAAGTACTCTTAAATGCAGGAGACCACACCACATCTCTGCTGTATCAAGCTGCAAACTGCAATCTTCCCCAACAAACAGTAATTCTTATTCTGCAAGACACAGTTTTACTAGAAGTGATGCAAAAGTAACAACCTGAAAAATTAATTCGAACTTTTCAAATAAAAGTTATCTGGCGCTGGAAGGCAGCAACTCTACCGCTGTGCCACCAGGTCGCCATGTCGCCCCATTTAGGTATTTTAATTCACCTTCCCCATCCCCACCTTCTCTCCAACCTGGTTCCATCTTCTCATCATTTCACCATCCCTCCCTTATCTGGTTCTACAGATCACACATCAGCCACTGTCCAAAGCTCCCTCACACAGTGGCACACTGGCAATCTCTCCTGATGCACACTAAAACATGAGTGATGAAAGGAAGCATGAGCAACAAGGGGTTTAAAATATTCCCTGATAGAACATAAAGGAGATTTCAAAAATCATAATTCCTCTGTTTTAGCCAAGTAACTTCTCTCTACCATTGTATTGTTATCACCAGCTCAGTGCTGTCAGAGAGAGATGCTCAGATGACAGGTCAAAATACCTCACATTCTGTTCACTGAATGAAGAAATACCTGCTCCAATTACATAATTGGCTTGCTGAAACCTCTTTATGCTTCCAAAGAATGTCTTTCGCCAAACTGATAATCTTGCAGCAGCGCTTGATTGATTGAAAGACAGAATGTGTGAACAGATCCTTCAGCCCACGGGGTCCACGCGTACTATCACAGCAATTTTACAAAAGCAGAGCATTGTGGATGTAGCCCAGTCCATCACACAGACCAGACTGTCCACCATTGACTCCATCTATACTTCATGCTGCTTTGGAAAAGTGACCAACACAGTCAAAGACTTGTCTCACCTTGGTCATTCCTTCTTCTCCCTGGTCGCATCCAGCAGAAAATATAGAAACTTGAAAACATTCACCACCAGACTCAGGAATAGATTCTTCCGCTCAGTTATCAGGTATTTCAACAGTGCTTCCATTAGCTGGGGTTACTATTCAATTCACCTCTACCCCATTGAGCACATTGATGTGCTACAATGCGCTAAAATGCTGAAAACTATATTCTGCACTCTGCATCTTACCCATTGCTCTATCTATTGTGCTTGAGTTTAAGCTGATTGTATCTATGTACGGGTATATCTGATCTGCTTGGTTAGCATGTAAAACAAAGCTTCTCACTGTACCTCAGTGTATGTGACAATAATAAACCTAAACCAAACTTACAAAGCTACACATCTTTGGGTTGTGGTGATAATAACTCGTTCCAAGGTTCCCTCCCCCTCCCCCCCCCCCCCCCCCCCCCCCAGTCTAGTTTCAGTAAAAACACTGAATCAAGCACTTGAACAACTAATTTTTATTTTAATAAAGATCAATTACAGTTCAACTACTGTACCTATCCCACCGCGGGTTCGATCCTCGTATCTGCCTGATCAAGCCCTCTAGGCCTCGCTCAAACAGAGACACACCAGATGGTCATGCAGTCCCAAGTGCTCTCCCGGAAGATCAACGTTGACCTCATGGAAGCGGACTTTTATAGGTCCCGGGACCTCGAGGGGCTGAACCACATGGGGGTGGTCTCTTAATAATCCAATTACAGATATCGATTAACCCCATAAATAACAGACATTTCCCTAACCCAATAGCTCAAGACATTGTATAAGAAAGAAAGCTCTCGAAGGAAGCAAACAAGAATAAACATTGAAACATGTGCCCTGAGATTCAAACAATTTCTCCAAGGCTCAACAGTTCGTCCAATCATCAATTAACAGGATATACCATCTTGCATCATTATGTATACTGTTTACAATGCTTTTGCAGCAAACCAATAGAAATGGTGCATTTAAGGTTAGTTTGCAAAACTGCTATACATGTTATCAATTTAAGAGAAACAGGGAGAACACCTGGACCCCTTACCATCCTGCATATCAGTCTGAGCCTAGACTGGCTGGCGCCAATCAAAGCGGGTAAAGTTCAGCTGACTAGGGTTAAGCAATTCTTACAAGTGCAGGGATCCTCAATTTTATGGTGTCTTTAATTTAGCCAATATTACCATTTTGTCAAGGGTAAGATATAGTCGGTCATCTCTGCAGTCGTGTGGTGGAAGTTAACTATTTTCATTGCTTTCTGGTTCCAAGAGGTTTTCAAGGGTCTACCATAAATAATTTCAGCTGGGCTTAGTCTAGATTTTCCTGCAGGCGTTACTGAAATGTAATCCATGCAAGTCCAGTCTCTGCCTTTAATTTGGCTAATTTGGTTTTAAGGGTCTGGTTTGCCCTTTCTACAAGTCCGGCAGCCTGTGGTCGATAAGCAATGTGTAATTGCTGCTGGATCCCAGCTGTTCATAAAGTTCTTTATTGATTTGTCCAATATAGTGTGAACAATTATCAGAGCTAAGTTGACTGGGAATGCCAAAACTAGGGACAATTTCTCTTATTAGCACCTTGACAACAGTAGCCGCTTTATTGTCAAGGGTTGTGTATGATTCGATCCACCGGTTGAATACATCGACTATAACAAGCACATATTTGTATCCTTGGCATCTTTCTAATTCAATATAGTCCATTTGTAATGTCTCAAAAGGACCCATAGGCAATGGTATTTTCCCTCCTTCACATCCTATTCCTTTCCCTGGATTGTATTGCTGGCAGACCAGACGATTACTGCTTACCTTTTGAGCAAAAGATTATAACTTTCTATGCCACCAAGTAGCTAATAGCTCTTGTACCACAATGGGTTGCATAGTGCATGCACTCAATAACCTATACGGCCAATGAGTCTGTCATGAAAGTTTGCCCTGCTGGAGTGGTCCATAGCCCAGTCATACAATCCAGTACACATCCCAGTTGTCTCCTTCTCTCCTTCAGTAGCCTCTTTGTGTAATCAGTTTCTCCAAGGGGGACTTGTTAGTTATACTTTTAGTCTGCCTCATCATTCTAGGTACCACCACCTTACATTCTCATGATACACTTTTAGCTACTAAATCTGCATTATGATTTCCAATGTCTACTGGGGTCTGTCCTTTAGTATGGGCACTACATTTTATTACAGAGATTTGTCCGGGTAGAATTAAGGCCTTGAATAAATTTGTCACCAAATGTTTGTGTGATATTTGGGTCACTGCAGAAGTTAGAAATCCCCTATTTATCCATAATTGTCAAAAATCATGCACCACCCCAAATGCATATCGAGAATCAAAATGCTTACTTTTAGATCTTCCCCAATAATACAAGCCCTAATTAAAGTGAATAATTCAGCTTGTTGTGCTGAATAGGGTGATTCAAAACCAGCCGCCTCTACAATCTCAGTCTTTTGATTAATAATTGCATACCCAGACAACCTCTCACCCCACGGTCAATAGACAATAGACAATAGGTGCAGGATTAGGCCATTTGGCCCTTCGAGCCAGCACCACCATTCAATGTGATCATGGCTGATCATCACAAATCAGTACTCCATTTTTGCCTTCTTCCCATATCCTGTGACTCCGCTATTTTTAAGAACCCTATCTCGCTCTCTCATGAAAACATCCATAGAACCTGCCTCCACCGCCCTCTGAGGCAGAGAATTCCACAGACTCACCACTCTCCGTGAGAAAAAGTGTTTCCTCATCTCCGTTCGAAATGGCTTACTCCTTATTCTTAAACTGTGGTCCCTGGTTCTGGACTCAGCCAACATCGGGAACATGTTTCCTGCCTCTAGTGTGTCCAAGCCCTTAACAATCTTATATGTTTCAATGTAGAGAGAAAATGACAATGGACAGTCCAATGGATGCACTACCGTCCACATATAATGTGATGTCAGGGTCTTCTATGGGTACATCCCTCGGGTCTTCTCTCACTGATGTTTCCTCCTCTATAACAATTAGACAGTCATGTCCTGCTTCTGCTCGCTCTTCTGGGGGTGAAATAAGAAAAGATGCTGGGTTAATTAATGTACAGTGTTTAAACAACAATTTTGGATTGTTCAACAGATAGATCTCATACTTATTTTGGTAAGCCTTTGTCAAATGCTGGATTTGAAGCTGCCCCAACAATGCCGATACCGAATGTGAACTGTACACTACAATTTCCTGTTGAAGTGTTAAATTAGCAGCCGATTGTAAACCATTGTAGATTGCAGTTAAGATTTGAGTGCAAAGAGGATGTCCCCTAGCTACTGGATCTGGAGGAATAATATGCAACGGGTCTATGTCTATCCCCATGCTTTTGCATTAATACTGAAGTGTCACAATCAGATAGAATTGTAGAAACATAGAAATTAGGTGCAGGAGTAGGCCATTCGGCCCTTCGAGCCTGCATCTCCATTCAATATGATCATGGCTGATCATCCAACAGTATTCCGTACCTGCCTTCTCTCCATACCCTCTGATCCCCTTAGACACAAGGGCCACATCTAACTCCCTCTTAAATATAGCCAATGACCTGGCCTCAACTACCATCTGTGGCAGAGAGTTCCAGAGACCCACCACTCTCTGTGTGAAAAAAGTCCTTCTCATCTCGGTCCTAAAGGATTTCCCCCTTATCCTTAAGCCGTGACCCCTTGTCCTGGACTTCCCCAACATCAGGAACAACCTTCCTGCATCTAGCCTGTCCAACCGCTTAAGAATTTTGTAAGTTTCTATAAGATCCCCTCTCAATCTCCTAAATTCTAGAGAGTATAAACCAAGTCTATCCAGTCTTTGTTCATACGACAGTCCTGACATCCCAGGAATCAGTCTGGTGAACCTTCTCTGCACTCAACTCTATGGCAATAACGTCCTTCCTCAGATTTGGAGACCAGAACTGTACGCAATACTCCAGGTGTGGTCTCACCAAGACCCTATACAACTGAAGTAGAACCTCCCTGCTCCTATACTCAAATCCTTTTGCTATGAAAGCTAACATACCATTCGCTTTCTTCACTGCCTGCTGCACCTGCATGCCTACTTTCAATGACTGGTGTACCATGACATCCAGGTCGCGCTGCATCTCCCCCTTTCCTAATAGGCCACCATTTAGATAATAGTCTGCTTTCCTACTTTTGCCACCAAAGTGGATAACCTCACATTTATCCACATTATACTGCATCTGCCAACATTTACCCACTCACCCAGCCTATCCAAGTCACCTTGCAGTCTCCTAGCATCCTCCTCACAGCTAACGCTGCCCCCCAGCTTAGTGTCATCCGCAAACTTGGAGATATTGCCTTCAATTCCCTCATCCAGATCATTAATGTATATTATAAATAGCTGGGGTCCCAGCACTGAGCCTTGCGGTACCCCACTAATCATTGCCTGCCATTGTGAAAAGGACCCGTTTACTCCTACTCTTTGCTTCCTGTTTGCCAGCCAATTCTCTATCCACATCAATACTGAACCCCCAATGCCGTATGCTTTAAGTTTGTATACTAATCTCTTGTGTGGGACCTTGTCAAAAGCCTTCTGGAAGTCCAGATACACCACATCCACTGGTTCTCCCCTATCCATGCTACTTGTTACATCCTCGAAAAATTCCACAAGTTTCGTCAGACATGATTTACCTTTTGTAAATCCATGCTGACTTTGCCCAATGATTTCCCCACTTTCCAAATGTGCTACTATCCCATCTTTAATAACTGACTCTAGCAGTTTCCCCACTACCGATGTTAGACTAACTGGTCTGTAATTCCCCGTTTTCTCTCTCCCTCCCTTCTTAAAAAGAGGGGTTACTTTTGCTACCCGCCAATCCTCAGGAACTACTCCAGAATCTAAAGAGTTTTGAAAGATTATCACTAATGCATCCACTATTTCCGGAGCTACTTCCTTAAGTACTCTGGGATGCAGCCTATCTGGCCCTGGGGATTTATCGGCCTTTAATCCATTCAATTTACCCAACACCACTTCCCGACTAACCTGGATTTCATTCAAGTCCTCCTTTGACCTGCGGTCCCCTGCTATTTCCGGCAAATTATTTATGTCTTCCTTAGTGAAGACGGAACCAAAGCAGTTATTCAATTGGTCCGCCATATCCTTGTTCTCCATGATCAACTCACCTGTTTATGACTGCAAGGGACCTACATTTGTTTTAACTAATCTCTTTCTCTTCACATATCTATAAAAACTTTTGCAGTCAGTTTTTATGTTCCCTGCCAGTTTTCTTTCATAATCTATTTTTCCTTTCCTAATCAAGCCCTATGTCCTCCTCTGCTGGTCTCTGAATTTCTCCCAGTCCTCTGGTATGCTGCTTTTTCTGGCTACTTTGTACGCATCATCCTTTGCTTTGATACTATCCCTGATTTCCCTTGTTATCCATGGATGCACTACCTTCCCTGATTTATTCTCTTGCCAAACTGGGATGAACAATTTTTGTAGTTCATCCATGCAGTCTTTAAATGTCTTCCATTGTGTATCCACCGTCAACCCTTTTAGAATTGATTGCCAGTCAATCCTGGCCAATTCACGTCTCATACCCTCAAAGTTACCTTTCTTTAAGTTCAGAACCATTGTTTCTGAATTACAATACGGCTGGAAAGGATGATCGTATAATGGCCTTCCCAATGCCGGGGCTCGCATCAAAGATCTTTTCCAGTTCTCAAATGCTTCATGTGCCTCCTTTGTTAGTTAAAATTCACCCTCCTTGCTGGTATAAGGTGTTAGCTCCTTAGTTTCCAGAGGTTATTTGGAAACCAGGATCTGCAATAATTAACTATGCCCAGCCATTGCCTGATTTGTTTGGCTTCTTTTGGGACTGGAAATTTGTAGATAGGTTTGAGTCTGCTCTTCTCAAGACTTCTTTCAGTGGCCGAAATTATAAGCCCTAGAAATTTTACTTTCTCCTGAACAACAAGTACTTTTGATGGGGTGACCGCATATCCTGGATCGGCTAGATGATTTAATAATTGTGCAGTGTCTTCCCGATTACTGGATTCATCTTTACTAACCACCAATAGATCATCTATATACTGCACTAATGTTTAATTAATTTTAAACTTTAAACTTAGCTGATCCTGCAGACACCTGGAAAATAAAGTAGGCGAGTTGACAAATCCTTGAGGCAACCTGGTCCAGGTATATTGTTGGCCCTTAAGGTGAAGGCAAACAAATATTGGCTGTCTTCATGAAGAGGAAGAGAAAAGAATGCATGTGGAAGGCGACTTTCGAAAAGACTACCGGCCTCAGCCGATATTTGGGCTAGGATTTGGGCAGGATTTGGCACTAGGGCATGAAGTGGTTCTACAACAGAATTGATTTGTACAGTTTTGGTCTCCTAATTTGAGGAAGGACATCCTTGTGATTGAGGCAGTGCAGCGTAGGTTCACGAGATTGATCCCTGGGATGGCGGGACTGTCATATGAGGAAAGATTGAAAAGACTAGGCTTGTATTCACTGGAGTTTAGAAGGATGAGGGGGGATCTTATAGAAACATATACAATTATAAAAGGACTGGACAAGCTAGTTGCAGGAAAAATGTTCCCAATGTTGGGTGAGTCCAGAACCAGGGGGCACAGTCTTAGAATAAAGGGGTGGTCGTTTAAGACTGAGCTGTGAAAAAACTTTTTTACCCAGAGAGTTGTGAATTTATGGAATTCCCTGCCACAGAGGGCAGTGGAGGCCAAATCACTGGATGGATTTAAGAGAGAGTTGGATAGAGCTCTAGGGGCTACTGGAGTCAAGGGATATGGGGAGAAGGCAGGCACGGGTTATTGATAGCGGACGATCAGCCATGATCATATTGAATGGCGATGCTGGCTCGAAGTGCCGAATGGCCTCCTCCTGCACCTATTTTCTATGTTTCTATGATTTCCCTTAAGTCTTGTACGAGTCTATACTGACCCTCCTTTCCCAGTTTCAGAACGGCAAGAATAGGGGTGTTACAGATAGATTGGCACTTCACCAATATTCATTGTTCTAGCAAACCCTGAATTAATTTGTCGATGCTGCTGATGGCCTGTGTTTTCAATGGATATTGTTGGATTGAAGGAAGTGTTACCCCTTTCTGGAGAGCTACACGGATGGGATTGATATTCACGCATCCTACCTGAGCAGTGACCTCCGCCCATACGTGAAGGTTCACATACTCGTATATGATCCAGACGATGACGTAAGTGGGTAACAACCTTCCTTGGGGCCTGGTAAAATACAACAACAAATTGATTTAACAAATTTTGCATTTGATAATTATTCAGGTTTGCCAAGGTAATTGCCTTTCTACCATAGTTCCTAGGTCTTTAGCTCTAGCCGGGAAATTCACCTTTCGAGCAGCCTCGTCAATTCTTTTCCATAACTGTGCTGGTATTTTAGCATATTTGGCAGCTCCCTCTTTTTCCTCCACTAGTGCCAATACTTCTATTTCCCATTCCTGTCCTTCGTATGATTTAAAGAATGTTTCCAGCTCAATGTCCCTTCCACTATATCGTAAGCCAGTGTAATGTGAAGTGGGGGTTCTTCGGCCAGATCTAAGGACCACCATTGAGGGGTTACCTGGAGTAACATTGTCATGCAGGGGCCCAGGGGGTGACTACTATACTTCTAGCACAGAGTAAATCTCTCGCCATCAGGTTGCAATCTAAACCAGTGTTTATCACAAATCTATGTTTGATTGTCTTTCCTCCATATACTACTTCGACTGGCTCAGAGATGGGATACTGGCAAATTTGTCCTTGATACCCGGACAGATTCTGAACTTTTTTTGATTCTGGTAAATTATAAATTGATTGAAGAGATGACATGGATGCACCTGTGGTAATAAAGATCAAACTTCAAACTCGTTTAATCTTACTATTTTAGTGCGTATCTCTCCTACTACACGGGCACTCAAATCAAACTAAAATTGCCCTGTTGAATTCTTGAAAGGCTGGAGTATTCCGGCCAATCTATACTCTGTCCACCCAAGCCCAGTACCTTTACGAGGTTCCTCGTCCGTCACTTCAGGGAGAGACTCAGATATCTTCACGCAGACACTCCTCTCTGCTGGGCACCGAGGATTCAGCGCCTAGCCACTTTGCGCTGTGAGTTATCGGAGCCGATTTTCAGAGCACCTTTTCAATTCCCGCTCCCAGCAAAGATTTGATCAATATGTAGGTCAGACCTGTATTTTAATACCCCACCAATTGAATACCAAATCTAACCCTGGGCCACTTCTCGCCCGATGAAGTGCGTTTGGCTCTTGTTAAAGCAGCTGCAGTCTGCCAACTATGACCAAAATTTTGGGCCTCTAACTGAGGAAAGGGCCTCTAACCCAACCCCAGCAGGGCCTCTAACCCCATCCTGGTTTTATGGGCCCCAACTTGAAGGAGCGCTAACCATGCCCCCGTGCTTGCAAGGCTCTGTTTTAATGATCTCAATTAAACCAAGCCCACGAATGATCAATCCGCTCGTCTAACGAAGTGCTGAAAATCAATGGGAAAACCGCACCATGGGCCTGATTTCTGCACTCACGATCGAAACAGCTCACATCCTTGATCGCAAACTTGTATTTGGGGTCTTTTGAGATCCCGGACGAGCCCCCAATGATAATTGTTCATTCTATGCTTCCCCCCCTCAACCAGTCTAGTTTCACTAAAAATACTGAATCAAGCACTTGAACAACTAATCTTTATTTTAACAAAGAGCAATAGTTCAATTACTGTACCTATCCCACCGTGGGATCGATCCTCGTATCTGCCTGTTCAAGCCCTCTAGGCATCGCTCAAACAGAGACACTCCAGAAGGCCACGCAGTCCCAAGCGCTCTCCCAGAAGATCAATGCTGGACCATGTGGTAGCGGATTTTTATAGGTCCTGGGACCTTGAGGGGCTGAACCACATGGAGGTGGTCTCTTAATAATCCAATTACAGATATCGATTAACCCCATACATAACAGACATTTCCCTAAGCCAATAATACAGTAGCTCAATACATTGTATAGGAAAGAAAGCTCTCGAAGGAAGCAAAGAAGAACAAACATTGAAACGTGCCCTGAGAATCAAACAATTTTTCCAAGGCTCAACAGTTCGTCCAATCATCAATTAACAGGATGACCAATTTGCAACATTATGTATACTGTTTTACAATGCTTTTGAAGCGATCCAATTGAAATGATGCATTTAAGGTTAGTTTGCAAAACCGCTATACATGTTATCAATTTAAGAGAAATAAGGAGAACACCTGGACCCCTTGCCATCCTGCATATTTATCTGAGCCTAGACTGGCTGGTGCCAATCAAAGCCTGTAAAGTTCAGCTGACAATGGTTAAGCAATTCTGCCAAGTGTAGGGATCCTCCATTTTATGGTGTCTTTAATTTAGCCAATATTAACAATGGGACCTGGAGCACCTGATGCAAATCTACACGGTCACAAGGAGAACATGCAAACTGCACAAAGGCAGTCTCCGGCACTGTGAGGCAGTGGCTCGGCCAGCTCCATGAGTCCAGTGGAGTGTCCCCCTTAAATCAGAGAGTCCTCTGCTAGAAGTGAACCATGATGAGAACATTCACATATTTTTTCAGACCATCATAACAAATCCGTTATGAACAACAATTAGAGGCGGCACGGTGGCGCAGCGGTAGAGTTGCCACCTTACGGCGCCTGAGACCTGGGTTAGACCCTGACTACAGGTGCTTGTCTGTATGCGGTTTGTTCGTTTTCCATGTTACCGTGTGGGTTTCCTTCCACATTCGAAAGACATGCAGGTTTGTTGCTTAATTGGCTTCTGCAAATTGCCCCTAGAGTGTAGGCCATAGAACATAGTGTATGGGTGATCGCCGGTCAACACGGACTCGATGGGCCGAAGGGTCTGTTTCCACGCTGTATCCCTAAAACTTTAACTAAATAAGTGGGGGAGCATCCCCTACCCATCACAGTCAAGCCAAGGACATCGCACATTGGGAATTACATTCCAATTGTGTAGGAAGTAGCCCTGTATATAGTATTCATTTCATCATAGCTTTTCCTTTCAAGATCCCAGTGCTTCCAAATTTCCAGCTGCCAACTGCAATCAATAGGCCAAACAGACTGCCTTCCGTGGCAGAGAATTCCACAGATTCACAACTCTCTGGGTGAAAAAGTTTTTCCTCGTCTCAGTCCTAAATATCCTCAGTCCACCCCTTATTCTTAAACTATGACCCCTGTTTCTGGACTCCCCCAACATCAGGAATATTTACAATAATATCTAGCCTGTCCAATCCCTTAAGAATGTTATATGTTTCTATAACATCCTCTCTCATCCTTCTAAATTCCAGCGAATACATGCCCAGACAACCCATTCTTTCATCATATGTCAGTCCCACCATCCCAGGAATTAACCTGGTGAACCTACGCTGCACTCCCTCAATAGAAAATTATGGCACGAAAGGATGCCGAGACCTCAAAGCACATGTCTAATTCTTCTTATGTCTCACTTCTTATTCACCCACAATCTCCTCCGAGTTGCAAGTTGCAGATCACGATGGAGACACCCCTAATTTCCTTGCACCATCCTCTCACTTTCCATAATCCATTGAGTCCCTCGGGCTATCTTTAATTGGACTTCAATGGACTTTATCTTGCACTAAATGCTTCGGACAGTTGGATTGTAATCATATAAGGTCTTTTTGCTGACTGGATAGCACACAACAGAAACAGTTTTTGTCACCACCTAGGTACTTGTGACAATAAATTAAACTAAACTAAACTAAGCCAAGCCAAGCAAAGCCAAACCATACTAAACTAAACTAAGCTAAACTAAACTATATATAATCCAGCTGTTACACCTTTCAGATAGTCAGGAGCTGAAATCTGATAAGGTTAAGAAAGAACATTATGCACATTCACAGACACCAATTCAAGATACTGAAACATTGTGTACTTTGGCCGTCAGCTTAGAGGAAGGATCTGAACTCAGTGAGTCACTGAACATGAGTATTCAACAGCAAGGACATGGGGAGAGGACATAATGATCTCACCCCCTGATTCCCCTCACATTCCCAAGAGCACAAAGTCATGCAAGTGCTCCAAGATTAATCAATGCACTTGTGTTATATACATTTTCTCAGCCAAATTTAATAAAGGTGCAATCAAACAAGCACTAACTGTTGGGTGCAATATTTTCCAGTATTTTGCACAGAAGTACTGATTAAGCATACAATTGATCAATCATGTAATTTGAATTCAAATAAATATATTTT
Organism: Raja brachyura; assembly: GCA_963514005.1. Next base: position 38,530,258 of record OY740784.1, on the reverse strand, counting down.
TCATTAAAAGATGGGAAATTAATTTCAAGCATTCTTTCTCTGTGGCCTTCATACATAATCAGAAATCATTGGAAATCCATGCCCTTGAGATTTCAGACAATGAATGTAAATCTTGAGTAGTTTTGATGGAAGGGTTTTCATTAAAAGACTGAGAATAAGAATTTCATTACCTACATACGTGACATGTTTGATTTCTCTGCATTATCCTCCCACACTTGCAATTCTCTATCGTCTTGTACATGACAAAAGCTCTCCGCTGTCATTGTTCTCTTTGTAGTTTTAAAAGGCAAAGTCCATTAAAAGAAAAAAAAGGTGAAATAATGTAATTTCACTTTCAAAGATAATAAACATGAAAAAATATTGGAACAAATTGCAGATTTAAAAGGTGCTAGATGCATTAAATGCATCTCTAGGAAAGCACATTTTATTATTAAGTTCACAAAGTTAATTTGCATTGATGTAGCATCAGTAATTACTTGGGGGACTGCAACAGCTATTAACGAGAAAGTAATTTAAATGAAGATGTATAATTTACATTTTGTCATCCAACTTCTGAAAATGCATTTCATCACCTCAGTGAATAATAGGAATCGTAAAATAGTCAAGAGTGTTTAATTGTCATATGAAATTCTTTCCTGTTGCAAGTTTACTGGCCCATCAATGCACTAACACACAAATAAATGAAGGGCAGCACAGTGGCGCAGTGGTAAAGTTGCTGCCTTACAGCACTTGCAGTGCCGGAGACCCGGGTTCGATCCCAATTACGGGTGCTTGTCTGTACGCAGTTTGTCCATTCTCCCCGTGACCTGCGTGGGTTTTCTCTGAGATCTTCGGTTTCCTACCACACTCCAGAGACGTACAGGTATGTATGTAAATTGGCCCTTGTGGGTGTACAGTAGCGCTAATGTGCGGGGATCACTGGTCAGTGCTAAACTAAACTAAACAAAAATAAATACAATAGATTAATAATCAGTAATACCAGGTATCCAGACAACAACAGTGCAAAGCCAAAGTACACAGTGCATCTAAAACAAATCTCTTGGTAGATTGTTGCTGAGGTTGTGATTAGTGTTGTGCAGAGTTGAAGAAGTTGATGCAAGGAATAAGCTGTTCTAGAACCTGGAGGTCACAGTTTGCAGGCACCTGTACATTCTTCCCAATGGTGGTAGAAGGACGAGAGCATGACCCGGGTGGGGTGAGCCTTTGATGATATTAGCTTTGATGATATTTCAGATAGGCAGCCTTTCTTGTTTGTTTCAGAATTAGCTTGTTCTGATATAAGATCACTCACCTGTAACATTAACTCTTCTGACTTCTGACAAATGTTACTTGGTAAGATTAATATTTCCAGTCGTCATTTTTATTTCAGATTTCCAAGAACTGTTCATTCATCTCACAGTTCCAGCATGTCCCTCTCTAACTCTCTCTCTCAACTGCTCCCTCTCTCTCCCTCTCTCTCTATCTCCCTCTCCCTCTCCCTCTTTTTTTTTTTCATTTCAACAACTTTATTCAACACAATCATAAAATACAACACAACAAAACATAATCAAAATCACACTATAACGAACAGATCATTGTAGTACAACAGTACATTCATTATTTATAATAGCCTCAACCCCACGCGGTGACCAGCGTTTACGGAAGGCCTCCAGCGTCCCCATGGACACCGCGTGTTCCCTCTCCAGGGACACACGTGCACGGACGTAGGCCCGAAAGAGGGGCAGGCAGCCGACTCTCGCCTGACCGTCGACCGCCTGCTGCCTGGACCCGCGAATGGCCATCTTAGCCAGGCCGAGGAGCAAACCGACAGGTAAGTCCCCCCCCCCACACTCGGCTCTCCCCACTCCCTGCCTTGTGTCCGAACACCAGGATTGTGGGGCTAAAATGCAGCCAAAACTTGAGGAACAACCCCTTCAGATATTGGTACAGGGGCAGTAACCTCTCACACTCCATATACACATGGAACACGTTCTCCTCCTCTCCGCAGAAAATACATGCGGCAGACGAGCCCGTGAACCGACTCAAAAGTTTATTACAAACCACTGCTCCATGCAACACTCTCCACCCCAGGTCCCCAATATAAAGGGGTACAACTCCCTTATAGAAGGACCCCCACTGGGGACCCCCCCAGCCTTCGGATGGTAACACCGTCCTCCATGGTGAGTCAGGACGGGAGACGAAGGCACCGTGGTTCAGAATGTGCAGGAGCATCCTATACAGTGCGCGTCTCTTCGCCTCAAGAAATGGCATACTGGTCATCTCAGAGAGGCAGCTCAGATTATGTGGAGCCGGAGGCCGAGAAATATCCCGGAGCCTAGGCCCGATGAGCAGATCTGACGGAGCGGGGGTAAGCTCTATCTGAACTACTCTAGGCTCGCGCCTCTCCTCGACACCCACCATGACAGGACCAGGACCTCCCTCTTCCTCTATCTCTCAGTCTCTCCCTCTCTCCCTATCTCCCTCTCTCCCTCTCATCCTTCTCTCACACACACTCTCTCTCTTTCTTCATTTGGTTATCTTAGCAGCAGGCGTGGAATAGACATTTTGGACTGAATGGCCTATTTTTATGCTGTACTGTTCTATGCCAAAAAAAAACATGGATAGTTGTATGAAATATAGTGACCTGCAACTTGCATATTTATTTTCATAAATATCTAATTCCTTTTTTTAAAAAAGGAATAACTTGAGTATGTATAGATAATGCCTTTTGCAAAAGGATGTCTTTAATTACTGAAGATTGTCATAAGGTCATTTGGAATAGTAGAATTAGACCATTCGACCCATCAAGTCTACTCCGCCATTCAATCATGGCTGACCTATCGCTCCCTCCTAACATCATTGTCTGACCCCATAACCTCTGACACCTGTACTAATCAATAATCTATGTACCTCTGCCTTAAAGATATCCACTGACGGCCTCCACAGCCTTCTGTGGCAGAGAATTCCACGGATTCACCACCCGCTGACTAAAGAGGATGGGAGGCACATTGTATAGGTTTGGTGGACAATCGGCATTAACAATCACATTTTCCTTCACTCTGTCTCATGATTATGGGAGAGATAGTGAGGAAAATCCAGCCTTTTGACTCTTTCTACATTTTCCAGTTACCCAACTGTGAGTTTGTAAATGATCTCCAAATAATGACTGCTTATTACAATAATGATCCCAGGAATGAGTAGGTTAACATATGATGAGCGTTTGATCACTGGGCTTATATTTGTTGGAGCTAAGAAGAATGAGTGTGGACCTCATTGAAATGTACAGAATAGTGAAAGGCTTGGATAGAATGGATGTGGAGAGGATGTTTCCACAAATGTGAGAGTCTAGGACTAGAGGGTCTTAGAATTAAAGGATGTTCTTTTAGGAAAGAGATGAGGTGGAATTTATTTTTCCAGAGGGTAGTGAATATGTGGAATTGTTTGCCACAAAAGACTGTGGAGGCAAAGTCAGTGGATATATAAAAGGCAGAGATAGATAGATTCTTGATTAGTACGGGGTCAAAGGTTATGGGGAGATGGCAGGAGAATGGGGTGAGGAGGGAGAAATAGATCAGCCAGGATTGAAAGGCGGAGTAGACTTGATGGGCCGAATGGCTTACTTCTACTCCTATCAGTTATGATCTTATGATCTTATTGATTATTGCATTATATTGCAGTATGATGTAGTTTCTTGTACAAGGGAAAGAGTCAACATTAACTTGATGGGAGATTATCACCACTGTGTTAGAAGGACAAAGATTCAAGTCACACCTAGATGCATAAACACATAATCCAGGCAGTGTAGCCATGAGAGAGTGCTAGCCTACAATTGACGTGGCCTTCTGATGCTAAAATGAGGTCTGATATGCTTTCTCAGTGGAATGAGTTATCCTTCTGCCCTAGTTTTTAGAAGACCAAGCTGTTCTTCCCCATAGTCCTTGACAACATTTATTCATCAATTAACATCACTAAAATAGATTAACTGGTCATTATCTCATTACTATTTATAAGTAAAACATTGGCTACTCTTTTTCTCTATATTGTAATAGTGGTTACATTTCAAAGTACTTTGATGGCTGGAAAGCATTTTTAGACATCCTTCTGTGAAATATATAAGGTTCTTTCTATATATAAATGTGAATTAGCCCATTGCTGAAAGAATCGTAGAAGTTGAAGGTTAGTACGTTGATTTTTTAAAATAAAAAGGAGAATTTAGAGTTTCAATTCCATCTATTTTTATTGCACCTTTGAGAATTACCACACAGACGTAATTTGAGGAAGAATGGATGATAGATTTATATTTGGGACTTGCCTAATGAATAGTTAATGACAAAGAAACAACTCAGTCCTTGTAGAATATTTGAGTTAGAGCCAACTTTACATCTTTGACAGTTTTTGATCAGTAATCTATGTTAGCAAATGGAGACAATGGCTTCAGGAAACACAATCAACAATTTGGATCCAAATGGTTTTGTGACTCAGACTAATTTTTCCCACCTGACACTCCTGAGGTGCACTCATTATTGGTTGTGAATGAAAGCAGACTAACTGATGTGTGAAGATAGAGAAGTGCAAACTGAGAAACAGCATTGAAAACCAATTTAGTCCATTGAATTTGTCAAAACCAGATTTTCTAATCTGGATGCAAAACAACAGGGAGCAGCTGGGGAAATATGTAGGAAGGAACTGAAGAGACTGGTTTAAACCGAAGATAGATACAAAATGCTGGAGTAACTCAGCGGGACAGGCAGCATCTCTGGAGAGAAGGAATGGGTGATGTTTTGAGTTGAAAGAAGGGAGATGCTGCCTGTCCTGCTGAGTTACTCCAGCATTTTGCGTTTAGCAGATGGGGAAATGTCTAAAGAGAAATGAGTTCATGAATTTGGCCCACATATTTTCTAGTGTAGCAAGATACAGAGAAATCTCATTGTTATAGAAATGTACATATCTCAGGCTTCTTGTGGTCTGATACACATCTCATTTTTGCATTATTTTACAACCATAAATTAACTTCAATTGCTTTCAAATTGTTTTTTCAGAGCATGAAAATAGAACATAGAACAATACAGCAAAGAAACAGGCCCTTCAGCCCATGAAGTCCATAATGTCCATTTTAACATGATGTATATCATGCCATTTCCTACATGTTCATACGTTTGCCTAAATTCCTCTTAAATGTTGGTTTATTGTTTCAACCACTTACCCAAGCAACATATTCCAGACAGCTACCACTCGGTGATTAAAACTTGCCTCATAAATTTCCTTTAAATTTTCATGCACTCACCCTAATTCTATGCCTTTTAGTAGTTGACATTCGGTCCTGGGAAAAAAACTCTTATTAATTTGGGGTGGCACAGTGGTGTAGTGGTAAAGTTGCTGCCTGACTACGGGTGCTGTCTGTACGGAGTTTGTACGTTCTCCCTGTGATCGCGTGGGTTTTCTCCGTGTGCTCCTGTTTTCTCAGACACTCCAAAGGAGTACAGGCTTGCAGGTTAATTGACTTCTGTAAAATTATAGTTCATCCGTAGTGTGTATGATAGTGCTAGTATACAAGGTGATCGCTGGTCGGCACGAACTCGGTGGGTCGAAGCATCGACCAGCCTGTTTCCACGCTGTAGCTCTATAGTTTAAAGCTGTCATAATAATTGACCTAATAACAATTGAAGAATTACATTATTTATAATCAACAGTATTTTCCCGATGATTCATTAGTTTAGTTTAGTTTAATTTATTGTCATGTGTACCGAGGTACAGTGAAAACTTTTTGTCGCGTGCAAACCAGTCAACAGAAAGACAAAACATGATTGCAAACGAGCCATCCACAATGTACAGATGCATGATTGGGGAATAATGTTTAGTGCAAGGTAAAGCCAGTAAAGTCCGATCAAAGATTCTGATCTTAACTGTGTGTTAGCTTTTGTTTAGTAATGGCATTCATGACAATGTGCCAGAAGGCTTTAGATTCATGGTGTTTTCATATCTGCTGCACAAAATCTAGAAACAATCACGCATGATTCATGTCTTTCTTAATTGGTGTAAGGAGAACCATAAATGAAAGTAATTTGGTTATTGTGTTTACCGCCAGCAGTAATCCAATTCACCATCTGGCAGACCATTAGTTAAATCTTGATGACATATTTTATATTTTCATCCCTAGCCCTTAGAAGATACAATTTATAGATAAATACAAGCAAAGCAAAAAATTTTTATTTGCAAATGAACAGGGATTATTTTACTGTATACTACACTATAGAGATCAGAGCAACGAACTGATGGAAACTAATCTGCATTTAAGTGTTCTTTACAAATGATAGTCACCATATCCATGTGCTTCCCTGCTCACAGCGAGACAGTCCAAGGCATTACATTTCTTCCAAGTGAGGAAATGCTAAAATGTTTAGAGAGATCTAGATGTGCAGGTACATTGTACCTTGAAAGTGGCATCACAAGTGGTCAAGAAGGCTTTTGACACATTAGCCTTCATCAGTCAGGGTGTTGAATATAGAAGTCTATATAGGGATGTTTTATTCCAGTTGTACAGAATCAGAGGATATATGTTTAAGATGAGACTGGAAAGATTTAATAGGAATCTAAGGGGCAGCTGAGGGAAGGGAATAGCCAAAGTATATTTCTGATGTTAAGAAATAGAAAGTAACTACATGCCAACCAGTATATTTACCCCTTCAAATAAAATATGTCATTTCAACATGACAATGCAGCATACTTTAATATATTCAGAAAATATCAAGTTTTTGTTTCCGACCTCCTTTCGAGTGCATAGTTTGGTAAAAAGATTGTACTACAATTGGACTTAAAACAGATTTTAAAGTAATTTGTAACAGACGGTTTGCTGGCTTCAAATTAAAAATAGTTAACATTGTGAGTGCCAGTATTTAAGCTTCGTAAAAGAGTACAATGTGGTTTAATGAAACACACCACAATATCACCAACTCCACACGCACGCTCGCAGCTATTCACACAAAGGATATGCCTTCTTGTTTTTTTTTAAAGCTTTGATGAATAGGCATAGATGGTTAGGATCCAACATGCTCCTCCACTGTCAGAGAAAAAAACAAATCTGCTTCAAAAATCACAAATATTGATTCTAAGACCCTTGAGGAGTTTTCCTCAAATGGCAAGCTATGTTGAAATCCTTGATTAGTCGGTTTAAGCGACCATTGACAAGTCAAACCCTACCCATCCCCCACCAATCCAATTAAGTCAACAGCTTAATTCATTTATGGAGATGCAATATTATAGCCTTGAATTTTGTAATTCGGGTCATTTGTAAATCTAATTTTAATAACGTGCAGAAGAGTTAGGCTACAAATGAATATTTATCCCTTGTGTTTCTTTGTGCCCCTAGAAAGCAGAGTGAAATTTACATAATTATAGCAGCGTTTTGTGTTATTCAATTTAACTGATGATTTTGATAGTGGCAATTTCAAAATTAATGCTCAGCCTCGTGGAAATATTGCAGGGCCAATGCCAATATGCAACTGAGAGTTTTTAATTCCAATCACTGAAGGTTTCCAACACATTCCAAAATTGATTAATGTGGTGGTGGATCTTAAAATAAAATGTATTATGGATGGACACATGTTACTGTAATCAAGTCAAATATACAAATAATTGCAGTTTTGCAATCTCGAGTCTCCAGTTTGTGGTTCCCCCCAGCATGACTGCTTGGTCGGAGTGTGAATATGTTGATTGAGTCCACAGAGGTTGAAGTATTTAAGGCAAACAACATGCAGGAGTCTCTTTGGAATCAAGAAATAAAGAGTGTGCCAAGCGAAATCCGACAAACATTGTCATGGTAATCAACATGAAGAATCACGAGGACAAGAACACATTGTTGGTTTAGGTTTATTATTGTCACGTGTATCAAGGTACAGTGAAAAGCTTTGTTTTGCATGTAATCTAATCAGATCAGATAATACTATACATAAGTACGATCAAATCAAACTCAAGTGCAAAAAATAGAGCAAAGGGAAAGATACAGAGTACAGTATACATAGTTCTCAGCATTGTAGAATATGGACACAAAATGCTGGAGTAACTCAGCGGAACAGGCAGCATCACTGGATAGAAGGAATGGGTGACGTTTCGGGTCAAGACTCTTCTTCAGTTCCATAGACAAAGCCTAATGGCATTAGAACATTTAGGAATGGTGCTAGAGTTACAGGTATAATATATATTTTTAGAAGTAGAGTGATTGTATCGGATGATGGAAAGTCCTCCTCTGGGAAGAGCATGCAGAGAGTCACCGAGTCTGTTATAACCCTCTTGAACGACCTCTCATTCGTAAAGGATAAATTTCTGATCTTCCAGTCTTCCAGGGTATGAGTGTTCATTTTGTCCCCTACCCAGTAAAATAGATAGCTTCTTGAATTTGTTATTCAGATAATGTTGGAAATAAGTATTTTCGTTGTTTTATTTTATAATGACGGCACGGTAGTGCAACGGTAGAGCTACTGTCTTGTAGGGCCAAAGACCCGGGTTCGATCCTGACTATGGGTGCTGTTTGTACATTGTTTGTATGTTCTCCCAGTGACCACGTGGGTTTTCTCCAAGATCTTCGGTTTCCTCCCGCACTCCAAAGACGTACAGGTTTGTAGGTTAAATGGCTTGGTGTCAACATAAAAAATTGTCCCTAGAGTGTGTAGGATAATGTTAATGTACAGGGATCGCTGGTCGGCGCTGACCCAGTGGGCCAAAGAGCCTGTTTCCACGCTGTATCTCTAAACCAAACTAAACTAAACTAAACTAATATTCTTTTCCTTCATAAATGGGCTTCCCCCCAGCTGTCGTAGATGAATCTCTTACCCATTATCCCTTCTGTGTCCCTTTATTCTGCAATCACTTCCCCTCCCCCTGCATGGAGTTTTGTTTCAACACCCAGTCAGGGGAGGAGGACTAGAAATATCGAAGGGTATGGAGTGAAAACATCAGATTAAAGCAGAAGCTAGTCACGGAAATGTAGAATGGATCCTTGTTAGCTGAGGGGAAAGTGACAACGAGGCATACATTCAGTGACATTGATCAGGAAGACAGTGAAGATAGTCGAACTAGGGTGCGGGAGGAACGGAGAGAGAGGGAAAGTATGACCATGTGTAGACTAGGTCGCGATTTCTCAGAACACTTGCACTCGGTCCGCCAAGGACCGCTGGATAACCCGGTAGCTAACTGTTTTAATTCTCCTTCCGTTCCCTTACTGACTTTGCTGTCCTGGCCTACTCCAATGCTCGAGTGAGGCAACAAGGAAACTCTAGGAACAGCATGGGTAGAATTCAACTCAATGCTATGAATGCTGGATTCTCCAAATTTTGATTACTAACCAACAAACTTAACCCACCTCACCTCCACTCTTCCCCCTTCCCCTTCCCCTTCCCTGTGCCCCAAGTAGATGCTCACACATTTCTCCCACAATCCCACCCCACGTCCCTCCCCCATCCCTTTCAGATGGCTTCATATTTCCTACTTCTGCTCTCCTTATCTCTTTATCTCTTTATCTGATACAGCCTTTTGTGTCTTCACCTCTGGGCTTTGTCCAACCATTTGTTAATTAAACTGCCCCCTCACCTGTATCCATCTATCCTGCCCCATGTCTTATGCAGGGTGACCCCCTCGGAGGTTTATTCACCCTGCCACAACAGGTTGGAAGAATGCACCCGACCCAGAAACATTGCCAATTCATGTCCTGCAGAGATGCTCCCTGACCCACCAAGTTACTCCTGGACATTGTGCTTTTAGTTTGTAAATTAGCAACTGCAGATCCTCTTGTCGCTATAGAAGAGTATTACGTAGAAATATAGAAACATAAAAAATAGGTGCAGGACGAGGCCATTCATTGTGATCATGGCTGATCGTCCCCTATCAATAACCCGTGCTTGCCTTCTCTCCATATCCCATGACTCCACTAGCCCCTAGAGTTCTATCTAACTCTCTTAAATCCATCCAGTGACTTGGCCTCCACTGCCCCCTGTGGCAGGGAATTCCATAAATTCACCACTCTCTGGGTGAAAAAATGTTTTCTCCCAGTCTTAAATGACCTCCCCTTTATTCTAAGATCAAGAGCGGAACTCGCTATAAAAATATGGAGGGGACGGGGGACACAATATTTTGGTGGCCCCGCTTGCATGCGCACACACACACACACATGCGCACACACATGCGCGAGGCCTCGGAGGTTCAATCCAGCGCTAAACAAAGATACTGCGCTGGCTGTGGGCCTGGGGATACAGCTCGCGCCTGACTCCCGACCTCTCTGGGCACCCGTGGGGGGGGTGGGGGGGCATTTGGGTGGGGGCGGGACAGTGCCGGATACCCACCCGGGATCGATCCTGGCTGCGGATGAGGCGTAGATCTTGGGGGGGATGTCCCCCACCTCTCAAAACATGGGGGGGACGTGTCCCCTCTGACCCCCCCCCCCTCCCCGTGTTTTCCGCCCCTGTCTAAGACTGTGGCCCCTGGTTCTGGACTCTCCCCACATTGGGAACATTTTTCCTGCATCTAGCTTGTCCAGTCCTTTTATAATTTTATATGTTTCTATAAGATCCTCCTTCATCCTTCTAAACTCCAGTGAATACAAGCCTAGTCTTTTCAATCTTTCCTCATATGACATTCCCGCCATCCCAGGGATCAATCTCGTGAACCTACGCTGTACTGCCTCAATCACAAGGATGTCCTTTCTCAAATTAGGAGACCAAAACTGTACACAATACTCCAGATGTGGTCTCACCAGAGCCCTATACAACTGCAGAAGAACCTCTTTAGTCCTATACTGAAATCCTCTTGTTATGAAGGCCAACATTCCATTAGCTTTCTTCACTGCCTGCTGTACCTGCGCGCCAACTTTCAGTGACCGGTGTACGAGGATGCCCAGGTGTTGCTGCACCTCCCCCTTACCTAACCTAACCCCATTGAGATAATAATCTGCCCCCTTGTTTTTGCCGCCAAAGTGGATAACTTCACATTTATCTATATTATACTGCATCTGCCGCGCATCTGCCCATTCACTCAACCTGTCCAGGTCACCCTGCAACCTCCTAACATCCTCTTCACAGTTCACACTACCACTTAGCTTTGTGTCATCCGCAAACTTGCTAGTGTTGCTCCTAAGTCACCTCTTCCAAATCATTAATATATATGGTAAACAGTTGCGGCCCCAACACCGAGTCTTGCGGCACTCCACTCGCCACTGCCTGCCATTCTGAAAAGGACCCATTCACTCCTACTCTTTGCTTCCGGTCTGTCAACCAATTTTCTATCCATGTCAACACCCTACCCCAATACCATGTGCTGTAATTTTAGTCACCAGTCTCCCGTGCGGGACCTTATCAAAGGATTTCTGAAAGTCTAGATACACTACATCCACTGGCACCCCTTCATCGATTTTACTTGTCACATCCTCAAAAAATTCCAGAAGATTAGTCAAGCATGATTTCCCTTTCATAAATCTATATTGACTTGGGCTAATCCTCTTACTGCTATCCAAATGCCCCATTATTACCTCTTTAATAATTGACGCCAGCATCTTTCCCACCACCAAAGTCAGGCTAATTGGTCTGTAATTCCCCATTTTCTCTCTCTCTATTACTCTGTGAATAGGTCCAGTACACCCAATAGTGGGTGTACTAGACTATAGTTTGATAGGTCTTGAACTTTTGTCACCAGGCTCCAAGTGATAGTGAAAAGCAATTTGTAGGTTTGGGGATGGTTGTGCTTACGGTACTTTATTGCTGAAACCTGCACAAAGTTCAATGCCAGGTAATCCAACCAATTTTAAGAATCAGTAGATAGAGTGGATATCAAAAGGTTATTTCCACTAGTGAGAGTGTCTCGGACCAGAAGTCATAGACTCAGAATTAAAGGGGGCTCTTTTAGAAAGGAGGTGAGGAGGAACTGTTTTAGTCAGAGAATAGTTAGTATGTGGAACTCATTGCCACAGAGGGCTGGGGAGGCCAAGTCAGTGGATATTTTAAAGGCAGAGATAGGCAAATTCTTGATTATAATGAGGGGAACGCAGGAAAATGGGATTAGGAGCCAGAGATCAGCCATGATTGAATGGCAGAGCAGACTCGATGGGCCAAATGGCCTAATTCGACTCCTATAACTTGTGAACTTGTGATCTATAGATTTTCACAATGGCTCTATAGTACCTGTCATTTCGGAAATGGTTTAGACATGACTGATAACTGAGATTCAAGAGTAAAATATGGGACAGAGGATTTCACCCCTTATGTATATTAGTGAAGAAATATCTGTTTTATATGACAATCCAGTAGTTTCATTAGGCTAAATTTTATTCTAGATTTATTTAATTAACTGAATTAAATTCATCAGTTGCTGTGTTGGGATTTGAACTCATGTCCCTGCATCATTATTCCAGGTCTCTGGACATAAAAAACAAAACAGAATATTACCCGATCCATAAATATTCAAATTAGTAGAAATAAAGAAAATTTGAACTGCACCATGACATTAAGATACACTCAGTTAATTCCACGTGACTAATATACAACATTTGAAACAACTGAATATAAATTAAATAATGGAGTGGAAAGTTAATTGAAATGATTCCAATTTATTATTCTAACATTTGGAAATTAGCCATTTGACCTATGCAAATCCGCCTGCCTGAGTCCCATGGTCGTCAGGGGCAGAAAATGGAGATTCAAGAGCAACTTTTCAAAATCGATATTTGCAGCAAAGAATGGGTTTGGCTGCTTTCCAGGAGCGTTAATCAAATGCCGCTGGTATCTTTCCAGGTGTAATATCAATAGTCGATTATGCCTTATTATTTTAAACAAACGTGAAAAGATCAAGCTAGCTATGCTACAATCGCCCCGACTGCGAATGGTTCAACTCCCCCGACCGCGAGACAAAAGGAGGAAAGAAGATAAGGCCTTATTGCCTTCCATCGCAGTGGGGAATGGGGAGGAGCTGTGGTGGATGTTCATGTCAATTTTGTACGTAGTTGTGTGCCTTGTTACTTTTTTGGTATGACTGTATAGCAAATCAAATTCCCCATATGTTGCAAGACATATTTGGCCAATAAATTACGATTATGAAATTACGATTATGATTAATCAGGCAAACCTGGGCAAGAAATGTGTCATATGTCAGGCTGTTATTCATTGATTACAGCTCGACATTTAATACAATTATCCCCTCCAAGCTGGTTATCAAGCCCTCAGAACTGGGTCTCTGTGCATCCCTCTGCAATTGGATCCTCAACTTCCTCATTTAAAGACCACCGACGGTTCGTATTGGTGGAAATGTGTCAGTCTCGATAACAATCAGCACGGGAGCACCTCAAGGCTGCATGTTCAGCCCCCTGCTGTACTCACTCTATACTCATGATTGCGTATCCGATCATAGTGCGAACTCTATCATCAAGTTCGCTGACGACACCACTGTTGTGGGACGTATCACTGATGTGGACGAGTAAAGAAGTGAGATCGACCGATTGACCAATTGGTGTCAGCACAATAACCTGGCCCTCAACACCAGCGAAACCAAGGAACTGATTGTGGACTTTGGAAGGGGTAAGATGGGGACCCACGGCCCCGTTTATATCAACAGGTCAATGGTGGAGAGGGTCAAGAGCTTCAAATTCCTGGGCGTGCATATTTCTGAAGATCTCTCCTTGTCCGAGAACACTGATGCAATTATAAAGAAAGCGCATCAGTGCCTCTACTTCCTGAGAAGATTATGGAGAGTCGGTATGTCAAGGAGGACTCTCTCTAACTTCTGAAGGTGCACAGTAGAGAGCATGCTGACCGGTTGCATCGTGGCTTGGTTCGGCAACTTGAGCACCCAGGAGCGGAAAAGACTACAAAAAGTAGTAAACACTGCCCTGTCCATCATCGGCTCTGACCTCCCTTCCATCGAGGGGATCTATCGCAGTCGCTGCCTCAAAAAAAGCTGGCAGCATCATCTAGGACCCACACCATCCTGGCCACATAGTCATCTCCCCGCTACCTTCAGGTAGAGGGTATAGGAGCCTGAAGACTGCAACATCCAGGTTCAGGAATAGCTGCTTCTCCACAGCCATCAGGCTATTAAACTCAACTGAAACAAATCTCTGAACATTAATAGACCATTACCTGTTTATTTGCACTTTATCTGCTTATTTATTGGCACGTGTATATTTTTATATCATGTGCGTATATGGATTCACTAATAGGTTCTGTATTCATGCCTACTATATTCTGTTGTGCTGAAACAAAGCAAGAATTTCATTGTCAGATCTGGGACACATGACAATAAACTCTCTTGACTTGAAAACTTACGTTTCATGCCTCTCTTAACTAATAAATCAGCGTTTTTTTTGTGTAAAGTACCATTTGGAGGGAGCAGTCAGTGCCCCTCAGCCACAGACAGTGATGTGCAGTGGTTCAGAATGTATTGTGGATTGTACAGGGCATCAGTGGTGTGCAGTAGTAGAGACAGGTGTAGTACATGTAGGTATGTTACAAAACTTACCTTTACCGGCGCTGCACTTCTGCCGCTCCCCGTGAGCGCGACTTTCGCGCCTTGCAGAGGGGGTCGGGCTTAAAGTGCCGTTTTTCCACAGGCAGGACAAATCGATGAATGTCGGGCGATTTGGTTGCTGAAGAAAAATCGCTCCGACATTTCATCAATGGTGGTATTTTTAAATTACTCTAGATTATTTATTAACTAGAGTAATTTAAAAATCACCTTCAAAAGCCGTGACCGCAGACAACCGGAAGCATTTTGCGTAGGGAAGAAAAAAAGGTAAATAGTTTATTTTTATATTAAAAGTTGGTTTTTCGGGAGGCATTAATAATATTTTTATGTTGCGAAATGGGGTCTCCTAAAAATGTATGAACTTCCAGTATTTTTCCCCCCGACTTCACTGCTAACCGCAACGTTCAAATCAACCGCATTCCGCTAAAACCCACTCGCTAGTTGATTTAAATGGCCATTAATTTACAGGCATAAAACACTAAAATCCTTCCATTTGGCCCAGAAATTCATGAAAATTAGATTTAAAAATTATGTTATATTGTGGATTATTGTGTGAATGTTATTTGGACACTTAGGCAATTTTTAAAAAGTTTATCTTTTCTTAAGAAATTGATAGATGTTTAGATCTACTCATTGAATTTTGTAATTAGCTACAATTAGATAACTAACTAATTATATGCTTTAATTTCAGGTAATCCAAGTAAGATTGTTTAATATTTGTTTCAGAATGCTTCAATCTATAATAACTGAAAATTTCATTGAGTTCTCTTAATTTTTAAGAATGTTATGGACATTTAACTTTTCCAGATCACAGCTTTTGAGTTAAGTCAATTGAAAGGCAATGGGAAGCAAGATGCTCATTTCCGAGTATGAAAATGGCCATAACTTTCTTAATACTGAAGATATGAAAGTAAATTAGGTGTCAAATTAAACTTCTTTTTATGCTTTATCTGATGGGATAAATTGCAGACTTGATTTTTTAAATCTCAAAATTTTGTAACATTGCTAGTACATGGGACACAGTTAATGATGTCTCTATGGCCTTTCACCAAATTACTTTTTAATATAACCATATATGGATAATGGCATACATGATCTCCTGGTTGACAAACACTTTAACTACCCTTCTCATTCCCATACTGACCTTCCTGTCCTGGGCCTCCTCCATCGTCAGAGTGAGGCCAAATGCCAAATTGGAGGAACCTCATATTTTGCATGGGCAGCTTACAATCCAGTGGAATGAATATTGATTTCTCCACCTTCAAGTAACACTTGTCTTCCCTCTCCCTCCGTCCTTAACCCACCCTAGTTGATGTACTAGTTTCACTATCGTCCTGTCGAGTTTCACAGTCCGTATCACTCATTATCATCTACCCAACAGCCAATAATGGACCATTGTGCCACCTATATGTCTCGTTTCCCTTTCTTGTCTCTTGGTTTCTTGGTCCTCCAAAATATTCCAAATGGAATTTAAACTGGAGGCGGTGGGGGGAGGACATAAGCCAGAAAGGGTTCTTGGGAAGAAAGAGCTACCTTGACTCTCAGTCTAAAGAAGGGTCTCCACACAAAACGTCACCTATTTCCTTTTCTCTCGAATACTGCCTGACCTGCTGAGTTACTCCAGCTTTTTGTGTCTTTCTTATGAATAAAACATCCTGCATTCCCTTTTTAGAAGAATAATGCAAACAATTTTCATCAACGTGCAAGCCTGCAAGTTCCTCATTCAATTTCACCTCCTCAACCATGTATTTGTCTCCGATGTACTACTTGTTCCTGAAGCTGAGGAGCTTGCAATCTTTGATTCAACTCCTCATACTGTGCAACTTGTAACTCTGCTTGAACGTGAGAAAGAGATCCATGCTCTTACATTACTTAGTTCCAGTGGCACAGTGGTAGATTTGTTGTCTTACAGCACCAGAGACCCAGGTTTGATCCTGACTAGGGGTGCTGCATGTATATTGTTTGCAGGTTCTCCCTGTGACTGCATGGGTTTTCTCCAAGTGCTCCGGTTTCATCTCACATTCCAAATATGCGCATGTTTGTAGGTTAATTGGCTTCTGTAAATTATACCTAGTGTAGAACTAGTGAATAGGTGTTTGTTGGTCGGCCCAGACTTGGTGAGCCGAAGGAACTGTTTCCACACTGTATCTCGAAACTCGTGTCCATGGAGTACATTTCTTTCAATGGTTCACATGTTGTTTTGTGCAAACTTGGTATCATTTCAATCTATAGATTTTGAACGTGTCACCAAACTCCCTTTGCTGAATCTTTCACTCATTCATTGGTTTGGCTTTAACTCTCCCACTCAGTCCTAGTTGCATTTACTTTCCTCTGCCTCTTCACTCTGCACTATGTTAGGGTGTAACAAGTATGAGTAAGACAAGGTGAGAGTAAAACCAATGGACAAGTGCAGACTTGGAGAGTATTTAATCATCATTAATCATCATAGAGCTGGTCAGGTATGTGATGGAACACCCTAGACCTGACTAGCCGAGTGCAACTCTAGATGCTCAAAACCACACAGGACAAAGCGACCTTCTTGAATGGCATCCCATCCATCATCTTAAACATTAATTCCTTTGAGTCACGGAGTGATTGAATCATCCAGGCCGAGGATGAGCCCTGGAGAGACGGTCGGGCTGTGTATGGGCCGGGGAGAAGTGAACAGGCCCAGTGCGGGGGTCCACATCCAGCCGTGAGGTCCGCTCTTGCATGGCTCCTCGGCACTCACCGGGAGCTTCCCCTCTGTGCACTGCGGTGCTCACCGGGAACTTCCCTTACAGCCATCATGGTGTGCCACATATTGCATCTTCCCCCAGACTTTCCAAACTTCTCTGATTAAGTCTTCATATTGACTTAAATGTAGTTAACTAACTTTGTTTGTCATAGCTGTATTTCCCTACAGTATAACCTGTTCCCACGTTGATGTGCTCTTCTGTAAGTGTTACCTCAATGTACTGATGTTTCATACTACAATTGCTTGTGGCATAAAGACAATATAAAGTGTATCTATGTTATCTGCAGAAATTTAAGTATTGTGCTGATTCACAGTTTCCGGTTTCTTCAGCTGAATATATTCTCTCTGTGCTGATGCTGCATTTGGTTTGTTTTACAAGCTACCTCTTTGCTCCTGCCTTGTGAAACACACTTGGAGTCTTTAAAAGAACAATTCCCTTGGGAATTAATGCAACATCCATAAAAGTGAGTTGTACCATCATCTGTTGCATAATTATCCTGTTGTGATCTGGGTTGAAGCCACTCCCTCTTCTCCCCCCTCCCATCAGGCAAAAGATACAGAATTCTGAAAACATACAACTCCAGATTGAGGGACAGTTTCGGCTCAGCTGTTATCAAGCAACTGAACAATCCTATCAACAACTAGAGAGCAGTCCAGCTGCTATCTACCTTACAGGAAGCCCTTAGACTATCTTTAATCAGACTTTGCATTAAAAATTATTCCCTTCATCATGTATCTATTTGTAGACTGCATAGCTCAATTGTAATCAGCTTGATTGTCTTTCCGCTAAAGATAGTCACAAAATGCTGGAGTAACTCAGCAGGTCACGCAGTATCGCTGGAGAGAAGGAATGGGTGACATTTCGAATTGAGACCCTTCTTCAGAGTCTGAAGTCTGAAGAAAGGTCTCAACCCAAAACGTCACCAATTCGTTCTTTCCAGAGATGCTGCCTGGCCCGCTGAGTTACTCCAGAATTGTGTGTCCATCTTTGGTGTAATCCAGCATCTGCAGTTCCTTCCTACACATGTGGAATCAGAGTTGCTCTGGTAGAGAACCGCCATGGACTTTTTCTGTGTTGTATAATTACTCTATGATGTTATGGTTCTGTCCCTGTTTCTGGATTAAACTTTTAGGAATCGCACTCTGACTTAGGCTATCTTTACCATTTTGTTCCATTTTGGCTGGCACAAGATGAAATTCTTGGCTGTTATTTTTGTGGACATTGCAATCTTTAAATGCTAAATCAAGCACAAACCTTTTTGTGCTTAACAGCTTCAACTGGATCCATTTGTGCCTTGGACCATACATAAAATCTGTCTCTGAGTGCACAATCCCAAAACACTCTAAAGTTACAATGCCTTGAAAGGTCTTCACCCCACAAGCCATTTAAGATGCCAGCGTATGTAATCAATCGTGGTGTCTCCTAGCTTGTGACTATGTGTCCTAAATTAATGGCTTTCTGCTATCTCAAATGCCTATGGTTTGACGTATTCTTCCAATCTCTGAACTTCCTTTGGAAACTAGACATCGGTAGCTTGCCACATTACATTAGTGAGAAGGCTATACTGAAGGCTCATTAGAGAGAGCTGCTTTCTATAATAATGTTTGTTTTTACATCCTCTCACTGCAGAAATCAAAGCCCATGCATTTTCCACACAGCCTTGCAGCACAGGAACATTATTGACCAAAATAATTTTTTCCATCTAGATTGTGAATAATTTACACACTTTGTTATTCACACACAGGCTGCCGTAAAAACTTGTTCATATTGATATATGGTATAAGAAGGTAGACAAAAAACTGGAGAAAGCATGTGAGGCAGCATCAATGGAGCGAAGGAATGGGTGATGTTTCGGGTCGAGACTCTTCTTCAGTCACCCATTCCTTTGCTCCATAGATGCTGCCTCATCCACTGAGTTTCTCCAGCTTTTTGTCTACCTTCAATTATTCCAGCATCTGCAGTTCTTTCTTAAACATTTGATGTATAGTATTGTCTGATTGGAAAGCATGCATTCCAAAGCTTTTTCACTGCATGTCAGTACAGAAGGCTGTAGTGGCCAAGTCAGTGGATATTTTTATGGCAGAATTAGATAGATTCTTGATGAGTACAGGTGTCTGGGGATATGGGGAGAAATAGGAGAATGGGGTTAGGAGGGAGAGATAGATCAGCCATGATGGAATGGTGGAGTAGACTTGACGAGGCCGAATGTTCTAATTCTACTTCCATTCCTTATGACCTTATGACCTTACACATGATAATAATAAACCTAAACCTAGCTCCCCGTTGGATTGCAACCTTGTCGTGGTTGGGGAGCTTGTGTGTCTCAGTGAACCCTGGAGCTATGCCAGTGGGAGATTCGTCTCCTGTTAGCATCTCCCATGCTGGACAGGTCGAAGGGTAGAGGCAAGACAAAGAGCTGGTCATCTCGCCTCTACTGGTCCTCCAGGTTGGAGGTTGATCACAGGGCCAACAACCCTGTCTCGTAAAACAAATATGTTACAGAAACAGCAACTGAAGGAATCAACACTACTGGGCGTGATGGACTTCCAGGGCTATAAAACAATGGACCTGACCTGGGGTAGCGTCCAGAAGCTAGCGCAGAACAGACACAAGTGGAGGACCTTCGTTGCTGCTAAGTAAGTAAGTAAGTAAGTAAGTAAGTAAGTAAGTAAGTAAGTAAGTAAGTAAGTAAGTAAGTAAGTAAGTAAGTAAGTAAGTAAGTAAGTAAGTAAGTAAGTAAGTAAGTAAGTAAGTAAGTCTAGAAGGCTGCAACGAAGTACTGGAATAAGGGATTAATACACATTTGTGCTCACTGGTTGGCATGGATATGATGGGGTGAATGGCCTATTTCCATGTTGTATGACTGACTCCATGAATGGTTATTTTTTGCTTTTCCCCTTGTTCCTCTGCAATGTTAATTCTCATGTTCATCGTGCTTCATTTGATCAGAATTCATTTGGTATGCATGATACGCATCCTTTCTCCAATGAAGCTTGTGCTTGCAAGCAAGGAACGTGTCGGGATACTTCACCCACTTTTACAGAATAGAAAAGATACCAGTTGCTGTAAAATGATTTGCTTAGGTTTTTCTGAAATTGTGGTGTAATATGGCATTTAAAATATCTGTAAATCATTTAATTTGCTCCATTTTACACGGCCTAAAAATACGAAAAGAACATAAGGAGACAACATCTGTCGTGTAGGATGGAGACAAGAAAAAACACTCCTCTATTTTTTGTAAATAAATGTTTAAGCACAGAGCAAATATATCAAAATTAAAGTTTGAAACAGCTGCAGAATCTAAATCATGCAGTAAGTATTTACATTTGTTTCTTCACTTTCCTATGTTCAGTTCATTTTACATCTTCACAACAAACACAACAAGGATAAGTTGAAAGTGAACTACTAAATGTCAGGAAGTAAAATATTGAAGCGAGATGATGAATCTGACCGTTATCTTCTGAATCTTCTGAATTTGTAGTCGGCAGGGCAGAACTGTGCATATCACCAATTTGGTTGTGTTGTGCATACTAACGTGCTGTTAGTGCCCCCTTAAAACTGTTGAGTGAAGGTGATTTGACTATATTGTTGTCTAGTTTATTCCATTCCCTTAAGGTTCTTACAAAGAACGAGTTCTTATAAATATCTGTCCTGGCGACTGGGATTTCTATTTGCATTTTATTTCTCTTTCTTGTTCTCCTTTCTGTTGAGTATGTTACATATCTATCTGCAGTTATGCCCACGATCCCCTTTTGAATCTTGTACAACATAGCTAGTCGGTTCCTTGCCTTTCTTGTTTCCAGCGTTTCCCACTCCAGGTCAGACAGCATCTGGGTGACACTGTTACCTCTATTGTAGTTCCCGATGCAAAAGCGTGCTGCTTTCCTCTGTACCCCTTCTGGTTTGTTGATATGAGCAGTTTTGTATGGGTCCCAGGCGCATGAAGCATATTCCAGTAAGGGTCTAACCAATGGTGTATATGCTGTATATACACTTCCATTGGGCAGAACCAAATGTTTCATCTAAGGAATCCTAGTGTCCAGTTGGCTTTAGTGACTGTGTTGTCCACGTGTTCCCTCCACAAAAGATGAGGTATGAAGGTAAACCTAACATGGTCAGGTTTAATCTACAATTGGAGAGGGGGACGAGTATATCGGAGGTGTCAGTGTTGCAGTTGAATAAAGGGGACTATGGGGCCATGAGGGAGGAGCTGGCCAAAGTTGACTGGAAAGATACACTAGCAGGGACGACAGTGGAACAAAAATGGCAGGTGTTTCTAGGAATAATACAGAAGGTGCAGGATCAGTTCATTCCTATGAAGAAAGATTCCAAGGGGAGAAAGGGGCGACCATGGCTGACAAGGGACGTCAGGGACAGTATAAAAATTAAAGCGAAGAAGTACAACGTAGCAAAGATGAGCAGGAAGCAAGAGGATTGGGTAATGTTTAAAGAACAACAGAAGATAACCAAAAAGACATCACGGGGAGAAAAGATGTGGTACGAAGGTAAGCTAGCCAAGAATATAAAGCAGGATAGTAAAAGCTTCTTTAGGTATGTGAAGAGGAAAAAATTATTTAAGACCAAAGTTGGACCCTTGAAGACCGAAAAAGATGAATTTATTATGGGGAACAAGGAAATGGCAGATGAGTTGAAAAGGTACTTTGGATCTGTCTTCACTAAGGAGGACACAAACAATCTTCCTGATATAGTAGTGGCCAGAGGATCTGGGGTAATAGAGGAACTGAAGGAATCCACATTAGGCAGGAAATGGTGTTGGATAGACTGATGGGACTAAAGGCTGATAAATCCCCAGGGCCTGATGATCTGCATCCCAGGGTACTTAAGGCAGTGGCTCTAGAAATTGTGGATGCATTGGTGATAATTTTCAATGTTCTATAGATTCAGGATCAGTTCCTGTGCATTGGAGGGTAGCTAATGTTATCCCACTTATTAAGAAAGGCGGGAGAGAGAAAACAGGGAATTATAGACCAGTTAGCCTGACATCGGTGGTGGGGAACATGCTGGAGTCAATTATAAAAGATGAGATAGCCACACATTTGGATAGCAGTAACAGGATCGGTCCAAGTCGGTATGGATTTACGAAGGGGAAATCGTGCTTGACTAATCTTCTGGAATTTTTTTAAGATGTAACTAGGAAAATGGACAAGGGAGAGCCAGTGGATGTAGTGTACCTGGACTTTCAGAAAGCATTTGATAAGGTCCCACATAGGAGATTAGTGGGCAAAATTAGGGCACATGGTATTGGGGGTAGAGTGCTGACATGGATAGAAAATTGTTTGGCAGACAGGAAACAAAGAGTAGGGATTAACAGGTCCCTTTCAGAATGGCAAGCAGTGACTAGTGGGGTACCGCAAGGCTCGGTGCTGGGACCGCAGCTACTTACAATATACATCAATGATTTGGATGAAGGGATTCAAAGTAACATTAGCAAATTTGCAGATGGCACAAAGCTGGGTGGCAGTGTGAACTGTGAGGAGGATGCTATGAGAATGCAGGGTGACTTGGACAGGTTGGGGGAGTGGGCAGATGCATGGCAGATTAAGTTTAATGCGGATAAATGTTAGGTTATCCACTTTGGTAGCAAAAACAGGAAGGCAGATTACTATCTAAATGACGTCAAGTTGGGAAAAGGGGAAGTACAATGGGATCTGGGGGTCCTTGTACGTCAGTCCATGAAAGTAAGCATGCAGGTACAGCAGGCAGTGAAGAAAGCGAATGGCATGTTGGCCTTTATAACAAGAGGAATCGAATATAGGAGCAAAGAGGTTCTTCTGCAGTTGTACAGAGCCCTAGTGAGACCACACCTGGAGTATTGTGTGCACTTTTGGTCCCTTAATTTGAGGAAGGACATTCTTGCTATTGAGGGAGTGCAGCATAGGTTTAAAAGGTTAATTCCCGGGATGACGGAACAGTCATATGCTGAGAGAATGGAGCGGCTGGGCTTATACACTATGGAGTATAGAAGGATGAGAGGGGATCTCATTGAAATATATAATATTGTTAAGGGCTTGGACACGCTAGGCGCAGAAAACATGTTCCCGATGTTGGGGGAGTCCAGAACCAGAGGCCACAGTTTAAGAATAAGGAGTAAGCCATTTAGAAAGGAGACGAGGAAACACTTTTTCTCAGAGAGAGTGGTAAGTCTGTGGAATTCTCTGCCTCAGAGGGCGGTGGAGGCAGATTCTCTGGTGGCTTTCAAGAGAGAGCTAGATAGGGCTCTTAAAAATAGCGGAGACTGGGGATGTGGGGAGAAGGCAGGAATGGGGTACTGATTGGGGATGATCAGCAATGATCACATTGAATGGCAGTGCTGGCTCGAAGGGCCGAATGGCCTACTCCTGCACCTATTGTCTATTGTCTATTGTCTAAAAGCTTGTTATCAAGATGAACTCCAAGGTATGGTTGTGAGCTTGTATGATGAAGTAACTGTCCACAGAAGACGTAGTCTAGAGTAGGTGGTTCCCTCTTGAGTTAAAAAGAAAGAGGTGACCTAATGTGACTTATCACAATCACATTAATCCTTTATTAGTCAAGTATGTTTTGCAACATAAGAGGAATTTAATTTGCCAAGTCACTGATACAAATAAAAGGCAACGGAACACACAAAATACATTTTAACATAAACATCCACCACAGTGACTCCTCTACATTCCGCACTGTGATGGAAGATGCAAAAAAGTTCAAATCTCTTCCCTTCTATGCTCTCCCGTGGTCAGGGCCTCGTGCCCTCCGCTGACGGGACAATCTTGGCTCCCGTAGCCGGCGGTGTTTGGGCCCTCCACATCGGGGCGATCAGCTCCTGCATCGGGGGTATGCCAGCAATCGGACCCCGCGTCAGGACTGGTCGAGCCTCTGCGTTGTTGGAGCTTACCTACTCGGCCTCTCCGGAGACTGTGAGTTCCCGACGTAAAGTCTATCGCCATGGTTGGAGCGATCCTAGGCAAGGGATCAGCTCTGATATTAAGACCACCCCCCCTCCCCCTCCCCCCATATAAACAAACCGGAGAACATTTTCACAGATTTTTAACACACGCTAAATATATGTTTTTAAAGACAAAAAAAAAAGACAGATTGTTGGCGGGGCTGCCAATTGTTCGACGCTCCTGGTGGTTTTGAAGCATTTTGAAATGGTGGGTACTGAGAAATTATTTACCCAACCTATTTACCCAACAAGCAGCTCGAATGTGGATATCACTACCCTTGAGGTGAGCTTGATGGTGAATGGCAAAAATATATTTAAGAGGAGGATGGACATGCATTCAAGGGACAAAAGGACTAGAAGTGCTGGAATAGCTCAGACTCGCATCCCTGGAGAACATGGATAGGTGACGTTTTGGGTTGAAACCCTTCTTCAGACTCGACCCGAATCGTCACCAATCCTTGTTCTCCAGAACTGCTGCCTGACCCGTTGAGTTACTCCAGTACTTTGTGTCCTTGGTAAAGGAAGGAACTGCAGATGCTGGTTGAAACCAAAAATAGACACATAAAGCTGGAGTAACTCAGCAGGTTAGGCAGCCTCTCAGGAGAAAAGGAATGGGTGACGTTTCAGGACGACAACTTTCTTCAGACAGTCCTTTTGTCCTTTTGTGTATAAATCAGCATATGAATTTCTTTGTTTCGTGTAAGCATTCAAGCGAGAAGGGATCAGAGGACCCGGCTAAAAGACTGAGATGAAGAAAAGCAGGAGGAGGCTCAAACTGAATATAAGACTTGGGTAAAGCCACATTCAGAGGGCCATCTTACGCATGATTTAGACCAAGGCAATCAAAAGTTTCTGTATTTTTCTGTTAGTCTAAGTACTTTCAGCACAAGGACTGCGGTGATAATAGAAGCCAAATCGTCGTCACCATCTCAAGGGAACAGGCAATAAATGATGGCCTTGTCAGTGACTTCATCATTGCCATGAATGAATAGACATTCTCATTCGTGGAATGAAACTTGCTCAAACATTCTTACAACTGAATAATGTAAAAGGGTAAAGAGAGAAGTTCTTCGGATATGAATTGTACCTTTGCCCATGAAATCTTAATGAAAGTTTTGCAGCCGGTACAATATATTAGTGCATTGGTTTAAAGTTCATGTAGGTTAACTTTCTTCATCAAGTCTACGCATCAGGAAAAATTGCATGAACAACAGCCAGTTAGGAAGGTGTAACTGAGAACATGTAGGTCAGTTGGGGAACAAATTGGTAAAAAAAAATAGTAGTCACAGGCCTCTAGTCTGAGACACAACCTTTCACCATCAGCCTCTGCTGCCTTCCATGGAGCTAATTTTCTATCCATATCTCTCCTTGAATCCCATGGGATCTATCCTTCCAGAGCATCCAACCTTGTCTAATGTCTTGCTGAATTCCTTAATGCCTTACTGAAATCCATGTCTTCGATCAATTTCCCATGAAAGTCAATGAGATGAAAACAAGTGAAGCAAATTAAATTAAAATGCCTAGAAACTTTATTTAGTCAAAGGGTCATACAGCATGCAAACAGGCATTGCAGCACAACTTGCCCACATGGACCAATCTGTCCCATTTACACTTGTCCCAGCTCCCCATATCCCTCTAAACCTGTCCAATCCATGTACCTGACTAATTGTTTCTCAAACATTATGATAGTCCCTGTCTCAACTACCTCCTCTGTCAGTTAATTCCATGCACTCACCATCCTTCATGTGAAAAGGTTACCCCTCAGATTCCTATTACATCTTTCCCCCTTCACCTTAAACCTATGTCCTCTGGTTCTCGATTTCCCTACTCCGAGCAAGATGCATTACCCGATCAAGCAGTCCCAGCATGTTCAACCTCTCCTTATAGATCAGACCCTCGAGTCCAGGCAACATCCTCGTAAATCTTCTCTGTACCCTTCCATCTTAACATCTTTCCCATAACATGGTGCCCAGAAATGAACACAATACTAAATGTGGCCTCACCAACGTCTTATATGACTTCAACAAGACCTCACAACTTCTATACTCATTACTTTGACTGATGAAGGCCAATGTTGCAAAATGCTTTTTGACGACCCTATCTACCTGTGATGCCACCTTCAAGGAACCATGTACCTGCAGTAGATCCATCTACCCTCCAACATTCCCTCGAACCCTACCATTCACTATGTAGGTCCTGCCCATGAAAGACTTTCCAAAATGCAACACCTCACATTTTCCGGTCTTAAATTCCTCTTAAATTTCTGAACTCTTTGAGTGAACAAAACATATCCAGAAGTTTCAAAAGTCTCAATAGTAAATTAAATAGTGCATGTGACTCTATTCAGCAAAATGTTTCATTCCTCTGAGTAAGAAAAAACGATGGCAGACCCAGTCTATTCTTTTTCTTAAACGATCCATGATTCCCTTCACCATGCTAAAGAGGAACAATTAGACAATACCGCCCTTTAATTATTTCATAAGCTTTGGTTAGGTCACTTTCACACTGCTATATATTAAGTAGGCTATTATTGGGCATATTTGATCTGTCAAATTACTAGAATCTATTAATCATTTTGAAGTTCTCCTCTGGATCCTTTCCAGCACCATTTTATCACCCATCATTTGAAGAGACCAAAAATTGACTCAGTACTCCGGTTGTTCTCTGATCTGTAACACATACCATGTTAAAATTGCTTCATTCATAATGAATAATTTTATGATTGCCTGCCAGTGCCTTGCTGACTGAAGTTTTTGTTTTCTTACAACGATGAAGTACTTTCTACACTTCACACCTCTTATGGAGGTGTATAAAATCATGAGAGGAATAGATCGGGTAGACGCACAGAGTTTCTTGCCCAGAGTAGGGGGATCAAGAACAAAGGTTCAGTGATGTGTTTAAGGTGAAGGGGAAAAGATGTTATAGGAATCAGATGGGTAACTTTTCTGGTTCTGGTTCTGGTTCTGGTTGATTACTGCGCAAACACCTCATCAGTGGTTATCTCGCGCCAGTCGGAGTGAGTAGAGCAGCGATTCAATTTTGAAGTGGGCTTTTTGACCAAGTTGAGGAGATCTAGTTGCTCAATCCCCTTTTTAAATGACTTAACATAAGGTGCAGCACGTGTGTTGGGCGGTAACATATTCCATTCCCTTATCGTCCTTGGGTAAAGGGAATATCGGTAGCAACGTTTATTGACATTTAGCGAGTCGATGATGTAGGGACCGTTATTTTGTCTTGTTTCATGGTAGTTGGTGCTCTGGGATGACGGGAGATTTGATGGCGTGATTTTGTGAATCTCCTTTAAATTGCAATAAGTATTAGCCTGATTCTGCGGAGCTCTAGGGTATTCCATCCGAGAGGTCAGCATATTATTCACGATTGATTTGTGCTTGTAGTCATTACATACAAAGCGGGCTGCTCGGAGTTGTACTTTCTCTAGGGTGATCTTGTTTTTGTTGTTGAAGGGATCCCATACGGCTCCACAATACTCCAACTTGGGCCTGACCAAGGACATGTAGGCATTCTCTTTGACGGATGTACTACATGCGTGAAAATTTCTCTTGAGAAGGCCGAGAGTTCTACTTGCCTTGATAGACATTTGATTAATATGCGTCACCGAACTTATATCTTTGCTTAAATCTTTGCTTGGTGGGTGTATGGAAAGAGCTGCCGGAGGAGGTAGTTACATAGAAACATAGAAAATAGGTGCAGGAGTAGGCTATTCGGCCCTTCAAGCCTGCACTGCCATTCAATATGATAATTGCTGATCATTCAACTCAGTATCCTCATAGCCTCTGCCTTCTCCCCATAGCCTCTGATCCCTTCAGCCACAAAGGTCACATTTAACTCCCTCTTAAATATAGCCAATGAACTGGCCTCAACTACCCTCTGTGGCAGAGAATTCCAGAGACCCACCAATCTCTATGTGAGAAAAGTCCTTCTCATCTCGGTGCTAAAGGAATTCCCCCTTATCCTTAAACTGTGACCCCTTGATCTGGACCTCCCCAATATCGGGAACAATCTTCCTGCATCTAGCCTGTTCAACCCCTTAATAATTTTGTAAGTTTCTATAAGATCCCCCTTCAATCTTCTAAATTCTAGAGAGTACAAGCCGAGTCTATCCAGTCTTTCCTCATATGAAAGTCCTGACTTTCCAGGAATCAGTCTGGTGAACCTTCTCTGTACCCCCTCTATGGCAAGAATGTATTTCCTCAGATTTGGAGACCAAAACTGTACGCAATAGTCCAGGTGTGGCCTCACCAAAACCCTGTACAACTGCAGTAGAAACTCCCTGCTCCTATACTCAAATCCTTTTGCTATGAATGCTAACATACCATTTGCTTTCTTCACTGCCTGCTGCACCTGCATGCCTACTTTCAATGACTGGTGTACCAATACACCCAGTCTCATTGTATCTCCCCTTTTCCTAATCGGCCACCATTCAGATAATAGTCTACCCTCCTGTTTTGCCACCAAAGTGGATAACCTCACATTTATCCACATTATACTGCATCTGCCATGCATTTGCCCACTCATCCAACCTATCCAAGTCACCTTGCTGCCTCCTAGCATCCTCCTCACAGCTAACACTGCCCCCCAGCTTCGTGACATCCCCAAACTTGGAGATGTTGCATTGAATTCCCTCGTCCAAATCATTAATATATATTGTAAATAGCTGGGGTCCCAGCACTGAGCCTTGCGGTACCCCACTAGTCACTGCCTGCCATTCTGAAAAGGACCCGTTTACTCCTACCCTTTACTTCCTGTCTGCCAGCCAGTTCTCTATCCACATCAATACTGAATCCTCAATACCGTGTGCTTTACGTTTGTATACTAATCTCTTATGTGGGACCTTGTCGAAAGCCTTCTGAGAGTCCAGATATAACACATCCACTGGTTCTCCCTTATCTACTCTACTAGTTACATCCTCGAAAAATTCAACAAGATTTGTCAGACATGATTTACCTTTTGTAAATCCATGCTGACTTTGTCCAATGATTTCACCACTTTCCAAATGTGCTGCAATCCCATCTTTAATAACTGACTCTAGCTGTTTCCCCACTACTGATGTTAGACTAACTGGTCTGTAATTCCCCATTTTCTCTCTCCCTCCTTTTTTAAAAAGTGGGTTTACATTAGTTACCCTCCAATCCTCAGGAACTACTCCACAATCCAATGAGTTTTGAAAAATTATCACTAATGCATCCACTATTTCTGTGGCTACTTCCTTGAGTACTCTGGAATGCAGCCTACCAGGCCCTGGGGATTTATCGGCCTTTAATTCATTCAATTTACCCAACACCACTTCCTGGCTAACCTGGATTTCACTCAGTTCCTCCATCTTATTTGATCACCGGTCCCCTGCTATTTCCGGCAGATTATTTATGTCTTCCTTAGTGAAGACAGAACCAAAGTAGTTATTCAATTGGTCTGCCATGTCCTTGTTCCCCATGATCAATTCACCTGTTTCTGACTGCAAGGGACCTACATTTGTTTTAACTAATCTTTTTCTCTTCACATATCTATAAAAACTTTTGCAGTCAGTTTTTATGTTCCCTACCAGTTTTCTTTCATAATCTATTTTCCCTTTCCTAATTAAGCCTTTTGTCCTCCTCTGCTGGACTCTGAATTTTTCCCAGTCCTCTGGTAGGTTGCTTTTTCTGGCTAATTTTTATGCTTCATCCTTTGCTTTGATACTATGCCTGATTTCCCTTGTTATCCACGGATGCACTACCTTCCCTGATTTATTATTTTGCCAAACTGGGATGAACAATTGTTGTAGTTCACCCATGCAGTCTTTAAATATCTTCCATTGCACATCCACTGTCAACCCTTTAAGAATCACCTGCCAGTCTATCTTGGCCAATTCACATCTCATACCTTCAAAGTTACCTTTGTTCAAGTTCAGAACCCTTGTTTCTGACTTAATTTTGTCACTCTCCATCCTAATGAAGAACTCAACCATATTATGGTCACTCTTGCCCAAGGGGCCACACACAACAAGACTGCTAACTAACCCTTCCTCATTACTCAATACCCAGTCTAGAATAGCCTGCTCTCTCGTTGGTTCCTCTACATGTTGGTTTAGAAAACTATCCCGCATACATTCCAAGAAATCCTCTTCCTCAGCATCCCTGCCAATTTGATTCACCCAATCTATATGTAGATTGAAGTCACCCATTATAACTGTTTTACCTTTGTTGCACGCATTTCTAATTTCCTGTTTGATGGCATCCCCAACTCCACTACTACTGCTAGGTGGCCTGTACACAACTCCCACAAGCGTTTTCTGCCCCTTAGTGTTTCGCAGCTCTACCCATATCGATTCCACATCCTCCAAGCTAATGTCCTTCCTTTCTATTGCGTTAATCTCCTCTCTAACCAGCAACGCTACCCCACCTCCTTTACCTTTCTGTCTATCCTTCCTGAATATTGAATATCCCTAGATGTTCAGCTCCCAGCCTTGGTCACCCTGGAGCCATGTCTCCGTGATCCCACCTATATCATAGTCATTAATAACTATCTGCAACTCATCTACCTTATTACGAGTGCTCCTCACATTAAGACACAAAGCCTTCAGGCTTGTTTTTACAACACTCTTACTCTTTATACAATTTTGTTGATGTGGCCCTTTTTGATTTTTGCCCTGGATTTGTCTGCCTGCCACTTTTACTTTTCACCTTGCTACCTTTTGCTTCTATCCTCATTTTATACCCCTCTTTCTCTCTGCTCACACATTTAAGAAACCCACCACCTCTTATTCTCTGTTTATTATTCTTTTCTTCTTTCCCCCCTACATGTTGGGTCTCAGTGCTTCCCTTCTCTGCCTCCTGCCTCAGACACTGTCTACTAGCTTTCTCTATTTGAGTCCCTCCCCCAACCGTTCTAGTTTAAAGTCTCCCCAGTAGCCTTTGCAAATTTCACCGCCAGGATACTGGTCCCCCTCAGGTTCAAGTGCAATCCGTCCTTTTTATACAGGTCACTCCTTCCCCAAAAGAGGTTCCACTGATCCAGAAACTTGAATCCCTGCCCTCTGCACCAGTCCTTCAGCCACGCATTTATCCTCCTCCTCGCTCCATTCCTACTCTCACTGTCGTGTGGCACAGGCAGTAATCCTGAGATTCTTACCTTTGCGGTCCTTTTCCTTAATTCTCTTCCTAACTCCCTAAATTCTCCATTCAGGACCTCTTCTCTTTTTCTACCTATGTCATTGGTACCAATCTGTACCACGACCTCAGGCTCCTCTCCCTCCCTTTTCAGGATATCTTGGACACGTCATTGGGTCTGACTGCCAATCAGCTGCTTTCTCTAGTCCACTTCCACCAATCAGCGGCTTCCTCAAGCCCACTTAATTGAATGGAACGTTACAGATTTCGGTTCCCCGCGGTGGGTTTTTACACTCAGTTGAGGCAGGGATTATTGCAATGTGAAGATCCAATTAGACAGGTACATGGATAGGACAAGTTTAGAGGGGTATTGGTCAAATGCAGGCGATAGAGATTAGTGTAGATGGAACAGGTTTGTCGATGTGGGCAAGTTGTGCCAAAGGGCCTGTTTCCACACTGTATGACTATGAATCTAAGAGTAAAATAGCTATCTTTCTCAATAATGTTTCCTGCAAATCGTGTATGCATTGGTGATCATTTTACAATGTTCTATAGATTCAGGATCAGTTCCTGTGGATTGGAGGGTAGCTAATGTTATCCCATTTTAAGAAAGGTGGGAGGGAGAAAGCAGGGAATTATAGACCAGTTAGTCTGACATCAGTGGTGGGGAAGATGCTGGAATCAATTATAAAAGATGAAATAGCAGCACATTTGGATAGCAGTAACAGGATCGGTCCGAGTCAGCATGGGTTTACGAAGGAGAAACCATGCCTGACTAATCTTCTGGAATTTTTTGAGGATGTAAGTAGGAGAATGGACAAAGGAGAGCCAGTGGATGTAGTGTACCTGGAATTTCAGAAAGCATTTGATAAGGTCCCACATGGGAGATCAGTGGGCAAAATTAGAGCACATGGTATTGGGGGTAGAGTGCTGACGTGGATAGAAAGTTGGTTGGCAGACAGGAAACAAAGAGTAGGGATTAACGGGTCCCTTTCAGAATGGCAACAGTGACTAGTGGGGTACTGCAAGGCTCGGTGCTGGGACCGCAGTTATTTACAATTTGCTTAAATTATTTAGATCAGGGGTCGGCAATCTACGGCCCCCGGGTCCAATGCGGCCCGTAACCAGGCGTATGTGGCGGGTTTTTTTCCATAGTCATCTGGCCCGCTGACTTCCTTCATCTCCAGTACCTCCCGGGCCCGAGACGCCCAGGCACGGTGATGCAAGGAGAACTGCGCTGGCGGCTGAAATTGTGGATCCACTGAGCGCCCGAGTCGTGCCGAGCTCTGGCTCTACCGTATCCTGCGCAGAGCCGCCAGCATGGCCGCACACCTTCTGTGCTGGGCTTCACTGTCAGGATCATGGTTGTCAATAGGCCGGGGATGAGTGAGTGTGAGTATTTGAGCCACCGCCTTCAGGACAGAACCAGGGCAATGGTCCGTAGGTACGCCATGTTCATGAGCGCCCGTAACTAGGAGCCAGTGGCATCCTCGAAGGGGCGGGATCTATGTGCACACGTGATTTGATGCCTGCCATCCGGTGCGGGATCTACGTGAACACATAGTAGATGTGGCCCGCCATCCACTCATAGAAATGCGTCCTGGCCCCTACGCAAAACAAGGTTGCCAACCCCTGATTTAGATGATGGGATTAAAAGTCACATCAGCTAATTTATGGATGACACAAAGCTGGGTGGAAGTGTAAACTGTGAGGATGATTCTGTGAGGATGCAGGGTGACTTGGACAGATTGGGTGAGTGGGCAGTTGAATGGGGATAAATGTGAGGTTATCCACTTTGGTGGCAAAAACAGGAAGGCAGATTATAATCTGAATGGTGTCAAATTTGGAAAAGGGGAAGTACAACAAAATCGGTGGGGTTCTTGTTCATCTGTCACTGAAAGTAAGCATGCAGGTACAGCAGGCAGTGAAGAAAGCCAATGGCATGTTGGCGTTCATAACAAGAGGAGTTGAGTATAGCAGCATAGAGGTCCATCTGCTGTTGTACAGGGCCCTGGTGAGACAACATCTGGAGTATTGTGTGCAGTTTTGGTCTCCAAATTTGAGAAGGACATTCTTGCTACTGAGGGAGTGCAGCGTAGGTTCACAAGGTTAATTCCCAGGATGGCAGGACTGTCATATGTTGATAGAATTGGAGCGGCTGGTCTTGTATACTCTAGAATTTAGAAGGATGAGAGGGGATTTATTAAATCATATAAGATTATCAAGGGATTGGACACACGAGAGGCAGGAAACATGTTCCCAATGGTACACAAAAATGCTGGAGAAACTCTGCGGGTGCAGCAACATCTGTGGAGCGAAGGAAATAGACAATGTTTCAGGCTGAAACCCTTCTTAAGACCACAGTTATTTACAATTTACATCAATGATTTAGATCAGGGGTCAGCAACCTACGGACCCCGGGCTGAATGCGGCCCATATCCCGGAGTATGCGCGGGGTTTTTTTCCGTAGTTATCCGGGCTGAAGAAGTGTTTCGGCCCAAAACGTTGCCTATTTCCTTCGCTCCGTAGATGAGTTTCTCCAGCATTTTTATGTACCTTCGATTTTCCAGCATCTGCAGTTCCTTCTTAAAAACATGTTCCCAATGTTGGGAGAATCCAGAACCAGGAGCCACAGTTTAAGAATAAGGGTAGGCCATTTAGAACGGAGATGAGGAAAAACGTTTTCACCCAGAGAGTTGTGAATCTATGGAATTCTCTGCCTCAGAAGGCGTTGGAGGCCAATTCTCTGGATGCTTTCAAGAGAGAGTTAGATAGAGCTCTTAAAGATAGAGGAGGCAGGGGATATGGCAAGAAGGCAGGAACGGGGCATTGATTATGGATGATCAGCCATGATCATATTGAATGGCAGTGTTGGCTCGAAGGGCCAAACGGCCTACTTCTGCACCTGTTGTCTATTGGCTATTGTCTATTGTCTAAATGATATGCATATTTTGCATTGACCCTGATTAATACTATGCTTATATTAAATAACATTTACCATTTGCCATATAGGGCACTCCTCAAGTGCATCTTTATTTTTGGGTCTCATGTACATCAATGAGACCAAGCGTAGACCGAACGACCATTTCACCAAACACTTTCGTTTGGTCCGCCAATACCTGTCGGATCTCCCGGTTGCTAATGATTTTAACTCCATTCCCATACTGACCTTTCTGTCCTAATCCTCCTCCATTGCCAGAGTGAGGCCACACACAAACTGGAGGAACAGCACCTTAAATTCCACATGGTAGCTCACAACCAACTGGTATGAACATTGAATCCTCCGACTTTAGTTAATTTCTGCGCAACAAACCCTGCCTCACCTTTCTCTCCATAAACCCTTTCCCTTTTCTTCTTCCTCCCCCTCACACCCCTCCACTGAGCCTCGACTGAGCACGCATCCCCCTCACATTCCTGCCCTCCCCCTCCACCTATATTTTCTACAATTCCACAATTCGCACCCCTTCAATCCTCTAGCTTCACAAATCACAATTCTCTAATCATTTTGTCTCACACCTTGTGTGTGTGCTCATCTCTGGCCTTTGTCCAACTATCTGCCCAACAATACCCTCCCTCGCCTATGACCAGCCATGCTTTTTCCTGTCCCTCTTAGCCTCCACTCCTGCAATCAGTCTGAGAAAAAGGTCCCGACCCGAAACATCATCTATCCATATTCTCCAGGAATGCTGCCTGACCTGCTGAGCTACTCCAGCATATTGTGTCTTTTCTTGTCCTATTTATTTTGCATTTGCTTGGACTTCCTTACACCTTAATACTTGCAAGGACCTAATGTTACCTTCCAACTCACTGACCCAACTCTTCACACCTTCAACAAAGACATTAATAAAGTTAAGAAACCATAGGTGTCAAAGCTAGAGGAACCTTCTGGAAAAGTGTTACCATGCTGAAAAGCAGTCATTAAATTTAATTATTTGGTGGTGGCATTACAGGTCATTTCAATGATGACACTAACATGTACTCATATTCTTCCTTTCACACAGAAGATATTCCAAGGTGCTTCTGTTGGAATAAATTTCACGAGATGCGAGTGACTATCAAACTGTAGCTACTTTATTAGCAATAACCTGTCAGACAAGAAGACCAGTCAAGCAAGAGACTGCTCTCACGATTCAAAGCATGCAGTATTTTTATATCATTGTTGATAGCATTATAACAAGGTTAGTTACGTACACTTGTCTGCAGGGTTAACTATTGGGATCTAGCATTCAGTAACTTTCCAAAGACAGACACAAAAAGCTGGAGTAACTCAGCGGGATAGGCAGCATCCCTGGAGAGAAGGAATGGGTAACGTTTGAAGAAGGGTCTCGACCCAAAATGTCACCCATTCCTTCTCTCCAGTGATGCTGCCTCTCCAGCTGAGTTACAATAGACAATAAACAATAGACAATAGACAACAGGTGCAGGAGTAGGGCACTCGGCCCTTCGAGCCAGCACCTCCATTCAATGTGATCGTGACTGATCACCCCCATCAGTATCCCGTTCCTGCCTTCTCCCCATATCCCCTGACTCCACTATCTTTAAGAGCCCTATCTAGCTCTCTCTTTAAAGTATCCAGAGAACTGGCCTCCACCGCCATCTGAGGCAGAGAATTCCACAGACTCACAACTGTGAGAAAAAGTGTTTCCTCATCTCCATTCTAAATGGCTTACCCCTTATTCTTAAACTGTGGCCCCTGGTTCTGGACTTCCCCAACATCGGGAACATGTTTCCTGCCTCTAGCATGTCCAAACCCTTAATAATCTTATATGTTTCAATAAGATCCCCTCTCATCCTTCTAAACTCCAGAGTATACAAGCCGAGCCGCTCCATTCTCTCAGCATATTACAGTCCCGCCATCCCGGGAATTAACCTTGTAAACCAACGTTGCACTCCCTTAATAGCTAGAATGTCCTTCCTCAAATTAGGGGACCAAACTGCAGCTTCCAGCTCTAGTTACTCCAGTTACTCCAGCTTATTGTGTATATCTTTGGTTTAAACCAGCATCTCTAGTTCCCTCTTGCACATTCAGTAACTTTCCACTGAGAAACAGGCTTCTTTATCTACGTAGGAAAATTAGGGTGTCTCGGTGTAGCCTTGAGTTCACAAGCTCTTCTTTGTGTTTAGCCTAGCTCTCAGAGGGTACATTCACGGAGTCAAGTTCAATTCCCACGGAGTGAAGTGCTGCCCATGTTGAAAGGCAAAATGGAAACAAAAACAGCTCAGTTTTCCCACAATTTCCACATTCTTCTGAGCAATGTTGAACAAATTTGGCATTCCTTATCCATCCTAACCCTACAGATTTTATACAGTGAAACATCCATTGTGAGTTGCCTGCCGAAGAAACAAAACGGGCAATACGGGCTGAAAAGATGAAGTATGAAGGGAAGCTGGCCAACAATATAAAGAAGGACAGTAAAAGCTTCTTTAGACATGTTAAGGGAAAAAGAGTAGCAAAGTCAAATGTGGGTCCCTTGAAGGCAGGCACGGGTGAAATTTTACTTCGGAGTCACGTGAGTGACTACGTGAAGACCCCGCCAGCGCGCATCCCGGAAGTCGGACGGGCCGTTGACTCAGCTGGGTCCGGACACGAAGACACCCCGTTCGCTGATAGCGACGGCGGGCGTCTTTCCCGCATGGAGCGGATGATGGAGCAGTTGCTCCAGCGTGACCTGCTTTTGCAGGGGCAGAGTCACAGTGGGCCTCTTCGCAGGCCCACGGCAGAATCCTACCATGGACTGCCAAATGTCTCACCCTCTTCGCAGGGGAGCATTAGGGGTCAGAACTGGGCTGACCCTGAAGAAGGGGATTTGGCTGAACAACCAGCAGTGTCAGGGGTGCAGGAAGAGTTACTGGATATGGTGAACAAACATGCTGTTCCTACACAGAAAGGACTGCCTATTCACCAGAAGCTGGCAGCCAGCATTAACTACATGGCTACCAACCAGCTTCAGGAGCAAGCCGTTAATGCAACAGCTGAGAAGTATCTCGCTCCTGAGAATTGTAACTCTTTGAATGTTCCTGCGGTGAATAACCCTATATGGGGGAACATGAGCCCTACTATCAGAGGGTAAGAAATCAAGCTTCAGAGGATTCTGAAACTTTTGGCCGCCGGGATTACAGCAGTGGCCAGGACTGCTGTAGGGGTGGAGTTACCAGAAGAACTGCAAGATGCTCTGGCTTTGCTGTGTAACACACAGTTTGAAATAAATAACTATCGGAAGAGCATCATCAAACCTACACTTAATCCCAAGTTTGCGGGGTTATGCAGGTCAGGTAACTTGCAACCACCTAATCTGCTGTTTGGGGATAACCTTCCAAAACAGGTGAAAGACCTGGATGAGGAGGCCAAGGCTATAGGCCTGATTAAGGTACCTGGTACCTCTAAACCCCACTATCAGCAGCGGCAGCACCCCTACACACCCACCGGACAGCGATATTACAACAGACCGTCCGGTGGTGAAAGCTCGAAGGCCGGCCCACCTGCACAACGGTCTTTTTTAGGCCATGGCCCAGCCCGGCCTTCTTGGAAAATGCGCCATCCCTACAACTCAGCAACACAGCAACACAAGAAGCAAGGGCAAAGACCGCAACACCGGCAATAACCATGGAGGTAGGTGGGTCTGGTTCCCTCAGGAACATTGCATGTCTAAATTCATCTAATGTGGGGGGACGGTTGCACTTGTTTCATGAAGTATGGCGCACCTTTACCATTTCCTGCCACAGAGGGCAGTGGAGGCCAAATCACTGGATGGATTTAAGAGAGAGTTAGATAGAGCTCAGGGGCTAGTGGAGTCAAGGGATATGGGGAGAAGGCAGGCACGGGTTATTGATAGGGTATGATCAGCCATGGTCGCAATGAATGGCGGTGCTGGCTCAAAGGGCCGAATGGCCTCTTCCTGCACCTATTTTCTATGTTTCTATGTTTCTATGTTATTAAAGGCTTTCTGAAAACCAAAGTAGTTCATATTTGCAAGATTTTAAGCATCCACTATCTCTTATCTCCCTCAAAATCTCCATATCTCGTTTGCATTACCTGATGTTTTTCAGAAACCATATTTGGGACAATTTTACAATTATACTAAACCAAATAACCTATAAACATGTACCTCTTTGGAGTGTGAGAGGAAAACCAGACATCCCGGAGAAAACCCACGCAGGTCACGGGGAGAACGTACAAACTCCATACAGACATGCACCCATAGGCAGGATTGAACCTGGGTCTGTGGTGCTGTATAGCATCAATATGCTGGGCCCAAGACAGATCTTCAGATATATACACACCGAGGAACGTGAAGTTGTTGACTCTCTCCACTGAAATTCACTGAATTTCATCCATCGCTTCCATTAAAATGTCATGTCATCTGTTGTAGCTGTGTGATTAATTTCCCCTTAGCTGTAGCCTAATCCTTGTTGATTTTCTGCTGCTTTAATATTATTTATGTTGCTTTTTTGCATCTACTATGTTGACCCTCTTCCTCCTCCTTTGAGCTATATCGCAGGCAGTCGTATTTTTTATGGAGCCATGGTTCTGTTTTCCCTGCCATTTCTGGCTCCTTGCTACGAATTATTGCTCTCTAGTAATTCTTCCGATGTTGTGCAAATTACGGCTCAGGCAATTTAAGTTTCAACATTAATCGCTCCCCTCAATGTGTTTTTAAATGATTAATTTGCCATTTATTCTCCAATTGTTTCTGTTCCCTTGCCTTAGTCAGTTCTTTGATCACCTATTTTACTCTTTAATCCATCGTTTTACTAATCTGCTATTTAACCATAATCTTATTCAGAACATAGAATAGCACAACAGAAGACACAGGTCCTTCGGCCCACAATGTCCATGCTTAACATGATGCCAAGAGAAACTAATCTCACCTGTTTGCACATGATCTATATCATGTCCTCCGCCCCCCCCCCCCCCCCCCCCCCAGTGGAGGGTTAGACCTCACAGCCCTCGACAACAGCACAGTGCCTGGAGGGTTTTACATAACTTCTGCTGCCTCAAACACAAGAAGAAGGAATAGGTGCAGTTTGGAGTCGAGACCCTTCTTCAGACTAAGAGTCGGGGGAGAGGGAAACTAGAGGTAGGAAAATGTTCAGAACAAATCAGAGCCAGCACCGATGACCAAGGAAAGGTGGAACCCACAATGGTCCATTGTTGGCTGTGGAAGAGGTGATAATGAAGGGATATATGAATGCGAACAGTGGAACTGGCAGTGGTATCGGCATCAGAAAATTCTCTTATTTCAGGTAACCCCTGCAATCCCTTTCTCCATCCCTTCCACACTAGTTTTTTCTGCTCCTCTCTCTTTATCTAACATTATTTTGTCTTTTTTTGCATCTTCAGATTTTGTCACCTATTCCGCCCATCACGCATCCCTCCCCTACATCCACCTATCACTTGCCCGGCTTTGCCCCACCCACACTTCCCTTTTACATCTTTCTCCACCCTACTCCATCAGCTTGAAGAAGTATCCCAACCCGAAACGATGGCTGTCAATTGCCTCCACGGATGCTGTATGACCTGTTGAGTTACTTCAGAAGTTTAGTTTGGTTTTGTTTGGTTTGGTGAGGTTTGGTGAGGTTTGGTGAGGTTTGGTGAGTTGAGTTGAGTTGAGTTGAGTTGAGTTTTGATTAGTGATACAGGCCCTTCGGCCCACCGAGTCCACGCAGACCAACAATCACCCGTACACTAGTGCTATCCAAGATACGAGGGACAATTTACAGAAACCAATTTACCCACAAACCTGTACTTTGGAATCCGGGAGGAATCCTGAGCAGCCGGTGAAAACCCATATGGTCACTGAGAGAACATACAAACTCTGCACAGGCAGCCCCATAGTCAGGATTGAACCCTGGCCTACCGCTGCACCACTTTTGTGTTTTGCTCAAGATTCCAGCATCTGCAGTCTCTTCTGTTATCCTTTTGGTTTCTCTTTCTTTCATCTTGCTCAGATTCAATGATTTTAGCTGATCAATCATAAGAATACGTGAATTAAGATTAGTGGTGAAGAATACAAAACTTACTTGCATTCTCCTGTGTGTTCACGCTTTGCTGCCAGTGTATGGTAGGGAAATTGATGAATGAGCTTGCCCTGATAAACAAGACAACAGTGATTTAGTTCATACGTCAGTGCATTGCACATCGATTGTTAATGCAGATTTCCTAATACGTCTCTCGAATAGATTTGATGCTGACATCCTTGCGAATAATGTTTTACTGCAGGGCAGATACTACCTATTTTTCCAAGATATAATCTCTTGGACTTTCTTTCAGCCCCTCGGTCCCTACACCTAGGGCTGCACGTTGACACAGCGGTAGTGTTGCTGCCTTACAGCGCCAGAGACCAGGGTTTGATCTTGACTACGATGCTGTCTGTATGGAGTTTCTACTCCCTATGATCGGCATCGGGATCTCCGGTTTCCTCCCACAATACAAAGACGTACAGATTTGTTGGTTAATTGGCTTGGTATAATTGTAAAATTATCCCTAGTGTGTGTAGGATAGTGTTTAGTGTGCGAGAATCGCTGGTCGGCATGGGCTCGGTGTGCCGAATGGCCTGCTTCCGCGCTGTATCTCTAAACTAAACTAAACCATGACCGTTCGGTCTTGGTGATTTCAACATCCATTATAATTGTTCATAACTTCGTGTTCATAAGTGATAGCCACAGAATTATGCCATTCGGCCCATCAAGTCTACTGCGCCATTTAATCATGGCTGATCTATCTTTCCCTCCTAACCCCATTCTCCTGCCTTCTCCCCATAACCCCTGACACCCGTACTACTCAAGAAATGTTCTGTGTAGGATCTACAGATGCTGGTTTTACATCAAAGATTGACACAAAATGCTGGACCAACTCAGTGGACTATGATTACTTTGTGATTACTCTTGAAATGTCATTGTTCTCTTATGTTCCTAGGATCTCTTTCACCACACAAACTCTCTTTACCATATTCATTGTCAAGACCTTGCACCTCACCATGGCTTGCTCTATTCCACTCAGAACTCAATCAAAAATAAGGCCATCTTTGATGACTTCCCAGCCACATTATCTCCGTCCCCCTCTTGAATTCTCACTTCCTTCTGTGTCCATGACTTTCATCGATTTCATTTTGATTGCCTTTTCAAGGATTAAGCGGCCTAATCTTTAGCCAGCAATTCAGGTAGTTGGTAGCTCAGGATCACTCTCTAGTTGTTGAGGCCATGTGGTAACCTGTGTACAACAGCTCTCCTGTATTAAAAGTCATTGTGCAGAGTCAACATCCACTCTTCGATATGAAGTTCAGGATTGAGTATGTTAGGGCCCTCATGGACAACACCGACTATAGTAGACTCAAACACTGCTCCATCAAGGGGCTGTCCCACTGCAGCAACCTAATCCGCGAATTCAGAAGAGTGTCTTCGACCTTCAAGCTCGAGGGCACTCGCTTGAAAAACCTCGAGCTGGATCGACCGTCAGCGATGAAACCGCGAGCTGGATCAACCGTCCTCACACACACACACACACACACACACACACACACAAATACATCGCGAAGGCAGGGGCCAGGGAAAGTGGGAGAGCGCTGACTGAAATTCACACCCGCAATGAAGAGGAAGGTAAAAGACGGCTGCATAGTGTACGATAAGTTCTTTAGAGAGCGCGGAGAGAAGGGCAGAGAAGTGGAGAGAGAAGGGGAGAGAAGGGGAGAGAAGGGGAGTAGAAGGAGGGGGAGAAGGAGTGGAGACACTTTTAAGAAGCCAGACACCATTTACTAAAGTATAGCAGGTATTTAACTTACCGGTCGTTTTTCCTTGGTCCTGAAAACTCCAATGAGCTAATTTTATTTCGGAGTCACGTGAGTGACTACGTGAAGACCCCGTCCAGCACGCATGCATGACATTAGCGTTCATGCAGTGCACCCGCGATGAACGGGAGTTCAAGGCACTCCCGCTACAATTTGAAAGTCGGGCCGACAGGTAAGTGTTTTATCGTGGCCGTGTGCATTTTCTCTGTGGTCTGCTTTGTGTTCCAGAAGAATGAGCAAGAGCAGAGGAAAGAAATCTGTAGCTCGCCCCTGTTCGTCTCCCGTTGAGGAGCATTCTTTGGAGGGGAGGCGAGTGGCGGTAGGATTGACTACCGAGCCGAGCCCAGCACCGCTAGTGCAGCCTGAGCAACGGGCCGGAGGTACCTGCAGCCAGAACCGGGCGGTAGTATCCGATGATTCGGATGAAGATGCCTCACCGCTTATGAGCGGCAAAGGCAGCCGCCTAAGCTAAATGGAACGGCTTATGGAGCAATTGCTCCAGCGAGATCTGCTGAGAGAGCAGCAGCAGACTCGCCAAGGGATCTCAGGCACACCCGCAGTGTCCTTTACGGCACTTGCCATTGATTCACCTTCAATTGAAGGCAGCATTGGTGACCAGTCTGTGCTGGTCAAGAAGAGGGGTCGCTGGCTGAAGATGTCCGGAGTACGCAAGGTGTACAGGATCAGGAAGAGCTGGTGGTTGTGGTCAACCGCTACGTGGCCACTCCATGAGTGGGTCGGCCTTTAGAGCCAAAACTTGCAGCCAGCATTGACCAACTGTCCTCAAAACCCCTACAAGAACGGGTGGTCAATGAGGCTCTTGAATTATATTCAGCCCCAGAAAATTGTACATCGCTGAATGTACCAGCTGTAAACAGCCAAATATGGGGACATTTGGGGCACAATATCAGGAACCTGGAGATGAAGCTCCAGAAAATCCTAAAACACCTGACAGCAGGAATAACTTCATATGCTCGGTCCATAGATGGTGTGGACATCACCACAAATCAGCAAGATACATTAGCTCTGCTGTGCGCCACTCAATTCAAAATTAACAATTTACGGAAGGAAATCATCAAGCTTGCCCTCAACCCTAAGTTTGCAGGACTTTGCAAAACACCAGGTTCAGAACCACCAATTCTGCTCTTTGGAAAGGACCTTCCAAAAAAGGTGAAAGACATGGAGGAAGAGTCCAAGACCTTTGGTCTCATGAGGGCATGTTTGGGACTGAGCAGACCTAACAAACCCAGCCGGCACTACCCCACGGCGTCCACCAGTCGCCAACTACCATGTGGGACTGGTGAAAGCTTGGGGTCCGCAACCATTCCCCGTAAGCCTTTTTTAGGCCAGGGCCCAGAGAGGACCCCATGGAAAATGAGCCACCCCCAACATCAACATCAACAGCAACATCAACATCAACAGCAGCCCTCTACACCCGAGCAGACACATAATCCAGCGAAGAGGCAGAAGAAGCATCAGTAACCATGGAGGTAGATGGGTCTGGTTCCTCTCAGCATATGAGCAGTAGGGGCTCCATACTAACAGGGGGGAGATTGCACTTGTTTTTGGATGCATGGGAGTCTATCACTAATGACAAATATATACTCAGCAGCACTCATGGCTATAAAATTGACTTTGTTCATGAAAACATGCCGCCAGTTCAGCATATACCCCAAAGGGTATTCACCCTCTCAGTCAAAGAGAAACAAGAGGGTCAAGCTGAACTGATGAGGCTACTACCAAAAGGTGTCATTGAA
Organism: Raja brachyura; assembly: GCA_963514005.1. Next base: position 38,486,455 of record OY740784.1, on the reverse strand, counting down.
AGAACAAAACATGCTCTGGAATTTGTGTCTATTATTTTCACTAAAACTAAAAAAGATGGTGGATGTCGCATCATCGTTGACTTAACTTCTTTAAACGAATCTGTTAAGTATATACATTTCAAGATGGAAACTGTTGAAACAGACAGACAATTGATTTCTAGAGGGTACTTTGATTTAAAAGATGCCTACTACTCAGTACCCATACACAAGGAGCATCGTAAATACATAAAGTTTACCTGGATGAAACAGCTATGGCAATTTATAGCCTTACCAAATGGGTTAACCTCAGCTCCAAGGTTGTTCACAAAAATCTTAAAACCTGCCTTGGCATTATTGAGGAAACAAAAGCATATAGTCATGGCGTACTTTGACGACATTTTAATAGTAGGGAAAACCTTGGAGACAAGCAGCCACCAAATGTTTGTTTGAAACTTTGGGGTTTGTCATACATCCAGATAAATCTAATTTGACACCGTCCACAACCATGGACTATCTTGGATTTACGATTAACACTATTTGCATGACTGTAACTCTGTCGAAGGGGAAAGCATCAGAGTTGGCACAATCATGCAACAAACTAATGGTTAATCATCACCCAACCATACGGCAGGTATCTAGAGTTATTGGGAAAATGGTAGCAACCTTTCCAGCTGTACAATTTGGGCCTCTGCACTATCAAAATTTACAAAGAGCAAAAGTGCACGCGCTAAAGAAAAACTCCGGTCACTTTGACCGAGTTATGAATTTAACTGCTGAATCCATTCCAGAGTTACAATGGTGGACAAGGAACATTAGGCTTAGCTCCAGTCCCATATTAATCACCAACCCAGTATTCACCGTTCAAATGGATCCCAATGCTTTGGGCTGGGGAGCAACTAACATGCAATCCAGCACAGGGGGCAGATGGACTAATTTTGAATCATCTTGCCTACAGACACGGGGTATTAACTATTTAGAAATGTTGGGTGCGTTTTATGGTTTAAAAGCATATTCATCTAATACGCATCATGCACATGTCCGGTTGCAATTAGATAATACCACGGTGGTGGCTTATATCAACCACATAGGTGGTGTAAAGTCGGTATCATGTGACTATTTGGTCAACTTAATCTGGCAATGGTGTGTCGAAAGACATATTTGGTTATCAGCAACTTACCTACCAGGTAAGCAAACTACAGTGGCAGACACCAGGTCACACAAATTTAACGATAACATCGAATGGATGTTAAATCCCAATGTGTTTGCTGAAATTACAAAGCAATATGGCACACCAGATATCGATCTATCTGCATCTAGGCTGAATCACCAGGTACCAACGTATGTCGCTTGGGAACCAGACCCTGAGGCAGCAGCAGTTGATGCATTCACGCTGCATTGGGGGAAAATGTTCTTCTATGCTTTTCCTCCCTTCTACCTCATCAGTCGGGTATTACGCAAGATTCAATTGGATTCCGCTTCAGGAATCTTGATAATACCCGACTGGCCTACACAGCCATCGTTCCCAGTGGCCCTCGACATGGCTGTCGAAACACCGTTGGAATTCCCCAGCAGTCTGGATTTATGAATCCACCCAGTGTCAGACATTAGTCACCCTGCCATGACAGTCAATCTCCTGGCTTGCAGATTCTAAAAATACCTCTACTGGGTCTGGGACTGTCTGAGGACGCCATGAACATGATGACCGCATCCCACCGGGAGTCCACCAGGAGAGAATACCTGACCAACATAAGGAAATGGGAACGGTATTGCTCCAAAACATGAACTACCTACTCAACAGCAACAGCTACCAGTGTTGTGGAGTTCCTGGTTGGATTACAACAGGATGGACTCAGCTACAGTGCCATCAATACAGCCAGGACTGCTTTGTCAGCTTATTTGGTTCCAGCTGCTGGAACAACTTACCCTGAAATTAGTCATGCTCATGGCACTAGTGTCAGCACTAAGGGTACAGTCCCTCCACCTTCTGAGGCTGGACAGCACGACAGAGTCATTGGACTGTATCAGGGTCTGGTCAAACAAACTAGACCAGGAACCATGCCTCCAGTTATGGAGTCCCGGGCATATTCATCTGACCCACGGCTGTGTGCCAAGACCCATCTCGCCATTTACATAGACACAACATACAATTTAAGAGGGAGTGAAAAAGCCTTATAGATAAGCCAGAAGAAGACCCATGGTCAGGTGACGAGCCAAACCATTTCAAGGTGGCTTAAGCAGGTGCTTAAGTCTGCGGGAATCAACACTAATGTTTACAAATCTCATTCCATCAGGGCAGCATCCACGTCGGCGGCTAGGCGAATGGATGTGCCTATGGACCATATTCTGGCCAGAGCAGGATGGTCCTCGGAAAGAACTTTCCAAAGGTTTTATAATAAACCGTTGGCGGAACCTGCTCCATTTGCAGACAGAAATTTAGAGTCTGCAGATAATATTTAATTTAAGACCAGGGGAGGTCTCTGTTTTTTGTTGTTATTAATAAACCTTTTTTGTTCACAAACAGGTTATTGTTGATTGTGATAACATACTTCCTCCCTCAAAGGTCTTCAGACAGTGAGTGAAGCATGAACTGGTACACAGTTCGGAATCACAAAGCTTTGAAGTCTTCACGCAGTCACTCACGTGACTCCGAAATAAAATAGTAAGATTAAATGAGAATTTACCAGTTCGATGTTTGATCTGTATTTTATGTGGAATTACGACGAGGGATTACGTGCCCTCCGCTCCCACCCTCTGTTATACAGATCAACTGGTAATTAAGGTCTTATTTTATCTTTACTATATTTATTTCAATAGTTGTGTTTTTTCTGTGAACACGCCGCTGCTTTGAAGAATGTCGCACATGCGTGCTGGACGGGGTCTTCACGTAATCCCTCATCGTAACCCCTCATAAAATACAGATCAAACTTCGAACTGGTAAGTTCTCATTGAATCTTATTATTATAATGCCTGGTCAGCGAAGGAGATTACCTAAGGCTGCCCTCGACTGCCAGGGACTATATAGTGACCCCACTCCACTGCACTACGAGATAATAAGAACCCTGCAGACCAATTTTTACTCACAGAAAATTTCTCAACGTGCTGAACATTTTTCCTCGACCGAGCTGAGGCCGCAAGTATGCGGGAACTTCCCTCAATCATGAAGGAGAGTTCCAGTGACCTCATAGGACCTCCTTGGATCACGTGTCGACCATGCTGCGAGTTTGAGTCGAGGGCAAACTCTTCTAAATTCACAGAATAGGTCGCCGCAGTGGGACAGCCCCTATACCCCAGACCGGAGCAAAATGCTTTGACATTAACATTGCTGCCCTGAGAGACACAGCAAGGAGCGGTGGTGGGTACATCTTACGGAAACATTTTCAGGATATTGAAAAATTTTCTCTTCCCGCCCCCCCTGCGCCCTCTAAAGGACTTACCGTACTCTGTTGCAGCCGTTTACCTTCCGCTTCATCGCGCAGACAGCGCTCCTCCGCTTTCCTTGGCCCTCACCTTCGTGATGTGTTTGTGTATGTGTGTGTGCAGTTGGTAGATGCAGCTCGAGGTTCAGTCGATCCAGCTCGAGGCTTTCCAGGAGAGTGCCCTCGAGCTTGAAGGTCGAAGGCACTCTACTGGACTTGCGGATTAGGTCTCCCAAGTGGGACAGGCCCTTAAGTCTACATTTGTGGAAGACTGGAAACAACCTTCAAGAAGTAGTGAGCACAATTGTTGTGGACTGAAAGAGGAGAAGGAAAATAACATCCATTATATTATTCTCTAGCACTGGAGAAATCAATATGTCTTAAGGGCAATAAATCCCCAGAACCTGTTGACATTCATCTCAATGTTTTGAAAAAGATGGCTGTAGAGCTAGTAAGTGCACTAGTTGTCAACTTCCAACATTTCCTGTGACTCTGGAGTGGTTCCTATAGACTGGACGTTTGCAAACCAATTTATGAAAAATGAGGGAGAAAGAAAACAGTGATCTATAAAATATTCAGCACAACAACAATAGTTGGGCTAAAGCTGAACTATGATTAAGGATGGACAGAAAATGCTGGAGTAACTCAGCGGGACAGGCAGCATTTCTGGGGAGAAGGAACGGGTGACGTTTCGGGTTGAAACCCTTAAAGAAGGGTCTTGACTCGAATGTCACCCATTCCTTCTCTCAGAGATGTTGCTTGTCCTGCTGAGTTACTCCAGCATTTTGTGTCTATCTTCGATTTAAACCAGCATCTGCAGTTCTTTCCTACACTACGAGTAAGGAAATTGCAACATTAGAAAATATTAATACGTTTTGGCAAGAGTCAGTACGGACTTATGATAGTAAAAATATGTTTGCAAAATCTATTCAAGTTGTTTTTTAGATTGAAACTGCCAGTACTGGAAGTACAATCTAAAGAAAAAATACTGCCGTTGTAGGGTAGGTTTGACTGGCAGTAATGAGCTGTGGCATTAATTAACATTTTTCAACCCCTGGGTTCTTGCTAACATGGAACCAGCACACTACAGTGTTTGGCACACGGAAGCTACCGAGAAAGCAGGAAGGACTTTCACTTCAATTTTGAAAGAAGCCTTATCTGCATCCTAGAGCAATACTAACTAATCCTTCAGGGATAACTGCAAAGATGGGGGGGAATAGAAAGCCCTGGCTAGAAAGGTGTAGGAAAGTAGGAAAGTCAACCAACAAGTCAAATCCTAAGTCCATGTCAACATAGTACCACAATTCCATAGTTTCTAAATTATTCGATAGCTTTGTTTATGGGATTTAAATGAAGGCCTTTTTCGTGACATAGCTGAGGCCGCGAGTAGGCGGGCACCTCCCTCGAGCATGAAGGAGAGTTCCAGCCACCTCATATGACCTCCTAGGACCCTGTGTCGAACATGCTGCGAGTTTGAGTCCAGGGCAAACTCTTCTAAACTTGCAGCTTAGGTCGCCCAAGTGCGACATGCCCTTTAAACTATTTTTTAAATTCCTTTCAGCGGGTCAGGGAGCATATGTGGAAGGAATGGAATGGAAGGAATGGACAGGTGAAGTTTCAGGTTAGGACCCTTCTTCAGCCATTCCCTGTTTAATTTACTTGTTGGTCAGGGTGATTGTTTTACGACTATTTTTTTCCTTTAAAATATATAAAACCATATATAAACATGGTTATATATGGTTTTATGTATTCATATATATTTATATACATTTATATATATTTATGTATTATATATTTTTATATATTAAACCATATATAATCTTTTTATATATGGTTTTACATTTAAATTGAAAAAATAGTACTAAACATGGTTTATATATAAAGTGTTTTTATGTAAAAAGTTGTTTTATTCATATATAAAACCATTTATATATTTTATGCTTCTTGATATGTATCTCACTGGATTACTTTATTCACTATACCCTGCAATTAACCAATATATGTGGGTTAATCATTCAGTACAATGACTATGTTCATTTTTGGCACCATCCAATTTGGACTTCCAGTTCCAAATTTGATTTTACTTAAATTATAGGGTTAGGAGGAACTATGGCTTTATTAATTTTCTCTGCTGCTGATTAACATTTGAAGCATAATAGGATTCCTAAATTTCAATAACTAATTGCTTTAATGAATGCATTTCTCACAGAACATGTTGCTTCCACCCGCCCATCCCCCTGCTTCTGTACCCTCAATTATTTCCCTCAATTATTTCACACCAACATGCACATATTTTCAAACATCCTATATTATCCAGGAAAATCGAGAACCTTTCCAAAAATATTTAAAATATACGTAGCTGTGGCAGCAGTCCCAGATATTTTGCACACAGCAGAATGGTTCATGCCAAGTTAGAATGTGTAGCTTTACAGAGAGTGTTCATTTTGTTTTTGGAGGATCCAAATCAAATGTAATGGAAAATAACTAAATAATTCAAATCGATCTATAGTACTGCTCTGAGACATGGCAGCTTCCTTGTGCCCCTGCTGTTGGATGCATCTACTAAACTGCATTCAAATTTGAAGAAAGACATAAAGTGCTGGAGTAACTCAGCAGCAGTGCTGGAGTAACTCAGCAGCATCTCTCGAGAAAAGGATTAGATGATGTTTTGACCCGACATGTTGCCTATTCCTTTTCTCCAGAAATACTGCCTGACCCTATGAGTTACTCAATTATTTTGTGTCTATATTCATTGTAAACCACCATCTGCAGTTCAGTCTACACATTAAGATTGAAGAAAGTGGAAGATGATGAATCCCTAAACCTTTTTTGCCCTTTGTCCAACAGAAGCCATTTTTAGATCAAATCTTCATTACTTATCAGACTCCATAATGTGCCACTCTCCTCCTTCCCTCCAGCCTCCCATCCATCCTTGACCCTTCCACCTATATCCTTCCCTCTGGCTTTACATTTCACTCCTCCATTAATCCCTTTCCCTCCTCATCTGACACCCTTTTGTCTCCTTATCCCTTTTTTGTTCCCTTTTGTCACCATTTAATCTCTTGCCGTTGTCCCACTCATCTGCCAAACTGACCTCCCCTCACCTGTATCCACCTATCACTTGTGTAGGAAGGAACTGCAGATGCTGGTTTATACCGAAGATGGACACAAAATGATGGTGTGACTCAGCAGGTCAAGCAAGACCTCTGGAGAAAAGAACCTCAGTCTGAAAAGAGGTTCTGGCCCAAAACGTCATCCAACATTTTTATCCAGAGATGCTGCCTGACCTGTTGAGTTACTCCAGCACTTTGTGTCCACCTATCACTTGTCGTACTTTATTCTACCCCCCCCTCCCCCCCGACCTCAAACAGTCTGAAGAAGGGTCCCAACCTGAAACGCCACCTAGCCATGTCCTCCAGATATGCTGCCTGACTGCTGAGTTACTCCAGCATTTGGTGTTCTACGCACAACTGCAGCATCTGCAGTTCCTTATGTCTCCATGTGCAGCCCATTGTTGTCTCCACTAATCACCACCCAGCCTCTGTCACTATCTTCACCCATTTCTACCCCACCTGGTTCCCATCGACCCATCCTTGCCCGGAGCCAAGTATCACTTATCGGCTCCGACCGCATCACGACCCCTCAACTCTATCTCCTTTTTACATTCTCAGTCCTGATGTAGGATCTCGACCCAAATCGTCGACCTTCCATCTGCCTCCACAGATGCTGCTGAGTTCCTTCAACAGTTTTTTTTTAAATCTTTGTGGACCATGTTGAACAGTTGCATTCAAGGAGCCATTCAAGATCTTCCTTCTGATCACACAAAGGATGGTGGATGTATTTTTCACACAAAGGGTGGTGGGTGTATGGAACAAACTGCCAGAGGTAATGTTTAAGAAACATGACAGGTACATGGACAGGACAGGTTTAGAGGGGTATGGGGCAAACGCAGGCAGGTGAGACTAGTTTAGATGGGACTTGTTGGTCGTTGTGGGCAAGTTGGGCTGAAAGGCCTGTTTCTACGCTGTATGCCTCTATAACTCTATGGCACAGTTCGTTTCAGTTTGAGTTTAGTTTATTGTCACATGTACCGAGGTACAGTGAAATATCATAGGGTCAAAACTGGACCTTTCTTAACCCGTGTTCTCTGAGTTCAACTTTTCATTACTGAAAATCTGAAAATCTGAAAATTCTCTGTCTCAAACGGCAGTGGAGGCCAATTCTCTGGATGCTTTCAAGAGAGTTAGATAGAGCTTTTAAAGATAGCGGAGTTAGGGGATATGGGGAGAAGGCAGGAACGGGGTACTGATTTTGGATCTTCAGCCATGATCACTGTGAATGGCAGTGCTGGCTTGAAGGACCGAATGGCCTACTCCTGCACCTATTGTCTATTGCCTATAATCCACCACACAATGTAAGTGCATATGGTTTAAGGTGATTTAAAGCCAGCTCAACCATTTAATTCATGTCACCACAATCATGGAATGTCAGGGTAGACTCATTGGGCTGAATGGCATAATTCTGCTCCCATGTCTTATGGTCCAGGAGTACTTACACAAGAAATACAGTGTTTAGGACATAAACAAAAACATTCATAAATTGACCTTTGACGGTCAATGATTTGGAATGGCCAACTTTATTGATAGAGCTTTTTCAAGGTGCCCTCGCTTCTGCAGTCTTCTATTACTCTTGTCCCATCTTGACCTAAACTGTGGGAACTCTCCTCACAATGACTTTAAGTAATGCTGTTAGGATTCACCTTGTTGCTGGTTCCTTTGATTGCCTGTGATTGTCCTCTTAAGTATCCAATTGATGAAGTCCACAGGCAACAACAACCACAATTTTCATTCTAACAGCAGCCAGAACATCCCAAGACATCTCCTAGGATGAAGTACACTGAACCACACTGCAATTTTAAGATAGGTAACAGTCAAAGTAGTGGGATTATAATTGTTGACTTTCGGAAGAACAGAGGGGGCAGACACACCCCCATCCATATAAACGGGACTGAGGTGGAGCGGGTCTCCAACTACAAATTCCTCGGGGTACACATCTCGGAGGATCTGTCCTGGTCCCTCAACACCTCAAAGCTAATCAAAAAGGCACAGCAGCGCCTTTACTTTCTGAGGAGGCTCAAAAAAGCCCACCTGTCCCCCCAGATCCTGACGAACTTCTACCGCTGCACCATCAAAAGCATCCTGACCACCTGCTTTACGGTATGGTACAGCAGTTGCACCGTGGCAGACAGGAAGGCACTACAACGGGTGGTGAAAACCGCCCAGTACATCATCGGTGCCCCGCTCCCTGCCTTGGATGCCCTCCACCGAAAACGGTGCCTGAAGCGGGCCGGGAAGATCATCAAGGACCCCTCACACCCTAATCATGGACTGTTTGCCCTCCTGCCATCAGGGAGGCGGCACAGGAGCCTCAGGTCCCGCACCAGTAGGACGAAGAACAGCTTCTTCAACTACACCATCCGACTGCTGAACTCGGAGCCCAGCTGATAGACTTGTCTGTACCCTGTATTTATTTATTTTCCATATTGCTACCACTGCACTCTGTATTTATTTTTCTATATCGCTATCACTAAGAACGACGCTAAACTGCATTTCGTTGTACCTATACTTGTATTTGTGCAATGACATTAAACTTGAATTGAATTGAATTGCAGGAATGCACTGAGGGAGGACAGAGAGGTTCTGATATCTTGAGGTGACTTTTCAGGAGTTGTTGTGGACTGCCCTCTTGTGGTTAAATTACAACAGGAAAATAAAATGGCTTTGCACAGAATAAATACAGGTTTAACACTGAAGTGTATAGGAAAGAACTGCAGATGCTGGTTTACACTGAAGATAATCACAAAATGCTGGAATAACTCAGCAGGACAGGCAGCCTCTCTGGATAAAAGGAATGAGTGACATGCTGCTGCTGCTGGCGCTGATGATGGCTGCCATGGTGTACTGCTCCTTGCCACATGTTCAATTGATAATGTTTTCTTATTAATGTTTAATGTTTTATGTATCATTCCTAACTGTCACTGTATGTCATGTTGTCACTTGCGGGCGGAACACCAAGGCAAATTCCTTGTATGTGAATACTTGGCCAATAAACATATTCATTCATTCATTCAGGTCGAGACACTTCTTCAGACTGAGCCTTCCTCATTCATTCCTACTATTCAGAGATGCTGCCTATCCCACTGAGTTACTCCAGCATTTTGTGTCTATTAACACTGAAGTATTGTTTATTTGATGTTTGCATAAACGGAATGGTGTCACAATGATAATTAGCAAGGGGAACAAATGAAGACTAACTTCAATGGTTACAAGGCTAAAGTTGCTTGCTTTCATCTTGGTTTCTCTCTAGCTATGAATGGATGGTTTACTGAGCCCAAGTCAGGTTTTGTTGAATCAGTTTCTTGTGTGTAAGTAGTTGTGGTACTACTTTGGCTTTGGGCTTGGATTTCCTGGTTGAGCGCTTATCCTATGTGTTACAGCAAAATTACTTTGTCTTTTGATAGAAATTTCCTGCAACTGTTATATTCTGGTTACAAATTTAGATTTTATCTCTATTTGCTCAAATCATTGATTAAATATGCAGAAGGATGGAAGACTTCCAGCTGTGTAAGGGAAGAAAATATCTATTTTTGCACATAGCTGTGAATTCATACAACTTGAAACCAAACATTTTGTGATTGAACTAATTAAACAGTATGAGTGCCTCACCCACTGCCTATAGTGTGTCAGAATAAGTGTAAGCCAGAATTGGCATCCAAATGAAATTATTACAGCTTCTAACTCAGATTTGAAAAGGATGATTTAATATTAACAATGAAACGTAGAAACATAGACTATAGGTGCAGGAGTAGGCCCTTCGAGCCAGCACTGCCATTCAATTTGATCATGGCAGATCATCCAAAATTAGTACCCTGTTCCTGCTTTCTCCCCATATCCCTTGATACCATTAGCCATAAGAGCTATATCTAACTCTCTTGAAAACATCCAGTGAATTGACCTCCATTGCCTTCTGAGGCAGAGAATTCCACAGATTCACAACTCCCTGGGAGAAAAGGTTTTTCCTCATCTCAGTCCTAAATGGCCTACCCCTTATTCTTAAAATGTGACCCCTGGTTCTGCACTCCCCCAACATCGGGAACATTTTTCCTGCATTTAGCCTGTCCAATCCCTTAATGATACAAACTTGGAGAACATGTTTCAAGAGTACAAAGTTTATGGAATGCTATATGCATGCACTCAAAGGAGGTTGTTCAGACTGAAGAAGGGTTTCGGCCCAAAACGTTGCCTATTTCCTTCACTCCATAGATGCTGCTGCACCCCTACCACTTCTCCAGCACTTCTACCTTCTAATTTTGTGTGTGAACTCGATAAGAAGTCATCATGGAATTGGCAGTGTCACCCAATGGAGACTCAAAATGTTAACAAATTCTTCACCTTTAGAAAAAACGAAGTTCCTGTAGGAAGGTGATAGTGTTGTAGCAGCTGGGCAATATTGAGCGAATGGACACCAAGTATCTATTTGCAATAAATGTTGACATTTAGAGACAACTTGTTAGCAGTTTGCTTGTGAGCAACGCAAAGCCAAGATATTGCAATGGGAAACCTCAGATGGTCTCAGACCAGGAAGCAGAGATGGGCATTAATAGTGGCTTCACATGATTACTTCTTAAGTATATGAGTGGATATCACAATAAGAATGTGGATGCACTGAGACAACCACCAGTTGCTCTAGCTCCGTTAAATTGTGTCTCTGCAGGTCACAGCTCAACAGGTTACAAGCATGGAGCCACAAGAGACTGCAGATACTGGAATCTTGAGTAAAAACAAACTGCGGAAGAACTCAGTGAGTCGGGCAGCATCTGTGGGATGATGGTTACAGCCATGATGCAATGTGATCGTACCTTTTCACAAGTGGGTGAATACATTCAGCACAGAAGGGAAATAAATCACCATGATGATACATTGTTTTTCACATCAGACAAAATTGGGTTAGCTCCTACCAAAAATGCAATGTTTTTTTGAGGATTTAATGTTGTTCAACCACAAAGAAGAGTGCTCATTCCAAAGCAGTTACATGAAATATTAGCTGGTATATTATTGCATCAATTCATTTGCCAGAGGATTTGTACAGTTGCCAGATTTCAATAACCCAGCATTAGAAGTTACTGAAGGAATGTTCACAATGTCAAGCTCATGACAAAAATCCGCTAGTAACTCCTCTCACGCCTTGGCCTGGCTGAACAAACCTCGGCAGTGAATACATGGGGATGCTTTGCTTGCTACTTAAACTGTGACAGTGAACGTACAAACACCGAAACAAAGTGGAGTTCATACAATCTCTCCCTGATTGTGTGACTAGTGTCCATGTGCTCTTGTATTCTGCCATAATCCAAAGACCAATGAACCCGAGGGGAAACCTTTTCACACAGAAGGTGTACATATATGGAAAAGTTACAAGTGTTTGAGGCAGGTACAATAACAACCTTTGGACTGCTACATAGATAGAAATGTTCAGAAGGATATGGGTCAAATGGGATGAGCTCAGATGGCCATCTTGGTTGGCACGAAATAGTGTTGGCCAAAGGGCCTGTTACTGTGCTGCATGACTCTAAGGGAATGCCACTATCTACCATGTTAGAGTCATAGAGTCATACAGCATGGGCACAGACCCTTCAGCTCAACATGCCCATATCAACCAAGATGTTCCATCTACATTAGTCCCACCTGCCTGTGTTTGCCCCATATGCCTCTGAACCTTTCCTATCCACATACCTGTCCAAATGACTTTTAATTGTTAATGTGACATTCAAGCAAATTGAGCAACGTACTTCACAAATGCACCAGACGGGTGCCGATGCAAATGTGGACATGTTAGTTATATACAGTAGCTTTGCTGAGGCATTTTATCTTTTTGATATTGTATATGTATAATATTGTATATGTTAAATACAAGTCACTTTAAGACGTAATCATACTGCTTGCCTCCCTCTGGTGGTTGTACAATGATACAAAACTAAAATGGTTTTAAACAGGCACAATACATTTGTTGTTAATTCCTGTATGGCATGTGTTGTTTTCTTGAAGTTTCCAAACATTAAATGGTGACATAACTAGAATGAGGGTTTTAAAATCAAAGTGTTTTTGTATTAGGAGCAACACATTAGTGAGCAAACAGAGGGATAATGACTAACAGAAATTGATATGTGTTAAGATTCAGTGAGCAGAGCTTTATGCATCTACAGTGCCCTCTATAATGTCTGGGACAAAGACCCATCATTTATTTATTTGCCTCTGTACTTCACAATTTGAGATTTGTAATAGAATTAAAATCACATATGATTAAAGTGCACATTGTCAGATTTTAATAAAGGCCATTTTTATACATTTTGGTTTCACCATGTAGAAATTACAGCAGTGTTTATACATAGTCTCCCCATTTCAGGTCACCACAATGTTTGGAACACAGCAATGTCATGTAAATGTAAGTAGTCATGTTTAGTATTTTGTTGCATATCCTTTACATGCAATGACTGCTTGAAGTCTGCAATTCTCGGAAATCACCAGTTGCTGGGTGTCTTCTCTGGTGATGTTCTGACAGGCCTGTATTGCAGCCATATTAAGTTTATACTTGTTTTGGGGGCTAGTCCCCTTCAGTTTTCTCAACAACATATAGAAGGCATGCTCATACAGTGTGATTAACTTTGTCACTCAAGAATTGATCACTTTTTGGCTTTGAAAAACTCCTTTGTTGCCTTAGTAGTATGTTTGGGATCATTGTCTTGCTGTAGAATGAACCGTTGGCCAACGAGTTTTGAGGCATTTGTTTGAACTTGAGCAGATAGGATTTGTCTATACACTTCAGAATTCATTATGCTACTACCATCAGCAGTTGTACATTCAATGAAGAGATGTGAGCCAGTACATTCAGCAGCCATACATGCCCAGGTGAGGTGGTATGCTTTGGATCTTGGGCAGTTCCTTTTCTCCTCCATACTATGCTCTTGCCATCACTCTGATGTAAGTTAGTCTTCGTCTCATCAGTCCACAATACCTTTTTGCAGAACTGTGGTTGCCCTTTTAAGTACTTCGCAAACTGTAACCTGGCCATCCCATTTTGCAGCTAACCAGTGGTTTGCATCTTGCAGTGGAGCCTCTGTGTGACAAATCCACACCTGACTCCTGAAGACTGTTTCTGATCTGTCGGACAGGTGTTTGGGGATTTTTCTTTATTTCTCTGTCATCAGCTGTGGAGGTCTTCCTTGGCCTGCCATTCCCTTTGCGATTAGTAAGCTCACCAGTGCTCTTTCTTTTTAATGATGTTCCAAACAGTTTTGCAAGCCTAAGGTTTGGCTGATGAACAGTTTTATTCTTGTTTCGCAGTCTCATAATGGCTTCTTTGACTTTCATTGGCACAACTTTGGTCCTCATGGTGATAAACAGCAATAAAAGTTTCCAAAGGTGATGAAAAGACTGGAAAAAGACTAGGTGCTGAGAACTCTCTTATACCTGCATTAAAGAGGCATTTAAACACTTCAGAGCAATTACAAATGCCTAAGAAGCCATGTGTCCCTAACATTATGGTTCCCTGAAATGGGGGCACTATGCATAAACACAGTTGTAATTTCTGCATGGTGAAACCAAAATGTATAAAAATCTATCTATCTATATTACTAAAAGTCTGATCTTGACCACTTCCTGTTATTCTGTTTATTGATTTTAGAAAAAACCCTGCCACTTACAGCTGTGATATTTGCTCATCTTTGAGTAAGATGGCCAAATATCACAGTCCCCCTTTGCTGCATTGGACAAGAGGATTTTTCCCGCCAATAAAAAATAAAACAGTTATTAGTGTTTAAAAATGTTGAGATTCTCTCTCCTGAAGGCCACGCCCCTTCCGGAGGGTCTATAAAAGCCGGAAGTGTTGAGTGCCTCAGTCAGTCTCTGCAAGATGGGGGAGCAAGAGGGTCACGTCTCTCAGTCTGTGCTGTAAATAACAATGAACACATGTCTACTAAACTGTGAGTGGTTTTACTGACCTGTCAGTGCCCTTAATGTGGTTTGACAATATAGTTATGAAATGCTAAAGCTGTGTTGCCTTTGGTTTGGAAATGCTAAAGCTGTGTTGCCTTTGGTTTGAAAAAGCTAAAGCTGTGTTACCTTTGGTTTGGAAATGTTAAAGCTGTGTTGCCTTTGGTTTGGAAATGCTAAAGCTGTGTTGCCTTTGGTTTGGAAATGCTAAAGCTGTGTTGCCTTTGGTTTGGAAATGCTAAAGCTGTGTTGCCTATGGTTTGGAAATGCTAAAGCTGTGTTCCCTTTGGTTTGGAAATGCTAAAGCCATGTTGCCTAATTACATTTGCCTTGCCTAATTAAAGTTGCCTTGCCTAATTAAAGTTACCTTGCCTGCTATATAATTAAAAGTCTAATCTTGACCACTTCCTGTTTGCGCTTTATATTGCGGCTGTGATTTCTGGCCATCTTATTCAGATTCCCTCTCCGCTCATTGGGTGCTGAGGATTTTTCCCATCGATGAAAAATAAAAGAATTATCAGTGTTTAAAAAATGTTGAGATTCTCTCTCCTGTCAATCACACCATGAAGGCCACGCTCCTTCTGGTGGGGAGGGGGAGGGACGATAAAACCCAGACGTGTGGGCGTGGCTCAGTCTCTGTAAGATGGAGGAGGGAGAGGTCACGACTCGCTGTCTTTAGTGGCCTTGCACCCTGCTTGAAATGGTGTGAAACTGTACTTTAATTTGGAGGCCTTGCACCCTGCTTGAAGAAACTGCATGAATTTGGTGGCCTTGCACCCTGCTTGAAATGGAATTTCAAGGAATAGCCACGAGTCAACTGTCAGCCCACCAGTCGTGAGTGAGTGAGCCGCCAGCCCAATAATCCATTTGGCCCACAATGTCCATATTAGTCCTCTGGAAACCAGTCCTTTCAGCCCACAACACGCATACTAACGTTCCAGAAAGCCCCCCCCCCCCCTCCGCCCCCCCCCACAGGCCACCAATATTGGATTTGATGAAGAGGTGGAATATTGCATTGGGGGACAAGCCCTCCCGTGTGATGCTGGGACCCATGTATTATAAATGTATGTGTGTTTGCAGGGTTGTTGGCTTTCTTTTAATCTTCTTAATTTGTAACTTCTTCCAAACGCTAGGCCACAGCCTTCCCATTTTCACACATGTGGGTGATTTTTCAGTAAGTGTCTACCGTTAATTTTCTGGAAACCCGAAAATAAAACTTAAATTTTTGCAACTTTGAATGTTGTTTCACATGAACATCTCTACTATGGAAAAAATATGTTTAGCACAATCTTTTAGCGAATTTAATTTATTTTTTCCTCATCTTTTTCCAGGTTGCCCATTGCATTCAGTCATATCCATTATATTTTTATGATGAACAACACTGCAAAATATAACTGATTTAAGAATATAAAATCAATTTTTGTCGCAGTCTATCAAATTACAGATAGACTCCTATCTGTAATCAAATTCCTCAAATAAACCACCAAAAAGTGCATTGATTTTAAACCTTTGTAACAGTTTACTACTGAAAAAGTGGTGATTTTCAGCAAAAATGGTAACCTTCACGTAACTTTTCACCAACTTCCTCTGAAACAATATTAACTTCAGATGAATAGGCAGAATGCATACAGTTCATTTATCAATTACAATTGATAATTATGGTAATTGTTGGATTATTTTACACATGAGCACAAAATACTCATGTGACGGATACGATACAGCATGGTGGAGATGATCAAGTTTGGGAGCATCACATGATCGAGATGACTAAAACTATCTTTTGGGCTAGGGCTGGGACTGGGTTTGGTGCTGGGGCTAGGGTTGTGGGGGAACAAGAGCTGAAGAGGGCCGGGCGTGGATAGGGACATTGGGTCACGGGAAGATGCGACAGCTGCAATGGCTTTTTGTCCGGTTGGGGCTGGATGGACATCAGGGGTTAAGTTGCGGATATTGCATGACGGGTATGGTGGCCCAAGCTTTTAGCCCAGGAAGGCCTTGCTGGAAGGCCATGCCTGGCCATATCGTTTCTAGAACGGCACATGGCATGATTTGTTCTCCAGAACAAATCAAAAAAAGAACAATTTTTTTTCCGTTCGGTAATGGTGCTGAATAAAGGTACGTACCTGTTATGCAGCAGAAAACTGAGTTTTTACATGCTTCTCATCCCGCGAATCAGGAGAAATTCACAAGGTAGGGGAATTTTGAATTCCGCGGTCTTTTGACGTCAGAAGTTCGCGTCTATTCTAGTGGGACGGCTCAACAAAGCTGAGTGAGGGTAATGACTCCAATCATCAGGACAATACATATTTGGTAAAAAATGGTAAGATTCATAATTTCATCAAGATTAGAGGAATTTTTTTAAGGATGGTAAATATTTTAATTTATTAATATCTACCTTTTAAAAGTATTTTCATTTCAGATAGATCCCCCAATTAAATAAATATGCCGACTTGAAATGTCACTAGTAACCATCGGGACATGCGGTTTTCGGGGGGGGGGGGGGGTGGGGGGGGGATCGAACATCATTTTTTTCCGATCGAACATTAAATATAACACTTTATTCATTTAGGCTTTAATCTTTATTTATGAGGATTATGTTTATTAACAATATAGAAAAAGAAGAAATGGGATAGAATTACGGATTTTCCTTATAGACAAAGGACATTTATTATCACATACACCAATTGGTGTAGTGAAACTTAACTTGCCATTGAAGCACACAAATAAAGATAAAACACAACATCAAATAATTTAACAGTAAACATAAAAAAACATCCCCCCCCCACTGTGGGGGAAGGCAGCAAAGTTCAGTCCCATCCCCACTTCACCCATAGTCGGTCCGATTGAGACCTCTGCAGTCGCCGCTATGGCAGCCCAATGCTTCAGGCCCTCTCGCCGGATGATGGAATTCTGGCATTGGGTGAACACTCTCCGCGGCCCAGAGTGTCTGGAGCAGCCGCTTCCTCCCCGGAGTTCGCGGCTCCCGAAGCCCACGGGCTGCGCCGGTCAGAGCTCCGACTCTGGCGACCTCGTCGTGAGATTTAAAATTCAGCGCCGCCTGCCTACGGCTGCATGCTCTGCGATGTTGCAGTCGGTGGTCCCAGCCCCCCGGAGCCCACCGCACGGCGACCCGGGCAAGGCATTGCCCGCTCCATGATGGTGCCCCAGCGCTGTGCCACCGCCGAAGCTGAAATCCTGGCTGGTAGGAAACGGCGCTCCAGTCTGCCGGTAGGCCGCGAGGAAGGGGCGAAGATACAGTCCGGAGAAAAACCGCATCTCCGACCAGGTAGGTACTGAGAAAAATAGTTTCCCCCTTCCTCCATCTCTTCCCCCACCCACCCCCCCCCCCCCCCCCCCCCACATAAAAAGACTAAAAGATCACAAAAACAAACACTTTTAACCAACTAAAATTTTAAAAGAGTGAAAGGACTAACAGCTGCTGGTAGGGCAGCCATACTCGATGGCGCCCCCTACAAAGACACGGTATATACAGCATCAAAGTACCTGGACATCACTTACTGAAGAATCACCCACGCGACTGACATCAGAACGGGACACTCCAAGCGGGAGGGGCTCTCAAGCACAAAACACAAAAAAATGAATCCACTCGCAAGTTCGGTCCTCGGCTCGACGCCCACCCATGGCCTCGCTTGGGTCGACGCCTGCCCGCTGCCTGGTGGCGAGGCTGCTGCCGCAAGCGGAGCCCCGCGACTGGGCCTGGGTTGGACCATGGCCTGGAGCTGGAGTGAGGGACAAGCTCGGGGCCGTGACTGTTGTCAAAAGAAAAGCCGCCGGTGGAACCAACGATGAGCCGGGGTCAGGGACGAGCCCGGAGATGAAGTCGGGGCCTGGACTTGAGACCTTGCGGTGGCTGAGGTGATAGCTGCAGTCTCTATGACCTGGGTAGGTGCTGTGGCAGGGAAAGAGAGGAGGGGGAGGGAAATGGGGTGGGGTCTCTACCCCCCTCCATCTCTGCCCCTCGTCCTCGCCCTCTACCCTCCCCTCCATCTCCCTCTCTACCCCCTCCCCATCCCTCTACCCCTCCTCCTCCCTCTCTACCCCTCTCCCTCCCTCAACCCCCTCACCCCGTCTCTACCCCCTCCCTCTCTACCTCCTTCCCTCCCTCTCTACCCCCTCCCTCTCCCTCTCTACCCTCTCCCTCTCTACCCCCTCCCTCTCTTCTCCCTCCCCCGCTACCCCCCACCCATCCACCTTCATCTCTACCCCCCTCCCCCTCCCTCTCTACCCTCTCCACCCCCTCCCTCTCTAGCAACCCCCCCCCCCCCCACTTTACCACCACTTCCTCTCTACACCATCCCACCCCCCGCTCTCTAGGGATTTATGGGTGAGCGGTGGAGGGGACCAGCCCTCCCCTGTGACACCATGCACCCCCCCTCCCCCTCATTCTCTACGCCCCCTTCCACTCCCTCTATACACCTCTCCCCCTCCCTCTTCCCTCCCTCTCTACTCCCTTCACCATCTCCCTCTCTACCCCCTCCCCTTCCCTCTCTACCCCCCCCCCCCCCCCCCCCCCCACCTCCCTCTCCAGCCGAGCCTGTGCAGTTGCGGGCTATGTTTGAGTAGATAGGGCGGCGGATGGGGATAAAGGAGTAAATTAATAATATTAATTTAATATCAAAGGGGGGGGGGGTAGTGTGTGTGTGACGCTGTAGGCTGCCCCCCCCGCCGCAACCACTCGTTGATGGGACAGAACCCAACGGGTCCCACTTGGTCTAGTACCCTTTAATAGTATATGACAATGTGCACTTTAAGCACATGTGATTTATTTCTATTACAAATCTCAAATTGTGGAGTACAGAGGGAAATAAATAAATGAAGGGTCTTTGTCCCAAACATTATGGAGCACCCTGGTACTGAGATCCTGGGGAGGTGTGGAAGGAGGATGGGGGGGATTGAGGGAGAGGGGGGAAAGTGGGGAGAGTGCACAGAGAGGAGGGAGGTATTGGGGAGGGTAGGAGGAGAGGTGGAAGATGAGGGAGGAGGTGAGGAGTGAGAGTGGGGGAGGAGGGGGAATAGAGGGAGGTGAGGAAGGAGAGTGGGGAGGAGAGGGATAGAGGGAGAGGAGGAGGGTGGTGAGGGGAGAGGAGTTATGGAGGGAGGGAGAGAGGGGGGGAGGGAGTGACTGAGGGTAGGGGAAAGGAGAGGTGACGGAGGATTTGGAGAGGGTAGGAGGAGAGGAGAAAGAAGAGGGCGAGGTGAGGAGGGAGAGTGGGGGGAGGTGAGGAGGGAGAGAGGGGAAGGAGGGGGAAAAGAGGGAGAGGAGGGGAGAGTGGGATAGGTAGGGAATGGAGAATAGAGGGACAAGGAGGCAGTGGGGGAGGTGATGAGGGATAGTGAAGGGGATAGGGGGAGGTGAGGTGTGGGGAGGTAGAAGATAGAGGGATGGGCAGCAGAGAGGGGAGAGGAGTTATGGGGGAGGGAGGAAGTGACTGAGGGTAGGGGAAAGGAGAGGGAGAGAGGGATTGGGGAGGGGTAGAGGAGAGGGGAAAGAAGAGGGATGGTGAAGAGGAAGGGGAGAGAGTGTTGGGGATAAGGGGAAACGAGCCACGCTGCGCAGTTGTGGGCTATGGGTGAGTGGTGGAATATTGCGTTGGGGGAACGGGTTGCATTGGGGGACCAGGCCTCCCATGTGACAGGGATCCAACGGGTCCCACTTAGTCTAGTAACATTTTAAATTTAGTGCAAATAGTACAAAGTTATGTAATGCTGGATTGTTTTCTGAAGTCATAGACATATGCAGCATGGAAACAGGCTCATTGACCCAATTTGTCCGTGATGACAAAGATGTCTATCTGAACTAGTCCTACTTGCCTGCATTGGCCTATGTTCCTCTAATCCTGTTCAATTCATGTACCTGTCCAAAGCTTCTTCAAACATGGTAATTGTACCCACCTTTACAGCTTCGTCAGGCCGCTTGTTCCATATACCCTCCACCTTATATGTGAAAAGCATGCCCCTCTTGTCCTTCTTGTCCCTCAGAAATCTTTCCTCTCATGCCTTAAATCGATGACCTCCAGTGTTGGACTCCTTTAGCTTAGGGAAAAAAAGCCATATCTATCCCCCTCTATACAACTCTAAGGTTACACCACAACCTCTTACACTCCAGGGGAGAAAGCCCCAACTTATCCAGCCTCTTCTTCTACCTTAAGCAATGAGCAATTCCACATTAGCAGCTTACCACAATTTACTGTTGTTGTACATATGCATGTAATACGTAATATGTATTTTGGGAGGTGTTCTCTTCTGACGTTAACTCCATGTCCCCGTTGCTGTGGTATGAATCATTATATCTATAATTTAGTTTCATCTTGTATTTCCTATTTCAATTTGATCATTGTAGTTACTTCCCGTTAATCTTTCAACCTTGAAGCTTTCCAAAATTAAAGTAGAAATATTTTTCACCAAATTCTAGGCTATGACTTAAAAAAAAAACCTCACAGGTAATTCAGTATAAATGTTAATACTGGTTTTAATCAATAAAATAATGCAAACAGCGATACTCTGGTGTGATTAATTCCATCAGACATCAGGGAAAATTCCTGCATTCACTTCACCATAGCAGGATTTCTGGTTTAATGCTAGCTCTTTATTTTAGTTTAGAGATGCAGGCCCTTCGGCCCGCCGAGTCCAGGCTGACCAGCGATCCCCGCACACGAACACTATCTTACACACACTGTGGCCAATTTACAATTTCACCAAAGTCGGGAAAAACCCTCACGGTCACGGGGAGAACATAAAAACTCCGCATGGACAGCATCTGTAGTCAGGATCAAACCCGGATCCCTGGGGCTGTAAGGCAGCAACTCTATCTCTGCGCAACTGTGCCGTTCTTTGTTTGTGAATTCCATGTAGATTAATTCAGTGCTGGAGAAGTGAGGTTTGTGGTAGTCACCTTATCTCTCTCGAACTAAGACAAATTTTAAACCGGCAATTGAGTGCTCCCATGGCCACTGTGTAAATAAGGTGCATAAATCTTAACCTTTTGCATATGCTCAGTGGGAATCAATTCCTAACATGAGAAAATCCAAGAAAAGGTCACTGCACAAGTATAAATCAGTGCCTAATGAAAATATTGGCACGATCAGAATGATTTTGATTTTCTCTATTAGAACCAAATCTCTAAACAGAACTGTGGGCTTTTCATTTTAAATCCTTGTAGAGAGCTCATCAACATCTGTAACTTCCTGTGAAATGTTGTGGTTGACAATAATATCATGATTATAGTTTGCAGAGTGCATTGGTTGCTCAGCGCATTGCACTGTTGCTACTTCAAAACATCAATCTTGCATTAGAAGGAAGGCAGCTTCATCGAAGACTTTATTTCCAGGTCCTTGTTGCAACACGGTAAACCAACATTTTTCTCGGTCTTTCATTCTAGAATTTGCAGAGGGTGCTGGGTTTAATTAATTGTCCATTTTCTTTCATCACTGTGACTACTAAATAGGCCTCCCAAAAGAAATACATATTTATTTCCTGTAGCTCTTCATACAGGCCTATTTTTAAATATGTATTTAGAGATACCGTATGGAAACAGGTACTTTATCTTAGCCCACTTTTGCAAACCCTCGCTAATCAATTGGGGCTATTTACAGCAGCCTATTAAAATATCTTTGGGATATGAAATGAAACCGGAACACCCACACAAAATCTACGTGGTCACAGGAAGAACATGCATACTCCATACAGACAGCGCCTGAGGTCAGGATCGAACCTGGGTCTCTGGTGTTGTGAGGCAGCAGCTTCACCAGCTGTGCCACTGTGCCGCCTACCTTTTTTCATTGTTTATTGGTGATTAATTCCTGGATACAACAATGCATTTGAATATCTTTTGTAACTCCTTCTTGCATACAGATATCCTTTATATAATGGAGAGGCTTTGAAACTGAGACAACAGCCACGATGCAAATGCACATTCGTAATTTTTTTTAAAAATAATAAATAATTAAATAATAAATGCTTACATTAGTGTGGGAAGGGATAGTGCATTACCTCAACACATTTTAGCTCAGTGTTAAATATTGAAGGACTAGCAGTATTATAACCGTAACTGTCACTGTATGTCATGTTGTTACTTGTGGGCGGAGCACCAAGGCAAATTCCTTGTACGTGAATACTTGGCCAATAAACATACTTACTTACTTATTTACAAAGGTTGAGGTTACAAAGGTTACTCCAGCATGATTATATTCCATCGTGATTATTCTGTCTTTTCACATCCACCTATAATACTGGTACATTACACGATTGTCATCCAAACAATTCCAACAAAATGTCACCAACCCAAAACAGCAGCTCCATGTCTCTCTCCACAGATAGAGTCACCCAGCATGGGAACAGGTCCTTCAGACCAACTTGCTCACACCAACCGATATGTCCTATCTACATTAGTCCTACCTGCCTGCATTTGGCCCATATCCCCCTTAACCTATCCTATCCATGCACCTGTCTAAATGTTTCTTAAACATTTCAATAGTACCTGTTTCAACTACCTCCTCTGGCAGCTTGTTCCATACACCCACTACCTTTTGTGTGAAAAGGTTACCCCTCAGGTTCCTATTAAATCTTCCCCCCCCCCCACCTTAAACCTAGTATGTTCTCTGGTTCTCGATTCCGCTACCCTAGGAAAGGACTGTGTGATTTATCTTGACTTGACTTGCTGAGCACTTCCTTCATTTTCAGATTTTATAAAAATGTCCAGCTTCTGAAATCCTTTGCTTTTGGATTTGAATCAGTATGTCAAACATGTTAAAATGTCCCCTATTAAAACATCTTTTTTTGTTTTCAACTCCTTTCCATAGACTGGACTCCTATTTCTCCCGTCCCCCTCCACCTGCATTCCTTCCTCTGGCTTCACAATTTGCAACTCTTCAATCCTTTTGTCTCAGGTCTTTTTTTTCATCTCAGGCCTCTGTCCTGCCATCTGACTATCAAAACAAAACCTTTGCCTGTGTTCAGCTATTACCTGCCATGCATTATCCTGCCCTTCCTCTCTCCTAGCTTTCCACCCCACCCCCCGCTCCCCCACCCACAATCAGTCTGAAGAAGGGTCCCAATCGATATGACTTATCCATGTTTTCCGGGGATGCTGCCTTACCCGCTGAGTTACTCCAGCTCTTTGTCCTTTTTTTTTAGCTCTAGATTTTGTCTCACCTCCGTTTTGCAAATTGTCGTTAGTGTTATCCCAGGTGATTTCAGAAAAAAACTAATCTCACTCCTAAACCTATCTGAACAATTGTGTTAGAAAAAAACTAATTATTTTCCAATATGCTTTTTTTTTCCTGTCATGTTGGATTCTAATAATGTTGATGTTGTCATGGAATCTGTTTCAGGTGATGAAACACGATCTGGTGCATCACTTGGATGTCACTGTAGCTCTTCGCCGTTGTCTAGATCTCATGTTGGAACATGTGATCCACGTGCACTCTCCTGATTTTTTAGCAGCATGAATGAGTTATCTTTTGGAACTACGAATAGCAACTACTTCTCAATTCTACCGCAACCAGAGAGCAGTCCTGACCACTATCTTCTTTCCTGCTATCCAACTCATCTGGGACCCTCGGGCTATCTTTGATCGGACTTTACTGGCTTTACCTTGCACTAAACGTTATTCCCTTATCATGTATCTGTACACTCTGAATTGTTTGATCGTAATCATGTATTGTCTTTCTGCTGGCTGGTTAGCACATGACAAAACTTTTCACGGTACTTTTCTCGGTATACGTGACAATAAACTGAACTGAACTAAATTTCCCATTTGTATGCTTTCATGTTGGAAAGAGAATTCAAAAATATGACACGATTGACTCCATTATTTTTTGCTCTCTGAAGAATCTGACTTGAATTTGTACGTTTGACATATATGTTTCGGTTCTATGCTGTCAGTAATATTCAATCTCATTCTTCACCTACTTATCTCTATTTCAAAGGAAAATTTGCCAATGTCTGTAAATCACATTAAAGCACTGCTAGACCAAGTTCAAACTACTAATGGCATTGCACACTATTAGCACTGAAAGTATTGAGATATATGTTTCCAATAAAATAAGCATGTAACATGGATTTTAAAGCCTGCGGATACAATATTGTTAATGGAGCTGAAATGTCAAAAATGATGTATTGCTTTGATAATATACAAAAACTGATGCACAGTATCTATAATATATTTCCCCTGAAGAGCCACCATAGTGACATTGTTAAATATTTTGGTTTATAATGCTGCTTTTTAATTTTCCCTCTGTGCAATTGCAGTAAAAAATATCAACACATTTCTGCTGCATGATCTGCTTATCACTACAATTTTAAATCTCCCAATTTGTAAGACTGTTCATTATATTGTTTGTGTTATGACATCCTGTAATACAGGATGTCATCCACCTATAATACTGGTGCATTACATGATTGTCATCCAAACAATTCCAACAAAATGTCACCAACCCAAAACATCAGCTCCATGTCTCTCTCCACAGATTGAGTCACACAGCGTGGAAACGGGTCCTTCGGTAATTGCCCCAAATACTAACACTATCCTACACATCAGGGACAATTTACAGAAGCCAATTAACCTACAAACCAATATGTCTTTGGAATGTGGAGGGTAAACAGAGCACCCAGAGAAAATCACACAGTCACAGGGAGAATGTACAAACTCCGTACAGACAGCACCCATAGTCAGGATCAAACTCAGGTCTCTGAAGAAGAGTCCTGACCCGAAATATCATCAATCAGAAGAAGGGTCCCGAGGTGAAACGTCACTATCCATGTCCTCCAGAGATGCTGCCTGACCTGCGGATTTAAACCATCACTTTGTGTCTTTTTTTTGTATATGCCACCATCTGCAGTTCGTCTCTAATATTTCAACTTGATGACCATTTATCTTTATTTTCAAGCATCAATGAGAAAAATAGAATACCCACAGAAGATGGATTGACTCATATATTGATTAAAGGTAGATCCATTTTCCCTTCTCCGTGGATTGGCAGCTTGTCGTGGTGGATAAACTTGTGTGGACCTGAGATCCTGAGATCGATGCCGTCTGGAGCTATGCATATGGTAGGGCCACCCATGGCGGTAAGGTCGAGTGTAGGGTCTCTGACAAAGAGCAATCCAACCAAGACCTCAGTGGTGGAACAGGCGGAGAATGATGACTGACCTTAGTGGTGCATCAAAACAACTGGGAAGGCCGATGAAGGCTGCAGCAGAAAAAGGTCTCAGGTCATCTTGATCTCCATGCCACTGGATCCTGACCCAGATCTGACATGGACCATGGGGGGGGGTGGGGGGGGGGGGGGGGTTGTGGCTGTCTGTGCACCAGTCTCCCCACATTAAACAGTCACGCACAAGTGTCCTCCATATAGGGAATAGCATCCTGGAGCCACCCATGTTCAGCCATGACCGAAGGGGGACTAAGAAGATTTTAAACCGTATTAATCAGACTGCATTAAATCACCACCCTGATGTATAGCAAAGCATATTGTTTCAAGTACAACATTTATATTAACTCTTTCCACAGATTCTGCCTGACATAGAAACATAGAAAATAGGTGCAGGAGGAGGCCATTCGGCCCTTTGAGCCAGCACTGCCTTTCATTGTGATCATGGCTGATCGTCCCCTAGCAATAACCCGTGCCTGCCTTCTCCCCATATCCCTTGACTCCACTAGCCCCTAGAGCTCTATCTAACTCTCTCTTAAATCCATCCAGTGATTTGGCCTCCACTGCCCTCTGTGGCAGGGAATTCCATAAATTCACAACTCTCTGGGTGAAAATGTTCTTTCTCACCTCAGTCTTAAATGACCTCCTCTTTATTCTAAGACTTTGGCCCCTGGTTCTGGACTTGCCCCACATTGGGAACATTTTTCCTGCATCTAGCTTGTCCAGTCCTTTTATAATTTTATATGTTTCTATAAGATCCCCCCTCATTCTTCTAAACTCCAGTGAATACAAGCCTAGTCTTTTCAATCTTTCCTCATATGACAGTCCTGCCATCCCATCAATCTCGTGAACCTACGCTGCACTGCCTCGATCACAAGGATGTCCTTCCTCAAATTAGGAGACCAAAATTGTACACAATACTCCAGATGTGGTCTCACCAGAGTCCTATACAACTGCAGAAGAACCTCTTCACTCCTATACTGAAATCCTCTTGTTATGAAGGCCAACATTCTATTCGCTTTCTTCACTGCCTGCTGTACCTGTAAGCCAACTTTCAGTGACCGGTGTACAAGGATACCCAGGTCTCGCTGCACCTCCCCCTTAACTAACCTAACCCCATTGAGATAATAATCTGCCCCCTTGCTTTTGCCGTCAAAGTGGATAACCTCACATTTATCTATATTATACTGCATATGCCACGCATCTGCCCACTCACTCAACCTGTCCAGGTCACCCTGCAACCTCCTAACATCCTCTTCACACTTCACACTACCACCCAGCTTTGTGTCATCTGCAAACTTGCTAGTATTGCTCCTAATTCCCTCTTCCAAATCATTAATATATATGGTAAACATTTGCGGCCCCAACACCGAGCCTTGCGGCACTCCACTCGCCACTGCCTGCCATTCTGAAAAGGACCCGGTTCTGCCTGACATGGTTCTAAAGCCACGGTTCCCAGCCAGATGCAACTAAATTTAAAGTGGCACTTTCTTCCCAATAACCCTCTCTGGCTAAACCCCTCCCTTCACCACCTCCAGTTTAAATTCCAGTTGGAAAATTTAGGAGGACCAAGTAACCAAGAACCAAGAACCAAGACCAGTTCACTCCTACTCTTTGCTTCCGGTCTGCCAACCAATTTTCTATCCATGTCAACACCCTACCCCCAATACGATGTGCTCTAATTTTAGTCACCAGTCTCCCATGCTTTCTCAAAGGCTTTCTGAAAATCTAGATACACTACATCCACTGGCACCAATTCATCCATTTTACTTGTCACATCCTCAAATAATTCCAGAAGATTAGTCAAGCATGATTTCCCTTTCATAAATCCATGTTGACTTGGAGTCATCCTTTTACTGCTATCCAAATGCTCCATTATTAACTCTTTAATTATTGACTCCAGCATCTTTCCCACCACCGAAGTCAGGCTAACTGGTCTATAATTCTCCATTTTCTCACTCGCTCCTTTCTTGAAAAGTGGGATAACATTCCACAGGAACTGATCCTGAATCAATTGAACATTGGAAAATGATCACCAATGCGTCCACTATTTCTAGAGCTACCTCCCTGAGGATCCTGGAATGCAGACCATCAGGCCCAGGGGATTAAACATCCTTCAGTCCCATTAGCCTACCTAATATTATTTTTCGCCCTCATCTTTTCAGCCAGTATTGCCCGTTTTGTTTCCTTCTGTTGTTCTATGAAAGCTTCCCAATATTCCAGCTTCCAGCTACTCTTTGCTGTGTTATACATCTTCTCTCTTATTTCTATCCCTAACTTCTCTTGTCAGCCACGGTTGCCTCCTACTCCCTGACCCGCCAAAAATTTGCTGTGCTTTTTTATTTGCTGTACTTTTCCAGCAATTTCATTGTTTTGCTTTTTAGGAAGTATTTTGAGGTGTACTCGTTATTATCATGTGGGATACAATGGAAGTTAAACCAAAAAAAATAAGAGCATTGATCTTCTTTTTAACGTGTAGGAAGGAACTGCAGATGCTGGTTTACACGATAGATACAAAATGCTTGAGTAACTCAGCGGGACAGGTAAAGGGTCTCAAGCAGGAACGTCATCCATTCCTTCACTTCAGAGATGCTGCCTGTCCTGCTGAGTTACACCAGCATTTTGTGTCTATCGTCTTTTCGTCCCCAATGTTGGGGGAGTCCAGAACCAGGGGTCACAATTTAAGAATAAAGGATAGGCCATTTACAACTTAAATGAGGAAAATCTTTTTCAACCAGTGAGTTGTGAATCTGTGGAATTCTCTGCCACAGAAGGCAGTGGAGGTCAATTCACTGGATGTTTTCAAGAGAGAGTTAGATATTGCTCTAAGGGCTAACGGAAATAAGGGATATGGGAAGAAAGCAGGAACGGGTACTGATTCTGGATGATCAGCCATGATCATATTGAATGGCGGTGCTGGCTCGAAGTGTCGAATAGCCTACTCCTGCACCTATTGTCTATGTTTCTATGTTTCCATTATACATTGCCCAAAGTGTACATGTGTGGTCGAACCTGGGGAGAGTTGAAGACAATGTAATGTATAGGATCCAGGAAAAGTAGAAAGTGGGGGGTCCTTGTTCATCAGTCACTGAAGATAAGCCTGCAGGTACTGCAAGCAGTGAAGAAAGCTAATGCTATGTTGGCCTTCATAACAAGAGGAGTTGAGTATAGTAGCAAATAGGTTCTTCTGCAGTTGTACAGGGCCCTAGTGAGATCACACCTGGAGTATTGTGTGCAGTTTTGGTCTCCAAATTTGAGGAAGGACATTCTTGCTATTGAGGGAGTTCAGCGTAAGTTCACAAGGTTAATTCCCGGGATTGCGGGACTGTCATATGCTGAGAGAATAGAGCATCTGGAGATTTTAGAATGGAGATGAGGAAAATCTTTTTGCTTCTGCTATGTGGCCCTGATTGTGGATGACCAGCCATGATCATATTGAATGGCGGTGCTGGCTCGAAGGGCCGAATGGCCTACTCCTGCACCTATCGTCTATTGTCTATTGTCTATAATGTAAGGTTAGTGTAAATGGTTGATGTGCCCAAGGTGCTGTGTCCGTGCTACATCTAAAATAGACATAAAGTGCTGGAGCAACTCGGCAGGTCAGGCAGCATCTGCGGAGAAAAAGGGTGGGTGGCATTTTGGGTCGTATCCCTTCTTCAGACTGGACAAATCTGGCAGATTTTACATCATCTGCCATGGCTTAAATTTCCCCAGATGCCGTATTTAGATAATTCAGTGGAAGCGGCAGGGTAGATTGAGAAAGTCTACAGTTTTAGGGCTTCATAAGTAGACCTATAAAATAGTTATAGTTCTTCTTATAACTATTAAAGTAGTGATGAAACATTGCGTATATAATACTGGTTCAACACCCAGTGAAGTATCATTCCAGTTCTGGGTAGTATAGATTAAGAAATGACTGGGACATGTTCAAGAAGGCTGCAACTGTCAGCTAACACATCAACCTGGAGGAGTATGCTGCGTCCGTGTCTGCTTACATGGAGAAGTGCATAGAGGATGTCTGTGTCACCAAGACCATCACTGTACGGGCCAACCAGAAACCCTGGATGACCACAGAGGTACGTGGAATGCTGAGAGCACGTAATACCACGTTTAAATCCGGCGACGTGGTGGCACTCAAATCCGCAAGAGCCAACCTGAACCGAGTCATCAGGCTGGCCAAGCGTGCCCATGGTCAGAAAATCCAGAGCTTCTTCCATGACCCCAAGAACACCAGGCGCATGTGGCAGGGAATGAAATCAATCACGGACTGTAAGACTGCTTCACCACCCTGTGATGACAACATTGAGTTCCTCAATGAACTCAACAACTATTTTGGTCAGTTCGAGGCATTAAATAACACACCTGCAAGCAAAGGTATTCCTCATTGTGAGGAAAAGGCACTCAGTCTTGACATAGTGGATGTTCGGAGGACCTTAAAGGAATGAACGCACGAAAGGCGGCAAGCCCTGATAACATACCAGGGCGGGTGCTCAGGGAATGTGCTGATCAGCTGGCACATGTCCTTACGGACATATTTAACACCTCGCTGAACCAGGCTGTCGTCCCATTATGTTTCAAGGCTGCCACCATCATACCAGTGCCAAAAAAATCCAACATACAATGTCTCAATGACTACCGCCCTGTAACACTCACCCCCATAATGATGAAGTGCTTCGAGAGGCTGGTCAGGGACCACATTACCTCCAGACTCCCCTCCACACTCGACCCATACCAGTTTGCTTACAGGCCAAACCGCTCCACAGAGGACGCTATATCCTCCGTACTCCATCTGAGCCTGGAACATTTAGAGGAGAAAAACACCTATGTGCGAATGCTGTTCGTGGATTTCAGTTCAGCATTCAACACCATTATCCCCCAGCACCTGATAAGCAAACTGGTTCCATTGGGCCTCGGCACCCCCATGTGTAACTGGCTACTGGACTTCCTCACTGACAGACCCCAGTCAGTGAGGGTTGGAAATAACACCTCCAACACCATCTCTCTGAGCATCGGCTCCCCTCAGGGCAGTGTCCTGAGTCCACTGCTGTTCACCTTGATGACCCACGACTGTTGTGCCAGTTTTAGTACAAACCACATCATGAAGTACGCAGACGACACAACAGTGGTGGGCCTCATCAGGGACGACAATGAGCTGGCTTACAGGGAGGAGGTGAAACAACTGGTGGACTGGTGCAATACGAACAACCTGATCCTGAATGTCGAAAAAACAAAGGAGGTTATCGTCGACTTCAGGAAAACCCAGCACAGTCCCACACCACTTCACATCAATGACAGCGATGTGGAGGTGGTCAGTAGCACAAAGTTCCTGGGGGTGCAGATCACTAACAGTCTGACCTGGTCGAATAACATCTCATCAACAGTTAATAGAGTGCAGCAGCGGTTGCACTTTCTGCGCCGGATGAGAAGAGCTCATCTCCCCATCCCATCCTCACTACTTTCTACAGGGGCACTATAGAGAGTATTCTGACCAGCTGTATCTCTGTCTGGTTTGGGGACTGTAGAGCCTCCGTCTGGAAGTCTGTGCAGAGAGTGGTGAGGACAGCGGAAAAAATCATCGGGTCCTCTCTGCCCTCAATCGGGGATATTGCAACCAAACGTTGCGTGTCTAAGGCCAGCAGTATTATAAAAGACCCCACACATCTCCATCACGGTCTGTTCACTCTGCTGCCCTCGGGAAAAAGATATCGCAGCATAAGGAGCAGAACATCAAGGTCCTGCAACAGCTTCTTCCCACGAGCCATCAGACTCCTGAATGCCATGTAATGGGCTGCCACTGTTGTCTATTTATCCTCTTATCCTTTTTATCCATGCCTATCCTTCTGTTAAATTATTGTGTTGCACAGGGAGCCAAATGCAACGTAATTTCGTTTGGAACTGCATATATCAATGTATTTCTAAATGACAATAAAGTGTTTGACTTTGACTTTGGCTTGTCTTGTGGAAGTGTCAGGAGTTCCAAAATAGGAAGGATGATGTCCAGAAATCAAGTAAAAAAGGTTTTCCATCCTCACTTGTCGTATTAATTAACCTGTTTAAAATGTAGGTGCTCATCTATTTGAACCATTCTTGCATGCTCAACCCATCCATTTCCTCTGGAGTTGGTGGCTGTAAGAGTGACAGTTCATTGGCAAGGATTTAATTGGGCAGACTGCAAGCATGATCACTCAATTAGTTCACTCGATGAGATGGTCCTTCGACGGCTTCACCAGTTCACAAAAATTACAAGTTATAGAAGTAGAATTAGACCATTTGGCCCATCGAGTTTACTCTGCCAATCAATCATGGCTGATCTCTGCCTCCCAATTCCATTTAACTGCCTTCTCCCCATAACGTTTGACACCCATTCTAATCAAGAATTTGTCTCTGCCTTAAAAATATCCTCTGACTTGGCCTCCACAACCCTCTGTGGCAATGAGTTCCACAGATTAACTATCCTCTGACTAAAGAAGTTCCTCTTCACCTCCTTTCTAAAAGAGCACCCTTTAATTCTGAGGCTATGACCTTTGGTTCTCGACTCTCCCAGTTGGTAGCTAAAACAACCAGTAATGTTTTGTTTAGTTTAGTTTAGAGATACAATGCCGAACCGGCCCTTCGGCCCACCGAGTCTGCACCGACCAGCGATCCCCGCACACTAACACAATCCTACACACACTCGGGACAATTTACAATTTTACCAAGACAATTAAACTGACAAATCTGTATGTTTTGAAGTGTGCGCGGAAAACGGAGCATCCAGAGAAAACCCACGCAGGTCACAGTGAGAATGTGCAAACTCCGTACAGACAGCACCCGTAGTCAGGATCGAACCCCAGTCTCTGGCACTATGATGCAGCAACACTACTGCTGCGCCACCGTGCCATTGTATTTGTTCCTTCTACACATCCTACTAGAGCTAGAGGCATATTTTCAGAATATCCTGTCACCTAATTAGGATTGAAATGAGAAGGACTATTTTTTCCAGGGGGTTGTGAATCTTCGATATACTATATCCGAGACAGCTGTGAAGGTTAAGTCATTAAGTCTGAGAGAGATGGATTATTGGGTGACAGGCAAATTAAGGTCTTTGCCTAAAAACAGTAGGTTTTATTTTATTTTTAACTTTCCTAATGGAGCACACAGGAGCCGAAATATAATGCAAATCTGAGCATTGGATGTAGATGTTGTGTAGAGCTTTAGTCAGACTGCACCATGTTAGGTTTCAATCCTTTCGATGTACCTTTAGGAAGGAGATGAGGAGAGATTTCTTTAGTCAGAGTGGGGTGAATCTGTAGAATTAATTGCCACATACAACTATGGAGGCCGTCAATGGATATTTTTAAGGCAGAGATGGACAAATTCTTGATTAGTAAGGATATCAGGGGTTATGGGGAGAAGGCAGGAGAATGGGCTGAGACGAAAAAGATAGATCAGCCATGAATGAATAGTGGGGTAGAGTTGATGATCTGAATGGCCTAATTCTGCTCCTAGAATTTATAATCCGCAGGAAAAGGTCATGAGAGGTTGTTGCCTTAACACTGTCTTCTCCTCTCTTCTAACTTCTGCGAGAAGATAGAGGAGCTTGAGAGCTTGGACATCCCAACCTTTAAACGTATCCCTTCTTCAGACTGGACAAATCTGGCAGATTTTACATCATCTGCCATGGCTTAAATTTCCCCAGATTCACCCATTCCCGGAGGTGCTGCAATGTATTCTTACTCATTACCTCATTTGGTTGTTGCATTATTCGGCCAAAATATTTCTTTACACAACGTCAGATTGCACTGCAATGTTCCGCCATTCTGCAATTTTGCATAGATCATTGCATTTATTGCTGTATTTATCATGACAGTAAAAGTGCTTGTAATTCTGTGGGCATCGTGTGAACAAGTAATTTAATGCATGCTGGTGTGTGTGGGTGACAATAAACTAATCTGAATCTGAGACAAAATCATATCAGGGGTGAGTCAATGAACTGGAGAGGCTGGGTTAGCAGAAGGAGTTGTGAGAATATTTGGGGCAGCACAGTGGCGCAGCAGTAGAGTTTCGGCATTACAGCACCAGAGACCCAGGTTCAATCCTGACTACAGGTGTTGTCTGTACGGAATGTTCCTCATGACCGCTTGGGATTTCTCCAGATACTCCGGTTTCCTCCCACACTACAAAGACGTGCAGATTTGTAGATTAATTGGCTTCTGTAAATTGTCCCTTGTGTGTAGGACTAGACTAGTGCATGAGTGATCATTGGTTTGAACGGACTCGGTGGGCGAAGGGACTGTTTCCATGCAGTATCTCTAAACTAAACTATTCAATAAAGGTATTTGAAATCAATGAGGGTTTATACAAAATAGATTAAAATAAACTTTCCCATTGGCAGAGGTAAAAACAAAGCAACACAGAATTAAGATAATTGGCAAGAGAATTAAAATTGATGTCAATAACGGCTTCTCTGCATGGCAAGTAGTTAGCGTCTGGAATACATTGTCAGGAAATAGGGGAGGAAGATTCAATAGTAGCGATCAAAAAGGAGCAGGGTAAGTATGTGAAAGGAAAGAACATACAGGACTATGGAGAGAGGTCTGTGGACTAGGAATAAC
Source organism: Raja brachyura (assembly GCA_963514005.1). Next base: position 38,452,250 of record OY740784.1, on the reverse strand, counting down.
TTAACTCCTCTTAGCAGTAAGGTTTTGATGGGCCAAGCACCCATCTTCTGAGCTGTAAATATTCTGTGACCCCATAATTTATCTGCATATTATGGACAACCTCTGCAATTTAAGCACAAGGAACTGCAGATGCTAGTTTACAAAAGCACATAATGCTTGAGTAACTCAGCAAGTCAGGCAGTACCTCGGCAGAATACGAATAGGCAACTTTGGGGTTGGGAACCTTCTTTGTGTCTTTTTTTGGACCTGCAATTTCCCTCATTTGCAACCACACTTACCCATTTGAATGCAGGGACCAGTGCAACTAAAACATAATAATTCAGTAAATACCAAAGTTTATTTATATTACCGGAAAAATATGCTCACCTTACGTTCAAAGGAACAAGAGAGAAGAAGGGTCCTGACCTGGTACATCATCTACCCATGTTCTCCACAGTTGTTGCTTGACCTGTTGAGTTACTCCAGCACTTTGAGTCTATCTTTGTATAAAGAAATGAGTTGCATGCAGTAACTCCAGAGGAATTGCTGATATGTGAGTGTTAATCAATAGTTGTAGGGTCATAGAGTGATACAGTGTGGAAACAGGCCCTTCGGCCCAACTTGTCCACAACGTGCAACATGTCCCATCTATACAAGTCCCACCTGCCTGCATTTGGCCCATATCCCTTCAAACCTGTCCTTTCCATGTACCTGTCCAAATGTTTTGTATACACAGTGATACTACCTGCCTCAACGACCTCCTCCAGCAGCTTGTTCCAAACACCCACCACCCTTTGTGTGAAAACGTAACCCCTCAGGTTCCTATTAAATGGTTCCCCCTCACCTTAAACCTATGTTGTCAGAGTGAAAGCAGGAAGCGTCTTCATTGACACAAGCCATGAGGGTGGCTGTAAGCATGCATTGGAGCAGACTGATGGAGCACTATTTTATGTTACTTTTAAGCAAAACGTTCAAAACCACCTTGAATCAACCTGAACAGCTGTAATTAATTTTTTTGTCTCCTGACAAAGAGGTATTTTAATCAGTTCATTCTTCATGGATTGTAGAAAATGTTCAAATGATTGAAAGATTAGCACTAATGTGCGGTGAGTCAGCGCAGTCTTCTACCCATTTGCAAATGATTCGGCTATGACGGCTTGAACTAGTCAGTATATGAGGTGATTGGGATTGTTCAATCATAAACTCTGACCCATAAATAATATAATTGAGCTGTACAGTTCTTTGGGATTAGAAATAAGGTCAACGAGCAAGCTGGTTATTCTTGCTGTTATGATAGAGAAGATGTTGGAAAAACAACAAGCAGTGGAAGAAGGATCAAGTTGAATGAAAACAGTTGGAGCAACTCAATGGGTCAGGCATCTCTGGAGAATGAGGATGGATGATGTTTTGCCTTCAGACATCAGTCTGAAGAAGGGTCCCAACCCAAAACATCACCCATCCTTATTCTCCAGATATGCTGAGTAACTCACACTTTGTGTTGATCGTTGGTGTAAACCTGCATCTGCAGTTGTTGTTTCTTAAATGAAAACTGCTGCTGGTGGAGGGACTCTGGGTCAAGCAGCATCCGTAGATGGAAAGGAGTGGCCCAGGTGACCGATCGAAATCCAAAATGTTGACAATTCCTTTCCATCCACAGATGGTGCTCAAGAGTGTTTTTGGTGGCAATAAAATTGTGTTCGTTTGCATATCATTCCTTGCTGTCTATGTCATATTGTCATCATATGAACTGCTTAAGTTGCTTAATTCTTAATTTGTTGATTTCTCTCATTCCAGGTAACCCCTGCAATCCCTCTCTCCCCTTCTTCCCTCCATTTATCAATCCTACTAGTTCCACTGTTCGCATCCTTGATTCCCTTCATTATCACCTCTACCCCAGCCAATAATGGGCCATTATGGGCTCCACCCTTCCTTGATCATCTGTTGCTGGCCCTGTTTTGTTCTGCCCTTTTCTTACCTCCAGTTCCCTCCCCTCTACTTTCAGTCAGAAGAAGAGTCCTGACCCAAAACGTCACCCATCCTTTTTCTCCAGAGATTCTACCTGACCCACTGAGTTACTACAGCCCTTTGTGTCTATATAAAGGCTTGACTGCCTAATTAAAATAAATTGTGTTGTTTAAGCTTTAGTAAACTTTTTGTAATATTAGTTTAAAAAAGTTGAAAATCCAGTTTTTAACTTTTCAGAGCTATGTCGTCCCATCGCAAAAAAACCCACTTCTGCTCAACCTGCTGAGTTCCTCCAGCAGATTGATGTTTCAGACTTCAGTTTCTGCCGTTTCCTATGTCGACATGTTGTCTTGTTCTCTCCAGTCTTTTTTAGGTCCTTAAACTACATAAAGTCTGCTTGTTTGCTGTGAAAGAAGGCCTGAAGTAGAAATGAATATTAATATATAAAGTTTGGTAAAAAATGAACACAAACTATATCAAATGGGTTATATATATTTGGTATCCGGAAGGATTTTTCAACATTGTGTCAGGGACTAGAGTCTAATGTGATTACCATCCTCTCAGAATACATACAAGCTTCCAGGGTGTTTAAATCTCCACAATAGGTTGACTATGACCCACAGTCACATTTATTGCAATACTGTAAAATTTATGGGCCACCTATTGATTGAATTAATTACTTAGCTACAGGGATAATATCACACGAGTTTTATGAGCAAATCTAAAACTGGATTTCCTGGAGGTAGTTTCTTTGGAAGAAAAGTTATTTTACTTCGGAGTCACGTGAGTGACTTCGTGAAGACCCCGCGAGGCACGCATGCGCAACATATCGTCGACCGCATGCGAGCGACAGGCAGGGAGGAGCGTTGCTCCTCTACTGCTGGGACCTGCAGGTAAGTAAAACACTAACCTGCGGTCTTTTTCTTCTAGGTGGCCCTGTCGCAGGGTCTCGCGGCCGCCTCGGATCTGACTGCTGCGGAGTCGGGAAGCCCGTTGACCCAGGAGGGTCGGGGCTCACACACTCGCCGGCGGAGGACGGCAGAGCCAGCCCGACTCCACACCGCAGCCCGCAGGGGACTCAGTGGGCTGGCGGCACGAACAGGAATGGGGCTTGCCGGCTCGCCGTCAAAAGTTCGCGACGGCAGCGCGGCAGCCCCGACTCTACACCACAGCCCGCGGGGAACACCGCGGGCTGGCGGTGTGCATGCAGGAGTGGGGCTTGCAGGCTCGCCGTCAAAAGTTTCAACGGCAGAGCGGCAGCCCCGACTCTACACCACAGCCCGCGGGGGTGATACTGCGGGTTGGCGGTGTGCATGTGGAGTAGGGCTTGCAGTGCTTGCCATGGGCAGCAGCCCGACTCTACGCCGCAGCCCGCAGGGGTTCTGCGGGTTGCTGGCATTCAGGGAGAAGCAGGCTTGCAAGCAAAGGCAGCCTGACTCCACACTGCAGCTGCAGGGATTCTGTGGCCTGTCTACATTAAAGTGCCCTGCTACTCTAGGGTATGCATTGTCTTCAAGAAGTTCAGACTGCCAACATATAAAAGTTATTAAAGCATGAGAGGCTGGTCACCATACTTCTTAAAGACCCTCAGGTAAGATACTAACTTTGAATAGCTAAGCGTCTGTATTAGAGTTTGCTTACAGATGGATGGAGACCAGAATGAAGGCAGCGAAGCAGGTCTCCAAGGGCCGTGCGACTTCAGATGGGAGTCAGCGGCCACCATTCCAGAAGCACGCGGAGGTCGGGGAGCCCTGCGCAGCCAGGACCCGTCTCTCCACCACGGCTGACCATGGGGCCGCAAAATGGTGGAGCACCGCGTGGGAGCAGGGTAGGCAAGACCTGGACTCCCTACCACTCTCACCTATGCATAGTGGCTGTGGGGCAAAGGTGCGTAAACATGTGACCCGCTCGGCGGCTCGTTTTGTCTCTCCTACTATGCAGGTATCAGAGATGGGGGAGAGCTGCGCACAAGTCATGCCCCGCTGCAGTGGGAGGCATCGACATACCGCCGGGGGTAGACTGCGGGCCGGTGATGGACCTGCTGGAAGTCGGGGAGCCCTGCAGGAGCAGGAGGTACCAGTGTTCCACCGGAACAGGCTGCCGGAGCGCAGACCGGTGGCAGCAGTTTACGGCTAGGCAACCCCGTTGCTATGGGTAAAGCCGGCTATGCGCCCTCACGGACCCGTGTGGTTAAGGGTGACGGCAAGCCTGCACGGACAGCGGAGCCGGTATTGGGGACCTGTACCGATCCTTCCCTCTGCCTTCCCACCAGGCAGAGGTGCCGCTTAGGTCCGAACGACGGCGGACTAGCGGTATGTCTGTGCAGGAGTCGTACAGCCTGCAGGAGGTACCAGCACTGCACCGGAACAGGCTGCCGGAGCGCAGACCGGTGGCAGCAGAATACGGTTAGGCAATCCCGTTGCTGCGGGTAAAGCCAGCCAAGCGCCGTCACAGACCCCTGGGGGTGAGGGTGACGGTGTGCCTGCACGGACCACGGAGCCGGTATTGGGGACGGGTTCCGACTCCTTTCCTCTGCCTGCTCGTCAGGTAGAGAGGCCGCTAAGGTCTGAGGGATGCCGGGCTAGCGGGTTGTCCGTGCAGAAGTCGTTCAGCCCCGCAGGAGCGGGTGCTGACGAGTACCTGTCAGCCACTTCGTTGAGGTGTGACCTACTGGCAGAAGCCCCAGCGACTCATCAGGGCCTGGGGAAGTCGACCTGTTGTCCGTGTGTAGCGGCAGCGGTCGCATGGCTAGGATGGAGCTAATGGTGGAGCAACTATATCAGCAGGACCTGGATCGGCAAGAGCAGGAGTCTCAGCGGTCTGGGAGTCGGATCATGCCGCCACCTTCAATCTCACCTTCGTCCATCGGGAGTGCTAGGAGTCAACAGATGGCCGATTTGACGAAGAAGCGGCAGCAGAAGAGCCCACTGCTCTCGATCCAGAAGAAGAAATTGGAGGTAGTGTCGAAAATCCGAAACCTGTATTTCAGGGGTACCGCTGCACTCTACATTGGCAGTAAGTATTAATTTCTTGACGACACACCAGTTCCAAGACCAGGTGCTTTCAGAAACCATGGCGAAGTACTAGGATCCTGGAAACTGTGTTCCCCTGAACGTCCCGAGGGTCGGCTCAGCCATCTGAGGGGACATTAGTTCCAGTGCAAGGGCACAAGAGATGAAGAGGCAGGAAATTCTGAAGCTGTCGACGTCGGGCATCACGGCGCTCGTCAGGACCCTCGATGGGGCAGGTGCATCCGCAGAGCAGCAGGATGCTCTAGCCCTCCTGTGTAGCACACTTCGGGAAACTGTTTTAGTCAGAGCTCCATCCGGCCCGACATTAACCCTGAATTCGCTGGGTTGGGTCGTACCTCCACCACACCACCAAGACAGCTGTTTGGGGAGGACCTGCCCAAGCAGGTCAAAGACGAAGCCATCAAGAACACATCTGCACCAGCTCCCCAACAGCAGAAGCCTTGTTAGGGCAGAGCCAGCATAGACTACCTCACCACACACCAGCTGCAGGAACAAGGATTTACCGAGGCGATCGAGCAGCACCCAGCAAAGACGGAATACTAGAAACCAGAACGTCAGGCTCGCCGGTAACCATGGAGGTAAGGGGGCCTGGTTCTCTTGGAAGTGCTGCATGCATAACCTCACAAGTAGGAGGGAGGTACATACATTCTGGGGCTCTGTTTGTCACTATCCAGGGAACAGAACTATAGACATAATAGATGCATGTAACAGCCTTGCTTGCGCCAGGGAACCAACTTTCGACATGCTGCTAAGCTATGGGTAAATTGGAGCTACATTCCAGCCACATAATTGGGTCGTTACGCTATCAAAGCTTGGGTGAATAAGCAAAATCTCGGCATGTATAGCGAATGCTGGACAATTACGAGCTTAATCAGCTGCCAATCAAAGCATAATTGAGGTACAACGGTGGATTAGCAATGGTTGTGATTGTTAAATCCCATCATTACATCAAACCTAGTAGTCGCGTTACAAACTGACGCAAGCGCCAAGGGCTGGGGAACTACTGACACCATTCCAGGTGGGGCGGTAAATGGGATTGCATGAGTCTACTTTCTTCAATCACAAGGTATAAACTGTTTAGAAATGCATGTCAAGGGCTGTGCGTTAATGCACTAATCTGCAGCATACGTATGTTCGTCTTCAAAATAATACCACTGAGGTGGCATATTAAACCTTATGGGTGGCGTCAAGTTAATATCTTGGGATGAATTGGAAACATTAATTTGGCTCTGGTGGATTGAAAGAAATTTGAGTTCAGCTATGTACCTTCTGGATAAGCTCAATATAGTGGCGGACACCAGGTCACAAGTATTAATAACGACATCAAGTAGATTGAACCTCCAAATATCTGCTAAAATTATAGCCTAATATGGAATACCAGATTTCGACCTCTTTGCGTCCAGGTTGAGCCATTGGATACCAACATATGTCTTGAGAACTAGATCCTGGGGCAGTGGCGATGGACGCGTTTTCACTACATTGGGGGGAAATGCGGGGTTTCTATGCTTTCTCCATTCTGCTTCATCAGACAGGTGCTGCAGGATACGCAACCAGGCTCTACAACATAAAGGACTATGGATGTTAAACAGCATCGTGCAGAGAGAGTCCAGTAGGAAGCAGTACCTCACCTACATAAGGATATGGGAGGTTTCTGTAGTCGGACCTAGACCATCTACATATCTGCTATACTCTCCAAGGTGCTGGAATACTCATGGGTTGTCATTATGATGAGTCCCTCAGTTACAGTGCTGTATACAGTGCCAGGAGTGCATTGTCGTCCTATCGCTAGATTGGACTGGGATGAGGTAGTGTTGACCCTCCTCAGGAGCTGGTCGCCCATGATGGACTTACTCACCTTCAAAGTGCTTATGGTAATGGCACTGAACACAGCTCAACAGGTCATGACTTTACAGGAATTAAACCTGGATAGAATGACCGGACCATAATAAGGAACTTCTTTATAGAAGAATTACTTACACTACACAGACCTGGGACTACACGTCTGCAAATGGGCATCAGATATATGGAGACGGGTCTGTTTCAGCCATGGTAACCCACGTCACAGGGTGATTGTGCAGACTATCTCCAGGTGACACGAGGTGGTATTCGGTGCAGCAGGTAAGACACTAATATTTTAAATGTCATTCTATCAGGGCTGCATCCACATCAGTGGCAAGGACTATGGCGGTGTTCATGGATTTTGGCCTCGCAATAGCGAGCTGGGCCAGTGAATCTACACTTCAGAGGTTTTATAACTGATTTATAACCGCTCCCGCAACGTTGGCGGATTCAGTTTTAAGTGCTGTTCCCTAAACGTTGGTCCCCGAGTCAGGGGGTTATTGTTGTATTAACAAATGTTATTATTTTTCAGCTTGTTCAAGTCTGAAATACGTTAACCTACTTCCTCCATCAGAATTACGGCAGTGTGTGAGCATGGGCGTGGTCCAGGGCATGTAATCACAGAGCTTTGAAATCTTCACGAAGTCACTCACGTGACTCCGAAGTAAAATAGTAAGATTAAACAAGAACTTACCAGTTTGAAGTTTGATCTTTATTTTATGAGGAGTTGCGATGAGGGATTTCGTGCCCTCCGCTCCCAACCCGCTATTATATATTCAACTGGTATGGTCAAGTTTTAATCTTACTATCTTCGGTTTGTGATTTGTGATTCCACACCGCTGCTTTGAAGAATGTCGCGCATGCGTGCCTGGCGGGGTCTTCACGAAATCCCTCATCGCAACTCCTCATAAAATAAAGATCAAACTTCAAACTGGTAAGTTCTTGTTTAATCTTACTATTATATTGCCTTTCTGACCTTATTTCCAAAATGCAGTTTCTCCAAGTGAGAATCAGAGGAAGAATGAGGAGCAGTGGCATAATTAGTAGCGTCATATCACATGGAAACAGACACTTCGGTCCAACTTGTTCAGCCGACCAAGATACCCTATCTAAGCAAGTTCCATTTGCCTGCATTTGGCCCATATCCCTCTAAAGCTTTCCGATCCATGTACCTGTTGAAGTGTCTTTCCAATCCTATTTTGTACCTGGCTCCACTACCTCCTCTGGCAGCTTATTTCAAATACCCACCGCTGTCTGAGTGAAAATGTATATAGCAACATGCAATCTGTTTAAGATCAAACAACTCATCTAATTTCAATAAACTGGCCCATTGTTTAATGATAACAATGCTAATCCAAACTAACTGTGAAGTATGGTTTTAGTTTAGTTTATTTCTTGTCACATGTACCGAGGTACAGTGAAAAGCTTTTGTTGCATGCAAACCAGTCAATTCATGATTACAATTGAGCCATTCACACTGCACAGATAAAGGGAATAACGTAAATAACGTTTAGTGCAAGATGAAGCCAATGAAGTCTGATCAAAGATAGTCTGAGGGACCCCATTGAGGTAGATAGTAGTTCAGGACTGCTGTCTGGTTGTGTCAGCTAGGTTCAGGTGCTTGATAACAGATTTGTAAATCACCTCAAAACAAAGGGATCATTTTGTAGCAGCAACATAAACATGATTGAATGTATAAAGCACTGTCTACCACAAGTGCTAAAGAGGGCAGCTGGTCTCTGCTTGCAACAAATTACAACTTAGCTTTCTGCTACTGCTTGGTATTTTTCAGTCAACAATGGAATTAATTTAGTTTAGTTTAGTCTAGTTTAGAGATGCAGCATGGAACTAGGTCCTTCAGACTATCGAGTCCATGCCGACCATAAATCAACCATTCATGCTAGTTCTATATTATACGACTTTCACATCCGCTCCACACACATTAGGAGCAATTTACAGAGGCCAATTAACCTACAAAACTGGCACATCCTTGTGAATTGAGAGGAAACCCACATGGATACTGGAAGAGTGTGTAACCTCCACACAGCCGTCACCCGTGGTTAGGATCAAACCCGGGACTCTGGTGCTGTGAGGCAGCAGCTCTACCAGCTGCTCCACTCTACTGCCTGTTACTGGACAAGATACATTCAGCCAATCACCCTCAGATTAAGTGTTGGTTGAAATGCAAAAGAAACCACTGCAAAACTGCTAAGATGAAGGGCAGCACAGAGTCACAGTTGTAGAGCTACTGCATTACAGTGCCAGAGACCCGGGTTCAATCCTGACTACGGGTGTTGTCAGTATGGAGTTTGTACGTTCTCCCCGTGACCTGCGTGGGTTTTCCCCAAGATCTTTGATTTCATCCCACATTCCAAAGACGTACAGGTTTGTAGGTTCATTGGCTTGGTACAAATGTAAACATTGTCTCTAGTGTGTGTAGGGTAGTGTTAATGTGCGGACTGGGTGGGCCGAAGGGCCTGTTACCACGTGGTATCTCTAAACTAAACAAAATAAACTATATGTTAAAGCCAAAGCATGTACTTGGTGCTTACTGCAATACTATTTACTAATGATAAAGATGAGAGCATCTTTACTCCAGATGGCCTGCAATTTTTTTACATCTATGATTGTACCCATTCCTCTTTGTAAACATATTAATCTTTCACATTAATACTGCTGGAAGCATGAGCACAGACCAAATTAAACAGTTGGTGGTGTAGCTAATTTCATGTATGGCCATAATTCTCATCACATTGTGACACTGTTTAACCCATTTAACTGGGCTACTACTTTCGACAAAATTAAACCTGCTGGAAGGAAATTGATAAAGAAGTCATGGAGATTAAAAATAAAAGAGCCACATTTGTTTTTAAAACACAGAAAAAAACTCAACTGAGAAGTGAAGGAGCATCTTCAAATGTTCAGACTAAATACTTGGCAATGAAAATTGTCAAATATGTTCTGGGGTGAAGATGAAAGGAAAATAGTTTAGTTTAGTTGAGATTAGAGATACAGCACGGCCCACCGAGTCCGCACCGACGAGCGATCCCCGCACACCAACAACTTTACATTTTTGTAACAAGCCAATTATTGTCCCAGGTAATGAGGGTAGAGAGTGACTTCCCAGACTCCATAGTCATTGTTTTGGGGGACTTTAACAAAGCTAACCTCAGCCGTGACCTTCCAAACTACAGACCAGGTTACCTGCTCCACCAGAGGGGAGAGAACACTTGACCACTGATACACATCAATCATGAACGCATATCGCTTTGTTCCCAGGGCGGGTCTGGGTCTCTTTGATCATTAGTTCACCTTATTCCGACCTTCAGGCAGAAACTACAATCTGCTAAGCTGGTGGTCAGAACAACGAAAAGGTGAACAAGACAGGGCATTGAGAACTTGCTTTGAGAGAGGGCATTGAGAACATGCTTTGACTGCACAGATTGGAATGTGTTCAGGGAAGCAACCACAAGCCTCAATGAGTTTACAGACACTGTCTCATCATATGTCACCTTTTGTGAGGACAGTTGCATTCCAACTAGGACCCGGACATGGTCCAACAATGACAAACCCTGGTTTACTGCAGAACTCAGGCAGCTCCGACAGTCTAAAGAGGAAGCTAACAGGAGCGGGGATGCAGACCTCTACAGGCAGGCAAAGTACAAGATGAGAAGAGGAATCAGAGCTGCCGAGGAAAGGTACTCTGAGAAGTTGAGGAGCAAGTTCTCAGCTAGTGATTCTTCGTCAGTTTGGAAGAGCTTGCAAGAAATCACCAGCTACAAGAGGAAAGGCTCCTGCTCTTTGGACAATCGTCAGCTGACCAACGACCCGAATAAGTTCTACTGCAGGTTAGACAAGCAGAAACGTAACCCTGGTACCCCCTCCCCCCTCCCCAACCAACACAGCCAGACCCCAGTCTGCAAAGTCTGGACCCCTCTACACCCAATCCTCCCCATTCACCACTTCACACCTACTTAAAGCAAGATTCCAGTCTGAAAAGACTGGACCCTTTCCCACCCCAACCAACACTTCACACCCACTCACTCCCTGACCTCAGTCTGCAAAGACTGGACCTTTCTACACCCACTCCTCCCCAATCACCACTTCACACCCAATTACCCATCCCCTCCATGCTGCAAAACATCACTTTTCCATCATCAACAATAAAAATAGACGTGGAGAGGCTGTTCAGAAGACAGAAAAGCCAGAAATCTCCAGGACCGGACAACATTTCCATTTCTACTCTCAAGCTCTATGCTGAACAACTGGCACAGGTCTACACTGACATTTTCAACCAGTCCCTGCAAACCTATACTGTCCCTGCTTCAAAGTCTCCACTATTATCCCTGTACCCAAAAAGGCAAGGATTACTGGTCTTAATGAATACAGGCCTGACCTCTGTAGTCATGAAGACCCTTGAAAGGCTTGTGCTGGCTAAGCTGAAAAATATCATGAACCCCCTGGAGTTAGCATACCGGGCCAATAAATCTGTGGATGACCCAGTCAACCTGGACCTGCATTTCATCCTCCAGCACCTAGACCGCCAGGGGACCTATGGGAGGATATTGTTTGTTGATTTTAGCTCTGCATTCAACACCATTGTGCCAGAGCTACTACACTCCAAACTTTCTGAGTTGACTGTGCCTGAACACCTCTGTCGGTGGATCACCAGCTTCCTGACAGACATGAAGCAGCATGTGAGGCTGGGGAAAGCATATCTCAGACCCGCAAACCCTCAGCATAGGAGCACCGCAAGGCTGTGTACTCTCCCTTCTCCTCTACTCTCTCTACATAAATTGACTGCACCTCCACTGACTCCTCTGTCAAGCTTCTCAATTTTGCAAATGACACAACCCTGATTTGACTGATCCAGGATGGGGAAGAATCTGTGACATGTGACACTGTGACACAGCTGGTGTCCTGGTGCCATGGCAACAACCTGGAGCTCAATGCTCTTAAGACAGTGGAATTGATAGTAGACTTTAGCAGAACTCCCCCTCCCCTCACCCCACTCATTATCAACAATCTACTACTATCTAAATGGCATCAAGTTGGGAAAAGGGGAAGTACAACGGGATCTAGTGGTCTTTGTACATCAGTCTATGAAAGTAAGCATGCAGGTACAGCAGGCAGTGAAGAAAGCGAATGACATATCGGCCTTTATAACAAGAGGAATCGAATATAGGAGCAAAGAGATCTTCCTGCAGTTGTACAGAGCTCCAGGGAGACCACACCTGGAATATTGTGTGCAGTTTTGGTCCCCTAATTTGAGGAAGGACATTCTTGTTATTGAGGGAGTGCAGCGTAGGTTTACAAGGTTAATTCCCGAGATGGCGGAACTGTCGTATGCTGAGAGAATGGAGCAGCTGGGCTTGTACACTCTGGAGTTTAGAAGGATGAGAGGATATCTCATTGAAACATATAAGATTGTAAAGGGCTTGTACACGCTAGAGGCAGGAAAAATGTTCCCGATGTTGGGGGAGTCCAGAACCAGAAGCCATTTAGAACGGAGACGAGGAAACACTTTTCAGATTCAGATTCAGATTCAATTTTAATTGTCATTGTCAGTGTACAGTACAGAGACAACGAAATGCATTTTTCTCACAGAGAGTGGTGAGTATGTGGAATTGTCTGCCTCAGAGGGCGGTGGATACTTTCTGGATACTTTCAAGTGAGAGCTAGATAGGGCTCTTTAAAATAGCGGAGTCAGGGGATATGGGGAGAAGGCAGGAACGGGGTACTGATTGGGGATGATCAGCCATGATCACATTGAATGGCGGTGCTGGCTCAAAGGGTCGAAGAGCCTACTCCTGCAGCTATTGTCTGTTGTCTATAACAACACCACAGTCACATCTGTGGAGTATTTTAAGTTCCTGGGAACCATCATCTCCATGGACCTTAAGTGGGGGGTTACCATCAACTCCACAGTTTAAAAAAAAGGCACAACAGAGGATGTACTTCCTGCAGCAGTTGAGGAAGCACAATCTGCCACAGGCAATGATGATCCAATTCTATACAGCCATCGTAGAGTCTGTCCTCACCTTCTCCATCATTGTCTGGTCATGCTGGTGGTTTGGCTCAGCCACCAGCACGACATCCGGAGGTTGCAGCGAATCGTCCGATCAGCAGAGAAGGTTATTGGCTGTAACCTTCCCTCCATTGATGAACTGTACACTGCAAGGGCCAGGAAATTCCTGGTATGTGAATACTTGGCCAATAAAGTTATTCATTCATTCATTGTCATGTCTACCGAGATACTGTGAAAATTTTTGTTTTGTGTGCCATTCAGGCAAATCATACCACACACAAATACATCAGCTTTCAAAGAACTAACGCAGGTACATTGGACTGAATGGTTCAACTCTGAGCTGTATCATTCTGATTCAATTAATACCACAATCTGCTTAATAGTGTGATGGACATTACCTCAAAATAGTGCTGAAAAGCTCGATGTGCTAGAGTGCAGAATATTGCATTACAGCCACAAAGAATTTACAAATGTAAAACCAAAGTGCAAGGCCCTGCAACAGGGTGATAACAGCGTGGAAGAATCAGTTCCCGTATCTGGTGGAATCAGATTTCACGTATCATATGGGGTTCTTTTGTGTGTAGGAAGGAACTGCAGAGGTTGGTTTGCACAGAAGATAGACACTGAGTGTTGGAGTAACTCAGAGGGTCAGGCAGCATCTCTGTCAAGTCAAGTCAGTTCAAGTCCAATTATTGTCATGTGTCCCAGATAGGACAATGAAATTCTCCCTCTGGAGAAAAGGAATAGGTGATGCTTTGGGTCAGAACCCTTCTCAGATTGAAAGTAGAGGAGGAGGGAACTGGAGGTAGGAAACAAGTTTAATTGTTTTCACTTGCTTGAAACTTAACTTAGTCATAAACTGTGCATGCACACATTCAGTTAAACATATAAATCCAGCAGCTTTTCTCATTTCCTCTCATGATGCTGGTCTCACTGGAAAAGCAAGAAATTACTGCCAAACTGCATTGCAGCCTCACCAGGTCGACAGCTTATTTTTAGTATAGGAAGGAACTGCATATGCTGGTTTACACCGAAGATCGACAAAATGCTGGAGTAACTCAGCGGGACAAGCTGTTCATTGTTGGCTGAGGGGAAGGTGACAACGAGGCATACAATCAATAAAATTAATCAGGATACTAATCAGAGAACTAGGAGGAGGAGGAACGAAGAGAGAAGGAATAAAGTGTTATTTGAAGATAAAGGAATCAATATTCATACCGCTGGGTTGTAAGCTTATTTTTTGTGATGACTGATGCGGTCCAGCCATGCTTTCAATACACTCCACATTGCATCAGGTTTATTCTCCAGGCTTGATAAAGATGCTGTCAATGATTTCCTCCCTTAGAAAACCTTGTCCCTGACAAACATCAAAAACCCATTAACACTAATCCTACACAAATACTGTTTTATTCTCCCCACATTCCCATGACCCCCCCACAGCCTCTACTGCACATCTACGCACTAGAGGCAATTTAGAGTAGCCAACCATCTTACCAACTATACATCTTTGGAATGTGGATTTAAATCAGAGCAGCCAGGAGAACACCCACAGAAGGGAAACATTCTCATTTGGGATTGAACCTGGTTGCTGGATATTCAAGCTATGCTGCGATACCACCCCAATACTCCAAAAATGATTTGATTTGTTCAATGGGTTTGTTTTAATGGAATACAAGGTCTGAATTATTGTTTAGCAACTTATACTTCACAGGACGTATACTTCTAAGTATCCTAATTCAGATGGATCGTATCTGAACATACTAAAGGAACAAGGTGAAAAATGTTGCATAACTTTCTAAAGATCTCTCATTTCACCATCCATTCCATGAAAAAGGAGTAGAGTTTGTTTCTTCTCCCTGTACCATGGGCTTCTTCTGCATTACTTCCCATATTTTTTGGGCAGAGATAGGTAGATTCTTGATTAATAGGTGTGTCAGGGATATGGAGGAGAAGGCAGGATAATGGGGTTAGGAGGGAGAGAAAGATCAGCCATGATTGGATGTTAGAGTAGACTTGATGGGCTGAATGGCCTAATTCTGCTCCTATCACTTATGGCCTTATGACCATATCCCAAAGACATGCAGGTTTGTAGGTTAATTGGTCGCGTAAATTGTTTCTAATGTATAGGGCGTGGATAAGAAAGTGGAATAACAGAACTAGTGTGAACGACTCAGTGGGCAAAAGGGCCTGTCTCTGTGCAGTATCTTTCAATTTAAATAAATATGGGCATTGTTTTACTAAAATAACTATTGTTTTGACATTGCTAGAGTCTTTAATTTAGGAGAAAGATGCGCTGCAAAAAATAATTTGGTCAAAGAGAGATCATGTTGATTTGTACAGGGTATATCATGCCGAATATAATGGAAATGATTAAACAGGGGACAGATTTCCCCTCAGCCTCCAACTCTGCATAGAAAACAATCCAAGTCATAAGGTTAAAAGTGATAGGAGCAGAATTAGGCTATTCAGCCCATCAAGTCTACACCATTCAATCATGGCTCACTGATATGCGATTGGATCCTGAATTTCTGACGGAGCGACCGCAGGCAGTGAGACTGGGGCCGCACCTGTCCTCCACCATCATCCTGAGCACCGGAACACCACAGGGCTGTGTACTGAGCCCCATGCTCTACTCCCTCTTCACTCACGACCGTGTTCCTTCATTCGACACCAACACCATTGTCATGTTTGCAGACGACACAACGGTGATCGGGCAGAACACCAACGGTGAGAAACAAAATACAAAGCAGAGGTGCAGAACCTGGCAGACTGGTGCTCACGGAACAACTTGTCACTAAACACCTCCAAGACCAAAGAGCTGATTATCGACTTCAGGAGGTCACAGAATGGGGAATACGCCCCAATCTCCATCTACAAGGACAGGGTGGAGAGAGTGTCCAGCTTTAAGTTTCTGGGCACTCACACCTCAGAGAACCTCACATGGTCCACCAACACAGCTGCGCTGGTCAAAAAGGCACAGCAACGAATGTTCTTCCTTAGAACATTGAAACGGACTGGTCTGCTCCAACAGCTGTTGACGACCTTCTACCGCTGCACGACAGAGAGCATACTGACATATGGCATCTCTGTGTGGTATCTCAGCTGTACGGAGGCGGAGAGGAGATCTCTTCAGCGCTCTGTACCGACCCTGCTGAGTGCCCCCCACCCCCACGGACTGTCTCCCTCGGATGGTCACGTCGCACAGACACATCTGCACTTTAGTCTATTTTGACTTTTACTGTTCTAATGTTCTTTTTACAAACCTTGTTCTCGGGGTATCTAAACCTAAATTTTATTAGTCGTTTAAGTTATGACATCGGATGGAAGTTGCAAACCAAATCTTGTTACACTTATGTGTAATGACAATAAAATATATTATTATTATTACTATTATTATTATTATTATTATTATTATTATTATTATTATTATTATTATTATTATGGCTGATCTATCTCTCCCTCCAATCTCAATTTTCCTGCCTTTTCTCCATAACCCCTTCCACTTGTACTAATCAAGAATCTAGCTGTCTCTGCCTTGGAAATGTCAATTTTACTTGGCCTCTACAACCTTCTGTGGCAAAGAATTCCACAGATTCACCACTCCCTGACTGAAGAAATGTATCCTCATCTCCTTCCTAAAGGAGATTGGAAGTTTGTCCAATCTTTCCTAATAGTTAATACCGTTTAATTCAGGTAGAATTCTGGTAAACCTCTTCGGCACACTCTACATAGCCTTCACATCTTTCCTGTTACAGGGCAATCAAAACTGCACATACTATTCCTATTTAAGCCTAACCAAGACGTTTTATAAAGCTGCAGCCTGACTATTTGACTCTAAGATTTTAGAATTGTCCTGAATTACACACCGACAGACTTTGTTTGACAAAAAAATAATCTTATGACCACCATTTTCCAATTGTATCTGTCTATAACGTGAATGAATAGACCTGCCTTTGGAGTTTAACCACATCATATTTATCTGATGCCAAACCATGACCCGAAAGGTTTTAATTCTAATTACTCTGATAGCAGGGCCAATCTATTTTCAAATATGTCATCATTATCATTACTTATATGAGAAATGTGCTTGATTTCCCAGTTTACCACTATCTCATGAATATTCTGAGAATTAAGAGCACGGCAATATTCTCCTCATTTTCTGATGCAAAGTGTGACTTGTGCGATTAACATTTTCCTTGAACCTCATGCCTCCGACTGAGTGGAAAATGGTCAAAAGCTACACCGAATTAATATATTGACTAGTTGGAGATAATTGAATTATTTAAACTCAGAAACGACAAGTCTCAGAGGTCATTGATTGATGTCCCATGTGAGGCAAGTAAATAAATTCATGTTGAGGAGAATTGTAAATTATGACAGCTATTCTAAGCAGCCACTTAAAATTAATCCTGAAAAAAACAATCAATTTTTCTATGTGGCAAAAGGAAATGAAACAATTGCAGTGAACGTGCCTAACAGTAAGTAGACAACTCACTTTACTTATGATTTTACTTATCAGTGGTAACAGCTTTGGAATGTTTCATTCAAAGAAACTTTATAACTTCAATGCTTATTGAAATCTTGATAACTGAAAATAATTTATCATCACTTTAAACTTTAGATAACATCTGTTACTTTTTCAATAATTAACTGAAAAGTGTGAACTGAATCTTGAAAAAAAAGCTGGAAAAGAGAGCAGGCGGCAGGATAAACCATGGTAAGTGATAGGTGGATACAGGGGAGGAGAGTTTGAACTGGATTAAGAGACAATTAAATGAATCCTGGGTTTTATCAAAGGTTTCAGGATGCAATGATAATGGCAGCAGTGTTTGAATTAGAAAATACCACTGGTGCAGTAAAACCTTTTCGCCTTGCTAGTTATTGTTGTCAAAACCACCTTTAACGATGTTTTCTCAATTTTCTTTGATATTTTTAATTTTGAAGTGGTCTGACACCGTTATCATTCTGTCAACCAGCAATGACACGAGAGCGGCTTAGGTGACGGATCTTGTGTCTAAGGTAGGATTTGCTTCAGATATATGTGGAACGTCACATTGTGATAACTAATTTCAGAGCTGTCAACTTGAAGGAAGTCTTTAGGAGTTAGGTCATTGGTAATATGAAAGGTGGACTGAGTTTAGAATTCTAGTTAAATGCGCCAAGCTCTAGGTATTTCGAAGATTGACGTTCATTGCTAAAGGTCAAATTTTACAGCCTGGATGAGTGATTGCAATTCCTAATCAATGGCAATAAGGCAGAGAGCTGCTCAATATAGAGATGACCCAATTAAAGTATACACACACCCAAGAACCAAGTAAATGCAATACGCTGGATATTGTAGTAACTGGTGATCAAAGGCTCTCAGGCATTCATTACACGTACAAAAAACGTAGACTTTTCTGTATAATTTTTCACGGAAACTTGCTTTGACTAGAAGTGCACTTCGAGTCACACAGTGTGGAAACAGGCCCCTTCGACCCAACTTGCCCACACTTACCAACATAGAGTGTTGATCTTGATTAACTTCATTGGCGGAGTAATAGGAGATGGAAACAAATTAAATATATCCCAAATCTAATGTTTTAATTATGGTTTAATAACAGCAAAAAAACTCATACTCAAATTTTGGAAAAAGGCTACTATACCAACACTCAAAATGGGGATTGGTAATATGTTGGAAACTGCCCATTCGGAAGAAATGAGACTCCTCCTAATAGAAAAAAAAAACAATTCTTAGTGAGTTGGTCTCCATTTATTGACCTTGTGGATTCATGTGATGCAATAGTATCGTAAAATTAAACATTTTGGGTTTGGGCGAATAATGATTAAAAATATTAAAAAACATTGACTTGTGGCGTGGGAAAATCTCCTTTCTGCTTCACCTTCTCACTTATTTCTTTCTTTACACCACACTCATTAGACTATCCTTTACTCTTCACTACTTCTTTCTTTCTCATTTCTTTCTAAAAAAAAAGGAAGTTGTACAAAGAATGTTTTAATAATTCTGGAACCCTGTAAAAAGGTACCATCAAAATGGAATGTGCTTACTTCTAAAAATAAAAAAATTAATTTTTTTAAAAACTTCATTGGCAGCGTAGTTGGTACTTCCTCCTCATCTGGCCACAGGTGATGTCTGCATGGAGCCTCCCCGTGGCTTTCTTCCAGGTGCTCTGGTTTTGCCCTGAATCCCAGGGATTGGGCGCGGTAAAAGTTGCCTTGTGTAGGCAGAGGGCAGGAGAATCACGGGAGGTTGGGGAATTAAGAGAGACTGCATTCCAGGGACATGAGATGGGGCGTGGGACCAAGGTGAACAAGCATAGACTCAATAGACAAAATTACCAATCTGAAGAAGAGTCTTGATCCGAAACGTCACCCATTCCCAAGGAATCCAAAGGAGTGAAATCTTGTTTCATTCATGCGCAGCCATGGGTTCTCCACAAGGGTTCAGAGCTCAGAGCTGTTATCTCCAAGCACGTTCGGAAAACTTGGACACAAATAAAAAATCATTACGTGTATTTGTTCCTGTTCATAAGTTTAAGGAGTGGAATTAGGCCATTTGGCCCATCCATTCAATCATGGCTGATCTATATTTCCCTCTCAACCCCAATCTGCCTTCTGATCATAACCCCTGACACCCTTAGCAATCAAGAATCTTGGAATCTCTGCCTTAAAAATATCAATTGAGAGCCTCCACAGCCACAGAGGCAAATAATTCCATAGATTCACCATTGTGTGACTGCATACATTCCTCCTCATCTCTTTTCTAAAGATGTGCGATTTTATTCTGAAGCTATGGCTTCTGGGCCTAGACTCTCTCACTAGTGGAAGCATCCTCTCCACATGCACTCTATGCAGGCCTGCAATCAGGCAGACTGCCTTGGTGACCTAGGCTTTCAATAGAATGTATTCTTTAAGAATGGACATCAAGTAGACTGATCTATCAGAAGCTATCTGTTGTTAGAGCTCCTCAGGATAGCCCCAGTAGCTAGAAAATTAGGCATTCTTTCAGATCCAATAGAAGTATGGCAGAACACTAATGGAAATGTTTGATAAGGGTGGTGCAAGGTATTCTGCCCCCACTGGAACTGTAACAGTGAATATTAGGATACTTCTGAAATTACAGCTTTGAGTGGCACGTTGTTAGTTTATAAACTCTGTGGAATATTTATTTTCTATTCTATATATCCTTCTGTATGATTTCTATTTGAAATCAATCACAGTGGGCTTATAGTTAGCAAATGAACTCTTGCTGAACCAGTAAGGGATTTCAGTTTTATAAATCAAACAGCCTCAAGACATTTTTGTGTAAATATCAATTTAGTACCAATTATTGTTAAATTATTGGCAATTTGCTTTGTAAGCTCAAGATCACTTGGAATTGATTTGAGTCATATTAGATCAGGTTCTCATGGGGACGTTGCAAACAGATGAGAGATTCATTCCTTCAAAAAAGGGCTGGATTTGAACTTCAGTCCTATTACAAATGAAGAGACTATCGGTGTGCTGCCAGTGAGTTAATGCCCTTAAGTGCTCTGCAAGTTGCAATTGGAATACAATTAAAAGGGTCTTTAAAAAAAAAAATCCATTAAAATATTCTGGAAAATCTTGGACGGAACCACTGCGGTAAGGATGCAAAATGCTTCTGGTTCTTGATGTCTAGGAGTGTTCAGGTACGGGCGGCCTGGTGGCGCAATGGTGGGGTTGCTGCCTTACAGTGCCAGAGACCCAGTCGATGCTACTGGTGCAATCTGTACAGAGTCTATATGTTCTCCCCATGACTGCGTATGTTTTCTCCGTGTGTTCCTGTTTCCTTCCACATTTTAAAGAAGCACTGGTTAGCTTCGATAAAAGTGTAAAATTGTCCCTAGTGTGTAGGATAGCGCTAGTGTACTGGAATCGCTGGTCGGTGTGGACTCAGTGGGCTGAAATACTTGATTATGTGCTGTATCGCTAAACTAAAATAAACCAAACTATTAAATCATAAATTTCTCAACAATTGCTGCAATCAATCCGGGGGGGGGGGGAAGATTTTATTTAAATTGTAAGTAAAAAAAAAGCTCCTGACTGACTTTCCAGAACCAAGCACAAGGAATAGTAAGATTGAACGAGAACTTACCAGTTCGAAGGTTGATCTTTATTTCATGAGGAGTCGAAGTGAGGGATTTCGTGAAGAGCCCGCCGGCGCGCATGCTCGACATACTTCAAAGTAGCGGCGTGGAATCACAGAACCAACAATAGAAATGACTTCGCATAGTATGATTGAATTGACTAAGATTACCAGATGAAGGTGATTGAGGGTTGGGCGAGGAGGGCACGAAATCCCTCACTTCGACTCCTCATGAAATAAAGATCAACCTTCGAACTGGTAAGTTCTCGTTCAATCTTACTATTTCATTTCGGAGTCACGTGAGTGACTTCGTGAAGACTTCAAAGCTTCTGTGATTACACGCCCTGGACCACGTCCATGCTGACACACCACTACCAGGGATGGATGGGAGGAACAAACTGGCTCAATAGCTCATACTGCAAAACAAAAGCATATTTATTAATAACAAATCAAAAACCCCTCATGCGGGGACATCTCCACGTTCTTGACCTGCATTCAGCACGGCTTCTGCGAACTGTAGAGGAGCAGCAACAGGCTTGTTATAAAAACGCTGGAACACAGCTTCATTCGCCCATCCTGCTGTGGCGAGAATTTGGTCCATGGGCACCTCCATGACCCTCGCCGCTGACGTCGATGCAGCCCTGGTGGAATGAGACTTGAACACATTAGTGTCGATACCTGACTTACCCAAGACGACTCGAAGCCACCTGGATATCGTCTGGACTGTCACTCGATGATGAGGTCTCTTATGAGTGACAAGCAGGTATCTCTCCATTCCTCTGATGCGTGCCGTCACCTTGACATAGTGGCGGATATGTGAGGCTAAACATAGCCTAGCATCTGCGGGGTATGCCGGGAACTTCAGCTGCAGCCCTGTGCACCCAGGTCTATGCTGCTTTAGTAGCTCGTCAACGAAAAAGACTACTTCTGTAGGGGTAGATGTCATTCTGTCGACACGCAGTTTGTGTAGTGTCTGTACCCTCTGAGCTGAAGTCAGCGCTAGTAACATCACCAGCTTCATGGTGAGTTGGTCCAGTTGGAGCCCTTCCATGGGAGACCACGTCCTGAGCAGGGTTAATACGTCCCTGACATCCCAGGTGATATTATAGCGTGGTGTAGGCGGATTCATATTGAATATACCCCGCATGAGTCTGGACACTAGCCTGTTGGATCCTACCCCAATCTTGAGGTAGAATGATAGCGCACTTCTGGCGCTGTTGATGGCACTGTAACTTAAGTGTTCATCATGGTGCAACCCCGCGAGGAATTCCAGGACGTCGGTTATTGTCACGTCATCGTACGTGATGCGAGAGCGGCTGCAGTAGGCTTCCCACTTCTTAATATGCGAGCGGTATCTTCGCCTAGTGGACTCTCGACACGACGCCCCGATGGTATCCATGGTCCGAGCCGAGAGGCCGTATTGGACTAACGGCCTGTTCAGAACCTGCAAGCCAACAAATTTAAATAGCCATGGCAGGGATGTGGCTCCCCTGACACAGGGTGAGTAACCAATTGTGGGCAACCCTTCAAAAGGACCCAAGGTTCGTTGAGCATGTCAAAGACCACCGGATACCAAGGCTGTGTGGGCCAGTCGGGTATAATAAGGATGCCCTTGGCAGCATCTGCCTGAATCTTTCGCAATACCCGACTGATGAGGCAAAACGGAGGGAAGGCATAGAAAACCCAATTCCCCCAGTCCAGCGAGAATGCATCTAGCGCTATTGCCCCAGGATCTGGTTCCCATGAAACGTAGGCTGGTACCTGATGGTTCAACCGTGACGCAAAAAGGTCAATGTCCGGTTTACCAAATTTGGCTGTGACTTTAGCAAAAATCTCAGGATGCAACATCCATTCAATGTTGTCATTAAATTTGCGTGACCTGGTGTCCGCCACAGTATTAAGCTCACCTGGCAAATAGGTAGCTGAAATCCAAATGTCTCTTTGAATACACCAGAGCCAAATTGAGTTAGCCAATTTGTCACACGAAACTGACCTGGTACCACCCATATGGTTTAAATATGCCACAGCTGTGGTGTTGTCTATTTGGAGACGGACGTGTGCTCCAACAAGCTTGGAACAATATGCACGAAGTCCGTGGAATGCTGCCAGCAACTCCAAATAGTTAATCCCTTGAGTCAACAACATCGATGCCTCAAGGGTGTCCCATCTACCCCCACAACTAGAGCAATTATCAGTAGCTCCCCAGCCATTGGAGCTTGCATCAGTCTGTAAATATACCACCGGATTAGCCTCCCTGACAGGCTTAAATGAGTTGCTAATGTGACACACCCACCATTGCAACTCAGTTATCGCTTCGGACGGCAGCTGCATAGATCGATCGTAATGACCAGCGTTCCATTTTAACGCAGTAATTTTAGCTCTTTGCAAATTCTGATAATGCAAAGGTCCATATCGTGCTGCCGGAAACAAAGCCACTAACTTGCCAATTACTGTGGCTGTATGCCGAATCGATGGTATATTGGTGCCAATTAAATCTCTGCACACCTTAGTGACTTCCTCAATTTTGTTAATTGGTATAGTTATCCTCATGCTCATTGAGTTCACCGTGAACCCTAGGTAATTAATTACCTGGGCAGGGCAGAACTTTGATTTCTCTGGATGGACAATGAATCCTAATTGTTGAAATATATTGACAGCAGCTGCAACACCCTGTTCAGCCAATTGCAGGGTGTGGCCCACAATAAAGACATCATCTAAATAGGCCATAACTATATGATGTCGTTGTCTCAAATAAGCCATGATTGGCTTCACCAATTTAGTGAACAATCTAGGGCTGTAGTAAGCCCATTAGGCAAAGCCTTATACTGCCAAAGTTGCCCCATCCAGATAAATTTCAAAAACCTTCTATCATCTTTCTGGATGGATACTGAATAATATGCATCCCTCAAATCAATGCATGCCATAAAGCAGCCATGAGAAATCAATGATTTGGCTGTTTCAAACGTATCCATTTTAAAATGAGTATATGTTACAAACGTATTCAAACGGGTTAGATCAATAATGACACGACAGCCTCCATCCTTCTTAGGTCTAGTAAATATGTTCGAAACAAATTCAATCGGCTCATGCACTGTTTTCTCAATCACACCCTTCTGTTCCAAACTTAAAATTTCCTTGTAACCTGCTGCCTGTTCTGCAGCAGACAATTTGAACGTACGACCAGGCATGTGCTGGGATGGAGGAATGTCGCCATTAATAAACTCAATTTTATGCCCCTGAATATTCCGCAACACATACTCATCACCAGTAAAATTACCCCATGCATCCAAAAACAACCGTAAACGACCACCAACATGGGAAGTTAAACAGAGAGAAAAGAGAGAACCAGACCCCCTCACCTCCGTGGTTACCGGCGGTCCTTGACACGTGTGGGTGGCCGTGGAGGTGCTGGGTTGGCTTGAGGGCGCGGCGTCTTCGATTTCCAAAAAGGTCTCTGCCGACCCTGTCCTAAAAAAGACCCTTGGTGCTGGTTCTGGTGTTGTTGTCGTTGTGGAGCTAGAGGGTGAGTCCTCGTCGAGGCACTGGCCGACCCTCGTGAGCGAATGTATGGAGCTTTTGAGCCGGACGGTGTGGGGGCACTCTTAGAGCGCATGATCCCCACCGTTTTGGCTTGTTCGTCAAGCTCTTTGACTCTCTTCGAGAGGTCCTCACCAAAGAGCTGACGGGGCGGCGGCGGCGGCGGTGGTTTGCACAATCCTGCAAACTTCGGGTTGAGTGCTGGGCGGATGCTGTTTTTGCGAAACCCGTTGATTTCGTGCTGGGTCGCGCACAATAAGGCCAGAGCATCTTCCTGGTCCAAATTCAGCTCGTCCTCGTCCACCGACCGCGCAAAGGCGGTAATACCGGCCGTGAGGAGTTTCAGGATCCGCTGCAATTGTAGCTCTTGTTGACGGATAGCCGCACTGATGTTGCCCCATATTGGCGTATTGACCACAGGCACGTTGAGGGAGTTGCAGTTTGATGGAGCCTTGTGACGGCTCATAGCCTGGATGAGGACTTCTTCCTGCAGCACCTGATTATTAAGAAAGTCCACTGTGGCTGCCAGCTTTGAATTGAGAGGAAGACCAGCCGTATGTGGGGCCGCGAATTTGGTCGCCACATCCAAAAGTTCCTCCGCTGGCACCTCCACCGGAGGTGGTACGGGATCCACCAGAACCTCCTCCTCGTGCTGCTCCAGGCTGATAGTAGATGTTGGTGAAGACGCCCTGTGCCTGTTGCTGCCCTGCTGTTGTTGACGTTGAAGCAGGAGCTCCAGCAGCCGCTCCATACGGTCAATACGCCCTTCACCCTGAACACTCAGGTGGTCGGAGTCCTCCGGCTCTGAAAAGAAAACCGGGCTCCTGTCATCGGCCCGCACCTCGTCGAGGCCCTGCCGGTGCCGGTAGTTGTCGCTAACAGCCGCCGAGGCGAAACTGCGCGATTCCTGCGCGGGCGTGTTCAATCGCCTCCGTTTAGCGAGAGCTGAAGCCGCTGCCACTAAGGGCACATGCGGCGAAGTGTCGGCCCCAGCCGAAGCATGGCTGCCTGGGGCCCGCGCAGTCTTGCCGGCTGCCCACATCGTGGACGTTGCCGACGCATGGTGCCGCCCACCCATCCATGGGGGGCTCGGCGACCGCGACGAGACCCGACTCAACCGACCCGTCCCGGCGTCGAGAGTCGGGGTGTGCCGGCTGGACCTCACAGCCGCCCCGGGTCTCGCTCTGGAACCTGACCGCTCCTCCGCGACAGGCAATGCCTTAGCCCTAACAGGGTTAGGCTTCTGGGCTCCTCCCCTCCCCCTTCTCGGAGGGCTGAGTGGAACAGACCGTGCAACGGCACGCGCCCTGCTCGAGGTCGCCAGCGAGCCCGCTGACAACCTGACTGCCATGGCAGGGTCCCCCTGCTCTGGCGGCACACCACACTCCTCCTCGTCGAACTCCTCCGAGCTGTGGTGTGCTGGCGGATCTGGACCTGTGAACACAGGGCTTACCCACATCTCCGCCTGAGTCCCGGCCTGCGCTGCAGGTACTGCCGATGGTAAAGGCCCCGGAACTGTTGACCGGCGAACTCGTCCTGACGTCCTCCGGCCCTTCGAACTCCCATCCATGTCCTTGCTGCAAGACATAATCAGACAACAAGGACCACCAACTAAAGGTGGAATACTCACCTCCGTGGCCCCTTATGAAGGGCTGGCGAGGAGCGCGCTCCACCGCCAGCCGTCGCAGCAACGCGTTACGACGATATGTCGAGCATGCGCGCCGGCGGGCTCTTCACGAAGTCACTCACGTGACTCCGAAATGAAATGAAGTTGCTGGAACCATGAGTCTATTGTCTATTAACAAGGAACACAGGAAACAGTAAAAATCAGTTCAAATTTCAATCCTCTCTCGAACCCTCAAACTTACATTTGCTGAGTCAAAAACACAGCACTCAATATCTCAGAAATTATGAGGTGACAAATTAAATAAATAATATCGACTTAATAAGATACGGCCTGTAACTTTACACTTCAGTACAGAGTTATAGACATGAAAATCCAGCAGAATGTTTTATTTTCTAGAAGGAAAAAAAAAAAATCAATAGTATCTGAACTGTGGAACTCACTGGACAATAAATAAAAGAGAGTACAGCAAAAGTAGGTATTTGTCATAGAATATAATGTTCTGTGAGTGTGGGATTGTTTCAGTTCAGAGTCCATATTTCAAATCCAGCTTAAGATGGTTTTAGGAAAATTTATTGCTCTATTGGCTGTAAAGATCCTAGTGCAGGGACAGTCTCTACGACGTCTCAAGGGTTTAGCCCTCAATAGTCACTTTAATTGATGTCATGGATCAGAAGGTAATCTATACACACACATGAGCCCTCCACGAGACATCCAATGCCGTCGAAAGATGAATTTTCCAGAAACAGTCTCTTGATTAATACTTTCTTTATTGAAGTACAAAGCAGTAAGATAATTCATCAAAGCTTCTTCTTGTACAAGTATGTTTCAATTATACTCGTGATCATGCTTGTGCATGGTCGTAAACTATGTCTCCCCCGATCTTCATCAAACTAAACGAAACTCCTTGAGAGTCTGCGCCAGAATCCTAGCTGAAAACCAGGCCCAGACTACGTATAAATCCCACCCACATAATTACAGGCAGATAAAATTAAAGGTAACTGGTTATAATTATAACATATTGAGTTAAGCTAAATGGCTATTACATCTACATTAAATAAGACGTAGATGTAATAACCTTAAATAAGGTTAGAGGGGCGCAGTTTCGTTTCTAGTGGACATGGTACACCATGGACATGGTGCACTGATATTTTTTTAAATACACTCAAACACACTAAAAAGAAAGAGATAAGGGGTTGCATACATTTTTGAAGATGTTTGAATATAACAGTTAACAAATCACATTGGATCTTGGGCTTCATAAAGGGAAGTTTACAGTACAGAAGTTGGGACGATAAGCTAAACCAATATAAAACACAGATCTGACCGCAGTGGCGACATTGTGCTCAATACTGCCATCGTGGTTTAATGAGGATATGAAAACATTGAAGAGGATATAGATTTATGAAAATGGTTTGAGAGATAGAGATAGAGATAGCGATTTGGGGCAGCACTGTGATGCAGCGGTAATGCTGTTGCCACATAGCACCAGAGATCCGAGTTCGATCCTGACTGTGGCTACTGTCTGTACGGAGTTTGGTTGTTCTCCCTGTGACTGCATGGGTTTTCTCAGGGAGTTTCAGATTCCTCCCACATTCCAAAGACATGCAGGTTTGTAGGTTGATTGGCGTCTGTAAATTGGCTTCTGTAAATTGCCCCGAGTGTGTAAGGTGTGAAAATGGGATAACAAGGGATACATTCAGTATCTCGATTTCATAATGGGCATCCAACAGTGCTTTATAGTCAATAATATGTTTTTGAAATTTTGGAAGTGGAACATCTAATATGTGTACTGTAAGCCAACAATCATTGAATTATGAAAATAACTGGATGATTTGTTAATTTACAATCAAGGATAGCTATTAACCCAGATCTTAAAAATGTCCGCAGTTAAAGTCACACAGCACAGACACAGGCCCTTTGACGTAACTTGCCAATGCCGACCAAGGTGTCCCATCCACACTAGTCCCATCTGCCTGTATTTGGCCCATATCCCAGCCTGAAGAAGCGTCTAGACCCGAAATGCCACCCATTCCTTCTCTCCAGAGATGCTGCCTGAGTTACTCCAGCATTTTGTGTCTATCTTCCCTCTAAAATAATCTTGGTTTGCTTGGTTTGGGAACAACTCCATCCATGACCGCAAGAAATTACAGCGAATTGTGGATGCAGGTACAGAAGTGTGAAAACATACACCTCCAGATTCAGGGACAGTTTCTTCCCAGCTGTTATCAGGCAACTGAATCATCCTTCGACAACCAGAGAGGAGTCAATAGACAATAGACAATAGGTGCAGGAGTAGGCCATTCGGCCCTTTGTGCCAGCACCGGCATTCAAGGTGATCATGGCTGATCATCCACAATCAGTACCCTGTTCCTGCCTTCCCCCCATATCCCTCGATTACACTATGCCTAAGAGCTCTATCTAACTCTCTCTTGAAAGCACCCAGAGAATCCACAGCCTTCTGAGGCAGAGAATTCCACAGATTATCAACTCTCTGAGTTACTACTATCTACCTCTTTGGTGACCCTCAGATTATCCTTGATCGGACTTTGCTGCCTTTACCTTGCACTAAACGTTATTCCCTTATCATGTATCTATACATTGTAAATGGCTCGATTGTACTCGTGTATTATCATTCTGATGACTGGTTAGCACGCAACAAAAGCTTTTCACTGTACCTCAGTCCATGTGAGAATAAACTAAACTGATAAACTGATACACTGGAAGCTTGAGCAACAAACAAATTGTTGGAAGAACTCAGCCGCCCAGGCAAATATGGGGGGAAAAGGATAGACAACATTGCAGGCAGGGCCAACTTCAGACCATAGCTGAGGGCACCATCAATGGAACCATGTATGGTCTTTTTTTCATTTATTTTCTGATAACTCCTCGGATTTCTATTAAATCTTTTCCCCTTCACCTTGAGCCTATGTCCTCTGGTCCTCGATTCCCCTACTCTGGGCAAGAGACTCTGTGCATCTACCCGATCTATTCCTCTGTGATACTGTACACCAACGTCTTATATAATTGCATCATGACCTCCCAACTTCTATACTCAATAATCTTTTTCACCACCTTATTTACCTGCGACTGGACCTTCAAGGAACCATGCACCTGCACTCCTAGGTAAATAAAATGGAACATAACGAATGACTGTTGTAATAGAAAACGTAAAAATAATAGCAGGTCTATGTGTACTATGTGTACGATCAGAAATAGCTCTCCAAACCCTGGAAGGATTTGTTGAAATAACACTCAATCTAGCAAACTACTCAACAACGTACCTCGGTGACTGCCAATCACCCCCCCCCCCCCCCCCCGGACACTTATTGTTATTTATTCAAATCATTTGCTGTGTCGCTCTTCCAGGGAGATGCTAAATGCATTTCGTTGTCTCTGTACTGTACACTGACAATGACAATTAAAATTGAATCTGAATCTGAATCTGAATCTGAAACTTCTTGAAAAAATATTCCCAACAGAATTCTTGGTATAATATTGAATATAGAACAATACAGCATAGGAACATGCCCTTCAGCCCACATGTCCGTTTCAAGCAGAATGCCAACTACTGCTTTCACATAATCCATATCCTTCCATTTCCTGCATATCTGTTTGCCCATACAAAGTTCCTTTAAATGCCACTACCAGAGCATTTGGAGGAAACCAACACAGAGGGCATGATTGAACCTGCTGCGCTGTGAGGCAGCAGATCTACCAGCTGCCCCCCTAAGCTGTGATAATCATACCAAGAGTTTTTTTCTTTCCATATACAGTCTACCAGCCCATCCATCGTTGGGTATCCCAAGGAAGACTCCTAACCCTTCCTATCCCAAATTAGATGCATAACAGCTAATGTTATGGGGGTTGTGATGCAGTTATAAAAGATGTTGGTGAGACCACATTTAGAGTATCATGTTCAGTTTTGGACACCATGTTATCGGAAAGATGCTGGAATGGGTGCAGAGAAGATTTACAAGGATATTGGCAGGACTCGAGAACCTGATATTCCTGTTATTCCCTTTATCATGTATCTGTGCACTGTGAATGGCGTGATTATAGTCATGTGTTGCCTTTCTGCTGACTGGATAGCACACAACAAAAGCATTTTACTATTCCTTAAGGTACACGTGACAATTAACTAAACTAATAAACTAACCAACTATAGGGAGGGGTTGGGCAGGCTAGGACTCTATTCCTTTGAGCGCAGGAGAATGAGGAGTAATCTTAAAATCATGAGAGGAATAGATCAGGTAAAGGCACACAGTCACTTGCCCAGAGTAGGGGAATCGAGAACCAGAACACCTAGGTTTAAGGTGAGGGGGGGTGGAAGGGAAGATTTAATAGAAACTTGAGGGGTAACTTTTTTACACAAAGGGTGGCGGGTGTATGGAACAAAATGCTGGAGGAGATATTTGAGGCTGGTACTATTGCAAAACTTAAGAAACATTTCGGCAGGTTCATGGATAGGATAGGTTTAGAGGCATATGGGCAGGTGGGCCTAGTGTAGGTGGGACATGTTGGTTGGTGTGAACAAGTTGGGCCAAATGGCCTGTTTCCACACTTATGCCTCTGTAACTTTAAGTAGAACGAGTAGCCAAAGTGAGAATAGTAAGCTTTTCTTGCTGCCTAAACATGTTCATAGGTTATAGGCGTGGCATTAGACCATTCAGCCCATCAAGTTTACATCGCCATTCAATCATGGCTGATCTATCTTTCTCTCTCAAGCCCACTGCCCCATAACCCCTGACACCCATACAATCAAGAATCTGTAAATCCCCGCCTTAAAAATATCCATTGGCTTGGCCACCACAGCCGTCTGTGGCAATTAATTCCACAGATTCACCACCCTCTGACTCAAGAAATTCCTTCTCATCACCGTCACTTCAGGCACAGGCAAGTCTAGTGTGATACCTCACCACTTTCAGCCCTCACTGCCTTTCATAGAAACATAGAAACATAGAAAATAGGTGCAGCAGTAGGCCATTCGGCCCTTCGAGCCTGCACCGCCATTCAATATGATCATGGCTGATCATCCAACTCAGTATCCCGTACCTGCCTTCTCTCCATACCCCCTGATCCCTTTAGCCACAAGGGCCACATCTAACACCCTCTTAAATATAGCCAATGAACTGGCCTCAACAACCTTCTGTGGCAGAGAATTCCAGAGATTCACCACTCTCTGTGTGAAAAAGGTTTTTCTCATCTCGGTCCTAAAAGAATTCCCCCTAATCCTTAAACTGTGACCCCTTGTCCTGGACTTCCCCAACATCAGGAACAATCTTCCTGCATCTAGCCTGTCCAACCCCTTAAGAATTTTGTAAGTTTCTATAAGATCCCCCCCCTCAATCTTCTAAATTCTAGTGAGTACAAGCCGAGTCTATTCAGTCTTTCCTCATATGAAAGTCCTGACATCCCAGGAATCAGTATGGTGAACCTTCTCTGTACCCTCTCTATGGCAAGAATGTCTGCCCTCAGATTTAGAGACCAAAACTGTGCGCAATACTCCAGGTGTGGTCTTACCAAAACCCTGTACAACTGCAGTAGAACCTCCCTGGTCCTATACTCAAATCCTTTTGCTATGAATGCTAACATACCATTCGCTTTCTTCACTGCCAACTGCACCTGCATGCCTACTTTCAATGACTGGTGTACCATGACGCCCAGGTCTCGTTGCATCTCCCATTTTCCTAATCGGCCACCAAAATGTTAAAAATATGTATTTTTTCATTGTTAAAAATAGATATATTTTTAATTATTGGAAAAACAAAATTGGAGAACAATGCATAAAAAATTCTATGAATATATCTGCTACTTAATTCAAAATGACATCACCAAATTAAGATCATAAAATTTAAAATTTAATATTAGCCTGATACGAGTTAAGACCAGCTATTTCTTAATGTATTTTTAGTGCAAACTATATTGGTGCTTGAATAGAACATTAATCTCTACTAGCTTCATAAATGTCAAGTATTGATTTTTGCTCAAAGTAAATACACAAATCAGAACGATAAATTAAAATGTTAAGATATAATGCAAAAATGTTAAAGATCATGCTGCAAATCATTCTTTCATATATACCATTGTTATGATATTCTAATGAAATATTGCTCTGGATGAAAATGTATGAATTCATACCTTAGATGCAGAATCACTGAAATCCGAGGAAGGCATTTAGTGATGTTGAGGTTGATAGTTGTTGTTGGGAGAAAGCTGGAAAGATGGATTTTTTACAGCCTTACCCTGGTGTTTAAAACTCTGCAGATAATGCAGATTGTGGAATTCATTCATTTTTAAGATGTATACTTCATTTTTTTAAATTATATAATAATAGTTTTCTTTTATTCTTTCTTTATTTATTTATTTTTTCCTTATATAATCATAATCATTATTATTTAATCACTATTATTGATTATAGATCTATTCTTTTACTTCTTTACTTTCCAAAAAAAACCAGAAGCATACATAAATCATTTCATAATATTTGTATAATTTTTGAAACATGTGAAATGTGTATTTGAAAAACTGTTATATTGTTGGCAATATGCATTGCTTCTAATAAAAAAAAATATTTTTTAAAAAGATTGTGGAAGTAGAAAATAACTGTGAACTGACAGCTTTACCATATTTCCAGCAACTTTAATTTAATGAAGTGAAACAAAGCACAGTGTTATTAAACTATAAATTGACCGTAGTCCTTGTACCTAAAGGCCAAAAAACAGTAAATGAAGTAAGATAAATATGTAGGAAGGAGCTGTAGATGCTGGTTTAATCCAAAGATAGACACTAAAAGCTGGAGTAACTCAGCGGGCCAGGCAGCATCTCTGGAGAATAGGAATAGGTGATGTTTCAGGTCAAGACCCTTCTTCAGTTGGATCAAGTAAGTTTCAAGGAAAGAGCTAAGAGGTTGAGGGAGAAGTGGTTTAAAGAGGAAAAACCCATGACAATAACAGCACTAAAGGCAGTAGGTGAAGTCAGTAAGTGGAGAATTGATTGCAAGAGGTATAGAGAGGCCCTGTACAAGAGCGTAGTTCTTGCCGTTTTCCCATTCAGATTTACTTGTCATAACCTCTACCTTCCCATCAGTTCCTCTAGTTGTTGACCTATTGTTCTGGATCCCTCCCCCCTCGCCCTCCCACACCATTTTAATTTAAACATTCCTCCGTAGTACGAGCAAATCTCCTGGCAAGGATGTTGGTACCCCGCCAGTTCAGGACCTTGTACAGGTCCTGTCTGCCCTGCAAGTTGGCCAGAAGATCCATGTATCTGGGGCTCTCCCTCCTGCACCAGCTCCTTGGCCATGTATTGAACTGCACTATCTTTGTACATCTGGCATCTCTACCTTATAACACATGTAATAATCCTCAGATTACAATCTTTGTGGTTTTAATAGTTGGGAGTTAATAATCTCAATACTTGAGACTCAAATTAGTCTGAAGAAAGGTCCCGACCTGAAACGTCATCTATCCTTTTTCCCCAGAGGTGCTGCATAACCCTCTGAGTTACTCCAGCACTCTGAGTCCATCATTGGTATAAACCAGCATCTGCAGTTCTTTGTTACCAGGTGCCACTGCTTTTGTTGTTGCTGCAACTGACCCCTGAGAGCCCATCACTTCTGTCTCTTCTTCCTATATCTCTTGGGCCTTATTTTATTTCTGTCAGAGTGCTTCACGTTTTATTCTCTCCCTGTCTCTACTTCATCCTCTGAACATAAAACAATAAACAACAAATGCTCTCAGCCTCCACTCCATCCGCCCTTAGCTCACATTTATTTCAAGGGCTGGCAATATACTCGCTCCCCTTTCATCTCACCAAAGGGGACCGACCTTGCTTAGGATGTGATATGGTTTCAGGTGAGCAAAGCATCAACCAGGTCAAAGTCACACACTGTGGGTAGTCTGAAGTGTGGTTTAAAGTGAAGCTCGTTCAGTGTGTACTGAATCACAAACTGTGCAGGAACCAATAAAGGAATAAGGAACCACTGGGGTCACGTTGAAGAGGATGAGAACATATCATAGATTACCTGGAGATGACTCACATGCGGAGAAGGTTTCAGCTCATTGAAGACAAACGATGGTCATTCTTCAGGAAAAGGTTAATGTTATGTGCAGCTTGTCAGCAAGGTTGTCTATAATTGCTCACAACACGACGGTGCCCAGCAGCAGCTTGTGCACACGATTCTTGTTAAAGCCTAAAGAGCATCCGCTCTAGATTGTGATGGAAGGAACTGCAGATGCTGGTTTAAACCAAAGATAGGTACAAAAAGCTGGAGCAGCTCAGCAGGTCAGGCAGCATCTCTGGAGAACAGACCATTCTTAGCTGTGGGCTGGGTAAAAACAAGTTACTGACAATGGGACACAACAAGATAACTTGGGTGGGAAATGGATGGAGAGAGGGGGAGATACAAGGGTTAATTGAAGTTAAAGAAATCAATCTTCATACCGGTGGGTTGTGAGCTCCCATGCAAAATATGAGGTGCTGTTCCTCCAATTTGCGTTGCTCTTTTGCATATCTTTCATTCATTTATTCTCTATCTTTCTATATCACCGTCTATATCTTTCGTTTCCCTTTCCTCTGACTCTCAGTCTGAAGAAGGGTCTCGTCTGAAGAAGGGTCTCAACCCAAAACGCCCCCCATTCCTTCTCTCCAGATTTGCTGCCTGTCCCGCTGAGTTACTCCAGCTTCTTGTGTCTATTCTCGACTCGAAACGTGACCAATTCCTTTTCTCCAGAGAGGCTGTGTGACATGTTGAGCACTTTTTGTGTCTATGCTTTCTAGACTGACTGCTCAGCTGTATCTACATGATAATGATGTCCACCTTCAGGAACCCTCAGCTGACACGAATGTTCGGACAGATGCCATCCAGGCCATTGAGGATAGCGTTGCTGGAGGTTATCATATTACTTCTCTGAGTGTTTCCACATACAGGGATGATGGAACACTTTCTCAAGACAGTGGCACAGTTCATAATTTCTGTGGCAAACAAATCCATTTATTCAATTCACAGCCGGATACACTAGATTGCTCATGCGGCATGAGTGACAAATAGCAGCTGATGATGGCAGAACAGGGGAATCTTATGACAAGGGACCAATGTTAATCCTTCCATAATTGTGAAGTCCAGTAATTTGGGCTCTGTAAGCGCCTTGTTTTAAAGAGAAGCTGTCTGCACACTGACATTATCACCTGCCACTAACGGCTTAAGTTTGGATCTAAAGATGACTACATAGAAAGCACTTATGCCTGCTATCCTGCTCAGTAACTCATGACTGTATCACAGACATATATGGGCTGTCGACCACATAGCAACTGTGGCTGTGTTAAGCTCCATAGGCTTAGTTCAATTCAGTTTGGTTTAGTTTAAAGAGACAGTGTGGCAACAGGCCCTTTGGCCCACTGAGTCCGCGCCGAGCAATGATCACCCATACACTTGTGCTATCCATCACACAAGGGGCAATTTACAAAAGCATGCTAACCTACAAACCCGCATGCCTTTGGAATGTAGGAGGAAACCGGAGCACTCGGGGAAAACCCACACGGTCACAGGGAGAACATACAAACTCTGTACAGACGAAACCAAACACTGAACTGAAAAAAATAAACTAAACTGAATCTGTAGTTGATATCGAACCGGGTCATGGCGCAGCAAGGCAGCAACTCTACCACCGCGCCACTGTGCCACCCTTGTAATAACTAAGGCCAGAACTAATTCCCAGCAATTGTGTTTCTTTTGCTTAGTTTGTCTTCCCTACCACTTGTTTATTATACTGTCCTTCGGAAACAAGCTATACGGTAACACTAAAATATGTTCTCACATTAGCACCAGAGATTTGCCAAATCCCATCACAATAATGGGGGGTATTGGTAGCGTGACTTAGAACAATATGGAGCAGTTTATATGGAGTCCGTGTTGTGTATTTGCCCAACAAATCGGTTAAACAAGGTGAAAAAGAGGCATAGACAGAAATGGAAGGAATATCAATTTTAAATCATGGCTAAACAATTTGTGAAAAACCAATTAGCTCTCCCTAGAGTGAAAAACCTCCATCGAAGGTAAAGAAAATTCCACTTTTGAATGACCCGTGTCGGTAGGGCTTGGCCTTTTCATGTCAATCATCGTAAATACTTCAACACTAAAGCACTGAATTCATGGTGGTTTGACTCCATTTTTGCAATTCATCTCAAACATCCCTAATCCGCACTATGCAGTAATGCCTTGGTGTAAAGAATACCACACAAATCAATGGGGTTAATAGTTCTTCTCTGGATTTGAGCAAGGGATCAGGACTTTAAGACTTTATGGATAGGACTGGTTTAGAATGGATAGGTCAGGTTTAGAGGGATATGGACCAAATGCAGACAGGCGGCACTAGTGTTGATGGGACATGTTGGCCGGTGTGGGCATGTTGGATTGAAGGGTCCACACTGTATGATTCTATGACCTATTTGTCTAAATGCCACCATTTGTCATTTACCTTCCACAGTACAGTTCCCATCAATTTCTCACAACTCTTGAAGGAAACCATTACACAATTGCCCTGGTCAATTCTGTCATTCCATTGTCCACAGTTTCACAACCCAAAAGGTTCAAGACTCAAGAATGTTCAATTATCATATGTACCGAAACGGAACAATGAAATTCTTACTTGATGCAGCATAACAGTTCTGTAAACATAGTACACAATAGATAACATAAACAAATGAAAAGAAGATTAAATACATTAAAAATAACAATGTTAGCCAAACAAACCAAAAGCCCAAAGTCCCTAGTAGAAACAAGACAGTTCGTAGTTTATTTGGTGTTTGTAGTGTTCCATAAGAGCACTAAAATTAAGAAACAGTTAGACAGTTAAACAGTAAAACAGTTAAACAGTTGGACAGGTACATGGATAGGACAGGTTTGGAGGGATAAGGACCAAGCGCATGCAGGTGGGACTAGTGTAGTGGGACATGTTGGCCGATGTGGGCAAGTTGGGCCAAAGGGCCTGTTACCACACTGTATCACTCTATGACTCTAATAGCCCGATGGTTGTTGGGAAGAATCTGTTCCTGAACCTGGAGGTCACGGTTTTCAGACTCCTATACCTACTTCCCGATGGCGGTAGTGAAATGAGAATGTAGCCAGGGTTGTGTAGGACCTTGATGATGCTGGCTGTCTTTTTGAGGCAGTGCCTCCTGTAGATTCCTTCAATGGTGGAGAGGTCAGTATCTGTGATAGACTGGGCAGTGTTCACCATTTATTGTAATTACCTTTGTTCCTGGGTGTTCAGGTTACCAAGTTTTGAAAAATATAATAAAATTCCTCTTCCATCGGTTAACCACATTTCAATCAATATCCCTGCATTACCCTGAAATATTGTGCAATCAAATTTGGTTTGGTTTAATAATCTCTTGTGTGGCCTCGGATCACATCAACAGGTTCCCTTTTGTTCGTTCCAACTCAATTTCCAAAATACATCAAATATGATTTATCTTTCATAAATTCTTAATGACCCTGTCAATCCTATTACTATTTTCCAAATACTTCAGTACCACTTCTTAAATGAGATTCCAACATTTATCACACTTCAGCCCTGTTAACTTCTTCAATACTTTTCTTTAATAATGACAATTTCTTTGATTTCTACATTTATTCTAACCCAAGAGTCCTCTACTGTTGCCAAGAGCGTTTATTATGTCTTCTGCTATAATGACAGACACAAAATAGTTGTATAATTTTACTGACATTTCCTTACTGCTCAAACAGTTTAACCTACCTTGATCAGTCAGCAACAAATATAACTATAGCTAATCTTTTCCTGCTGTTTTTATGTTTGTTGTCAGCCTAGATTTGGTTCCCTATTCACTGCCTGGGCCTGTTCTTTGCAAAATTCGGATTATTTTCCAGTCCTCAGGCTATTGCTTACTATAAACTTTTTCCTTTGAACTGATATAATCTTTGACTTCTCATGATAGCTATCGTTTGTCGACATTTCCTGTTTGTATTTTGCTTATAAGGAAGGTATTTACTTGTGATCCGTGTTTTTATTCTTTAGAGATTACCAATATACATTTTAATGTAGTTTTACAAACAATCAGAGCTGAGTTAAATTCTAGGTCTTCATAGTTTGCTTTATGTAGCTTTAAGGAGGTGCCCAATTGAATTCAATTATATACAATCTCACACAAAATTAACCTGAAACGAAATTACATTATATTATGTTCACTAATCCTTAAAGACAGATATTCAATTAAATCTCTCTTATTACACCATTCTAAATCTAAAACAATCTGCAATACAAGTTTTGTATGCACCTCCTCTAACCTCATCTACTGCATCCAGTGTTCCTGGGGTGGTCGCCTGTAGAGAGTGGTGAGACCAAACGTAGACTCAGCGACCATTTCGCTGAACATTTAAGCTCGGTCCACTGAGGCCTACTGGATCTCCCGGTTGCTAACCACTTTAACTTCCCTTCCCAATCCTATACTGGCCTTTCTGTGCTGGGCCTTACCCATTGCCTGAGTGAGGCCGCACGCAAATTGGAGGAAGGGCACCTCATAATTCGTTCAGATAGCTTAGAACCCAAAGGTATGAATATTGAATTCTCCAATTTTAGGTAACCTCCACAAACATCTTTTTTTCCCTCCCTTTTCTCCCCCCAACACTTCTCCCCATCCCTTACTTTTACCCCCAACTCACTTCCCCTGAACCTTGCTGACCTTGCACCAGTTCTCCCACAGGATAATTGTAATCCCCGGTCTTCAGTCAAGATCATCCTTTGCTCCACACATCTTCATCATGTCGAAATAGCCCCCAAAGACTACTTTTCAGATTGAGGATTCTCCACAAAATATTTCCCAATGGAAGATTGAGGCCCGGGGAGCCGTTGGAGACAGAGGGTGGAGCTACCTGCTGTGAGTATAAATCTAGCGCGGGGCTTGCTTTTCACAGAGGCCCGGAGAGCCATTGGAGACAGAGGGTGGAGCTACCTGCTGTGAGTATAAATCTAGCGCGGGGCTTGCTTTTCACAGAGGCCCGGGGAGCCGTTGGAGACAGAGGGTGGAGCTACCTGCGCTGTGAGACCGAAATCTGCAACGTTCCATCTTCCAGTGAGGGAATCTGGTGGAAGGTTCTGATTGGTTGAAGAGGACCAGAGGAAGCAGCTGATTGGCTGCAACCCGGGGTTTACATTTCTACATTTCTGCCTACAGGTTTAAGGATTCTGGTGCTAAGGATTCTGGGTGTTAGGGATTCAGTATTTATTAGTATTTATTAGTAAAGTTTAAAGAATAAAGTTTTGTGTTTAATTTAAATATATATATATATATTTATATATTTAATAGAGTAATTTGGGAGTAAGATGTCAGTGGAGATTGGCCCCATGGTTTGCTCAGCCTGCAACATGTGGGAGATCAGGGATATGGTCGGTGTCCCTGATGACTACATTTGCAGGAAGTGTGTCCAGCTGCAGCTCCTGGCAGACCGCATTGAACGATTGGAGCTGCGGCTGGATTCATACTGGAGCATCCACGATGCAGAGAAAGTCGTGGACAGCACATACAGCGAGTTGGTCACACCACAGGTAAAAGGTAAGAGGACAGAAAGGGAGCGGGTGGCCAATAGCCCGCAAAGTAGTAGGCAGATAGTGCAGGAGTCCCCTTGCGGTCATCTCCCTACTCAACGTTTACCATTTTGGATACTGTTGAGGGAGATGGCTCATCAGGGGAATGCAGCAGCAGCCAAGTTCATGGCACCGTGGGTGGCTCTGCAGCATATGATGGGGGAAAAAAGAGGGGAAGGACTATTGTAATAGGGGATTCAATTGTCAGGGGAATAGATAGGCGTTTCTGCGGCCGCAAAAGAGACTCCGGAATGGTATGTTGCCTCCCTGGTGCAAAGGTCAGGGATGTTACTGAACGGCTGCAGAACATTCTGGAGGGGGAGGGTGAACAGCCAGTTGTCGTGGTGCATATTGGCACCAACGATATAGGGAAAAAAAGGGATGAGGTCCTACAAGGTGAATTTAGGGAGCTAGGAGATAAACTCAAAAGTAGGACCTCAAAATCTCTGGATTATTACCAGTACCACGGGCCAGACAGAGTAGAAATAGGAGGATATTGCAGATGAATACGTGGCTTAAAAATGGTGCAAGGGGGAGGGATTCAGATTTTTAGGGCACTGGAACCATTTCTGGGGGAGGTGGGACCAGTACAAACAGGACGGTCTGCACCTGGGCTGGAATGGAACCAATGTCCTTGGGGGAGTGTTTGCTAGTGCTGTCGGGGAGGATTTAAACTAATGTGGCAGGGGGATGGGTACAAGAGCAGAGAGGCAGGTGGGTGTAAAACGAGGGTAGAAGCAATAGGGAGCAAGGTGAAAAGTAAAAGTGGCAGGCAGACAAAACCAGGGCAAAAATCAAAAAGGGCCACCTCAACATAATTGCATAAGGGGTAAGAGCATTGCAAAAACAAGCCTGAAGGCTTTGTATCTCAATGCAAGGAGTATTCGTAATAAGGTGGATGAGTTGAACGTGCAGATAGCTATTAATGAGTATGATATAGTTGGGATCACGGAGACATGGCTCCAGGGTGACCAAGGCTGGGAGCTGAACATCCAGGGATATTCAATATTCAGGAAGGATAGAGAGAAAGGAAAAGGAGGTGGGGTAGCGTTGCTGGTTAGAGAGGAGATTAACGCAATGGAAAGGAAGGACATTAGCTTGGAGCATGTGGAATCGGTATGGGTAGAGTTGCGAAACACTAAAGGGCAGAAAACGCTAGTGGGAGTTGTATACAGGCCACCTAACAGTAGTAGTGAAGTTGGGGATGGTATAAAACAGGAAATTAGAAATGCGTGCGACAAAGGCAAAACAGTTATAATGGGTGACTTCAATCTACATATAGATTGGGTGAATCAAATTGGCAGGGGAGCTGAGGAAGAGGGTTTTTGGAAAGTATGAGGGATAGTTATCTAAATCAACATGTAGAGGAACCAACGAGAGAGCAGGCTATTTTAGACTGGGTATTGAGTAATGAGGAAGGGTTAGTTAGCAGTTTTATTGTGCGTGCCCCCTTGGGCAAGAGTGACCATAATATGGTCGAGTTCTTCATTAGGATGGAGAGTGACATTGTTAATTCAGAAACAATGGTTCTGAACTTAAGGACAGGTAACTTTGAGGGTATGAGACGTGAATTGGCCAAGATTGACTGGCAATCAATTCTAAAAGGGTTGACGGTGGATACGCAATGGAAGACATTTAAAGACTGCATGGATGAACTACAAAAATTGTTCATCCCAATTTGGCAAAAGAATAGATCAGGGAAGGTAGTGCATCCGTGGATAATAAGGGAAATCAGGGATAGTATCAAAGCAAAGGATGATGCGTACAAAGTAACCAGAAAAAGCAGCATACCAGAGGACTGGGAGAAATTCAGAGACCAGCAGAGAAGGACAAAGGGCTTGATTAGGAAAGGAAAATTGATTATGAAAGAAAACTGGCAGGGAACATAAAAACTGACTGCAAAAGTTTTTATAGATATGTGAAGAGAAAGAGATTAGTTAAAACAAATGTAGGTCCCTTGCAGTCAGAAACAGGTGAGTTGATCATGGGGAACAAGGATATGGCGGACCAATTGAATAACTACTTTGGTTCCGTCTTCACTAAGGAAGACATAAATAATCTGCCGGAAATAGCAGGGGACCGCAGGTCAAAGGAGTACTTGAGTGAAATCCAGGTTAGTCGGGAAGTGGTGTTGGGTAAATTGAATGGATTAAAGGCTGATAAATCCCCAGGGCCAGATAGGCTGCATCCCAGAGTACTTAAGGAAGTAGCTCCGGAAATAGTGGATGCATTAGTGATAATCTTTCAAAACTCTTTAGATTCTGGAGTAGTTCCTGAGGATTGGCGGGTAGCAAACATAACCCCTCTTTTTAAGAAGGGGGGGAGAGAGAAAACGGGGAATTACAGACCAGTTAGTCTAACATCAGTAGTGGGGAAACTGCTAGAGTCAG
The DNA here is from genome assembly GCA_963514005.1 of Raja brachyura. The sequence goes on along the minus strand of OY740784.1, from coordinate 38,410,145 downwards.
TTATTAAAGATGCGATAGCAGCACATTTGGAAAGTGGTGAAATCATTGGACGAAGTCAGCATGGATTTACGAAAGGTAAATCATGTCTGACGAATCTTGTGGAATTTTTCGAGGATGTGACTAGTAGCGTGGATGGGGGAGAACCAGTGGATGTGGTGTATCTGGACTTCCAGAAGGCTTTCGACAAGGTCCCACATAAGCGATTAGTATATAAACTTAAAGCATATGGCATTGGGGGTTCAGTATAGATGTGGATAGAGAACTGGCTGGCAAACAGGAAGCAAAGAGTAGGAGTAAACGGGTCCTTTTCACAATGGCAGGCAGTGACTAGTGGGGTCCCGCAAGGCTCAGTGCTGGGACCCCAGCTATTTACAATATACATAAATGATCTGGGTGAGGGAATTGAAGGCAATATCTCCAAGTTTGCAGATGACACTAAGCTGGGGGGCAGTGTTAGCTGCGAGGAGGATGCTAGGAGAATGCAAGGTGACTTGGATAGGCTGGGTGAGTGGGCAAATGTTTGGCAGATGCAGTATAATGTGGATAAATGTGAGGTTATCCACTTTGGTGGCAAAAATAGGAAAGCAGACTATTATCTAAATGGTGGCCGATTAGGAAAAGGGGAGATGCAGCGCGACCTGGGTGTCATGGTACACCAGTCATTGAAAGTAGGCATGCAGGTACAGCAGGCAGTGAAGAAAGCCAATGGTATGTTAGCTTTCATAGCAAAAGGATTTGAGTATAGGAGCAGGGAGGTTTTACTTCAGTTGTATAGGGTCTTGGTGAGGCCACACCTGGAGTATTGCATACAGTTCTGGTCTCCAAATCTGAGGAAGGACATTATTGCCATAGAGGGAGTGCAGCGAAGGTTCACCAGACTGATTCCTGGGATGTCAGGACTGTCTTAAGAACAAAGACTGCATAGACTCGGTTTATACTCTCTAGAATTTAGGAGATTGAGAGGGGATCTTATAGAAACTTACAAGATTCTTAAGGGGTTGGACAGGCTAGATGCAGGAAGATTGTTCCCGATGTTGGGGAGGTCCAGGACAAGGGGTCACAGCTTAAGGATAAGGGGGAAATCCTTTCGGACTGAGATGAGAAGGAATTTTTTCACACAGAGAGTGGTGGGTCTCTGGAACTCTCTGCCACAGAGGGTAGTTGGGGCCAGTTCATTGGCTATATTTAAGAGGGAGTTAGATGTGGCCCTTGTGGCTAAGGGGATCAGAGGGTATGGAGAGAAGGCAGGTACAGGATACTGAGTTGGATGATCAGCCATGATCATATTGAATGGCGGTGCAGGCTCGAAGGGCCGAATGGCCTACTCCTGCACCTAATTTCTATGTTTCTAAGATAATAAAGCAATTTATTGCTGAGTACTGTGCTGAATGTGTCCATCCAAAATGGACAATATCACCTTTGCCATATTATCCATTCGGGTAAACCTTCCTTATTCATCTGTAATCATCCCTAACCTATACAATTCCACTGTTCTGTTTTGATATGTATAACAATTAAACACTCTTGACTCTTCACAAGTTATTTTCCCTTCCCACCTTTTGTGTTACCAACAAATTTAATCAGCAGTGATCAATCTTTCAGTGTCTTCATTCTTTAATATAAATTGGAAGAGATTGAGGCCCCCGCACAAATCCCTTTGGCACACCACTCGCTACATCTTCCAAAGTTTTGTTAGCCCATCCACGCTGTGTCATTTGCTTTGAGTGTACTTCTGAAGTGTATTTTTAATGTCAAATCTCGAAACGTGTATTCTGTTCTCCGCAGTTCGTTATACCAAGGTATACAGTGAATACCCACTGATCACTAACCATGAGCACAACTGGTGGTAGAGCAACTTGAAAAAGGTGGAGAATGTCAAAAAATATTAATCTTCTGTCTGATTATTCATTCCTACTTCTGACATAAAGCAATGGACCACTTTTTCTTTGTATCTTGCTGAGATTTCGAAAGATTACATGAGTATTCACTGTTGGTTGAAAAGTATACCTGCCAAAATAAGGCTGTGCTTTCATGGCAAGAATTCAGGGCAAGCAGCAGGGTCTGGGTGATTTTAATCTAGGCGCTTCCTTCAACAGGAGGCCTGTGGAATTGCCTTTGGCAATCCAGTAAGTATTGTGTAGGAAGGAACTACAGATGCTACAAAAGCTTTTCACTGTACCTCGTTGCAAGTGCCATTAATCTAACCTGAGGCAAGTTAAAACTAAACTATGTTAAACTAAACTAAGCTAAACTAAACTAAGCTGAACTAAGCTAAAATAAGCTAAACTAAATTAAGATAAACTAAACTAAGCTAAACTAAGCTAAAATAAGCTAAACTAAATTAAGATAAACTAAACTAAGATAAACTAGATTAAACTAATCTAAGCTAAATTAAACTAAGCTACACTAAACTAAACTTAACTAAACTAAATTTACTGGTTTATACCACAGATAGACACAAAATGCTGGAGGAACTCAACTGGTCAGGTGGTATATCTGATTGAAAGGAATAGGTGACATTTCGTGTTGGAAAGATAGAGGTGGAGGGGGGAGCAGGTAACTGGAGATGAGAAAAGGCCAGAACAAATCAACACAGGCAACAGATGACCTCAGGAACCCTTCCTGAGGTCATCTGTTGCCAGCCCTGATTTTTTCTCGTCTTTTCTCACCTCCATTTCGCCCTTATGTTTTCATCAAAGGGCGGAAAGGTTACAAGAAAATCAATATTTAACACTTGAATAGACCTGGCTTGAGCTTTTGATCTACAGTTCAATTTACAACAACTTTGATCTGAAGTGGTTTGAGCTTCCAGTTTAAAACAGCAGTCTGGGATCTAATGTAATTCTGGGTGACATAGTCATTGAGTGATACAGTGTGGAAACAGGCCCTTTGGCCCAATTTCCCTACACCGGCCAACATGTCCCAGCTACACTAATTCCACATGCCTGCATTTGGTCCATATCCCTCCAAACCTGGCCAATCCAAGTACCTGTATAACTGCTTCTTAAACGTTGGGATAATCCCAGCCTCAACTACTTCCTCTGGCAGCTTGTTCCATACACCGACCACCTTTGTGTGAAAATGTTACCCCTCAGATTTCAATTAATTCTTTTCCCCTTCACCTCAAACTTATTGTACTGATTGTGGATGATCAACCATGATCACAGTGAATGGCAGGGTTACACAAAAAGCTGGAGAAACTCAGCGGGTGCAGCAGCATCTAAGGAGTGAAGGAGATAGGCGACGTTTCGGGTCGAGACCCTTCTTCAGACTGCTTAGATGCTGCTGCACCCGCTGAGTTTCTCCAGCTTTTTGTGTAACCCTCGATTCTCCAGCATCTGCAGTTCCTTCTTTAACACAGTGAATGGCAGTGCTGGCTCAAAGGGCCAAATGGCATACTCCTGCACCTATTGTCTATTGTCTATGTCCTCTGGCCCGCAATTCACGTACTCTGGGCAAGAGGTCCCCTGAGTTCTCCAAAAAATAAGTATTAATCGCTTTAAAACTACAGTGACCAGCCTTGGTGAACAATAACGGTAAAATTAATTACAAAAAGCTGGAATAACTCAGCGGGTCAGGCAACATCTCTGGAGAAAAGAAATAGTTGATGTTTCAGGTCGAGATCCTTCCCCAGAAACGAGTCAGGGGAAGGGAAAATGAACGATGTAGACCATGATTATATAAAACAATGAATGAAAGATAGGCAAAAAAGTAGCAATGATCAAGGAAACATGGAGCACACAATGGTCTATTGTTGGCTAAGAAAACATGGCACCCATAAGATGATCATTTTCTGACTATGTTGGGTTAAACCTGGATCTCTACCTCATCTACTGTATCCGCTGTTCTAGGTGTGGATTTGTGTACATTGGCGAGATCAAGCGCAGACTCAGCGATCGTTTCGCTGAACACCTACGCTCACAGTCCGCCTAATCCTACCTGATCTCCCAGTTGCTCAACACTTTAACTCCCCCTCCCATTCCCATACTGACCTTTCTGCCTGGGCCTCCTCCATTGGTAGAGTGAGGCCCAGCGCAAATTGGAGGAACAGCACCTCATATTTTGCTTGGGTAGCTTACACCCTGGCAGTATGAACATTGACTTCTCTAACTACAAATAGCCCTTCCTTTCCTTCACTCTCCATCCTCTCCCCCTTCCCAGTTCTCTGGCAAGTCTTACTGTCTCTGACTACATATTTTCCCTGTACCGCCCACTCGCCTGACATCAGTATGAAGAAGGTTCTCAACCCGAAACGTCACCTATTGCTTCTCTCCAGAGATGCTGCCTGTCCCACTGAGTTACTCCAGATTTTTGTGTCTATCTTTGATTTAAATCAGCATCAGTTCTTTCCTACACATCTCCACTTCCTTCCTGCACAGTAAAATTCATTATTCAGGTCAGGGCAGTGCCATTGTGTAACCCAGGTCATTTTCCATTTGGTAAAAAAGTGGAGCCAAACATGAATATATCCAGCAGGGTGAGGACTGACAGTGCCATTAGAAGGAACATTTGAATGTAGGAAGCACAGGAAGAAATCTCCCACAATAACTCCAAGGAGATCTGACAACCCTATGTCCTGTTCAAGCCCTCCAGTAAACACTGTAGTTGAAACCTAATGGTGTTGGTTGTCTAGCAAACTAAAAGGGTTAAAATCGCCCCCCAGCTTAATTAATGAACTTTAAATCCAAACAGTTTGCCTCATCACCTTTTCAGATTTGTAAAACTGTTATCTTCTGCTAAAATGTATGAGCATAAAATCTTAAGGAAGCTGAAATGTTTTAGGAGAATCAAGGGTAGTGAGGCCTCAAAACATTGTACAACTCTAACAATTTGTCTCAACTGGGGCACTGGAATGCTTAGAACTATATTCTGCACTCTGGATTTTTGCCTCTGCTCCAGCTATTGTAGTTTAGTTTAGTTTAGTTTAATTTAGTTTAGTTTAGTTTAGTTTTGAGCTACAGCATGGAAACAGCCCTTTGGTCCACTGAGTCCTTGCCGACCAACAATCACCCGATCACACTAGTTCAATGTTATCTCACTTTCATACCTACACCCTACACACTAGGGACAATTTTTATAGAGGCCTATTATCCTACAAACCCTATTATTAATTAATGATATTATCTATGGGCTCATTAATGGGTCAGTACGGAATACTGTAGGAACGTGGCTGTCACAATGTTTGTGACATGACTAACAAAGAATAAATTACATAACCGGACCAGTAATACATTGCTTGATTGTATCTTTGTATTGTATTATCTGATTTGATAGGTTGGCATGTAAAGCAAAGCTTTTCACTGTACCTTGGCATACGTGGCAATAATAAACCCAAAACAAAACGGAACCTTTAATACTTGAAGATTTAGTTTTATTTTTTCGTTTTTGAGATACTGCACGGAAACAGGCCCTTCAGCCCACCGAGTCCGCACCAACCAGCAATCCCCGCACATTAACATTATCCTACCCACACCAGGGACACTTTAACATTTATACCAAGCCAATTAAGCTACAGACCAATACGTCTTTGGAGTGTAGGAGGAAACCGAAGATCTCGAAGAAAACACACGCAGGTCATGGGGAGAACGTAAACCTCCGTACAGACAGTACCCGTAGTCGGGATCACTCCCTTCCATCAGCGCTGTAAGCGCTGTATGGCAGCAACTTTACAACTACCCCACTGTGCTGCCCTGAATAAACACATTGTAAATGTACATTTCATTATTGAGTAAAGACAAAAGGTCTAGAAAGCCATGAGTGAACTCTCCACTCATTCAACTAGACTAAATGACAACCCCAAGCATATTCTACCTTATGCGCAATGAATTGGCATAACTCAGTTATATTAAAGCAATATCCATGGCGGACTCGAAGAAATTCCAGTAAAATGCTGCAGAATCAAATATGACCATTGTGATGCATACAAGCATTGTATACGAAGAGTATTTCAGTTTGCAGTTTGGAGGCTGGTCAGACATTACTTATTTTATCTGCGTAGGTACCCAACTCCAAACAGGACAACAACTATCAGTCTGAAGAAGGGTCTTGACCCCAAGCGTCACCCATTCCTTCCCTCCAGAGTTGCTGCCTGTCCCGCTGAGTTACTTCAGCTTTTTGTGTCTATCTTCAGGACAACTTCCACACCGCACCATCACCTCTCACAGATGGATGGATGGAAGTTCGAGGAATCCGTTCAATGTACCAGGAACATAGAAACAAAGTAGATTCTACAAACCCATTAGAGTTTTAATATTCTTGTCTCAGCTCCATCTAGTCTAACTATAAGAGCAGAAATTAACTGCAGATACCGGTTTACACTGAAGAGAGACACAAAAAGCTGGTGTAACTCGGCCGGTCAGGTAGCATCTCTAGAGAAAAGGAATGGGTGCCGTTTCGGTTCGAGAATGTCGACCTATTCCTTTCCTCCAGGGATGCTGCCTGACCCGCTGAGTTACTCCAGCTTTTTGTGTCTATAATTAAGTGCAATGTCCTTTGTAAATGAAACATACAAATTCCACTCTGGTTTGTTGACCACATTAATCATTATAACATTTTGTAATTCTTGCATAAGCTATTTGGCATCATCCATTGGTATTCATCCCCCAATTTTAATTGATTGGTTATAAAGGGCACGCCAAACAAAGCATTTGCAATGCTATAGTGATAATGACTATTGTATTTATATTCCGTTGAGCAGATACTGTAGTAGAGGCTCAATAACAAATCGTACTACAGTGACCCTGAATCAGGGAGGCATCCAGTTGCACCATTTAATCGTTTCATTTGTCCTAATCCTGTTTTAATTAAATTGTAAAATAAATAAAACTACCTGGATGACTATTATCAGCATTCACCTTTTCCAGTGGCAGTTTGAATAATTATGTTGGACCTTGTGGTGAAAGATGATAACTTACAGTATGACTTTAATGGAAAATTCATCAGAGGGAGAAATATACACTGTATATTGCTCCTCCTAATACCTTGCCAGTGAATGAGAAAGTGAGATAACGTAGAGTTAGTGTGCGCAAGTGATCGATGGTTGGTTTAGATGGTGGGAATCGAGAACTAGAAGATATAGGTTTAGGGTGAGGCGGGAAAGATTTAATGGGAACATGAGGGGTAACTTCACACAAAGGGTGGTGGGTGTATGGAACGAGCTGCCAGAGGAGGTAGTTGAGGCAGGTACTATCACAATGTTTATGAAACGTTTAGACAGGTATATGGAGATGACAGGTTAAGAATATGGGCCAAACACAGACAGGTGGGACTGGCGGAGATGGGACATATTGGCCGGTATGGGCATGTTGGGCCGAAGGGCTGTTTCCACGCACTGCAAGACTCTTTGACTCCATGACACTCGATAAACCCCAGTGGAAAACAAAGTCTTACAAATAGTAAGCAGCACTTTATCTGTAACATCCTAGTTTCCAAATTCAATGCCAATTATCGTAATGGCATCATGCAACATTTTCAAACAGTGCATTACAACCCACAGGCTTGAGTAAGGCAGCACATTGGTGCAGCTGGCAGAGTTGCTGCCTCACAGCACCCGAGACCCTGGAACGATCCTAACCTGCGTGGAGTTTGCACTTTCTCTCTGTGACCATGTGGGAGGTTTCCTCTGGCTGCTCAGGTTTTCTCCCACATCCCAAACATGTGCACGTTTTAGATTAATTGGCCCCTTTAAATTGTCCCCAGTGTGTAGGAAGTTGATGACAAAGTGGAATAACATAGAACAAATGTGAACGGGTGATCAGTGGTCAGCATGAACTCGGTGCGTCAGAGGATCTGTTCCCATTCCTATATCATCTAGACTATTCGATTTTAAAGATACAGTGCGGAAACAGGCCCTTTAGCCCACCGGGTCCATGCCGACCAGTGCGGATACTAGAGACAATTTTACCAGCAAACAATTAACCTGCAAACATGTGTATCATTGGAGTGTGGGAAGAAACCGAAGCACCCGGAGAAAACCCATGCGCTCACAGGGAGAACATATAGACAGCACCCTGATCGAATCCAGGTCTCTGGCGCGGTAAGGCACTAACTCTACCACAACAACACTGCTATGCCCAAGTATCTCTTAACTTAATCTAAGCTCTAAAATGCTCGTCATTCAACAGGTAAAATGGGCCAATAGACAATAGACAATAGACAATAGGTGCAGGAGTAGGCCATTTGGCCCTTCGTGCCAGCACCGCCATTCAATGTGATCATGGCCCATCATCCCCAATCAGTACCCCGTTCCTGCCTTCTCCCCATATCCCCTGACTCTGCTATTTTTAAGAGCCCTATCTAGCTCTCTCTTGAAAGCATCCAGAGAACCTGCCTCCACCGCCCTCTGAGGCAGAGAATTCCACAGACTTGCCACTCTCTGTGAGAAAAAGTGTTTTCTCGTCTCCGTTCTAATTGGCTTACTCCTTATTCTTAAACTGTGGCCCCTGGTTCTGGACTCCCCCAACATCGAGAACATGTTTCCTGCCTAGTGTGTCCAAGCCCTTAACAATCTTATATGTTTCAATGAGATCTCCTCTCATCCTTCTAAACTCCAGAGTGTCCAAGCCCAGCTGCTCCATTCTCTCAGCCTACTGGATAAGAAGCCATGTTGTATGTCTTACACTCACGCAAATTGAAAGCATGGGTAACAAAAAGGATCACCACACAGGTTCCCACAGAGTTCCTAAACTTACCCTCAACTCCTTACAGTTTCAAGATTCCAAACTGTGCACTCGAACATCAACCCAAGTTTTTGCGTAACAAGAGACTTGAACCTGAAGCCCTTTGATCCAAGTCTGAGAGTTCTATCAACAAATCCACAGTTGACACTAATCCTATTTGGCAGGCCAGCACCGTGCAAAGATTTCCATTTCAGAGGGAACATTCAGAATTCTTATTAAATGCTGACGTGCATGTCATTTTCTTTCAAAAGTAGAGCATTAATTTAAACATGAAGCATCGTCTAGACTTGAAGAGGTCTGTAAACCACAACATTTCAGAATAGCAAATTACTGCGATCAAATTTGATTTTATATGCAAATCTGGTGAAAGAAAAATGATTGCCAATGTAATTTATGTTTGGAGATTTTTAAACAAATGTATGAGTGCAAAGTATTTTTTTCTCTCTCGGAGCGCTCTGATATCTCTCTGGAATCTGAATGAGACAACATAAACATTTGAAGCAAGATTAGCATATCACTTGGTTTTCTCACTGTTCCTTCCTACTGATCACCAATAACCTCAAAGGTTTTATTAAGCCAAACACAGACAGCAACATATCATCTTCTGCTTCCCAGCTGAAATGATTGATCTGTGCCATTTCGCTGGTTTCAGCATGTTGAATGACAAGATATGATAAATTATACTTCACTTGGATCCCTTGTAAAATGTGATTAGAGTTTCAGCACAAAACCTTATGCCTCAGTGGTTCCAATGAATAACTGAACTCGCCTCACCTGCATTCAGGACACTTAAAACAATATATCGCTTTGTGTTATAATGTTAACAAAACACAAGGTGCCACAAAGAAGAATTCAAAGTATTTAGACTTACATGTCAGCAACAGGAATTTTGGATGAGATGTTCCTGAGCTGAAGAAGTGGGGGTATTGTAATGGGATGGGAATGTTTGCTGAAGAAATAAGGAAACGATGTTTGTGTGCCATTCCCAGTTCATATGACAATTAAACATTCTTGACTTGGGTTTGGAGTCAACTAGGAGAAGTTTTCATTTAGTTTCAGTTTTAGTTTTAGAGTTACCGTGTGGAAACAAGCCGTGTGGCCCACTGACTACGTGCCGACCATCGGTCACCAGTTTTATTTTATCCCACATTTGTATCCAACACACTAGGGTGCAATTTACAGAAGAAAATTAATCTACGAAGCTGCATGTCTTTGGCATTTGGGAGGAAACCAGAACACCCGGAGAAAACCCACTTGGTCACATGGGGAATGTACAAACTCCATACAGACAGCACCCAATTCATGATCAAACCTTGGTCTCTGGTGCTGTAATGCAGCAACTCTACCACTACACCACTGTGCCACTAAGGAAATTGGAGAAGGGAAAAAGCAGCAAGAAAATGTATGGGGGGATAAAAATTGAAAGACCAAGAAGGGCACAAGGGAGAAAAGGCAACCCGGTGGGCAGCACAGTGGTGCAGTGGTGGAGTTGCTACCTTACGGTATGATACAATACGATAAAACTTTATTTATCTCAGGAGGGAAATTGATCTAACAACAGGGGAGTCCGTATATGCCACGACAGAAAGTATTCTAAGGGGATGCATCTCAGTGGAAAAGACTGCAAAAAGTTGTGACCACTGCCCAGTCCATCACCACCTCTGACCTCTCACCATCAAAGGGATTTATCGGAGTTGCTGCCTCCGCAGCCAGCCAGCATCATCAGAGACTCAAACCATCCCCTGGTTCTGGACTCCTGCTGGACTTGGTTCAGGAGTCTAATAGCAGTGGGGAAGAAGCGGTTCTTAATTATGGATGCCTAAACCTTGAGGCTCCTATATCTTCTCCTGGAAGATAAAAGGGAGGAAAGGTGAGCATCACTGAAGATACTTCCAGTTATCCCTATGCAATGTTCAGTGATGTTGGACTGGAGGTCACAAGCCTGTGATGGTTTGGACTGAGCCTACTACTCTCTGTGGATTTAGGTGGCCAAGAGCAGAACAGTTGTCAAATCAGTCAAGAGTCAAGTGTCAAGAGTGTTTTGTCATACTGTATGTCCCTGATAGAACAATGAAATTCTTATTTGCTGCAGCACAGAATATGTAAAATTAGTACACTGTAGATAATATGATAGGCGCAAAATAAAAAAAGTTCAGTGTGTATATACTGTATACACATACTCACAAGTACACACACAGTTTAAAAATAAGGGGTAGGCCATTTAGGACAGATGAGGAAAAACCTCTTCACCCAGAGAGTTGTGAATCTGTGTAATTTTCTGGCAGTGCTATGAATAGCATTCATAGCAAAAGGATTTGAGTATAAGGGCAGGGAGGTTGTACAGGGTCTTGTTGAGACCACACCTGGAGTATTGCGTACAGTTTTGGTCTCCTAATCTGAGGAAAGACATTCTTGCCATAGAGGGAGTACAGGGAAGGTTCATCAGACTGATTCCTGGGATGGAAGGACTTTCATATGAAGAAAGACTGGATAGACTCGGATTATACTCGCTAGAATTTAGAAAATTGAGGGGGGATCTTACAAAATTCTTAAGGGGTTGGACAGACTAGATGCAGGAAGTTTGTTCCCGATGTTGGGGAAGTCCAGAACAAGGGGTCACAGTTTAAGGATAAGGGGGAAGTCTTTTAGGACCGAGATGAGAAAAACATTTTTCACAGAGAGAGTGGTGAATCTGTGGAATTCTCTGCCACAGAAGGTAGTTGACGCCAGTTCATTGGCTATATTTAAGAGGGAGTTAGATGTGGCCCTTGTGGTTAAAGGGATCAGGGGGTATGGTGAGAAGGCAAGTACAGGATACTGAGTTGGATGATCAGCCATGATCATATTGAATGGCGGTGCAGGCTCGAAGTGCCGAATGGCCTACTCCTGCACCTATTTTCTATGTTTCTATGGAGGCCAATTCACTTGATGTATTCAAAATGCAAATTAGGTACAACTCTTAGGGCTAATGGAATTAAGGGATATGGGCAGAAAGCATGAACGGGGTACTGATTTTGGATGATCAGTCATGATCATATTGAATGATCAATAAAAAGCAACAGAATTTCTCGAAGGGATGGCTGGAAGGGACGAATGGCGTACTCCTGCACCTATTTTCTATGTTTCTATGTTTGTCATTCACAGTGAGTATGTGTATATGGTATATACACACTGAACTCATTCTCATCCACTTCCCGGAGGATGTACAGGGATTGCATGGCGCATGCATTGATCAGACAAAGAATTAAATTTATTTAAAACTTAAAGTGGCAGAGTATTTAAACGACCAAAATCAGGTATTTGGAAGATATCAGCTGCATCACTGCAACTAAATATAAAGAACACTGTTAACACTAGGAAGATGCTGAAAAATAGACCTCACAACTTCAGTGATGCTCAAAAATGCAGTAATATTTGAAAGCAAATCTTAGAGAAATCCAACCCTGTGAGAAGGAGTTACTTAAAAAAAATATGCAGCTAATGAAAATTAATTTCGATTCCTCAAAGTAAATGTTCACTTTTAATAACTAAATGCACTTTCATCTACAAAATTATCTGCAAAGTAAGAATTTTATATTTCAAGACATATGACACTTAAGCATGCTTGACTCTTGTCATGAGCATTTTGAAATTTAAATTGCCAGATTTAACGACTTTAAATAAGCTGACAATGAATACTCTCACACAATTCTGATCTCTATAGACCAAACAACCTCTCCTTCTTTAGGGCACTATGTTCTAATCAGAACTGCTCATTATAGTTTAGTTTAGTTGAGAGATACAGCGTGCAAACAGGCCCTTTGGCCCACTGAGTCCGCGCCGACCATCGATCCCCGTACACTAGCACTATCGTGCACACATAGAAACATAGAAAACATAGAAAGTAGGTGCAGGCCACTCAGCCCTTCGAGCCTGCACCACCATTCAATATGATCATGGCTGATCATCCAACTCAGTATTCCGTACCTGCCTTCTCTCCATACCCTCTGATCCATTTAGACACAAGGGCCACATCTAACTCCCTCTTAAATATAGCCAATGAACTGGCCTCAACTACCCTCTGTGGCAGAGAATTCCAGAGACCCACCACTTTCTGTGTGAAAAAAGTCCTTCTCATCTCGGTCCTAAAGGATTTCCCCCTTATCCTTAAGCTGTGACCCCTTGTCCTGGACCTCCCCAACATCGGGAACAATCTTCCTGCATCTAGCCTGTCCAACCCCTTAAGGATTTTGTTAGTTTCTATAAGATCCCCTCTCAATCTCCTAAATTCTAGAGAGTATAAACCAAGTCCATCCAATCTTTGTTCATAAGACAGTCCTGACATCCCAGGAATCAGTCTGGTGAACCTTCTCTGCATTCCCTCTATGGCAATAATGTCTTTCCTCAGATATGGAGACCAGAACTGTATGCAATACTCCAGGTGTGGTCTCACCAAGACCCTATACAACTGCAGTAGAACGTCCCTGCTCCTATACTCAAATCCTTTTGCTATGAAAGCTAACATACCATTTGCTTTCCATGACACCCATGTTGCGCTGCATCTCCCCTTTTCCTAATCGGCCACCATTTAGATAATAGTCTGCCTTCCTATTTTTGCCACCAAAGTAGATAACCTCACATTTGCCAACATGATACTGCATCTGCCAAACATTTGCCCACTCACCCAGCCAATCCAAGTCACCTTGCAGTCTCCTAGCATCCTCCTCACAGCTAACACTGCCCCCCAGCTTAGTGTCATCTGCAAACTTGGAGATATTGCCTTCAATTCCCTCACCCAGATCATTAATGTATATTGTAAATAGCTGGGGTCCCAGCACTGAGCCTTGCGGTACCCCACTAGTCACTGCCTGCCATTGTGAAAAGGACCCGTTTACTCCTACTCTTTGCTTCCTGTTTGCCAGCCAGTTCTCTATCCACATCAATACTGAACCCCCAATGCTGTGTGCTTTAAGTTTGTATACTAATCTCTTATGTGTGCCCTTGTTGAAAGCCTTCTGGAAGTCCAGATGCACCACATCCACTGGTTCTTCCTTATCCATGCTACTAGTTACATCCTCAAAAAATTCCACAAGATTCGTCAGACATGATTTACCTTTTGTAAATCCATGCTGGCTTTGTCCAATCATTTCACTACTTTCCAAATGTGCTGCTATCCCATCTTTAATAACTGACTCTAGCCAGTTTCCCCACTACCGATGTTAGACTAACTGGTCTGTAATTCCCTGTTTTCTCTCTCCCTCCCTTCTTAAAAAGAGGGGTTACGTTTGCTACCCACCAATCCTCAGGAACTACTCCAGAATCTAAAGAGTTTTGAAAGATTATCACTAATGTATCCACTATTTCCGGAGCTACTTCCTTAAGTACTCTGGGATGCAGCCTATCTGGCCCTGGGGATTTATTGGCCTTTAATCCATTCAATCCCAACCCAACACCACTGCCCGACTAACCTGGATTTCACTCAATTCCTCCTTTGACCCGTAGTCCCCTGCTATTTCCGGCAGATTATTTATGTTTTCCTTAGTGAAGACGGAACCAAAGTAGTTATTCAATTGGTCGCCATATCCTTGTTCCCCATGATCAACTCACCTGTTTCTGACTGCAAGGGACCTACATTTGTTTTAACTAATCTCTTTCTCTTCAGATATCTATAAAAACTTTTGCAGTCAGTTATTATGTTCCCTGCCAGTTTTCTTTCATAATCTATTTTTCCTTTCCTAATCAAGCCCTTTGTCCTCCTCTGCTGGTCTCTGAATTTCTCTCAGTCCTCTAGTATGCTTCTTTTTCTGGCTACTTTGTACGCATCATCCTTTGCTTTGATACTATCCCTGATTTCCCTTGTTATCCACGGATCCCTACCTTCCCTGATTTATTCTTTTGCCAAACTGGGATGAACAATTTTTGTAGTTCATCCATGCAATATGTCTTCCATTGCGTATCCACCGTCAACCCTTTTAGGGTTGATTGCCAGTCAATCTTGGCCAATTCACGTCTCATACCCTCAAAGTTACCTTTCTTTGAGTTCAGAACCACTGTTTCTGAATTAACAATGTCACTCTCCATCCTAATGAAGAACTCAACCATATTATGGTCACTCTTGTCCAAGGGGGCACGCACAACAAGACTGCTAACTAACCCTTCCTCATTATTCAATACCCAGTCTAAAATAGCCTGCTCTCTCGTTGGTTCCTCTACATGTTGATTTAGATAACTATCCCGCATACATTCCAAAAAATCCTCTTCTTGAGCGCCCCTGCCAATTTGATTCACCCACCCTATATGTAGATTGAAGCCACCCATTATAACTGTTTTGCCTTTGTCGCACGCATTTCTAATTTCCTGTTTGATGCCATCCCCAACTTCACTACTACTGTTAGTTGGCCTGTACACACCTCCCACTAGAGTTTTCTGCCCCTTAGTGTTTCGCAGCTCTACCCATACCGATTCCACATGCTCCAAGCTAATGTCCTTCCTTTCCATTGCATTAATCTCCTCTCTAACCAGCAACGCTACCCCACCTCCTTTTCCTTTCTCTCTATCCCTCCTGAGTATTGAATATCCCTGGATGTTCAGCTCCCAGCCTTGGTCACCCTGGAGCCATGTCTCCGTGATCACAACTATATCATAGTCATTAATAGCTATCTGCACGTTCAACTCATACAACTTATTACAAATACTCCTTGCATTGAGATACAAAGCCTTCAGGCTTGTTTTTGCAATGCTCTTACCCCTTATGCAATTATGTTGAGAAGTGGCCCTTTTTGATTTTTGCCCTGGTTTTGTCTGCCTGCCACTCTTACTTTTCACCTTGCTCCCTTTTGCTTCTACCCTCGTTTTACACCCACTTGCCTCTCTGCTCTTGTACCCATCCCCCTGCCACATTAGTTTAAATCCTCCCCAACAGCACTAGCTAACACTCCCCCAAGGACATTGGTTCCATTCCAGCCCAGCCCACACAAAAGACAATTTACAATCTTTACCAAAGCCAATTAACCTACAAACTTGTGTGTCTTTGGAGTGTGGTAGGAAACCGGAGCACCCGGAGAAAACCCACGCAGTCACAGAGAGAACATACAAATTCCATACAGACAGCGCATGTAGTCAGGATCAAACCCAGGCCTCTGCCGTTGTAAGTCAGCAACTCTCTTGTTGCGCCAATGTGCCATCATTTGTTTCACACTTGGTCAGCCATACATTAATAAATATTCAGTCAAAACTCTACCCGTATACAAATGAGTATCTGTTCTGACAGTTATTCAGTATGCAATACAAAGCTCTGATTGAAAAATAATAGTGATGAGATGACCCTAGGAATATAATCTTGTGGGAGGAAGTTAAATTCTCCTATAGATTATCAAGTAGTTAGAGGCTGTGAGAAATACAAGGTCATAATATGGATACTATGCACACTGAATACATGACTTGCTCTACTGATGGCAATCTGATTATTTCTAAATAGTTGGAATCTTACATTGAGAATTAATTTGGATATATTTTGACAAACTCATTAAAAATACCATCCTGGGAAATCATGTAGAGTACATGTAGCTGAATTAATGTCATTAAATTCCTGAAGTGGTAAAATCAATTTAAATTCTAAATTCAATGACCTTTTTTGAATTCTACCAGACTTACTATTAAGTTACACATTACGGTCCCGGTTCAAGGATGTAACTAGCACTTTTCTAAACTCGGACGGCACAGTGGCGCACTGGTAGAGTTGCTGCCTTACAGCGCCAGAGACCTGGGTTTGTTCCTGACTATGGATGCTATCTGTACGGAGTTTGTATGTTCTCCCTGTGACCACGTGGGTTTTCTCCGGATGCTCCGGTTTCCTCCCATACTCCAAAGACGTACAGGTTTGTAGTTTGTTTGGCTTTGTTAAGTTGTTAAATTGTCCCTCGTGTCTAAGATAATGCTAGTGTACAGGGTGATCACTGGTCCTCACGGACTTGGTGGGTCGATGGGACCTGTTTCTGAGCGGTATCTCTGAAGTCTAAAGTCTCAAACTCCACGCAGGAAAATTCCATAATGGAACTTTTATTGACTCAGAGAATGTGACACAAATAAAGTTTCAGCCAGAGAGGTGGCATTTAAAGTTTATTTTTAACTGAGATATATTGCTCTGTGTCTACAGGAAGTTCTTCAAATGTCTAGGGATGGAAAAAAGTCAATATGGTTTTTGCTCTACAAGATCAGTGGTAGGTAAAGATCACTGAACACAAAGAAAATCAAAGGTTTGCAATGACATTTAGCCTCTATGAATGTCTCAGCGTTTGTACGCCCTGCTGTTGGCTAATCATGGCCACACAGTTGTTGTTCCAATTACGTTTACCAGAAAGCTTCCCTGAAGCAGACGCAGGAACTTGCTGCAAACGTTATTTTTAACTTTGCAGCTGAAGAAAAGCAAATACTTTGATGCAGAATTCCTAATGATTTTCACAACTAGTCTTCGCACTTAGAGCAATGTTTTGTTTTCTTTCTCATTGATTGTTAGTTAAAAAGGTAGAATATACATAAAAAGCAGCAGTGTAAACCTCGTAGATGTTAACGTGGAAGATATATTTAATTTTTTACAGATACTTAGATTTGTGTTTTTCCGATAGAAATCAAATCATAAAACCATGTCAAAAAAACATTCAGAAAATTAGCAATTACCCAAATGAGAAAATGGAGCCATATAATGGTGGCTCAGCTTTGCAGTTGCTGCCTTTCAGCACTAGAGACCCAGGTTCGATCCTGACTACGGGTGCTGTCTGCACCAAGTTTGTATATTCTCCTCGTGACCATGTGAGTTTTCCCCGGGTGCTCTGGTTTCCTCCCACATTCCAAAGACAGAGGTTTGTAGGTTAATTGGCTTCAGAAAAATTGTAAATTGTCCCTGTTGGATAGTACTAGTGAACAGGGATTGCTGGTCGGCGTGGACTCGATGGGCCGAAGGACCTGTTTCTGCAATGCATATCTAAAACTAAAACTAAAAACTAAAAACACAAGGACTGCAGGTGCTGGTTTACACAAAATGTATACAAATAACTGGAATAACTCAGCGGGTCAGGAAACATCTCTGGAGAACATAGACAGGTGACTTTTCAGGTCGGGACCCTTCTTCAGACTGAGTCATAGAGTGATACTCCAATTACTAATGCAAAAGGTTTGTGCCTGCAATAGCGTGAAAATCTTTTTGTGAATAATGTTGACACATTAAAATAATAATGAGAATGTGATACAGAGTATAAACATAAGGTGAGTGAATACATTGATGTTGTGTCAATAGGATGAGTGGTAGTGGTGATCAATGACTTGAATCTGATGGTTAAGGAATAATACAAATGTGTGACATGATTATGCTTAGTAATATGAATATTATAAACTGTACATATCTGTACATAGATGCCCAAATATTAAACGCAGGACACTACAGAAGCTGGAACCTTGAGCAAAGAAAAAGTGCTGGAGGAACTCTGGGTCAGCAGGATCTGTGAGGCAATGGGTAGATGATATTTCGGATCAGGAACCTTTTTCAGGCTGTAAATGTTATGTGGCCAGAAGATATACAGATGTCATCACATTTATAATTAATTACATGATGTGAACGATGAGTTTCTTACTGTTATCGTCAGAATAAATATGGTTATTGGAAGATGCTGTGTCCATTTACCTGTTACTGTATGTAAAGCTTAAAGCGACACAGCGGTGCAGCGGTAGAGTTGCTGCCTTATGGGCCTGACCCACTTAGGCAATTTTTCAGGTGACTGTCCAGTCGTAGCCGGTTGCTGAAAACCCTGCAAATGGAACGGCGAGTGTCAGAGTGGAACACACACACACACACATACACACATAGCTCCCTTCACCAGCCAGTTATGTAGGCAGGGGACAGGGCAAGCGGGGGAGCTCTGTCTGAGTGAAAATCACATGGTGCAAAGCCAATGTGACACAGACACACACCACGATGAACAGGAAGGTTGGCGCTGTAATCAAGACGGTGAAAGCACAGTGTATGGGAAGGGTCACTTCCTTTAAACGTGGGGTGCAGAGGGGGGAGAGGGGGAGAAGGGGGAGACGGGGTGGGGAGAAGGAGTGGAGACAACTTATAAGAAGCCAAAGATACACGGCTGTGAAGCTCAGCGGACATTAACATTATCGGTTATCCTTGCTTCTAAAAACCATTGTTTATGTTTTTTTTCCCAATGAGCCAATGAAATTCACCAGTCAGCACCGGCGACAACCTACGAGAACCTACAACAACCTCCTGGCGACCCACTACCACTGCACCCATGGCACGAGAAATCTCACTACTCTCCATGGCGGCTTCATTCGGGTCGCCGCTAATTTTTCAACGCGTTGAAAAATTAGCGGCGACCAGAATGAAGCCGCAACTAGTTCCGAGAATGCGGGAAATCCTCACAACCATGAAGGCGACACCCCGGCAGCCACCCGCAAACGTGTAGTGACCACGTGGTGACCGCATAGTCGCCTGTAATCGCCTAAAAATTCACCTAAGTGGGACAGGCCTATTAGAGTGCTCGTGATCCAGGTTCGATCCTGGCTACGGGTGTTGTCTGTATGGAGATTGTACGTTCTCCCCTTGACTTGCATGAGTTTACTCCGGGAGCTCTGGTTTCCTCCCACTCTCCAAAAACGTACAGGTTTGTAGGCTAATTGGCTTGGTAAATTAGTAAATTGGTCCTAGTATGTGTAGGATAGTGCTGGTGTGCGGGGATTGCTGGTCGACGTAGACTTGATGGGCCAAAGGTCCTGTTTCAACGCAATATCTCTTAACTAAACCACAAATAAACCAGAAATCCAGCATTATCCTTGAATCACTTTCGAATGCAATAAAATTAGCAAAAAGGCTCAGAAAAGTTTGAAAACACAAATGTAGATTAAGGTATTCAAAGTTATGAGAGGCATGGATGGGGTAGAAACTGAAACACATTTCTTCTTAGCAGAGGTTCCTACGTCCAGAAGACGTTGGATTAACGTAAGGGATAGGAGATTTAGCGAAACATTGACAAATATTTATTTTCACCTCGGTATGTGGTTGACATCTGGAACACACTGCCTGAGTGGGCTCTGGAGACAGGCATCCTCACGGCATTTAAGAAGTATTTAGTTGAGCACTCAGGGTGTCATTGAATAGAATGCAATAAACCATGTGGAAGGGAACTACAGCAAGTAAATCATATGGCAGGAAATAAATCATTCACATCCTATTTGGAGAGGTTTTCAAGGAGAAGGCAAATACAAAGAAAATCCAGGAGTTATTATCTCACATCACGCAAAAATCATTCGACAAGTTGTAACATTGGAGAGTGCACTCCGAAGTTCTACATGCAGACTCTGAGGCAAAAACATCCTGTTCGTAGTTATTATGCGCCTTTTATTTGATTTGGTATTGGGAGGTTGCACGGCAGTCGAGGTCACGACCCGTGACCCGTACTGTTGCAACGCAAAGCCTTCCGGAATACAAGCGGTCAACGTCTATGGTATGGTACTATGGGTGCCAGTACAGCTGGCCTGTCTTCTGTTCCAGCATCCGGACTCCACGCTGACTTTTATCTGGATGAAAGGAGGCGCCGGACCATCAGATGCCGGTAAATCGGTGTTGGACCTGGAGTAGCCCACAGTCAAAAGGAAGCTTTCAAACATTTACTCCAAACACAATGACAGAATTATGGACACCAAGCAAGAGGAGTCATCTTTAGAAATGTTCCTACAGTCATTTCCATACAGTCATTCTTTCAAACAGAACAAATTCCACTCATGAATCAAAGTTAGGATGTAATTAGGAGCGAGGTGGGCCATCGAAGAGCTATCTGGCAGGGAGCAGCTCAGAACAGAGCTGCTGCAATGTGCAGCAGAAGTTAGGGACGGAAGATCGACAAAAATGGTGGAGAAACTCAGCGGGTGAGGCAGCATCTATGCAGTGATGGAATAGGTGACGTTTCGGGTTGAGACCCTTCTTCAGACTGATGTGGGGGTGGGGGGGGGGGGGTGGTGGGAAGAAGAAAGGAAGAGGCAGAGACAGTGGGCTGTGAGAGAGCTGGGAAGGGGAGGATGTAGTGGCCATTTGGCTTTATTTTGTGTGATTCAAGAGTCACAGAACATTAAGAGGTTGCAAGCTCCAAGGAAAAGTTCAAACAAAAGTCAAACCATCGAAACCAAAATAGTCAACTATCTATCATGAATCTATCATGAACATGCATAACCATGAAGTAGAGACACAAGGAGCTGCTTATATTGTAATCTTGTGTAGAAAGCAAAGTGCCAGACTTGCTCAGCAGGTCATCAAATGTGGAAACAGGCCCTGCAGCCCAACTTGCCCACACTGACCCACATGTCAAATCTATACAAGTCCCATCTGCCTGTGTTTGACCCATATCCCTCTAAACCTGTCCTATCCATGGACCTGTCTAATTGTTTCTTAAACATTGCCATAGTCCCTGCCTCAACTACCTCATCTGGCAGCTCATTTCATATACCCACCACTCTTTGTGTGAAAAAGTTGCCCCTCAGATTCCTATTTAATTGTTCTCCCTTTCCCTTAAACCCATGGCCTCTAGATTTATTCCTCTTATGATTTCACACAGGTCAGGGAGCATCTCTGGTGGACATAGATAGGCGACATTTCAGGTTGTGGTGCTTCAATCCCTAGTAATGAATGAATAGCTTTTTGGCCAAGTATGTTCACATACAAGGAATTAGCCTTGGTGCTCCGCTCGCAAGTGGCAACATTACATACAGGGACACATAAGAATGGCACATAAAACATTCATAATAAAACATGGTTGATTAAATATGTGAATTAAATAAAATACCAGAGCAAAAGGAGGCTACAGATTTTTGGTTATTGAGTTATTGAGTAGACTCAACCACTACTGTTTTTATGACTGGTTGTGGCAGCTTTCCAGAGTCGCCTTCCAGAGGGAAGTGATTCAAAGAGTTTGTGGCCAGGGTGAGAGGGGTCAGAGATGATCTTACCCGCTCGCTTCCTGGCCCTTGCAGTGCACACTTCATCAATGGAGGGAAGGTTGCAGCCAATAACCTTCTCAGCTGATCGGACGATTCGCTACAGCCTTCGGGTGTCGTGCTTGGTGGCTGAGCCAAACCAGACCATGATGGAGAAGGTGAGGACAGACTCTACGATGGCCGTATAGAATTGGATCATCATTGCCTGTGGCTGATTTTGTTTCCTCAGTTGCCGCTGGAAGTACATCCTCTGTTGTGCCTTTTTGACTGTGGTGTCAATGATGGCCCCCCATTTAAGGTCTTTGGAGATGATGGTTCCCAGGAACTTAAAAGACACCACAGATACGACTGTGGTGTTGTTGATGGTGAGTGGGGTGAGGGGAGGGGGAGCACTCCTAAAGTCCACAATTAATTCCATTGTCTTAGGAGCATTGAACTCCAGGTTGTTGCGATGGCACCAGGCCGCCAGCTGTATCACTTCCTGTCTGTAGGCAGATTCCTCCCCATCCTGGATCAATCCAATCAGGGGTGTGTCGTCCGCAAAATTGAAAAGCTTGACAGAGAAGTCTGTGGAGGTGAAGCATAGAATGAAGTAGAAACAAAGAAACATAGAAAAATAGCTGCAGGAGTAGGCCATTCGGCCCTTCGAGCCAGCATCACCATTCAATAGGATCATGGCTGATCATCTAAAATCAGTTCCCCATTCCTGCTTTTTCCCCATGTCTCTTGATTGCTTTAGCCCTAAGAGCTAAATCTAACTCTCTGAAAACTTGAAAAGTTCGAGCACATAGATTTTTTCCCAGAGAGATAGCATTGTGATGTGGATCTGCACATTTTTGCAAATAAGTCAAGTGGTCAGAAAATATAATAAGATCATCCTAGGTGTATGAAATAAGCATGGTGCAGTCAGTTTCTTGCTGTTTGTCAGATTAACCGTCTGTCTTTGAGGTTTTAATTTCTGCAATCGTTATTTTAAGTAGAATCCACCAACAGGAATTGAGCATATTCCAAATTGTAACCTAGTACTGCTTGCTTCATGCTGATATGTCCTGAAATGAATGGAGTTATGATTTTCAAATCACAGTTGGAACATTGCAATGCTACTCACACTACTTTTCAATACAACGTCCTCACACTGCAGTGTCCCCAGTGCTATTAGCTGCTGAGAACTTCCTTTTTAAGTGATGTTGGCATCAACGCCAATTAGTTTCAGTCGATGCCAGCAAGTCCTGAAATTACATCCTGTGCACCAATGCATTAATCAGGAGTCTGCGAACGCATTAAGGAGGCAAGTGTGTGCACTCGAGCTGCGACATTCACTGTCTGTCTGGAATTACTTCCCCATACAATTAGCTTCCAATGCATACATTCCGATACCAACAAATATATAGACTGATATGTTTAAGAACCTTCAATTGCACTTCTTTTCCACTTGCCATGAACTTATTAAAATATATTAAAAACATAAAAGATGATTTTTTAAAAATCAGTTAGATCGATTAGTACAGGTGTCAGAGGTTATAGAGAGAAGGCAGGTGAATGAGGTTGAGAAAACATAGGTCAGCCATGATTGAATGGCGGAGTAGACTTGCTGGACCAAATGGCCTAATTTAGTTTAGTTCAGTTTAGAGATACAATGTAGAAACAGGCCCTTCGGCCCACCGAGTCAGTTCCAACCGGCGATCCCCGCAGATTAACACTACCCGACTCACACTTGGGACAATTTACACTTATATCTAGCCAATTTACCTACAAACCTGTACGTCTTTGGAATGTGGGAGGAAACCGAAGATCTCGGAGAAAACCCACATGGTAATGGGGGAGAACGTACAAACTCTGCACAGACAGCACCCATAGTCGGGATCGAACCCGGGTCTCCAGAGCTTCAAGCGCTGTGAGGTAGCAACTCCGTGCTGCACCACTGTACATCCCATTCTGCTCCTATAACGTATGAACTTCTGAATCCCACCACTCTCTGTGTAAAAAAAACTTGCCTGTCACATCTTCTTTAAATTTTGCTCCTCTCACCTTGAATCTAGACTTCAATTCTTTGACATTTCCATGGGGGAAAAGAGATTCTGACTGTCCATCCAAACGTAAGACAAATGCTCAGAAAATTACAACAGTTCTTTGATTCCTATTATTCATCACAATTTCAAGAAAGTGGCAAATGGAATTATACGAATCTCGTGTAATAGTTTCTGTAAGTTAAGGTCAAGTCCAGATTCATGGTTGAAGATATATATGAGTGGAGAAACCAAAAGGTTGGTGTAAAAGATGAACGAGATTTAGCATTATAATACACACAGTTTCTTTTGGACCTCATAATGGGGCATATTGGCCAGCATGGGCTAGTTGGGCCGAAGGGCCTGTTTCCACGCTGTTAGACTCTATGAGTCTATGACTATATAAATGATTTGTATCCTCATATACATATATTTCTATTACCGTTGTGAAGGAATGTCATCCATGCAATTGTATGACATAAATTTTGATGTTATTAACTCTGTGATTGTGATATCTAGTGTGTACATAGTGAGTCACAAGAATATGAATGCAGGATACACATCCAGTATGTGCAGTGTTAAAACCTAGAACAGAAAAAAGTGCAACGCAAGAACAGGCCCTTTGGCCCAAATGTCTGTACCAAACATAAAACGAACTTCATCTGCCTATAGATTAACCATACCCCTCCAATCCCTGCATATCCACATTCCTATCCAAATGCCTCTTAAATACCACCATTGCATTTCCCTCCACCAACACTTTTGGCAATGCACTCCAAGCATTCCACGCCTTGTAAATAAAATTTCCCCAGTGCATCACATATGATTTTTACCTCTTTCACTTTAAAGTTATGCCTTTGAGTCTTCAATATTTACACCCTGGGAAAAAGGTTCTGAGTCTCTACACTATCCAAGCCGCTCATTATTTTATATACTTCTATCGTCTACCCTTAACCTCCAGTGTTCAATCCAAATTTGTCCAACCTCTCCTTGCAGCTGCTGTTTTACCCCTTAATCTTCTGCACTCTGTTCAAAGCCTTCACATCCTTCCTGTAATGGGGCGAACAGAACTACATGCAATGCTCCAAATGTGTCTTAACCAAAATTTTTTTTTGGATACAGTGCAGAAACAGGCCCTTCGGCCCGCCCGACCATCGATCACCCTATACACTAGCACTATCCTATATGCTAGGAACAATTTACCAATACCGAAGCCAATTAGCCTATAAACCTGTACATCTTTGAAGTATGAGAGGAAACCGGAGAACCCGGGGAAGACCCATGCAGTCATGAGGAGAACATACAAACTCCATGCAAACAGCACCCGTAGTCAAGATCGATCCCAGCTCTATGGCACTGCAGCAACTCTAGCGTCATCCCACCGTTCCACCCCTAATAAACCTGTTAGGTCATTATAAGCATAATGACTTATTGATATACACAATACCCCAACTAATAGAGGTGAGTATACTATACACCTTTATCTACTGTTAAAATATGATTTTATAATTGTTATGATTGCAATGAATAATGTTACTATGATATTCAATGTAACTGTGGAGGAATCTTTGAAATTAATTAGTTGCTTGAATGTTATTAGCTTCAATTTAACAAAATAAAATGTATGCATGACAAGCAGTGTGCCTGAGATTACTATGAACTTGAAGAGTGTCTTGAATTATGTGAATGCAAGTAATTTGAAAGTGATTTGCAGTGTGGAAGTGATTTACAGTGCAAATGCGAGGCGTAATCGGAATTAGTGTGCAGTTTAAGAGCAATAAAAAGCATGAACTTGATGAGTTCTTAATTGCTAACTACAGTGCTGTAACATCCTGCTTGATATCTCCTTGAATTGTTCACACATTTATTATGCTACTGTCCTACTGCAACTGAAGTCGTTCCAAAGAGAAATATATCTTCAGACTTTTCAGTTACTTTTTTGTACCATTTGGAATACTAATGCAATCAATAAATTTTTGAAACATCGCCCAGAGAAAGGATTTGTTACGGTTATTATGTAAAATGAGTATGCAAGTAATATAGTCTTTCCCATTGTACAATTCCAAACCTAGTTATGCATATAGCCCCAGGTTATAGAGAATAGAATAAAATTACTACTTGTTACGATTCAGTATATTCATCAGTATTTAATCATACCTTATCAATAAAACAACATTGTACCATTTAGCAATACAGTTCTAGTGATACGATCATGCCAAATACTTAATCGTTAAAATAAATGAGTCGCTGGGAACAAAAGTAACATTGTAACGACATGTTTGTGAGAAGTTTTCTCCTCATTCTGTGTTACCTCCCTTCAGTCATTTAATGACAAAAAGTCATTCTGTTTAATCAAATACCTCGCACCGGATATTTGATCAAAAATACGTTTTTTGGTCATTGAATGAATGATTGAGGTGATTTCACTGTTAACTCCGAAATAAACTTGTGCAGTTACCATTATTCTTTTTAAAAAGCCCTGTGTCTCAGAAAACAAAGAAAGACACAAAATGCTGGAATGACTAAAGGCCTGTCCCACTTGGGTGTTATTTGCGCATTATTTACGCAACATAATTTATTCATCACAACGCACGATGCGCGCATGGCGTTCATTTACGTGGCGCGTGGTGAGATGTGGTGGCGTAGGCAGTAACACGCGGTAGCGCATGGCCCCCCAGGATTTTGGGATTCGCAAAATTCTCGTGTGCCACTTGCGTGATGCACAAATGGCGCCCAAGTGGGACAGGCCCTCAGCGGGTCAGGCAGTACCTCTGGAGATAATGGATAGGTGATGTTTCAGGTCGGGAAGGATCCCGGCCCAAAACGTCACCTATTCACGTCCACCAGAGTTGCTGCCTGACGCACCGATTACTCCAACACTATGTGCCTTTTCTTTGTAAAACTGCATCTGCAGTTCCTTGTTTCTATTCTCTCAGCAAAACAATTCTGGCGCAAATCATCTAGCTGCACAATCACGTGAAATAAAATTGAAAGGGTCACAGACACGATTGTGAGTTTGTCCTGAAGATGATTTGAAGCATGTGACTTTGAGAAATATATGTTTTGTTTTGATCCCATTCCCCTATTGTGGGCTATTATTAAGCTGCAAACTTGAGCAGATGCAAGCGTTTAAATATACAGACCTGGCTCCAAGAACATCATAAGGGTATGAATGCATCCTTATCTCAAAGCCTGCATGGAAAAGCCTTATTTACCTATTGCTTCACCCAACTTGATGGTAAGAATCATACAGCACGGAAACTGGCCCTTCAGCCCAAATCGTCCATGCCAATTTGGATGCCCTTTTTAGCTATTTCCATTCACCTGTCCCTCCAAGCCTTTCCTAGCCATTGCCTAGCCAAGTGTCTTTTAAATGCTGTCAAGGAATCTGCCACAACCATCTCCTCTGGCAGTTTGTTCAATGTACCTAACACCCTCTGAGTGAACAATTTATCCCTCAGGTTCCTATTAAATCTTTCCCCTCTCACCTTAAACCTATATACTCTGATTCTTGATTTCTCAAGTCTGGATAAAATACTGTGCATTCGGAGAATCCAAGACCACAAAACCTAATTACTTGACTTACTTACATTGACACAGAAGAAAGCCATTTACCCATTAAATCCATGTTCGCTCCCTAAAGAGCAATCCCCTCCATTGAATTTGCCCCCTTCTTATTTACTTGCAGCCCTGCAACTTATGATAGACACAAAATGCTGGAGTAACTCTGCAGGACAGGCAGCATCTCTGGAGAGAAGGAATAGGTGATGTTTCGGGTCAAGACTCTTCTTCACACTGAAAAGGGGTCTCGACCTGAAACGTCACCCATTCCTTCACGACACCCAAGCCACCCCCTTCCCTGGTACTTTCCCGTGCAATCGCAGGAAATGCTAAATACTTGTCACTTTACCTCCCCCCTTGACTCCACCAAGGACCCAAACAGTCTTTCCATGTGAGGCAGAGGTTCACCTGCATCCCCTCCTACCTCATCTACTGCATCCACTGCTCTAGGTGTCAACTGCTCTACATCGGTCAGACTTGGTGATCGCTTCACCCAAAACCTCCGCATAATTCGTATTAACCAACCTCAAGTTCAAGTTAAAGTGTTCAATTGAATTTATTGTCATGTGTCCTTGATAGGACAATGAAATTCTTGCTTTGCTTTAGCACAACAGAACATAGTAGGCATTGACTACAAAACAGATGAGTGTGTCCTGATCTCCTGGTGGCTCAGCACTTCAACTCCAAGTCCCATTCCGAATCCAACCTTTCTGTCCTGGACCTCCTCCATGACCAGAGTGAGTCCCACCACAAATTGGAAGAGCAGCACCTCATATTTCGCCTGGGTAGTTTACACACCAGCGGTATGAACATTGACTTCTCCAATTTCAGGTAGTCCTTGCTTTCTCCCTCCTTCCCCTCCCCTTCCCAGCTCTCCCACAGCTCACTGTCTCCGCCTCTTCATTTCTTCTTCCTGCCACCCCCCTACCCCCACATGAGTGTGAAGAAGGGTCTCAACCCGAAACATCACCTATTCCTTCACTCCAAAGATGCTGCCTCACCCGCTGAGTGTCTCCAGCATTTCTGTCTGCCCCCTACGATTAGTGCTCGCCCAGTCTTTGTCCTGCACTGCTATACAGCAGGCTCAGATGTACGGCCAGTGATCCCCAAATATGTTAATTCTGCCAATGGTACTTGATCTATTTTTTAGTTTAGTTAAGAAATACAGGGTGGAAATAGGCGCTTCAGCCCATCGAGTTCGCGCCGACCAGTGATCCTCCCCCACTAACACTGTCCTACATAAAGTAGGGGCAATTTACAATTTTACCAAGCCAATTAACAGACAAAACTGTACGTCTTAGGAGTGTGGGAGGAAACCGGAGCACCCGGAGAAAATCCAAGCAGGTCACGGGGAGAACATACAAACTTCGTACAGACCGCAGTCAGAATCGAATCCGGGTTTCCGGTGCTGTGAGGCAGCAACTCTACTGCTGTGCCAATGTGCCACCCTTATATATTGAATCACTTTCTTTCTTTCTGCCTGGTCGAACTTAAAAAAATAATTTAACTTATCTTTCCAGTCGGTTTGGTTACTTTCCATTCAGTAACTCACAGCACTCATCCAACTTTTACAACTTTGTTTTATAAGGTGAATTCTGATTCAAAATAATTACTACAGTCTTGAACAGTCTGCCTTAAAAGCATAGAACGCAAAGTGCTGCAGTGACTCAGCAAGTCAAGCAGCATTTCTGGAGGACATGGTGATGTTTCAGGTCGGGACTCTTCTTCAGAAGATCTGAAGAATGGTTCCAACCCGAGATGCTGCCAATCAACATCCTCCAGAGATGCTGCTTGACTTGCTGAGTCACTCCAGAACTATGTGTACCACACATGACTCCAGCATCTGCACTTCCTTGTACCTCCATGCCGCAAATGTAATTGGCTTAATAAAATGTAACTCTATCGTCCCCTCAGACTAGAGTTAAGAAACTCATGGACTGATCCCACTGCCTATGTATAAAGTTAATCTAAGACAGATATTTATTATAAATTTCCTTTGGCTTTCCATTGAACATATCTAAATAGATTTATAAAGGTAGCTGACCCCAGACAAATCAATGCATTTTCATCAAAGCACAATGAAGGAATGTGAGTGTAATGGTAAAATGTGAATCCATTGAATATTATGAGTCCATATATGACAGATAGTAAGAGTATGATGTGACAATTTTGCAATAAGCCATATGACTATCATTATCATTGACAAACCCTCAGGATTGTCAGAAGAATTGTTTCACAAGTTTTAGTTGTTCCAAGTCCTTAGGTGACTGAAGACTAATTCTATGGCCTCAGGCACATTGATAGATATCACAGAGGGAGAAATTTGCTGGCTTACTCTCTTGGGCCCGACTGCTCCCCCCCATGTTACTCCCTCCCCCCCCCTTCTGACTCTCCTGGGTCCTACCCTACCCACCCCCCCCCCCCCCCCCCCCCCCCGCCCACTCTCTTGACTCTCCTGTGTCCTACTGCTCTCCTCTTCCCAACGGAAACCTCTATGATGTTATCACTGGGCTCTATGATGGTACCCATGCAGTTCCACCTCTTTAAGCCATGCTACTTATATCACTCCCTACCCTTACACGACTTCTCACTCTCCCCTCCTCTCTGAGTCCCTCCCATCCCCCTCACAGTATCTTGCCCAACCCTCCTACCACCCCTCTGCCACCCCTCCGACCCCAGCCCTCATCCCAGTTATATTTTTACCATCCCTCCTGACCTCCCTCGTTACCATACGTAATTTTTGAAGAAGGAACAAAATGGGTTGATGAGGGCAGGCTCACAGACATAGTCTGAATGGATTCCTGCATGGCCTCTCATAGACTGCTCTGGAAGGTTAGGTCGCCTGGGATCCAGGGAGGGCTGGCAGGGAGAGCTTGCAATCTGAATATAGATACAGAATACAGGTTCCTGCAGCCATGCAGAATTCAGGAACTTCACTACCAATTTTTATCTTGCAACACAGTGCGGTTTTCACGTTGGTGTTCGTCACTTCGCTAGTTGGAGCAGATCGATCATTCGTGGGCTTGGGAAAAGGTCCCAACAAGATCATAGAATAGAGTCTAGGAAGCACTGGGGGCAAAGGTGCCTTTGGGGTTAGAGGCTAAGGGTTGGGTTAAAGGCCCTCTCGTTTGGGTTAAAGGCCCGTAAAACTTGGTCGTAGTATGTAGCTGCAGCTGCTGACAAAAAACAAAAAAACAAATCCGTAAAAAATAAAACTAGAGGTTCGAGGCCCTATCCAGATCAGGTATCCAATTGACTGGATATTTCAAGACGGTGTAACAGTACTAAGCGGCAAAGCACTGCATCATTGCTGGGGGCGCAGATGGGAAACGTGCACCAAAAATCGTCATCGACTGCCAGGGTAAAGAGGTTACGCGCTGACACCCAGTGCCAAGCAGGTGGAAAGGAAGACGCCTTTTTGACAGGGTGAGCCTATGTTGGTTAAAGTCCACGCCTGCTTGAGGTATCCAGATCTCTGAAAGGACAGGGAGGCCCCTCGTAAAGGCATCGGGCACTCAGTGGTTAGAATATAGATTGGTTGAAAATACTCTAATCATGTTTAGAGGAACATGGTCTCCATTTATTGATTATCTAAAGGGACAAATTGGCTCGGTTCGAGGGCCTGACTGAAACCTGAACGAAGGAATAGATTAAGAATTATATACAATAGACCACTGATATATCTCCAATGCAGTATAGTTTGTTTAATACTCCACTCACATTATTGATTTTTTATTTTTATTTTTATTTTATTTTTCTCTATTATTTCTCGCTATCACTTTCTCTCTGTATTAAAAATAATAAAAAGTATAGAACTACAAACAAGAATGATTGTAAACTTTAAAAATATTAAGAATGTATGTGACGAATAATATATTCTTTTTCTTTTTTTCACATTTTAATTCGTCTTAATATGTATTTACTTCTAATAAAAAATATTTTACAAAAAAAAAAAAAAGAAAATACTCTAATCCATTCGAGAATTCTATATCCAAACTAAATGTGAATTGGGATTTGCATACATCGAGTCACACACCCAAAAGTTTATTGGTCAGATCAGAGTTAATTGAAATTATTCGATTTAAATTCCCTAATATTCAGAATCTCACATTGAGGTGCTGGACAATTTAAAGTGTGCACATATTTTGTCAGATTAATCTGTGCTTATAATAAAACTTCGAAGTGTGTAAAAAGATTGTGTAAGATTGATTCCGAACCGTGGCTGATCAACCAGGAGTTCGTACCCCCTCTGATTGATGCTGATACCGAAGAGTAACTGAGAGAGGGAAAGTAATATTTAGTAAAGAGTAACCTGACGGGAACGGTACCCCTAAGTCTAAGCATTTAGTGTGAGGAAACAGTACCTGAAGGTAAAGAATAGCTAATTAAGAACTAGTACCCCTCAGCGAAGAGTACCCTAGGAAGGGGAAATTCTTCTGTATCAGAGGGAGAGGTTCACTGGTTGATAGCAGCGCGATGCGGGATTGAAATATTGTAATTTGCTTTTGAAACTGTATATTAAGGATTGCTGTTAGTGTATTGTGGTTACTGTGCATTGCATTGCCTGTGATAGAATTGAGTAAATTTCAAATGTACATATTTCCTTCAGATTTGAATTATGTATAAATACTTTGTTGCTTGTCAGATACATCTGGAATGTGTTAAGATCGTAAATTGTTTCATTATACTGATTGCGTATTGTTTAAGAATTTTGAGTTAGAAAACTGGGGTGATAGTGGGTTAAAGTGAATATATAAGAATTTGGTTTAGTTGGGATCGTATTCTTATTGGAGTCCGATCCGTGGTTGGCCAATCGGGGGTTCGTATCCTTCTGATCGATTGCTTCGGGGAGGGATTGTTCCGTTGACCAAGCACACCATGAGCAGGAATTAAAATAGTGTGTGACTTAATTGTGATAATAAGTGAATGCTTGTAGTTTATTTTGGAGTGTGTTGGCTACGTTCGGGAGACGTTAGCTAATGTTCGGGAGCGATCTTGGTAATCTTGGAGACTGAAAGGGGGGAGTAAATTATTGAAGAAGTGTGAGTGATTCAGAAACTTATCTGTACCTGTATTGTTTCTATTGTACAAAGACATGGGGAATAGCCTGGAGAAGGATATAACTACCACTTCTGAAAACCCATTACAAATAATATGTAATGAATTCCCTCTGAAAGCCGCGAGTTTACGAAATCTATCGGGAAAGTTAAATAAAGAGTTAGGAAGTGAATTATGGTCGATGGGTGGCCTGAAGTCAGTAACGGGGATAAGGTGCATGGAGAAAATTATCCGGCAGTGTTGGGATAGCGAAGAAGGAAATGAACTTATAGAATTATGGAGAGTTGTATTATACGAAGAGGAAAGTGAACAAATAAGTTGTTCAGCTAACAAATTGGAGGAAGGCAGCCTCAAGGCTCTGGATAGAGCTGGAAGAAGTTGGACCTGGTCCTTCTCTGGGTATTTCTGAAAAGAAAGAGAAAGATATTAAAGATGAAAAGCAGGAGCAGAGAAGAGCGGAGACTCTCAAGGGGGAGTTAACTAAGGGGAAGAGGCCCCGATGATAATTAAATTTAGCAAGAGCGCAGTGGTCAGTGTATACCTTGAAGAGAAGGAAGCTGAGTATTTAAAAAGATGGGCAAACTTATTTGGTATAGAATCACAGCCTTCCTCTAAGCCCTCTCACGTTTCTAGTCCTAAGGTACCTTGTGCAGCTTGTGAGCAGGGCACTCGAGTGGAGTCAATGGCATCTTTGAATAGAATTTTTCACCACTTTCGTGAATTTTTCTATTTCGCCGAATAGAACATCTCGCCACCTCCAACGTGACCCCACCACTCGCCACACCTTTCCATCTCCCCCCCCCCGTCTGCCTTCCGCAAAGACCATTCCCTCCGCAACTCCCTTGTCAATTCTTCCCTTCCCTCCCGTGCCACCCCTTCCCCGGGCACTTTTCCTTGCAACCGCAAGAGATGCTACACGTGTCCCTTCACCTCCCCCCTCCACTCCTTTCAGGGACCCAAGCAGTCCTTCCAGGTCTGACAGAGGTTCACCTGCACCTCCTCCCACCTCATCTACTGCATCCGCTGCTCTAGATGGCAGCTGATCTATATCGGTGAGACCAAGCGGAGGCTTGGCGATAGATTCGCCAAACACCTCCGCTCGGTCCGTCAGCAGGAGAAGTTAAGGAATCACTTACAAAATATAGGGATCCCTTTAGCAAAGGAAGCAGTGCTTCTGAGGGTGTGAGAATAAGGGGTTATAAGATAGCTGATCCTGATATCTTATAAGGGGTTATAAGATAGCTGATCCTGGTATCATGGAAGCAGAACATATTCCCCGTTGGCAATTCCCTGTTAGGAAGGTGCCTACTCCTACTTTTCATTTGGATAGTGCAGTAGGTGCAAACTATCCCCAGGCTACAGACGCTCCCACTCCAGCGAAGCCCAGTTCGACAACGACCATGAATGAAGACCCAGACAAGAAAGATTTACCTGCTTCATTTGGGGAATATTTGAAACTTAACCTGAATAGACATTATCCTAACTCTCGAAGCTTATGGGAGGCAGTGCAACAATTGATCACCCCAAAGGAATGCGCTAAATTTTTGAAAATTTTGGGGTGCCCTACATACGATGCCTTAGTGGTGGGGGTAATAAAAGAGGGTGACAGAGAAAAGGCTATCTTTACTGCCCTTACAAATTCCTTCCAAGGACCAGTAGAATGAATACAAAAATTGGATATTAAATCAAAAGAAGAGGAAGAGTTTGAGGCTTGGATCCCGCCAGATTATCTTAGGGACATGCATATTCAGGATCCTGTTTTCCCTCAATTCCACTGGAGAAGTTACAGAACTGTTAGGCCTGATCAGTGTTATGTCTGTGGAGAGACAGGGCATTGGAGCAAAGTTTGCCCCATGAGGGATTGAAGAGGAGGAAGGGGTCGAAGGAGAGGGCCATGAGGTCCAAGAAGTCTGTGGATCCCTAGGGGCTATAGGGAAACTTGGGACCCTGAAGATCAAAGGAGAGGACGCTGGCCAGAGGATCAGGGGGCGGGAAACCAAACACCTTTCTCGCAATCAAATCCATTTCTGTGGTCCTGATCTGCCAGCCAGTCCAGATTGTGGACGGAGTAACCTGACCCCTGCCTCAGAACCCAGAAATTAAATCTGAGGAAATAGAACATAACCTCCTCATAACACTGAGATGGCCCAGGGGAAATAATAAAATCAACTATTCAAAATCAGAACAAGAGAAACCCCTTACAAATAGCTGGAAATAAGTTATAAAGAAGAGGTAGCAATTCCAAGAAACAGCCTTAATTGTATCAGATTGGAATCAAGAACAGCCCACCGATAGAAAGGAACATAAAAAATAATTTAAAAAACTAAGAATAGAGACAAAGTAGCTGGTGTCAAAAGAAAAAGAAAATAACTCAAAGGAACTCAGATTGGCACCAGGGAGAGGAAGAAAGGAATATATTGTGCAGGAGGTGTAGGAGTGAGGAATAGGAGCATTTGTAAACTCACTTAATAACTTGCTGTTGGGTTGTTGTGCCTTCAGGACATTACTGCCTATAACACGCATTATCTGGGGAGTGAGGTAAAAGAGTATGTGGACCCTCAAGAACAGGCAGAAGACACAGCTCAGATGGGATGCGTAACCATCATTTCCATCCAAGTAACTCCCCAGAGACATAGACAAACAGAGAGAAAGAAGTGATGCTGTCCTGTCCCTTTAACGTTCACCATCTGGGAAAGGCCAACCGACAAAGAAGACGGCTCCTCACAGTGGTATTCCTACTCCTGCAAATTTAATATCAAGAAGGAAAGGAAGAGCTATATACCTTACACATACCCAAGTGCCCAACCTTACCAACATAACCTAATATTTGACACCAGTGAAAAAGAAAAAAATGACGTTGCAGAAACTTGAAGCAATATATACAGCCTCTAGAAACCATTCAGCCATTCAGGCAAGTTCCCATTTAAAATAACTAAATTTTGAAACATAGGAATGAACACTCCTCTGTGGTTCGGGGATACCTACTTTGCACCTAAATTTTAGCTACGATGAATAAATTGACCAGTTCTAAATTAGATCCCTCAAATTGTATAGTAATGTATTGGTAGGACTTTAAAATTTGAGATTTGGAAATGGCTTATGGGATATGGCTTAAAAGTATTTGAAATTTGAGTATTAACCTGGTGTCTTTTATCGTCTCACCCCCAGACAGATAGCAAGCGATGGGAAGGATTGGTAACGAACATCAAGGGAAGGATAGAACCTGGCAGAGGTCCGGTAATGTAGGACATGAATGAATATCCACGGAAAGTGAGAGATGGCATAATAATAATAGGGAATGAGGAAGTGCAAATAACAAAACTCCCCTTCAAGAAGTCCATGCTGACCACCTAGAAAAAGAGTTGCTGGAAAAACTTGCATTGGGTTAGAAGAAGTACCAGGGGAGTGGGTACTTGTTGTCAGAGTCAATGTATTTGACCGGTGGATCGAAATTTATCTAATCCTTGATAATAAAGCAGCTATTATCAAGGTGTAAAGCAAATTGTCCTCAGATTCAGCATCCTTATTTGTGATTTAAAATAATAGTTCATAACATATTGAAATAAATTGATTAAATTAAATAGCTGGGGATTCCACGGCAGTTGAATTGAATTGTGCTTATTGACCACAGGCTGTGGATTGAAAACGGATAAGACAGACCCTGAACCTTAAAATAGTAAATTAAAAGCTGAGACTGAATTTGGCTGAATTGAAGCATTCCCCATGGTTGTTTTGAATAAAAGTCAGGCTTGTATGGAAATTTGGACTGAACCCAGCTGAAATTCCTATGAGGAACCTTAAGAGTACATTAAGAGTACATTGGAAACCATCGTGTGGCTGCGGAGATAACTGACTTCATTTTAGCATTGATCATAGTGTGGGATGGATTGTATCATAGAAGAGGAACAGTGTACAGAGAGAGGCCTTTTGTTGAGAGTGGATGAAAGGAATGCATGGGTATATCTCCACCACTGTAAGAGTATCAGTGGTAGTATGGACTTACTTTATCCCAGGTTCTTTTAGAAATTTTATACTCTACTGTGGATCAAGCACAGATGAATTGGCAACACGGATGGCTTGGATCCGTGCCCATGAAAACTCGGGAGGTGAAGACTCCTCAGACGGGAATCATGAAGCTATGCCCACGAAAACTCGGGAAGCTGGATGAGGAGATTCTGGGGAGATACATCATCATCTTGTTGTTAATATGTTTGTTAGAATGTAACAGTCACCAGTGTACAACTAGCTATTATAAATGATGGTCATCATATGATAAAAGGGAGGAATGTAAATCCTGACCAAAACAGAGCAGGAATAGAACCAAAATGTAGTAAAGGATTCATGCATTGCTAAGCCATTTTGGCCAAGTCTGTGTTTCTGCATATGTAAGACAAGCTGTTGAATGGTGCCAGTAAGTCTAGATCCCAGATCAGTGTTGCAGATAAGAAATATATGAGTATCTCTTCTGTTGTCAGTGTGAATGAAATTTTTTCAGAAGAACTCAAAAGAAGTGTAAAATGCATAAAGTTGATTGGATTACTGCAAAAGCATTGTAAATAATCTAAATAATGTTGCGAGACAGTTACCCTGCTGTTTGTTGATTGGCCAAAGTGTTAAGCCCTGGCAGGTTTGTTTGAGTTCCAGGGTAAATGTTGCATTATTCAAGTTAAGTTAGCTTCCTTCCAGAAGCTTCTCCCAGAAACAATGTGTAGGAGACTCTTTAATTGGTTTGGTGAACTGTCAAAAATGTATTGATGTAATTAATATGTTTGATTGGATTGCAAAGAGATCACCCCTATGTAGTTCAGCCCCTCAAGATTCCGGGACCTTTAAAAGGCAGCCCCACAAGGTCTGTTGGGAATTCTGGAAAAGCACTTGGAACTGTGTGACCTTTTGGAGTGTTTCTGCTTGCACAAAGCTGAAGGGCTTGGTCAGGCAGAAACAAGGTTCAAACCCGCGGTGGTGTAGGTATCGTATAGGGGAATTTGCTGTTCAATCCAAAAATAAAGTTTAGTTGTTCCAGTGCTTGAATCAGTGGTTTTTGACTGAACTAGACTTGGGGGTAAGCTTTAGAAGAGTGTATTTACAGTGGAAGGTTGATTTTTAGACTGGAGACCTGTGTGCCCCAGGGATCCATGCTAGGCCCATTGCTGGTTGCCATCTACATCAACGATTTGGATGAGCATGTCGAAGGCCTGATTAGTAAGTTTGCAAATGATACTAAAATATGTGATATCATAGATAGTGAAGATGGCTATCAATGATCATGTGATCTTGATCAGTTGGCCTAGTGGGTCGAGCAATGGCAAATAGAATTTAATTCAGATAAGTATGAGGTGTTGGTAAGTCAAAAGTATTGTAGGGATCTAGAACTACAAGTAAACTTGACTACAACTCCTTGGCCCTCACCCCTTCCCCCCCCCCCCTCTAAATCTTTGCACATCCCCAATCCTTTCCATTTGTCCCTTTCATTACATGTTTCATGTACCTTGTATTTTATGACTGTTGGCAGATCAATTTCCCTCCTGGATAAATAAAGTTCTATTGTATCATATCGTAAATAGTTCCCTGAAAGTGATGTTGCAGGTTTATAGGTTGGTGAAGAAAGGCTCATGACCTACTGGCCTTCATCATACGGAATTGAGTATAGAACTTGGGACATCACGTTACAGTTGTACCAAGATGTCGGTGAGACCACACTTGGAGTATTGTGTTCAGTTTTGATCACCCTGCTATAGGAAGATGCCTTTAAGCTGGAAAAGAGTGCAGAGAATAGTTACAAGGATGCTGCCAGGACTCGAGTGCCAGAACTATACGGAGAAGAAAAATCAAACAAACAGCCTGTTTAATTAAATGCATTCCTCTAGTTGTTTCTGTTGTAATGAATTCAGTCCATTCTGCTCAAAGATGCCAATGCCTTCTGGACATCAGCACCACCATCTGTGCTCAAGCACACTAAGTGATTGTAGATCAATTTTATTGCTAATAATTCTACTGTAAAGTTGAACAGGTTAACTTAGACTTTAAGTTAATATCTCTTTTGACAGCTGTGTGCTCCCATGCCACATGTAATGCAATCAGCCTGACGGAATATTTATTTCTGTTACTTTTTCATCAGTGACCTGCCTTCCATGATAAGATCAGAAATGAGGATGTTTGCTGATACTTGTACTATGTTCAATTCCTTCAGCAACTTCTCAACAAATGGAGGAGCCCATACCCGCATGCGGTAGGACCAAGACAATGTTCAAGGGTAGGCTTTGATTGGTTTGTTTAGTTTAGTTTAGTTTGGTTTATTGTCACGTGTACCGAGGTACAGTGAGAAGCTTTTGTCGTGTGCTGACCAGTCAGTGGAAAGACAATACGTGATTGCAATCGAGCCATCCACAGTGTACAGATATATGACAAAGGAAATAATGTGAATACCATTTAGTGCAAGATAAAGTCCAGTAAAGTCCTATCAAAAATAGTCTGATGATCAGCCATGACCATATTGAATGGCATGCTGGCTCGAAGGGCCGAATGGCCTACTCCTGCATCTTGAGTATAGAAGTTGGGAAGTCATGTTGCAGTTGTGTAAGACTTGGTGAGACCGCATTTAGAATATTGTGTTCCGTTCTGGAAACCATGTTATAGGAAAGATATTGTCAAGCTTGAAAGGGTTCAGAAAAGATTTATGAGGATTTTGCCAGGACCAGAGGTGAGCTATAAGGAGAGGTTGAGTAAGCTGGGTCTCTATTCCTTGGAATGGAGGAGGATGAGGGGGATTTTATAGAGGTATATAAAATCATGGGAGGAATAGATCGGGTGGATGCACAGGGTCTCTTGCCCAGAGTAGGGGAATCGGAATTGAGGATCAGGGGACATCGGTTCTAGGCGAAGGGGAAAAGATGTAATAGGTATCCGTCGGGTAGCTTTTTTACACAAAGGGTGGTGGGTGTATATAACAAGCTGCCAGAGGAGGTATTTGAGGCTGGGATTATCTCATCCTTTAAGAAACACTTAGACAGGAACATGGATAGGACAGGTTTGGAGGGATATGGACCAAGAGCAAGCAGGTGGGACTTGTGTAGCTGGGACATGTTGGCCAGTGTGGGCAACGTTGGGTGGAAGGCCCTGTTTCACTCTATGACTATTTGACTATGACTCTATTTTCTATGTTCCTAAGAACAGATGGGATAGAAGCAGGAGTGCCCCATCCAGTTCCCTGCTCTGCCATTCCATAAGATTGGGGTGGGCTTTAACTTCAATGCCACTATCATGAACTAAAAACATATCCTTCAATTCCATAACACCCCAAAACATCTAACAATCTCTGTCATGAATATATTCAATGATTGAAAATCCACAGATCTCTTATGTAGAAAATTCCTAAGATTCACTACCCTCATCACATCTCCGTCCTGGAAGATCAACCTCCAAAGTTGATGCTGTGACTCCTGATTCTGGATACCTTGGCTGGTGGAAGCACTGACCCTGCATCCACCCTGTCAAGGCCAATAAGCATCTTGTACCTTTTAATCACATCACCTCTTATTATTTTAAACACAAGTTCTCAAGGTGCTTAATTTTTCCTTAAAGGATAAACCTGCCTTTCCCAGAATTAATCTGGTGAACTTTCAGCTGATAGACCTTCGTTCAGCCGCCTAAACAAACCTGATCGCCTGGTTGCTGGACGCTTTAATTCTCCTTCCCATTCCTACACTGACCTTTCTGTCCTCAGTCTCCTCCATTGTCAGAGTGAGGCTAAATGCAAATTTGAGGAACAACATCTCATATAGTGCTTGGGCAGCTTGGTATGAATATTGATTTCTCTCACTTCAGGTAGCCCCGGCATTCCCTCTCTCTCTATCTATCCCCCACCCAAGTCACAGTAGCTTCTCATTTTCACACTACAAAGAGCTAACAATGGCTTGTTTCCTTTATCATCATTACTTTTTTGCACATCTTTCATTCATTGTTCTTTATCTCTCCACATCACCATCCATACCTCTCGGTTCTCTTATCCCTAACCAGCCTGAAGAATGCTCTCAACCCGAAACGTCAACTATTCCTTCTCTCCAGAGATGCTGCCTGTCCCGCTGAGTTACCCCAGCTTTTTGTGTCTATTTTTGGCTTAAACCAGCATCGGTTCCTTCTTACACAACCTTCAGCTCATTTCCATTACTGTAATTATATCCTACTTCAGATGAAGAGACCAAATCTGTTCTTGCTGTTTTGGCAATGCCTGACATACAGTAACTGCAGGAAGATATCAAAGACTAGAGGGCATTAGGTGAGAGGGGCAAGGTTTAAAGGAGATGTGCAGGGCAAGTTGTTACACAGATAATAATATGTAGTGGTGGCAAATATGATAGCAGCATTGTAGTTGCTTTTCAATGGGCATGTAGAAATGCAGGGAATAGATCGATATGGATCATTTGCAGACAGATGAGATTAGTTTATCTTGGCATCATATTCGGTACATTGTGGGCCAAAAGGCCTGTTCCTGTGTTGTACTGTGCTGTGTTCTATATTCTAAGAAGATTTTAAGCTGCTGCACAAACCCTTTCTCAAGAAAGGGGAATATACAATTTGTCTTCCAGATGCCCACTGCAGCTGCCCACCACACAAAACGTTCAGCTTTTCATACTCAAGATCACCTTAGTCAATCAATAAAGCTCAATGATATTGCCATTGCTACATCCCTTGCCATCAAACTCTTGGAGGTCACTATTGATGAGCAACTCAACCACACCAGCCACTTAAAATTACTGTGGCAGATCAGACGCTCTGTAATTCAAGTGCCGAATTAACGCATGACTCCCAGAATCATTCCCACCATCACAACCCAGACGCACGTTGGAACTCTCTCCAAATGACAGCAGCTCCAACAACACTGGGCCTGTTGGTGGTGCAGTGGTGGAGTTGCTGCCTTACAGCACTTAGACCCAGGTTCGATCCGGACTAAAGGTGCTGTCTGTACGGAGTTTGTACGTTCTCCCCGTGACCTGCGTAGGTTTTCTCTGGGATCTCCGGTTTCCTCCCACACTCCAAAGACGTCCAGGTTTGTAGGTTAATTGGCTTGATATAAGTGTAAATTGTCCCCAGTGTGTGTAGGATAGTGTTAGTTTGTGGGGGATCACTGGTCGGCGTGGGCTCAGTGGGCTGAAGTGCCTGTTTCCACCCTGTATCACCAAACTAAAAAAGTAAACCAAACACTTCAGAATCTCGACTCCAATCTGGACAAAGCAAATGGCTTGATTTTCAATCATCCCCCACTCTAAATATTCATTCTTGGTCCAATGTGTTGCATAACCACCTTCAGAAATCAGTGCAGTTACTCAGCTAGACTTGAAAACATATTGCCATTCCTTCACCATTGCTGGACCTATTTCATAGTTTGTCTGCCCCTCAACACTTTGGGAGATCCATCACTGGAACACTGCTATGTTTAAAGAATGTGACTGTGCACCATCTTTTCAAGGGCACTTAGGGTTGGCAATGTGTTAGCCATGACATCCTTTTTCTCCAGAGATGCTGCCTGACTTGCTGAGTTACTCCGGCACATTGTGTCTATTTTTGGTATATACCAGCATCTGCAGTTCCTTTCTACACAATGTGTTAGCCATGTTGGCTACACTCAAGGTCCACAAACAAAATGAAAAGTCAATCTACAAGTACTTTAGAAATTGGGATTATCGTCTATATCATTTTGGAAAACCTAAGCATTAAGCAAGTTGAATATTCAGTGGTTGCACACCATACAAAATCATAGAGTCATAGAGAGATGCAGCACAGAAACTGACCCTTCAACTCACCAAGTATTTGCTGACCACATTGCACCCATTTGTACATGATCGCACTAATTTTCTTCTCACACATTTACACTGAATTCCTCTTATCTACACGATGTAGTCAATTAACCTATTAACCCTGAGCTGATAGATTTTTGTACTGAAGGAGAGTCGATGGATATGGAGATTGAGCCAGGAAATGGAGTTGAAGTCAAAGATCAAATCCACAAGATTCTTCTGAGGGTTGAAGTAGACTTGAGGGGTTGTGTCGCCCAATTTACCATTTGGTTATGAAGATTTAGAGGTGTTTTATTGAAATTAACCATAGGAGATGATGTTATTGTCACTTCTGAAGAGAAACAGGAGACATATTTCAACGTGCTTGCTTTATTGACATTAACACCGATGTGCCCGACGTCTGCTGTTGCTATGGAGAAAGCACAGTTAAATGAGCATGATGAAGTGCTGAGCAAAAGTGGGCAATGTTCCACATAGACCTCTACGACTCTTAAAATGACAAAAATTGAAGCTGTCCTCTCCAGATAAATTTTAATTTGTTAATTAATATGACAATTCACATTTCACATCAGGCAAAAAAATAATAATTCAAAGCCATTTCAATATATTTAAGGCGCAGCACAACACTAGACATTAGCTCACTGAACACACCAACGCAGCACGAAGTTGAGAGAGATATATTGTTATCTTGCTTCCTTAGGCTAACAGCAAAAATATACCAAAATTAGACTCTGGGGAGTCCAGTCCAAAGACACCAAATCAAACATTGTGATGCAAGGTCTGTTATCTGAGATGATGATCCAAAGAAAGCACTGTGAATACCAATTTCTCCAGTACTGAATGCTTATGAATGTCATCTGGCAATAGACTATGTAATTATTCTATTGTGGACAAGGAAGAACTCTGTCAGTCTGTGTACTTAATTTTATATAATAAGAACAGAAGACGGTTGCAGCATGGAAACAAAACAAGTTTTAGTTGCTACTAGCATAAGAAAG
Source organism: Raja brachyura (assembly GCA_963514005.1). The sequence goes on along the minus strand of OY740784.1, from coordinate 38,367,084 downwards.
AATCAAATAAATTGTACCAAATATTCTCAATGCTTCTTTCAAACATTGCATTCAGCTTACATGCAATCATTCTCTCCTTACTTTTCATCTATCATCATCTACATATTAGTTTGTTCCATAAAATCCGAATGTTTTAATTCTTTCTTGATTACTTTAAAATCAGTTTTTCAATGGAGTTCGTGTCAATGCTTTGGTGTTTTCAAAATATCTCTCCTATCTCTGCCTCGCTCGCTCTCTCCCTCTCTCCCTCTCTCCCTCTCCTCTCCCTCTCCCTCCATCTCCCTGCCTCTCTCTCTCTCCCTTTTTTTTTTCGTGTTCCAAAAACTTTATTCAACACAATCATATAATACAACACAACAAAACATAATCAAAAATAACACTATAACAAACAAATCATTGTAGTACAACAGTACATTCATTGTTTACAATACTCTCAACCCCACACGGTGACCAGCGTTGACGGAAGGCCTCCAGAGTCCCCCTGGACACCGCGTGTTCCCTCTCCAGGGACACACGTGCACGGACGTAGGCCCGAAAGAGGGGCAGGCAGCCGACTCTAGCCTGACCATCGACCGCCCGCTGCCTGGACCCACGAATGGCCATCTTGGCCAGGCCCAGAAGCAAACTGACAGGTAGGTCCCACCCCCCCCCGATCGGCTCTCCCCATTCCCTGCCTTGTGTCTGAACACCAGGTTTGTGGGGCTAAAATGCAGCCAGAACTTGAGGAACAACCCCTTCAGATATTGGTACAGGGGCAGTAACCTCTCACACTCCATATACACATGGAACACGGTCTCCTCCTCTCCGCAGAAAATACAAGCGGCAGACGAGCCCGTGAACCGACTCAAAAGTTTATTACATACCACCGCTCTATGCAACACTCTCCACCCCAGATCCCCAATGTAAAGGGGTATGACTCCCTTATAGAAGGACCCCCACTGGGGACCTCCCCCGCCTTCGGGTGGTAACACCGTCCACCATGGTGTGTCGGGACGGGAGACGAAAGCAAGGAGGTTCAGAATGTGCAGGAGCATCCTGTACAGTGCGCGTCTCTTCGCATCACAAAATGGCATGCTGGTTATCTCAGAAAGGCAGCTCAGATTATGTGGAGCCGGAGGCCGAGAAATATCCCGGAGCCTAGGCCCGATGAGCAGATCTGACGGAGCGGGGGTAAGCTCTATCTGAACCACTCTAGGCTCGCGCCTCTCCTCAACACCCACCATGACAGGGTGAGGACTGGCCACATCCGCAGCCACAACATCCCCCTCCCCTCGTGGAGCAACACTCTGGCTGAAAACAGCCAAATTCCTCACTCTTAGCACATCCCGGTAGAAAACAGGCAAACCCCGTAGAGCGGGTCGACTGATGCCCGCCACCGGGAGCCGCGAGACCCCCCTTAGGCAACGACCCTGACGGAAAAAATACGTGGCCAGAGCGTGCCATCTGGGAGGGTTCTCTACATACATGTATCTCCGCAGAGTCCTGAGTCGGAGAGCCTCCACCTGGGTACGCACGCGTACCAAGGACTGGCCGCCCTCCTCTAACTCAGAGGAGACTCAGAGGAGACTCAGGACTGCTGCGGAAACCCAGTGCTTCCTATTTCCCCAAAAGAAATCTACCAGCTTCTTCTGTAAAGCAGTTGCAAAGATAGAGGGCGGGACAAGAGTAGCCAGCTGGTACCATAACATGGAGGCCACCAGCTGGTTTATTACCAGCACCCTCCCCCGAAAGGAAAGAACTCCAAGCAGGCCTGACCAGCGCCCGAACCGGGCAACCACTTTCATCTCCAACTCCTGCCAGTTTGCCGGCCAAGCATCCTCAGTGGGGCTCAGGTACACCCCCAGATAGAGGAGGTGCGTGGTACTCCACGCATACATTACCATCTCCTCCGGCAGGGAGTCTACCTGCCACTGACCCACTAAAAGTCCAGAGCACTTACTCCAGTTAATCCTAGCAGAAGATGCAGCCGAGAAAATCTCCTGGCAGTCACGCATCCTCCGCAGGTCACCAGGATCAGTGAACATAAGAAGTACATCAGCGGCATTCGCCGATAGAATCACCTCAACCCGCGGGCCAGGTAGGGCCAGGCCTGTCAATCTCCTCCGAAGAAGACACAGGAACGGCTCCACACAGACTGACTACAACTGGCCCGACATGGGGCACCCCTGACGGACCCCCCTCCCAAAATGAAAAGGAGACAACAACGCACCATTAACCTTCACAAGGCACTCCGCAGCAGCGTACAAAAGCTGGACCCGGGCCATGAATTGCGGTCCAAACCCAAACGCTTGCAATGTCCCGAAGAGGTATTCATGCTCTACCCTATCAAAAGCCTTCTCCTGATCAAGAGACAGAAAAGCAGCTGACTCACCAGTACCCTGGGCTAGATGAATCAGGTCCCTAACCAGGTGGATGTTATCCTGAATGGACCGGCTAGGGACTGTATAAGATTGGTCAGGATGAATCAGTTGATGCAGCACGGAGCCCAGGAGATTTGCCATTGCCCGTGCAAAAACTTTATACTCTGTGCATAGGAGATAGACTGGACGCCAGTTCTTCAACAAACGGAGTTCGCCTTTCTTAGGCAGCAAGACATCAACTGCCCTATGCCACGAGAAAGGCATCTCCCCGGTCGCCAGGCTCTCCCCCAGAACCAATGTAGTCACCCCCGAGGATATCCCAGAAAGCTCTAACAAACTCCACGTCAACCCATCCAGCCCGGGGGACTTACCCCTCCTGAGCTGATGCAAGGCACGAGTCAACTCCTCCAAAGATAAGGGGCCATCAAGAAGATCAGCCACCTCCCTATCTACAGTCGGTAGACCCTCCCACAGATCTTGCTGAGCCTCCATGCTGAATCCATCCACAGAGAACAGGGACCCATAAAAGGACCTAACCAAGGCATTGATCCTCTCTGGATCAGTGACAGAGGAGCCGTCATCTGCGAGCAACTCCACGAGCTGTTTTTGAGCTCGCCGCCCCTTCTCCAGAGAGAAAAAGAAAGGCGAAGCTCGGTCCAGATCGTGCAGCATTTGGACCCGAGACCTCACGTAAGCGCCTCGGGACCACTCAAGCAGCAGGCTTCAACAAAACATCCTTCTTCCTCTGAAACTCTCCCCATTCACAGGAGTCTTCACCAAACTGATCCAGGCGAGATTCAGCATCCAGTATCTCCCTCTCAAGCTTCTCGACCGCTGAGCCCCGCTTTCCAGTCGACCCCCACGTATATTCCTTGCAAAAGAGATGGATGTGAGCTTTACCCACATCCCACCACTGCCTAAGGGAAGAGAAGCACCTCTGCCTCTCTCTCCACTTCACCCAAACCCGACTGAATGGCTCCCGGAAACATCGATCCTCCAGCAGCCTTTTGTTGAAGTGACAGTACGCGGACCCAGCCCGAGCGCACGCTGGATTAAAATCCACACACACCAGACAGTGGTCCGAGCACGGCACCAGCTGCATTGAGGCCGCTGAGACACGGGAAACAAACGCTCGGGAAATATAAATTCGATCAATGCGGGAACCACCACCCTCAGACCTCCGCGAAAAAGCAGTGGAATCCGGGTGGAGGTCCCGCCATGCATCAACCAACTCAAAGGAGTCAATCAATCCTCTCAGCTTCTTTGCTACAGCAGGCGCACACTGAGTACCAGAACGGTCCCGCACCTCAAGTGTGCAATTAAAGTCCCCACCAAGGAAGACACTCTCTCCCCTATCAATAGTGCTCAACAGAGCATTCATCTCCTGAAGTAGGCCGGCCTGCATCGTGCCGGAGCTAGGGGCATACACGTTAATGAAATGCAACGGCATGCCATCCAGGCTCACGACCAGATGGAGCAAACGTCCTGGCACCACTTCCTGCACTTTTAAAACGCTTGGCAGAAAACTTGGGGCCAACAGAAAGGCCACCCCACTCGAATTTGAGCTGAGATGGCTCATATAGACCCCCCTTCCCACTCCAGTCGCCAGGTTGGTTCGTCACTAACAACGGTATGTGTCTCTTGCAGAAAACACACCGCAAATTTCCCCTCTCTTAGGACTGATAAGAGCTGAAATCTGCGAAAACCCGCTCTACTCCCGTTAAATTTAATGTAGCTACTGTGAATGTGAATCTACTAGATTGAGATCTTCACACTCCGCTTAGACTCAAAAACTCTCTCTCTGAGGAACTCCCAAAAATCCCCAAACTGGCTCTTCTCAGAGTCAGGAAGACCACTATCCTTGTTGCCAAGGATAGCCTCGAGACTCTTAATCAAAGCTGGCCAGTCCTCCCACCGTCTTTTAGCAACATCCTTTTTGGTTCTGCTGGTACGGCTTGTTTTTAGGAACTCTCGCACCTCCCGGATAACACTTGCCTGAGACATGGCCTTGGAGCCTGGGTGCGCAGCCAACCCGCTCACACCTGAATCAACAAGCTCAGAAAGGCCAGAACTCTCTGACAGTTCGCTAACCCCACTACACAAACTGTCCCCGTCACTCTCCCCCTCCTCTGGCACGACACCACCCTCAGGATCAATGTCGGGGAAGGGTCCCGAAACCCCTGACTGAAACATGCAGCCCACTGAATGGCTGGGCTCCTGCACTCTACCATCATCCTCCACGTCTGGGCCAGGGGAAGCAAAAACAAGAGGCATCCCCAGGGCCTGTGTTGCACTGGCACCCTCGGAATCTGAAAGAGGATCACGACCCAAAAACGCCCCGACCTCCACATCATCTAGAGTACCCTCTCCACAGGCAACACCCAGAGAATCTCCACCTGCTTTTAAACTCTCCCCAGACAACTCATCTGAGGCATCACGCCCCCCAGCACCTCCACTGGCACTGATGTGGAGCACAGACTTGAACGACAAAGCCCCCGAACCTCCCCCCTCGGGCTGACTCTGCTCATCCCCCGTCTCAGGGGGCACACTACCAGGGGAGCCAACCACATCAACTAGCGTGCCAGCACCCTCAGTAGGCCTCTGAAACGAGGGGAGCTCCTCCGACCCAGAGGGCACACACCCAAGGGAGCTAACCTCAACACCCGATGAGATAACTCCCTCGGAGGGCCCCTGAGACGAAGGGACAAACTCCCACCCAGAGGACACAACTCCAGCGGAATCAACCCCAGCACCTGGTCTTGTGACACCCGCTGAAGATCCATGAAAAGGAGGCCCAACCACCGACCCAGAAGACACCAGTTCAAGACCACCAGCCACATCAGTGGTGGAAAGTCTGGAAAAAGACATCCCCCTAGCTTTGGACCCACGCCCTTGCTCATCCTCACCAGGCAAATGCCTCATTTTTGTCCCGCTAACATGCGGAGGTACGGTGACCTCCATAAGGGAAGGGTCATCCGTCTCCACACTACCCCCAGCCACTTTACCACCCGCACGTTTTAGCTTCCCTGCCCCCATCTGAACCACCACAGTTCCTTGCTGGGCCACATCAGGATACACTTATACTCCACCTCAAAACTCCCCTCAGTGCCATCCCCCTCACCCACCTTCATGAACACCCTCCTCTTGAAACTGAAGACCCCTTTTTCCTCCGGGTCCCCCCCGGGGTGCAAGAGCCTAAAGCATTTAGACCGCACCTCCCCAAACTTGGACAGATGCGGAATAAGTAACACATCCGGAATATATGTGGGGCAACTCTGCAGGAGAATCGGTCTCACCCTGGATACCCACGGATCCACCTGTATGTGGACCCCCCCACTGAGATCCCCATCTCCAATGCTTGGGCCACACAATCCCGGTTCTTTAGTATCATCTCAACCTTTCCTCTTTCGAGCTCGGAAGAGACAATAGCCCCCCCGCCCAAGAAGTTCATTCATGGCCTTCGTAATTGCTCCCCTAGACAACATAGGCCCAGTTTGAACCAAGATACCAAAACTGTCCCAATCCAAGTCAACATGAGGCTCGTGCTCAGATGGCCTCGTACCCGCCACTGATGCCATCGCTGCCTAGGTCCGGACCTTCGGCCACGCCCCTTCCATCACCATCCTGACAGAGGCACAAACCAGCTCCAGGCACCCCAGCAGCTCAGCTCCAAGTTAAGTTCCAAGACAGTCACAGTCAAAGACAGGCAGCAGAAAACAGAAACCCCCAGCTGAAGCAGGAAAGTCCCCAAGTTCATCCACAGCCGAGAGCAGCTTTTGGGAAGCTCTATCCCAGTCTAGCCGGAAGCAAAAGTACCTTCTTCACATTAAGCCAGGCAGCCGCACTGTGCAAAATGACTTTAGGGCAGAGAAACGGTGCTAAAAACGACAAAGACACCGAGATCTTCGTACCCTCGATCTCCAGGCACTCTTGGCAGTCCGGCAACGACAACCGCACCCTCGACAATGTAGAGAACTCAGGAATTGTCACACTGGTAGAGGATTCCCAGTCCAATGATAAGTTAAACTATGAAGCCCCTCTGCCTCTGTACCTTCTCCAACAGCAAAATCCTTGAAAGGCTGCTTCAATCCTTCTCAACTGCAGAGCCCCCCCCCCCTCCTTTCAATCGATCTTCAAAAGAACACAAAGAGTCTGTTTTCCCACGTTTCAATGTCTGAGGTAGTGTCCTGGCTATTAAAGGCAGTCTTTATAAATGTTCATAGCCTGGAGCAAAAACTGATGCAAGAGAAAGTAATCAATTCATTATTTTAATGATGCCTTTTTTGACTTAAACTTATTATCAGGCCAATAGCTATTGGTAAATTATACCAAGATATTTAATCCATTGCAAAAACGTTTTTGAAAGGTTCTTATTTACTGGTAGAACATGCTGTTTGTGATTTGAAATAAATAAACAATTGACCAATTTGTCTAATTCAGGAGTTCAAAATAAATTTTGCAAAAGCAGTTAAGACTGATAAGCAAGAATTATTACTAAAAGTGAAGAGAGAGAGGAAACTATTGTTGGAAGTGGTAGGAGTGAAGGTGTGTACATACTTCTGAATTTAATATTAGGAGATATTATGAGGACTCACTGGCATGTAGGATAGCCATAAATTTGGCATTCATAAGTGAAATCTGCGAATCCTTTAAATATTTTTACGGTAAAATGTTTATTATTTAAGTATTTTCAGAATACAAGCTGAAAACATGAATTAAAGTGGGTAAAAGAGGCCTGGTGTGGAAACATAATTTTAGCAACTTTTAGTTTAGTTTACTTTGGTTTAGCGATATACAGCAGAAACAGGCCCATCGGCCCACCGAATCCACGCCAACCAGCAATCACCCGTACACTAGTTCTAATCTACACCCTTGGGACAATTTACAGCAGACAGTTAACCTGAAAACCCTCACATCTTTGGAATGTGGAAGGAAACCAGGCCTCCCGGAGAAGACCCACGTGGTAACAGGGAGAAAGCACAAACTCCGTACGGAAAGCACCTGTAGTCAGGATCGAACCCAGGTCTCCGGAGCTGCAAGCGCTGTAAGGCAGCAGCTCTACCACTGCGCCACTGTGCCGCCCAATTTGAGTGGTGTAAATCTTATACCTGGTACCATCTTTCATTGTCAGAAAATTTCAAATTCATTTTTTATTTCCTGAACAATGAAAAACCGAGTGCAAATTATAGTAATAAAGAATTCAATGTACATGTTTAATGTTTCGGGATATCACATTTGCTTAATGCCTTTAATTGGTGCATGCCCTAATAGAGGAAACAGGACCTGTAAATCTCTTCTCTCGTTGCATCCAGAACCTATGTTAGCATGTGTTTTATTATTTCCTTTGCTGTGGTCACAGAAACATCAATGCTTTCAGAGTTGATGTTTCCATTAAGTATGCAAAATCAAATAAAGGCATTAACTCCAATTATTCCAATGTGTTCCCATTGCTAGACAAGAACTCCTTGTGTTCAGTCTGAAGAAGGGTCTTGACCTGAAACATCACCTATTCCTTCGCTCCATGGATGCTGCCTCACCCGCTGAGTTTCTCCAGCATTTTTGTCTACCTTGTGTTCTGCAATTATTGAACATCTCTTTGTCAGCTGTCCCATAAAAAATCTCCAAATAAGTTAAAGTTATCCACAATAGTCTATTGAGTTTGAATGTATCTTTAATAATAATTTGATTTGATACAGCTTTATTGTCATTATCCATAGTACAAGTACTTAGACAACGAAATGCTTTTTCGCATACAGCCATATGAATAAAAAAAATAATAAAAGCACAGAACACAATAATCCATAACACAAACATCCCCACAGCGGTGCCAAAGTTTCCCACTGTGAGGGAAGGCACCAAATTTCAGTCAACCTCCTCTTTGATGTTCCCCGATGTTCCCCGATGTTCACCCGTGGTCGGGCCCTCCCGAGCCCCCCTCAGTCGCCGCTAAGGGCGGCCCGATGTTCAGGTCCTCTTGCTGGGAGAATGGAACTCCGACGTCGGAATGGAAGAACATCCTCAGTCGCTTGGACCTCCGAATCGGCCACTTCCTACAGGAGTCCGCGGCTCCCGAAGTCCACAGGCCGAGCTGGGCGGGGATTCAAAGCTGGTGACCCTCGGCAAAGGATTCCAGGACTCCGCGATGTTGATCAGCGCCACCCGCGCTTGGAGCTCTACAAACCACAGCTCCGTGATGTTGATGCTGAAGGCCCAACACTCCGGAGTTTCAAACGGCGATCCTAGGTGAGGCATTGCCCACTCCGCGATGTATCCAGCGCTGCGCCGCCGCTGCTGAAGCTGTGGTCCGGTCCCCAGCAGGAAAGGCCGTGCCAATCCAGTTGGTAGGCCGCAAGAAGGGGGGCGAGGACACGACTCTGAATAGTCGCATCCTCGCCAGGAAGGGACTGAAAAACAGTTCCCCCCTTAGCCCTCCCCCACACAAAATACCAAAAAAATCCTCCAAAACATACCCCAAACAAACCAAAAATTAAAAAATACAGAAAAACAAACAGACTGTAGGCAGAGACACCATCATGCAGCGCCCCCGGATGTAATGCGTAACTTGTGGTACAATACATTATTGTATATTACTATTAGTTGAGTATTGATCACCATTAATAAATTATAGACACAAACTGCTGGAGTGACTCAGCAGATCATGCAGCATCTCTGATGAAAAGGGTCTGAAGAAGGTTCTCAATCCGAAACGTCGCTTATTACTTTTCTCCAGAGATGCTGCCTGACCCGCTGAGTTACTCCAGCATTTTGTGTCTATCGTTGGTGTAAACCAGCATCCCACACATTAATAAATGTTCACAAACTTGATTCATGAATCAAAATCAAGAAAGGAAAAGTGGGCATGCTGGTTCATTCAATATAATCATAGCTGACCTAACCTTGGGCTCAACACCATTATCCCACTGTCTCCCCAAACCTGATGAAACATCATACTGCAATGATGACTATTGCATATAGAGAAGAAAAAGTATTTAACCAGCTTATTTGCGAGCAAACACATTCAGCTCTACTTCTAAATGTATAATGTCGACATTAGATATTAGCCTAAAGAAAAGAATGCGTAAACAGTCTTGTTTCCCTTCTCGTCTGCTCCTCTACCCATCATGTTCCTTTCTGCCTACCATTAACTACAGGGTCATTTGCAAGATGACCAGATATTTGCTTTCTTGCTCTGAACTATTTGATCTGTAAGAAATTGCGTTAGCCTGGAGGGACAGTGACCTTGTAGAATTAAAATGATGCTGAGAATGGAAAAGAATACCCCAGGCATTATATTTTTCATGGAAGAAGTGTGACATCAAAACTCGCCTGCTGAGAACTGAGCTCTAAGTAAAGTTTAAGGCCAGAGTCAGTTTGAATGAAGACTAATTGGTTTGGTGCTCATAAAAGAAAGAAAATCAATATGCATTTCTTGTGAACCATTTAAATTAATCAGGTTCTTGCCAGTTAAAAAAAGGAAAAGATGCATTTGCAAAGATTTAGCTTATTATTTTTTTCTCTCTTTGAGGAGTTTGATGCAAAAGCATAACATTCTGTGACTGTTGTTTACAACTATCATCTCTCTGATAAATAGACATTTAAAACAAATAGTCTTAAAACCAACTTTGATGTGATGCTGCAATGATTTTGAAGCTGAACTGCAAATCTTTGATGGAAAGAGATGAGTCACATGTAAATCATGAAGATAAAAACAACCGAACACATTCATTTTCCCATGTTAATTAGATTCTGAAGAAAAGTTACAAGAAAGTTTTAGGGAACAGAGGGTTATTTATGAGAATGAACCAATGCAAGAGGGTCAAAATAATCCAAGATGTAGCTTGAGAGCGAGGAAAATTCTAAGTACTAACAATGGCTTTGAACGTAATTTACCTTTCCCTGGAAGTGGAATTCGTATGAAGCTCAACCAATACGAGTTATTTCTGATTGTTCAGTTACAAATAAAATACCAATAAATTGCAATACTAGTCCTAATATTCTACTCCCTTAACTCCACCCCAAGAAAACATACCCAAATAAATGAATAGGCATATGTTATGCACAACTCACTCTTTATACCTGAAATAATGTAATTGGGTTCTGCTTTGACAAGGAACCTTGCTGACAATACGGTTGATGAAATTATCTGCAACTACAGTGTGTAAGCGGACTGCGGCTTCACCTTCAGCCTATGTTTTTTTTTTACATGCCTGCTGCAAATATATCACTGGAAATGCTAGATGTTATCTTTACAGTCTTTGTGATGTTAATCTAAATTTTCTATTTTAGTTTTCCTGGAGCTATGTCAGAATTGGCCTACTGGTTGTGTTCCTGAATGTGAAGGCCAGGAAGTTTAATCCCACTCCAGAACCCGAATATCTAATTTAATCTAACATGCCGTAGTGTTTCTGAGGGGACACTACATTGCCAGAGTGATTGTGGTTGATATTCTGGGCCACTGCTGGAAAAGCGAAGAGGGCACTCAATGTATGTTCCTGTCAACACTGAATAGCACTGAAGGTTCTTCCACTTTAAACATTCTATGGTTCTCCTTCCACAGATTATGTTTGATTTATTGAATGTCTTCAACTTTTTCTATTTTTCTAAAAAAGAGATGTTGAAATTAATGAAAAACATATTTTTGAACTTTGAACTAATTAGAATGTTTTAATAACTTTAGCATCTTAGCAACTAGTATTGAATGAGTTTAGTTTAGTTTAGTTTAGAGATACAGTGCGGAAACAGGCCCTCCAGCCCACCGAGTCCGTACCGACCAATGATTCCCACACATTAACACAAGCCTACACACACTAGTGACAATGAGGTACCCCCTCATTCTTCTAAACTCCAGTGAGTACAGGTCCAGTGCCAATAAATGCTCATCAGAGGTTAACCTACTCATTCCTGGCTCCATGCCACTAAGACACACAACAATTATGTTTAAAAATTCCTTCCTTGTCACTGTGACTGATTTATACATCTGACAGCTATTTTGTCTAAATCACTGACAAAACTTCAATGAACCTAATCTGTCATTCCACAAATCAGGAAAGGACCATGCATATTAAATCTCATGAACATCACAATGCAAACTTTACAATTATGAGAGTATTAAGAATTATAACGCCTAAATATATTATTGACCTCCGTGCATACATTGGGCATACATAAAGAATGCTATTTTTTAAATTTGGTATCTTACTTTATTAATATGCTGTGTGCATACTTCAATTGCGTCTGTACCAAAGATGCAGATTGTCGGGGTGGGCATGATACATTACTTGGCAATCACAGTTTAAAACATGTCACGTTGAGTTTTTACCAAACTACTAGTATATTAATCATAACATAATTCATTATAACATAAACAACTCTCCCTCATTATCAGGCTTCTCAGAATTGTTTATTATTAATAAAATTAAACCTGTCCATTTATAATTCTTTAAGCAGCTGAATGGTTATCAGAGCATTCTCATTGGTCATCTAATTCTTGATTAGATTGAGTGTGAAGGGTTGTGGGAGAAGGCAGGAAAATGTGATAAGGAGATCAGCCATGATTGAATGGCAGAATGGATTTGATGGGCCAAATGGCCTAATTCTACTCCTATAACTTGTGAACGTGAACTTTCAACAATTTGCTGACATTCGTGGGATTTATGTTCACTTTCTGGAAAAAAAGCTTAAGGTCACTGTTTTCTACATGGTAATTTCCACTTAATGGCAAACAGTGTGCTTCTGACAGAAGGGGCCGATTCTACACTGAGAAGATAGAACGTTCCTAGGAGGTAGCATTAAGATGAAGGAGCAAAGGGAATGGGCAGAGCAACTTGTTTTACACAGAGTGTAATGAGTGTCTGGAGCGCGCTGCCAGGGTTGGTGTTTGAGGGAGATACAATTGTGGCATTTAAGAGGCTTTTGGATATGCAAATGGATATGTAAGGAATGAAAGTTATATGGATTATGTGCAGGAAGATAGCAGATGGTCCTGTCATGTTCGGCATGGACATTGTGGACTGAAAGACCTTGTAGTGGCCTGGACGAGGTCAGGAAAAGGCCAGACGCCAGGCAGGTTCAGAAGTAGTTCAATGAATTATCGCAAACATACAGCACGCCCCCGAGCCTAACCCCCAGGGACCGCCACAGCCTATTCTTTACTTTACAACCTATTCTCTACAGAAACAGGGCCTTCGCCCCACCGAGTCCAGGCCAACCAGCGATAACCCAGTCCGCTAGCACTATCCTACACACTAGGGCTAATTTATAATTTTACCAGAGCCAATTAAACCACATACCTTTACATCTTTGGGATGTGGGGGGAAATCAGAGCACCCAGAGAAAACCCCCACAGTCACAGGGAGAATGTACAAACTCCATACAGACAGCACCTGTAGTCAGGATCGAACCGGCTCTCTGGCGCTGTAAGGCAGCAACTCTACCACTGCACCATCATGCCGTACTCTTGTGCTGCACTATTCTATGTTCTAACATTCTTCAATTTCATATTAGCCTCCATTTTATCACAATTAGTGCAATTTCAATTGATAATCATTAGAAAATGTCAATAAATATAAAGATCATATTCTCATCGAATGGCTAGGTTTGTATAACCTAGCGTTGAAGAATTTTGATTCATTCTTTTAAAGAAAGCAAGATAAAACTAAACAGCTGAGGTTTTGAATTCTCTGGTGCACCAAGTGAGTATTTTTATTTAAATATAACTTACCAATGTTCATTATCACTATGACTCAAGAAATTGCCCTACAAGGTGACACAGGTTAAATAGATACTGTTCTTTTACTCTAATCAGATATTAAACATTAATAAATCACTGACCTGGTGTATATAAAGGTGCTGATTTTTCTATTCTAATAACCATGAGGCAGTCAACACATGCTGTTGAAAGTGACAGCAAGGTCTAGCATCATTTACAATTTACAATGGGGCGGCACATTGGCATAGCGACAGAATTGCTGCCTTACAGCGCCGGAGACCTGGGTTCAAGCCTGACTATAGGTGCTGTCCGTATGGATTTTGTATGTTCTCCCCGTGACCGCTTTGGTTTTCTCCTGGAATTCCGGTTTCCTCCCACACATCCAAAAACGTCTATGTTTGTAGGTTAATTGACTTTGGTAGTAAAATAGAAAGATTAAATGAGAACTTACCATTTGAAGTTTGATCTTTATTTTATGAGAAGTTGAAGTGAGGGATTACGTGAAGAGCCTGCCAGCCCGCATGCGTGTCAATCTTCAGAGCAACTGTATGAAACCACAGACCACTTGCACGAACTTAAACTATAGAAAGATTAATAACCTTTGACTTACCGAATGATCTTTGTGAGAATCAGGGTTGGGAGTGGAGGGCACGTAGTCCCTCACTTCAACTTCTCATAAAATAAAGAACAAACTTCAAACGGTAAGTTCTCTTTTAATCTTTCTATTTTATATTGAAGTCACGTGAGTGACTACATGAAGCCTTCAAATCTCTATGGTTTCATGCAGTAAACCAATCTGTGTGTGAAACACTTAAACAGATAAACCATAAATGGTAGAAAAAACATGGGTTATTAACAACATGATGCTAACTTACATACATGTCCATTGCTCTTAATCGGCCCACAGTCCCAATTGGCTTTGAGTTAGGACAATAACTCATGCAACACTGTTCAGAATTCTATCTGCAACAATCCAGACATGTTTAACACAATTTATCACCTGAAAGTGCACTATGATAGCCTCCTGCTGTTGCAAGATGAGGATCAAAGGGGAATATCCATTCCATTGGCTGCTAATGAACCAGCCTCCCCCCCCCCCCCCCCCCACCGGTAGAGTGAGACTTGAAATTGTTTGAATTCACTACCGCTATTCGCCGCTTACACACTATTCATGTTGAGATAGTCTGCACCAGCAATTTCTTGTGAAACTATTGAACTATTAACAATGAAGAAAACTATCCTTCATCTCATTGGTACTTGTAAGCTCAGTGTACCTGTATACATAATAAACACCCCCATTCTCCTTTAGCTTTATGAGATCATTCCCATAACAACATTCCCATGTCATTTATGACCCAGAGATGCAGTTGGAGATTGAGTAAAGTCTGTGTTCTTTGTGCTGAAATCAGTTGCTAACGGCATAATTAACTTAAAAGATACTGTTCCACTTTAGGAATACAGTAGATGAATATCTGCATACTAATTGTTACTGATACACATTCCACTCTATTATGAGTTTAGGCTTTAGAGTAAGTGAATAAGTTTATTGGCCAACTATTCACATACAAGGAATTTACCTTGGTGCAAATATTCATATAAAAGTTGTCATATAAAAGACACCTTTCATAATGTTAGTCAACAGTGGGTGAATAACCAATCATTTATTGTCCCACTTATAGCACTAGAGAGAATGACAAAGCAGCACGAGCAGTGTCAATTGTGGGATAACATAATCGCTTCTCTAAGCCCAAACAGAAAGAACCACAAACCTCTACTATTTCTGTTTAAAAGTAGCTCACATGTGTCTCTTCACAAACTTCCCATACAACCGCGCAGAGGTAGCTGCATGAGAAATAGGCTGAACTGGCCACCACTCGTGACTTCGAGTAAGTAGGAGCTGCTTTCAGCTGCCTTTCACAATGGACACCCTGAATGAGTAGGCCAACTTGGCACTGTTAAAATTCATGTTGCCTCATCTTTAATATCGTAAGATGCATCAACTGATAAAAACTCCCGAGTCTTATCAGCTACAAAAGCATGTCATCTATAAACTCCATGACACAACACCCTTTTGATCAGAGTAGGGCAGCATTAACGTTAGAATCTTTATAAATAGGCTAGACCAGAACCACTAGGTAGAGGCTAAAATTTCCACCATTGGCTTTGGCATAACGCACACCATATATATCTGTGCCTCTCACGTATAGATATGGAAAAGTATGCATCTTCAAGATCGATTTAGGCCCTAAATCCTCTGAATCAGCTAAATTGCTGAATGACAATTATCCATCTTAAACTGGTCAACCAAACACATCATTAGACTAGCCAAATCCTAACTTGATTTGGCATGCTACATTTCCCTTCCCTAAGAATTCTCAAAACTTTCTGGGTTAAAGCCTTTCGACTTTGATTTTGCCTCAACTGGTGACATTTTACTTCGGAGTCACGTGAGTGACTACGTGAAGAAGCCCCACCTGGCGCTGGATCGGCATTACGTCGACGCTATTGGTAGAGGAAGAGCTGCAGAGCGCAGCTCCAACACAGCGGTAAGGAAACAGCCCGCAGGTAAGTAAAATTATTTTACTGCCAGGGCGTTTTCTAAACTCCGTAGGCTGGTGGGTAAACCAGGAGGAGTTAAATTAAAATATATATTTTTTTTTTTAATTGCGGGTAAAACGTGCGTCCCGGGGTGTAGAAAAGTCGGGACAGCAGATTATTGCGGAGGCGGTTCCGATACCGGTGGCCGTTGAAATACCCATTAGTGAGGCTTTGATTGCTCCACAAACAGAAACTTTGGAGGAAAACCCAGTGCCTAAAAAATGTAAAAGAAAAGCTAAAAGGCCTGAGGTTTCTGAGGATTCTGATTCAGAAGGTCCAGAAAGAAAAGCCTTATGGCTCAGAATGGATCAAATGGAGAAAATGCTCCAAACTATAATCAACCAAGGGTCTAAGTACCCAGAATATTCCCAGGCAGCCCCTGAGGGGGTTCCATATCATAAATATGGTGCCAGTTTGAATTGGGAATTTGAAACTCCAGTGCCTGGGATTGGGCTGGAGGAAGTCTCCTTGAACAAGTTTCAGGAGTACCAGGGCTGTATGAGACAGACCCTGAAAGTGGTGATTGAGGTCCGGAGTACACACCACAATACAAATATATTGATCCAGGTGTGCCTGATGTGGCACAAAGTTTGCTATACCTGGAGGAGGCGGTGAGGCCATGGAAGAAAACCTGGCGGCTAATATCAATGATATGGTTTCTCACCCGCTTCAAGAAGCTGTTATGGTTGAGACAGCAGAATTGTATAAAACACCTATTAATTGTGCCTCATTGAAGGTGCCTACGGTGAATCCGGCTATTTGGGCGCCAATGTCATCGATGATGCGGGCGCAGGAGATTCGATTTCAAAGAATCCTCAAGCTGATTTCACCTGGCATTACTGCCTTTGGAAGATAAGTGGAAGGTTGTGGAGTGACCAAAGTTCAGAAGCATATGTTGGCTTTATTCTGCAACTCATTTTTGAGATAAATTGTATGAGGAAGATTGCCATTCGGCCTCTGTTACATCCAAGATTTGCAGGGTTGTGCAAGCCAAGCAATGTTCAAACTCCTGGTTATTTGTTCAGAGAAAATTTGTCTACACAAATTAAAGAAATGGATGAAGAGGCAAAAGCTATTGGCCTTATGAAACCCTTCAGTTTTGGCCAGAGAAGGGCTGGTCATATGAAAAGGGAATTTGATTTTGGAGCTGGAACAAGCAATGAGGCAGGAGTATGATAAGAAAGAATTACCAGCCAGCACAGCCGAATGTACACCCATTTATTGGGTAAAGGAGATCATTTCATCCAGTTGGAGAGGTACAAAAACTTTATCCTATCAAAGAAGAATGTTTGGATGAACCTCAGATTGGTGGTAGACTCTGAATGTTTTATAATGAATGGGACAGTATAACAGCTGATCGTGTTGTATTAGATACTGTGTTAGGATCTACCACTGATTTTGTAGAAGGTATGGATCCATTGGGACAGAATAAGCCTAATCATTCTTTGATGTTTTCAGTTCTTGAAAAAATTCAAATTGACAAAGAGGTTAAGAATTTGTGTGAGAAAAGAGTTATTGAGAAAACAGGAGAGGATCCACATCAATTTGTATCAAATATTTTCCCCAGACCAAAGAAAGATGGGGGTTGTAGAATCATTTTAGATCTCACACAATTGAATACATTTGTCCAGTATAAACATTTTAAAATGGACACATTCAACACTGCAATGCAGCTGGTATCAACAGGTTGTTATATGGCTACAATAGATTTGAAGGATGCATATTATTCGGTCCCAATTCATCATAGTTTTCGCAGGTATTTAAAGTTTAAATGGATGGGACAGCTGTGGCAATACAAAGCATTACCTAATGGATTAAGTTCAGCACCTAGATTGTTCACTAAATTGGTGAAGCCAGCACTTGCACTGCTAAGGGCACAAAAACACACCGTTATGGCTTATTTAGATGACATTTTAATTGTCAATGCTAATCAGGAGTCAGCTGAAAAATCAGTCTCAGCAACTACAAACTTGTTTGAAAAGTTGGGATTCCTGATTCATCCAAACAAAATCTAAGTTACAGCCATCCCAAACCATTGAATAGCTGGGGTTTGTGATTAATTCAGTTACCATGTTGGTAACGTTACCAATGAATAAGGTGATAGATTTGACAAATGTGTGTCAGAACCTGATTAACAAACCTTATCCCTCCATCCGAGAAGTTGCTAAGGTTATTGGGAAGTTGGTAGCAGCATTTCCAGCAGTAGAATTTGGTCCACTACATTACCAAAATCTTCAAAGGGCAAAAACTCAAGCGCTTATTCAGCGAGCAGGCCATTTTGATAGGCCAATGCAATTGCCAA
Organism: Raja brachyura; assembly: GCA_963514005.1. The sequence goes on along the minus strand of OY740784.1, from coordinate 38,349,116 downwards.
AGGAAGCCTTATCAGAATTGCATTGGTGGATTGAGAATGTTCCACAAGCTGCTAAGAACATTTTAGTTTAGCAGCCAGTAGTATTTTTGCAAACTGACGCAAGTTCTCTCGGATGGGGGGCTACGGATAATGAGACCAGCTGTGGGGGCAGATGGGCTGTCCAAGAGGATTTATTAATCCAAACATATGGTATTAATTATTTGGAGCTACTGGGAGCATTTTATGGATTAAAAGCTTATTGTTCTACATTAAAAGATTTGCATGTCCAAATAAAAAAATAGACAATACCACAGCTGTGGCATATATCAATCACATGGGTGGTGTCAGATCAATATCATGTGATCATCTGGTAAACCAGATGTGGCAATGGTGTATTGGTAAAATATTTGGCTTTCAGCTATTTATCTCCCAGGGAGAGACAATGTTGTGGCAGACAAAAGATCACAAATTTTTTAAGACAATACAGAATGGATGTTAAATCCACAAATTTTCAAAAATAATGTCAGTCGGTATGGAGTACCAGACATTGATCTGTTTGCATCTAGATTGAATCACCAATTGCCCAAATACGTGTCTTGGGAACACGATCCAGGGGCAGTAGCGGTGGATGCTTTCTCGCTACACTGGGGGAATACGTTCTTTTATGCTTTTCCACCATTCTGTCTGATTGGGCGATGTCTTAAGAAAATAGCGCAAGACGCTGCCAACGGCATTTTGGTGGTGCCAAATTGGCCTACGCAGTCATGGTTCCCATTGATGCTTAAAATGATTGTTGAACCATGTATGACAATTCCCAGTTGCGACAATCTTTTGACACAACCAGTAACAAAAGAAATTCATCGATTGCATGATCATATGAATTTGTTAATCTGCAGGTTCTGACCAGACCATTGCAAGAGTTTGAACTGTCAGACAGGACCGTGGATGTTATAGATGCAGCTTGGAGGAATAGCACTAAAAAACAATGTATGTCACATATAAGGAAATGTGAAATTTTTGTACACAGTCAAAGATATCTTATCATACTGCAAACATTTCAAATGTATTGGAGTTCCTTGCTGGGTTACATTTTGATGAGCATTTGAGTTATAGTGCCATTAATTGTGCTCGTAGTGCATTGTCGACCTACTTAGGAGAAATTTCTGATCGGGATTCAGTTGGGTCTCACCCATTAGTATCCCGATTCATGAAAGGAATTTTAATAAAAATCCTCCCAAGCCAGATATACAGAATTTTGGGATGTTAGCATTGTTCTCACTTTGCTTAAGCAATGGACTCCAACTACTTCAATGTCTTTGCAGAAGTTAACATTGAAGGTAGTAATGTTAATGGCATTGGTATCAGCTCAAAGAGTAACGCAAGGCAAGGCAAGTTTATTTATATAGCACCATTCATACAAGCTGCAATTCATAGTGCTTTACAAAAGAAACAAGAGAATAAAATAGTTTAAAAACATTGCAGAACCACAATACAACACAGGACAACAAAATAGCCAATAAGCCAATTGCATGAATAGTAAAACAAAATCACTAAAATATTAAGGCGATTTTAAAAGCGCATAAAAAGGTTAAAACAAGAAGATTAAAATTACCCGCATGTAGGGTCATGAAAAAGCTACATCAAACAATGGTGTCTTTAGGCCTGACTTAAATGTGGTTACAGACTGTGCACACCTCAGGTGTTCGGGGAGCCTGTTCCACAGGTGTGGAGCATAGAAACTGAATGCTGCTTCAGCCCTTTTTGTTCTCACCCTGGGAACATGGAGTAAACCTGTCCCCGAAGACCTGAGGAGTCTAGGTGCCTCATAAACAACAAGAAGGTCAGAGAGTACAAAATATGCAATTGTTACGGTTGGATTGCATGCATGTGACTGCAGATAACATTGTGTTTTATGTTTATGACCTGATCAAACAAAGCAGACCAGGGAGAACTGGAGCTAAGGTAATGTTTAAAGCATATCCTATCGATGAAACATTGTGTGTAGTAAGCATTTAACTCAATACATTGAGGTAAGCAAAAATCTCAGAGGTTCTGAGGAAGCGTTATTGATAACGCACAAAAAACCACATACAAAAATTTCAGTTCAAACCATTTCTAGATGGTTAAAACAGGTTTTGGATCTAGCAGGAATAGACACTGATGTGTTTAAATCTCACTCCACTAGGGCGGCAGCTACGTCCGTAGCGAAGGTACAGGACGTACCACTCGATCAAATTTTTAGAGGCCGCAGGATGGTGTAGAGAAGAAACGTTTTAAAGTCCTACAATAAACCTGTTGTCCCGGTGCCAGGATTTGGGCACACAGTACTGGGTTCTCTTTAAATGCTTGCTTTGTTTTATATTATCGATTTATATTATCGATTTATGTTACCATTGACATCATTTATCATTTTTCTTTTGTAATTTTCCCCTACGATAGAGGGGTTATTATTTAAAAAATAGTTCTTTTTTAAAGGACTTACTACATAAATTGTAACAATGTCTTAAAATACCATTTACTCACTACTGTTTTGACTAAACAGAGAGTCGTATGGAATGAATCTACGACATGAAAAACACAGAGCTTTAAAATCTTCACGTAGTCACTCACGTGACTCCGAAGTAAAATAGTAAGATTAAACGAGAACTTACCTGTTCGAAGTTTGATCTTTATTTTATGAGAAGTTACGATGAGGGATTACGTGCCCTCCGCTCCCAACCCTCATAATATAAATGATCATCTGGTAGTTCTAGTCTATGTTGGGCCTTACTATCTTACTCCGGCTATTGGTTCTGTGTTTTTCATGCCGCTGCTTTGAAGTATGCCGATCCAGCGCCAGGCGGGGCTTCTTCACGTAATCCCTCATCGTAACTCCTCATAAAATAAAGATCAAACTTCGAACAGGTAAGTTCTCATTTAATCTTACTATTAACCTACAAAACCTCCAGTGTCTGACAGAATCAGAACATACACCAGATCCTTATGCGGTGTGGGAATATGAGTTCCCTGTCAAATCCTCACAGTCAGAGTCACCCTCAGATTGGAAAATGTCATAATGCAACCATAAACCAGGAGTTGCTGCGGCATTCCCCTGCCTGGAACGACCCATCTCAGTCGCCAGTGTGCGCAACACATTCTCTTCACCAAGGTGAGCGCGATGGCCCTGGGCCTAAAAGCCTCTGGCTAGGTCTGAATTGAGTAGGCCTGGTGTTCCAACCAGCCTCAGAGTAACGATTCCTGCTGTTAGTTACAGTGGCTTGCAAAAGTTTTCATACCCCTTGAACTTTTCCACATTTTGTCACGTTACAACCACAAACATAAATGTATTTTATTGGGATTTTATGCGATAGACCAACACAAAGTGGTGCATAATTGTGAAGTGGAAGGAAAATTATACATGGTTTCCAAAGTGTGGCGTACAAAAGTATTCAGCCCCCCTGAACCACCTTTTGCTGCAATTACAGCTGCAAGTCTTTTGGGGAATGTCTCTACCAGCTTTGCACATCTAGAGACCAATTTTTTTGTCCATTCTTCTTTGCAAAATAGCTCAAGCTCAGTCAGATTGGATGGAGAGCATGTGAACAGCAATTTTCAAGTCTTGCCAGAGATTCTCAATTGGATTTAGGTCTGGACATTGACTGGGCCATTCTAACACATGAATATGCTTTGATCCAAACCATTCCTTTGTAGCTCTGGCTGTATGTTTAGGGTTGTTGTCCTGCTGGAAGGTGAACCTCCACTCCAGTCTCAAGTATTTTGCAGACTCTAACAGGTTTTCTTCCAAGATTGCCCTATATTTGGCTCCATCCATCCTCGCATCATCTCTGACCAGCTTCCCTGTCCCTGCTGAAGAAAAGCATCCCCACAGCATGATGCTGCCACCACCCTGTTTCACAGTGGGGATGGTGTGATCAGGGTGATGTGCAGTGTTAGTTTTCCGCCACACATAGCATTTTGCATTTAGGCCAAAAACTTCAATTTTGGTCTCATCAGACCAGAGCACCTTCCTCCACATGTTTGCTGTCCCCCCCACATGGCTTGTGGCAAACTGCAAACAGGACTTCTTATGGCTTTGTTTCAACAATGGCTTTCTTCTTGCCACTCTTCCATAAAGGCCCGATTTGTGAAGTGCACGACTAATAGTTGTCCTGTGGACAGATTCGCCCACCTGAGCTGTGGATCTCTGCAGCTCCTCCAGAGTTACCATGGGCCTCTTAGCTGCTTCTCTGATCAGTGCTCTCCTTGCCCGGCCTGTCAGTTTAGGTGGACGGCCATGTCTTGGTAGGTTTGCAGTTGTGCCATATTCTTTCCATTTTCGGATGATGGATTGAACAGTACTCCGTGAGATGTTCAAAGTTGGGATATTTTTTTATAACCTAACCCTACATTAAACTTCTCCACAACTTTATCCCTGACCTGTCTGGTGTGTTCCTTGGGCTTCATGATGCTGTTTGTTCACTAATGTTCTCTAACAAACCTCTGAGGCCTTCACAGAACAGCTGTATTTATACTGAGATTAGATTACACACAAGTGGACTCTATTTACTAATTAGGTGACTTCTGAAGGCAATTGGTTGCACTGGATTTTATTTAGGGGTATCAGAGTAAAGGAGGCTGAATACTTTTGCACGCCACACTTTTCAGTTTTTTATTTGTAAAAAAAAAATTGAAAACCATGTATCATTTTCCTTCCACTTCACAATTATGCGCCACTTTGTGTTGGTCTATCACATAAAATCCCAATAAAATACATTACATTTGTGGTTGTAACGTGACAAAATGTGGAAAAGTTCAAGGGGTATGAAAACTTTTGCAAGCCACTGTATATATAGAGGTGGTATGCTCCGGAATGCTGAAGCCCTACCCACATAGGATGGTTCTACCAGCCGCCTAAAATTCATCCTGCAAGTCTTAAATTTGCTAACATAAGTCCTCTCCAAAGAGAAACTTTGCAGGCTACATGTTTTTGACCCTGCAAAATGAGCAATTTTTTAGGAATTACCTCAGGCCTTATAGCCTTTTGTGAAGGCAATTTAGCTACAACTGCGTATTACATAGAAGTGCTAATGCATCTTCTGCACTACCGAAAGCTGAACCCATCTACTGCCCTTGCAAAGGCTGAAATGACATCAGTGAACAGTCTTCGGAAATTTGAAATTGAAACTCTGAAATTTTAATTCTTACTCACGTATCACCACTGAGATATCCCAATGGTGAAATTTACTTTTGGAACATCCAAAGTCAGGCAGTTTATCTGGACTGGTATATTTCCCAGCCGTATCCAGCATATACCCCACGTTAGCTGATGAGAAGTTAAATCACTGATGCTGAGCGGGAGATATTGTAACGTAAACCTGAGCCAGGTATTGCTTGCCCTCTTCTGAGCAGGAGATATATAATGCAACCCTGAGCCAGGTGTTGCTACCATTGGCATCTGACTGGAGCAGCCTGTAAGCGTCTCCTGAGCCAGGAGCACAATTCTATTATATACTTACTGGACAGGTCGAACCTGCTAATAACTTTGAGTCTGGGCTTGCTCCATTTTGGAGCATCAACGGAGTCTAGAGGGGAGGAATATAACGCAACCCTGAGCCAGCTGCTGCTTCCTAAAGGCTTCCCTTTTTGAGCCTCAACGAAGGTGTCTGTACGGGCCGCACCCGTCAGCTCTCCGCGACATGTCGCCTGCTCCCTTGGAGCCACAAAGCGGCGGTGAGCCTCAATGGTGGTAGCTGCACCGGCCGTGCCGTCAGCTTACTGAAACCAGCCACCTGCTCCCTCTCGGAATCTTAACGGTGATAACTGCACCGGACGGGCCGTCAGCCTATTGATTCCAGCAGCCTGCTCCTTTTCGGAGCCTCCACGGCTATAGCTGCACAAGCTGTGCCCGCTTCTCCAGACACGCTGCCCCTATTTTCGGAGTAATGGTCTGTTCCTGAAACAAAATCCCTTATCTGCCAGTGTATCTGGTCCCTGGTCGCCCTCCTTGTTGGAGCTTCAGCGAAGCTCCATTGCAGACTAAGTCTGACCACATCTTCAGCCCCACGCTTGCCCAACAGCTCCCTTCTGGAGCTCAAAAATGACATTGCTGTGCAAGAAAATGCCTGCCAGCATTTCTGAGCCCTATGGGACAGTCTGCTCCTTTGGCCTAGAGCCTCTTTGGAGCCTTGCTGGAGTTTACTGTGCATGGCGCGCTATCAGTTACTCCCAGCCCTGGTTAGACAGGGCACTACTTGGGCTCCTTCTGCATCTTTGGAGCCTCATTGATCCTTTGGAGCTCATTGACAAGGCTGCACCGCCATTACTCCAAGTATAATTCCACAGCTGCTCCTGTGGCCTGCTGCTCCTTCAGAGCCTCAGCGGGGCTCACTGGACAGGTCACACCTGCCAGTACTGCAAGCCTGGATCAACAGGTTGCTTTGCGGGGCCAGCTAGTGACTCCTGACTGCTCCATTTCGGAACTTCAACTGAGGTAGCTGTAGGGGTCACGCCCTTCAGCTTCTCCACGTACCGCCGCTGTCTGCTCTCTTCTGGAGCCTCCACGAAGGTGGCTGAATGGTTCACGCCCGTCACCTTCTCCGCAGTCAACTACCTGCTCTCTTCCGGAGCCTTCCATGGCGGTAGCTGCACGGATCACGCCCGTCAGCTTTGACAATTCCAGCCGCCTGCTCCGATCCGAAGCCTTACTGCCGTGGCTGCATGGATCATGCCCGGTAGCTTTTTTAACTCCCGGTTGGAGCCTCAAGGCGGTAGCTGTATGGGCCGCGCTCGCCAGTTTTACCAAGTCCGCCCGCCTGCTCCCGTTTGGAGCTCCAACGGCGATAGCTACACAGGTTGCGCCCTTCAGCTTCTCCGGGCCCGCTGCACCTATTTTCGGAGCAGCGGCCCATGCCTGAAACAAAACTGTCCTATCTGCCGGAGCAGTTTCGAACTGCTCGGAATCCCGCGCCATGCGTTGACGTATTGACGCATGTGTGGGCTGGAGGGATCTTCACGTAGTCACTCACGTGACTTCCATATAAAATTCTGCATTGTCCCTAGCGTGCAGGATTGTTCTAGTCGGCACGGGCTTGGTGAGGGAGGCATGGACAAGTTAGGCCGAAGGACCTGTTTGGGTGCTGTTTGACTCCATTGCTCCATGGCTCCATAAATGGCAGCACTCACATACCCATCACCACATGCATTAACAACTATCTGCAAGTTATTTGCAGCTTCTATTAATTATTACATTTCTGAAAGATTTTTGGATACTTTCATGATTGTTGCAAAAAATTACAGGAATTGGCTGGTGGATCTGAATTAGATTATTTGGCCACTGACAGGCTTAAGTGCATTGGGAGGCATTTGTCTTGAATAGGCTCTGATAGGGAGAATAAGTACTGAACACAGAGATACATTCAAGCTGCCAGTGGTAGGAAGACAAAATATGGTTGAGGGCTGTTCAAAGTGAGCATGTTTGCCCTGGTTGCACAAGGACAATTCACCCCTTGGAGCCTCAGCTAGAAACAATTGAATGAGTGGAATGTACTTCAGTGAAACCATTTTAATCATTGAATTCTAACACCCGCTGCAGTTTTAAATCCAACCACACAGCGCAACAAGGACTGTGACATTGGTTGCTGTGATGTGGGCAGAGATAAATAACTTTTGTGTATTGTTTTCCTGCCAGGCTGGAACTGGAGTTAAATGCAACAGCTTGCTGTCTATTGCTATATGAAGAAGGTTATTGAGGCTCTCTATTGAAAGTCCGAACTACATTTCAGTTTCCCCTGCCAGAGGCAAGCAGACAGAGGCAACATGTGTTTTTGTTTAGGATTCAGCTTTCCACAGTAAAGTTTGAACAGGTGGCACCATCAGTGATGGCAGCCTCACCAACGATCTGTCTGTCTTTTCTTTTTTTTTTGTTATTTTTAATGCTAACTTTTTAAAGTTTGTATTAATGTTCTCTGTTTTTGTTTATGTGGGGGGTGGTGGAGGGTGTTGGGGAAACTTTTTTTCAATCTCTTACCTTGCCGGAGATGCGATTGTTTTCTGGATTGTATCTCTGGTCACTCTGCAGCCTAAAATCATGTAACGGGCAGCCTTGCTCGAGACTGGCTTTAAGCCCCATTGTGGGGCCGTGGACTTACCATTGGAGCCTGCGATCCCTTGCCTGGGATTGGCGCTCCAACTGCGACCTGTGGATTTCACCATCGAGCTCGCAGTCTCGTGTGGAGACTGATGTCAGGAAGCTCCAAAGTCGCAAGACATTCGACTCGCCCCGATCTCCCAGCACGGGGGAGCTGAGATCCCCCAGATGTAGGAGCTTGATCTCCCCGACATGGAGGGCCCGGCCAAGATTGTCCCGTCAATGGAAGTCTCAAGGCCACAGACCGCGGGAGAACAAATAAGGGAAGAAATTGAACTTTTTTTCACCTTCCATCACAGTGAGGTATGTGGAGGGGTCACTGTGGTGGATGTTTATGTTAAAATGTATTTTGTGTGTCTTGTTAGGGTTGCGGCTGGTGTTGCAGCACCAGAGACACACGTTTGATCCTGACTACGTGTGCTGTCTGTACGGAGTTTGCATGTTCTCCCCGTGACCTGCGTGGGTTTTCCCCAGATGCCGCAGTTTCCTCCCAAGATGTGCAGGTTTGTAATTCAATTGGCTTTGGAAAAATTATAATTTGGCCCTAGTGGAATATCCCTAGTAGCATAGTGGTATTGCTGGTCAGAACGGACTCCGTAGGCCAAATGACCTGTTTTTGCACTGCATTTCTAAAGTGTAAAGTCAAAAGTAAAGGAATGATAAGGAATTCCACTCCTTCGATGTTCACCTGCTGTTGCCGTAGACGGGTGCATCCCCAAATACCTATGATGGATTTATTTCCACGCTGGTTAATTGAACCACTTGGATTTTAGCCAACACCATGTCTGTAGCTAACAATACATCTAAAGACTCTGGTTAACAAACCATGCACATAAACTATACAAAACATGTTTAAAATGAAAGTTCAGCTGCCATGATATGGTAGATTGCGGTAGTCTGAAGCAATCCTCTGGACAACCCCAGCAGCACTCAACAGATGGGTTTCAGGTACATAGTGATAACCTGATTACCAGGAGAACCCTTGAAGGCAGCTCTCAGGTGGCACAGTGGCACAGCGGTAGAGTTGCCGCCTTACAGTGCCTGAGACCCAGGTTTGATCTTGACATCGGGCCGAAGATCTCGTTGAAAACCCACGCAGGTTACAGTGAGAACGTACAAATTCCATACAGACAGCACCCATAGTCAGAATTAAACCCGGGTCTCTGGCATTGTAATGCAATAGCTCTACCAGGGCTGGATTTAGATAAAGAGAGGCCCTAGGCTATTCCACTTTTGAGGCCCCTCCCAATCCCCCACCCCCACGATAAGAGGAAGATCGAAGAGTCCACCAGATTGACACCGATGTGCAGCCGAGCGTGGCCAATGAGATAAGGGCTGGAAAGCTGTACTTTTTATTTATTGCCAGTGCTAGTGTCGAGTTATTGGCTTAAAACACTATTATTCTGAAAGGGAGGGCAAGGGAAATTACTGACGTGTTGTTTTGAGACTACAATGCGTTGTGACAGCATATTTAAGAAAAGCCTATGACAATGTCAAAAATATTATACACCAGGCCTGTGTGAAGCTTTTCAAAAAGAGGGGGGGGGGTGGCATGGCAGGGTTACAACATTTTTATGTGAAATAAGTGCACGCAGCGCATATCACAAGCGCGAATCTCAAATCTTAAGGGCCCTGGAAGCTCTGGGGTTTTAGATGCTCTGGTGCATTCTGAGCCTTATTTTGGAGCATTTTTGCACCAAATTTATGACCAATATTTCAGAAATCATTTTGGTTGAGTCAAGAGTAATATGTGGTTGAAATGGGATATTTGGGGTCATTGTTGTACACATGTTTTTAATCAAGAATTGAAGCTGTCCTTGGTTTAATAATCAAGTTGTACTGTAAAATGTTATGTAAAATGTTATAAAGGAGCATGCAAACACTGCAAATAAAATACTGTAAGTTTTTGCAGTAAATAAAACCTTTTTTTTGAAAATGTTTTGTGTGTTGATTTGATTGCCTGTTACTGTTCGGCGGCAACGCAGTATTCCACTATTTACCTGGAGTAGACACCTAGGATCTTTGGTAGACATGAGGCATTGAAGTGATTTTGTGGAGTGCAAATGGCGATCTGAACCCACCTGGGCCCACTGCGCATGTGTGGAGAGACAGCGTCATTTTGCGCGGCTACTGCGTCACCGGCTTCCCCCAACTGTGCAGACGCGGATGCTCGCAATTTTTTTCCCCAAAACTTCCAGCGGGCGGGAACCAAAATTTTGGGTAATTTCTGTCAAAGTGGAAACGCTGATAGCGCTCCAAATTTTTTTTTCTCGGGATTTTTTTTATCTCTGGGGAAAAAAACACCTTGGCCAGAGGCCCCCTAGATTTTAGGCCCTAGGCTTCAGCCGATGACGCCAACCGGTAAATCCAGCCCAGCCGAGGCCCCCCTAGATCTCATAGCCCTGAGCTTAAGCTTGTGAAGCTTATACGTAAATCCGGCCCTGAGCTCTACCGCATTATGCTCTTATCCTGATTCGCAAGATTAACTTCCATGGGTGTCTGCACCTACAGTCTTTTCACATATGATTAGAGGCTCTTGCTTTGACTACAGGATATTGCTGTTCCCCCAAACCTCTATACACGATAAATGGCTCAATTGTGATCATGTTTTGACTTTCTGGTTAGCACGCAACAAAAGCTTTTCACTGTACCTCGGTACACTGGGCAATAAACTAAACTGAATTGAACTGAATTATATGACTACCGGTGTATTTTCCATTTTAGAGGTGGACATTAGTATTAAACCATGCACACGAGTATTCACTGCACTAGGAAATTTTGAAAGACTTGTGCTGGACCACCTGAAAAATATCATAAACACCCTGCTGGACACCCTGCAGTTTGCAGACCAGGCCAATAGATCAGTGGATGATGCAGTCAGCCCAGGCCTGCACTTCATCCTTCAGCACCTAGACTGCCAGGGGACCTATGCAAAGGTCTTGTTTGGGGATTTTAGCTCTGCATTCAACACCATTGTGCCAGAGCTACCACACTCCAAACTCTCCCAGTTGACTGTGCCTGAACCCGTCTGTCAATGGATCACCAACTTCCTGACAGACAGGAAGCAGCATGTGAGGCTGGGAAAGCACATATCGGACCCACAAACGCTCAGCATAGGAGCACCGCAAGGCTGCGTACTCTCCCCTCTCCTCTACTCTCTCTACACCAATGACTGCACCTCCACAGACTCTTCTGTCAAGCTTCTCAAGTTTGCGGATGACACAACCCTGATTGGACTGATCCAGGATGGGGAGGAATGGACAGGAAGTGTCACAGCTGGTGTCCTGGTGCCATCGAATAACATGGAGCTCAAGACTCTTAAGACAGTGGAATTGATTGTAGGCTTTAGGAGAGCTCCCCCTCCCCTCCCCCCACTCACCATCAACAACATCACAGTCACATCTGTGGAGTCATTTAACTTCCTTGGAACCATCATCTCCAGGGACCTTAAACAGGGGACCACCATCGACTCCACAGTCAAAAAGTCCCAACAGAGGATGTACTTCATGTGGCAGCTGAGAAAACACAATCTGCCACAGGCAATGATGGTCTAGTTTTATACTGCCATCATAGTCTGTCCTCACCTTCTCCATCCTGATCTGGTTTGGCTCAGCCACCAAGCATGACATCCGGAGGCTGCAGCGCATCGTTCAATCAGCCGAGAAGGTTTTTGGCTGCAACCTTCCCCCCCATGGACGAACTGTACAGTGCAAGTGCCAGGAAGCTAGTGGTAAGATCATCTCTGACCCCTCTCACCCTGGCCACAAACTCTTTGAAACACTTCCCTCTGCCAGGCGACTCCGAACTGTCAAAGCCGCCACAGCCAGACATAAAAACAGCTTTTAATCCACGAGCAGTAGCTCTACTCAACAGCCAAATGTCTGCAGCCTCCTTTTGCTCTGGTATTTTATTTAATTCTTCACATGTTTAAATTATAATATTTTATTCTTAATTGTTTACTGTATATCGTGTTGTTACTTGCGAGCAAAGCACCAAAGCAAATTCCTTGTATGCACATACTTGGCTAATAAAATGTATTCAATTCAATTCAATTCAATTCAATTCAATTCAATTATGATTTGGGATTCTGTGCGGCTAATGAACACGGCGGTTAGTGCAGCTGCACTTAAGACCCATGTTAATCATTCTGCAAAAATGAAGTTGAAAGCCTATCTGCATTTAACAAAATAAAATTCAATTTTAATGTACATCCTCACATTTCCCTGATTAATCTTTTGACCTGAGCTTTTAATATAGTCTTCTCTGTCTTAATTTCCTTGTTTTTTAAAAATTGTGCTGCAGTAAATTCCACTGTATTCTGTTTTACATTGAGGAGTGCCCTAACAATTCTAGTTGTTGCTCTTGTGGTTGACTTTTTTCTGACATTTAGATTTCATTGTGAACCAAAGTTTCTTTCAAGGATTTGTGTTGGCTCTTTTTTTGTATTCTAATCATGCATATGACATTTTTTTTTAATAGGAAATCTAAAATAAACTTCTGACACTTGCTGCAATGTTTATGACTCAAAAATACTTAACATCGTGTGAAGTTCGAGTAGTTTTATTGTTTTACATGTGGTTATGCTGCCCTCTACTGTTCACACTCCTGCAGGTACAAAGTTGCTGGCACTTATATAAATCCAAAGAATCAAATCTGTAAAATCATTCTATATTTATTTTTAATTATTATTTTTTATTGAAATGCATATTGCATTTTATGCTGTTGGAGAAATGTTTGAAAAACGTTAAAATTTCAGGATTGCAGCTCCTTCCCAAAAAAATAATTCTGCAATGACTTCCTCCATTCATAGAAAAGGAAAGATTTGAGTATTATTATTATTATTATTTGCTTTGAATATGACAACTAATACTGAAAGAAATATTATGGACACAAACCCAAATATCAGGGATTTGGGAACTAACTGAGACACCGCAAGTAACTGCAGTTAAAGGGAGTACAGTTTGGAGAATTGGAATTGTACCCGAACATTTGTATTCAATTCCAACAGAAGAGATAAGAATATAAGAAATACAAGCAGGACAATGGCAAGCCGCCCCTTGTACCTGTTCTAACATTCAATAAGATCATGGCTGATCCTTTACCTCCACTAAACATTGAGTTGGCCAACCTGCAGCTGCTGTTATAAAAGAGGTTCAATGACTCATGGAATGTTACAAGGACTCTTGGGCCTGGGTTAGAAGGAGAGACTGAATAGGCTGGGACTTTTCCCCCCAGGTACATAGAACCTAAGGGGTGCCCTTATAGATGTATACAAAACCACGAGATGCATAGAAAAAGTGAATGGTCACAGTCTTTTTCCCAGGGTTGAAGAATCCAAAACTAGAAGACATAGGTGATGGAAAAGATTTAAAAGAGGCAGGAGAGGCAATTTCCTCATGCAGATAGTGGAGTGTATATGGAACAAGCTGTTGAACCGGGTACAAAGGTGACATTTCACAAACATTTAGACAGATACATGGATATGAAAGGTTTAGAGAAGGATATGAGCAAAATACCGGCAAATAGAACTAACCTAGTTTTGAAACCTGGTTGGCATAAACGGGTTGTCCATAGAGGCTATTACTGTGCTGTATGACTCTATGACCCTTTGAGAAGGTTAAAGGAGGCAAATATTGATGGATAATTATCAAAATAATTTCAAAGAGGCATTAAAACAAGTTAAATAGTTATTTAACAAGAAAATAGTTAAATGAACTAGGTAACAACATTTGATAAGGGGAAATTCACAACACAGGCATTAGAACCCAAAAGGCAAAAATAATCAAGTCAATTTTCATAAGATCATAAGATCATAAAGTGATAGTAGAATTAGGCCATTTGGCCAATCAAATCTACTCCGCCATTCAATCAGGTCTGATCTAACTCTCCCTCCTAACGCCTTTATTCCTACTACCAAAATGCATGACTCCACACTTTGCTGCACTACAGTATATTCTATTTGCCACTTCTCTGCCCACTCACCTACCCAATTCATTCTGCAGAGCTCTTTCTTTCTCTACACTACCTGCCCCTCCACCTATTTTCATATAATCCGCAAACTTGGCCACAAAGCCCCCAATCCCCTCTTCCAAGTCATTAATATACAACGTGTAGCGCAGTGGCACCAGCACTGAACCTTGTGGAACTCCGCTAGTCACTGGCAGCCAACCAGAAAAAGCCCCCTTTATTGCCACTCTTTGCCTTCTGCCATCCAGCCAACCTGATATCCATACTAGTATCTGCATTTTGATACCACGTGTGCTCATCTTCTTTAGCAGCCTCCCATGTCAAAGGCATTATCAAAGGCTTTCTGAAAATCTAGGTGTACAACATCTACTGACTCTCCTTTGTCTGTAGATTTTACCATTACAGAACCCTAATCTTGCCTAATCATCCCTGCCAACCCACCACCTTCCAACTGATGCATTCTGGTAAAGGTTATAAAGCAAAACATCAGCCTGGATTTTCACTTCATCAGAATTACTCTGTAACTCAAGGATTGTAATTGTAATTAATTTATTAGGCAAGTATATAAAAACAGACAAGGAATTTGATTTGCCTTAGTCATATCAGAAAAGCAACAAGATGCACAACTACATACAAATTAACATAAACATCCACCACAGTGCACTGTGATGGAAGTCAATAATGTATTATCGTCTTCGCTCCTTTTCTTCCGCGATTTGGGCAGTCGAACCTTCCGCAGCCGGGGTGATCGAAGCTCCCGCAGCCGGTGATCGAACCTCCCGCGTTGGGACGATCGAAGTTCCAGGGATCTGGGTGGTGGAAGCTCCCGTGGTTGGAGCTCTCGGTCGATTCATCAGATCCACCACCCCATTCCTGTAATTTTTTGTAACAATCATGAAAGTATCCAAAAATCTTTCAGAAATGTAATAATTAATAGAAGCTGCAAATAACTTGCAAATAGTTGTTAATGCATGTGGTGATGGATGTGTGAGTGCTGCCAGTTATGGAGCCATAGAGCCATGGAGTCATACAGCACCCAAACAGGTCCTTTGGCCTAACTTGTCCATGCCTCCCTCACCAAGCCCGTGCCGACTAGAACAATCCTGCACACTAGGGACAATATACAATTTTATATTGAAGTCACACGAGTGACTACGTGACGACCCCGCCAGCCCACAAGTGCGTCAATACGTCGACGCATGAGCGGGATTCCGAGCAGTTCAAAACTGCTCCAGCAGATAGGACAGTTTTGTTTCAGGCATGGGCCGCTGCTCCGAAAATAGGTGCAGCGGGCCCGGAGAAGCTGAAGGGCGTAGCCTGTGTAGCTATCACCGTTGGAGCTCCGAACAGGAGCAGGCGGGCGGACTTGGTAAAACTGGCGAGCACAGCCCATACAGCTACCGCCTTGAGGCTCCGACCGGGAGTAAGAAAAGCTACCGGGCGAGACTTCAAGATTGTTTCATGACTGGTGAATGTTACCATCAGGTTTATAAGGTCATAAGGTCATAAGTGATACGAGCAAATTAGGCCATTCAGCCCATTACGTTTACTCAAGTAAAAAATGATACTATAAAAGATTACAAGTCAGTGGTGAGTCAAATCCTTACTTAATATTTCTGTCAATCCATTTACTTTTTTAGATAAATTAATTGTTTACAACAGAAAATATATTTTTTTAATTCTTTTGAGAATTCAACATTAATGAACAGCTGCAGTTTCTTGTTCCTAAACTCCAGAGGGAACTATCTCCCAAAGTAAATCTAAGCAGCATTTGCACAACAGTAACTATCTTTGAAAAGTTTTGAATCAATTTTTAAAGTGATTACTTGACCCCATATTGGATTGTATGATTATTGTTTTTATTTCCCAAAATAGCTTCACAAGATAAGGTTCATCATTGATTGAAATTATGCAGTTGTTCGACTGTGGTAGATAATTTTGCATTCATAATTCATTGGAAACATCATTATTGGAGATTAGATCATTTTCTAATTTTACACAGATGCCTAGATCTAGCATTCCCAAGAGTTAGAATTCTACTGTAGACATATAGTCAAGATTGGATTTTAATTATTCCCAAGGATTTGTCTGCATGGATGCAGATCATTAAAGTTTTTTAAAAGAGCAGTGGCTGTGAAGTGTATATTTGCTCTAAGACTGAGATATAGGCAAGGCACAGGTAAGTGGGACTAGCTCAGTTAGACAACTTTCTGAAGAAGGGTCTCAACCAAAATGTCACCTATTCCTTCTTTCCAGAGATGCTGCCTGTCCAGCTTTTTGTGTCTATCTTTGGTTTAAACCAGCATCTGCAGTTCCTTCCTACACATGGGCATGTTAGGCCAGAGAGTCTGTTGCCATGCTGTATAGCTCTCTATGACTATATCACCCTTTCACTCTTCATTCTTTCACAACACATGATGTAGCAAGCTTTTTGATGAAACAGTCATCACCCACAATACCCGCCTTTGTTTCCCAAATTCAATCACCCTTGAAAAGGCAATGGTGCACTGCTTCTTCAGCTATTATTGATCTTTTCAGAGGTATTGTGTGGAAAATACTAGATATTTAGGCACAGCAATGATAAAGAATTGGTGATCTATTACCAAATCATTATGATGTATATTTGGAAAAGAGGTACTAGAGCTGGTATTCCCGTGGAACTTTTGCCCTCATTTTTTTGTGGTAGAGGTGGCAAAAGGTTCCTTCTCTCCAGAGATGCTGCCTGTCCCGCTGAGTTACTCCAGCTTGTTGTGTCTAAATGCAGTATATAGATGATGATTGTCTATGCAGTGTTGAGTATTGCATATTAAAGCAAGTGATTGTAAGTTACAGTTTACGCCCTAATATGGTCAATTCCTGATTGTGTTTTGCTACTGATTCTATGCTATTGCAATTCGGTGGAGTGACTCATACAAAAATGTCATTACATTTCTAACCATATGTCCATGGTCTTGATTTGATTGCAAAATTAACTCTGCATAATGTGATGTGACTCTTAGTTAGGGTGCGCATTGCTTGACCCGCTGAGTTAAGCCCCTGTCCCACTGTACGAGTTCATTCAAGAGCTCCCCTGAGTTAAAAAAAAATCAAACTCGTGGAAGCACATAGAATGTGCATGTAGCGGGTACGTCGGAGCTCGGGGACGTCTCTTAGCAGCTCGTAACGCTAACGGCAGATACTCGGGAAACGCGGTGAGCTCGGGAAGACTTGTGAAGATTTTTCAACATGTTGAACAATGTTGAAACATGTTGAAAAATGTCTACGAGAGCCCCGAGTACCTATGAGTGGCTATTTTTCAACATGTTGAAAAATGTCTACGAGAGCCCCGAGTACCTATGAGCGGCTATTACCGTAAATCTCAGAGTTCGAATCTGGGAAGACTCGGGAGAATTCTTGAATGAACTTGTACAGTGGGACAGGGCTATTACTTAACACTTGGTGGGTTTTTTGGGTAAACGAGCACTTGCAGTTGCATGTGTCTCTATTTATCTTCTGCAGTGTTACGATAATTAGCAGAAGTGGGATGGAGGTGGTGAGAAACATACAGAGAATTGAACTCTGACACCATGTCCCCGGTCTCCCATAATTTGATGATATGCTTGATGAACTCAGAAGCACCCGCTAATATTAAGAAACTATAATCCCTTAAAGCAAATCAAAGACCAGTACACACCCATGGTACTAAATTCTCCAGCCATAATGGAACAAAATATATCTCTTTAACAATATTTTCTTTCCATTGCTTGGTAATTGCACAAGTTCATTGAGAATAATAGTTGAACAGAGCCAATTAATGAATATGCAGCAGCAGCAGCAGCAGCTGTAATTTGCCTTGAGATAAACAAACCATTCACTTGACACAGCAAAGTATGCATTGAAATGCCCTCCTGAGAGAAGAGAAAAGTTCTCAAACGACTTCAGGAATAAACATTAAATAATATGAACTGGCAACTCCCAGAAGCTGCTCTGTGACACCTGACTGACTCACCTTTGCAATTAACAATGGTTAGCTCGGAGACGCTTAAGACCCACTGATATCATCACTGGTTTGTAACACCTTTCACTCAATAATGATTTATGCTTTTGGGTTACAGCTATATAACATAAAATCAGATATGGAATGAACGTGATTTTCTAGGTTATGCAATGTTGCAGTATCCTTTCCTCTCCTTGCACTCAGAGTGCAAAAGGAATGGGTATGTCTTGAGGAATTTGAGTTTAATTGAAAGCAGTGAGAGCTCACTTTGTACATGTTGTGCACAATAAAAGGCAGATCTAATTTCTCGGAGTGGCACAGTGGCGCAGTGGGGGGGGGGGGGGGGGGGGGGGTGGGACATGTCCCTCCCATGTTTTGAGAGGTGGGAGACAATTCCCCCCCCCCCCCCTCCCGATTTGTAATCTGGATTTTGAAATTTGGTCAAAAGAATCTATTAAAAACTCCGCTTTCCACGAGACAGTGGGGGTGTCACTGTTAAGCGTTTGTTAAATGTCTCTATTAACATCGTATTAACATGATGTGTCTCCAATTGCGTTTTGACCTTCAAGTATTACTCAAGGTGTTCACGGAGAATTTCTTAAAGCTGTCTGATGTGGGTACCATTACCATTTGAACCAATTGGCTGTATTGGTGGATAGGAAGGATATAAACGGGTATCGGATTTAAACGGGTCAGGTCATTAAGAGCTCCGGTCAAACGGGTTTCCTGGGCCTCACCCTGACAATGGAGGAGGCCCAGGACAGAAAGGTCAGATTGGGAATGGGAGGGGGAGTTGAAGTGCTGAGCCACCGGGAGATCAGTTAGGTTAAGATGGACTGAGCGGTGGTGTTCAGCGAAACGATCGCCGAGCCAGCGCTTAGTCTAGCCGTGTAGAGAAGTTGACACTGGAGGTCTGGAGAATAGCCAATGTTTTTTCTTTTATTTAAGTGGGGAAATCAGGCCAATGTAGGAAATTATAGGATTCTTAGGAATAGAAATATGGAACTGCAGATGCTTGCTTGAGATTAGTTTTTTTCTGAAATCACCTGTGAGAAGACTAACCATAATTTGCAAAATGGTGGTGAGACCAAATCTATGGCTCAAAGAAAAGACACAAAGTACTGGAGTAACTCACAGCGCCTCTGGAGAACATAATCAGGTGATGTTTCAGATCGGGACCATTCACACTGATTATGGGGGTAAAGCTGGAAGAGAGGACAGACAGGATAAAGCCTGGCAAATAATAGGAGTATTATAGGTCAGGGGAGGGGGGTGATTGATAGGCAGATGATTGGACAAAGGCCAGAAATGAAAAGACAGAAGGTGTGCGAACAAAAGGATTGAAGAATTCTGAATTGTGAAGCCAGGGAAAAGAATATAGGTGGAAGGGGAGAAATAGTCCAGGTGTTGTAACTATCCAAAATTGAGAGTTCAATGTTCATAAAGTTGGATTGTAAGCTTACCAAGTGCAATCTCCAATTTTAATTAACTCCCCCACCCTCTTACAGAGAAACATAGAAAATAGGTGCAGGAGTAGGCCATTCGAACCTGCAACGCCATTCAATATGATCACGGCCAATCATCCAACTCAGTATCCCATACCTGCCTTCTCCCCTCAGCCCCCTTCTTAGTCCAACCATCTGTCTATCAGCCCCCCCCCCCCCCCACCCATCTGTATCCACCATTACTTGCCAGGCTTTGTCCTGCCCTTCTTCACTTCGAGCTTTCTCCACCTCCACCCCCACCATCTAGAATCAGTCTGATGAAGGGTCCGATCTGAAACGTCATATATCCATGTTCGACATGGGTGCTGCTTGACCCTCTGAGTTACTCCAGTAATTTGTGTCTTTTTTGCTAGAATGATATCCAACTGCAGTTCAGGATGTCCAACACCATCCAGGAAAAGCAACACACTTAATTGGCAAGCAATCAAAACACAAAAAAAAACAACAGATACTTAAAATCTGAAAGAGAGACCGGAAATATGAGAGATAGTTAACAGGTCAAGCATCATCTGTGCAGAAAAAATCAGCATCGACTTTTGTTGATTTAATAGGTTGGTTAACTTTTCAGGCTGATGACCTTTTATCAGAACTGGACATCAACCGGAAAGGTTAACACCTTTTCAGACTCTACAGATGCTATCTGACAGAGACACCCCAATTGCCTCTATATTCTTGCCTACAGCACTGGTGTGTAACCATGTAATCTGCAAAGTACATGAGAACTCTTTGTAGACAACACTACCCAAACCCATGAAAACAAAAGTGTCACAAACTTTTAAATTTGTAAGCCTTATTACTTTAACTTACCTATCACCAGCACTTTGTGTCTATCTTTATTAAGGCCATGATACATAGTACTCAGTTCTTGTGGGTAGACACATTCATGCATCCTATAATAACACTCAGAAAATTAATGTTTTGAACTTATAATTTTATTTCTATCAGTTGTTGTGATAGATTGTTGTGTAGATTGTGACGATTGACTCTACCAAGGTTAATACCAATCTTGGATATACAGTAGCATGTGGAATCTGCTCCAACCCACACCTGCAAGTATTTAATAAAAGCAAAGCTCAAGAGGGAGACAGAAGCTTTTACAATGATTTCACCAAATGCATTCAGGATCATGAACTACATCAAATAAGATGGTTTACAAAAATTACCTTCAATGTTCTGGTTAGTTAATGGCTGTTAAATTAAATATAACTAGTCTGCATTGGACAGGTATATGGAAAGGTATATGGAATGGAACGGTTTAGAGTGATATGGACTAAATGCAGACAAATGGGACTATCTTAGATGGTCCAGTTCAGTGACCATGGACGAGTTGGGCTGAAGGGCTGTTTCTGTGCACAGTGACTGTCTGACTCTCTATGTATAGCATCATTGCAACTTAAAATTATTTTTGTATGCATCCTATAGTTTTCTCATCTTGTGCTGGTAACCACATTCTGAAATCTACGTTATATTTTCTCGCACAAGTGACAGAGAAGCAGACTACACACAAGAAGCGCTTAGCCAACTGATATGGGGAGATGGTAGGAACGGGGTACTGATTGTGGATGATCAGCCATGATCACAGTGAATGGCGGTGCTGGCTCGAAGGGCCGAATGTCCTACTCCTGCACCTATTGTCTATTGTCTATTAGCTAGAGAAAGTCACAGCATGGCAGCACGCATCATATACAGCCTGTCACAGTCCATTCAGTTCACAGTTCAGACAACACTCTGAACAAGGGTCTTGACCTGAAACGTCACCTATTCCCTCTCTCCAGAGATGCTGCCTGTCCCGCTGAGTTACTCCAGCATTTTGTGTCTATCATCGGTATAAACCCGCATCTGCAGTTCCTTCATACTCATTCAGTTCACAGTTATGTGACCAAGAAACGCTGTAAGACAACGGTAACCTCTGCCTATAATCACAGACGTGTTATTTATTGTGCCAGCCAGTAACAACAACTTATTTTAACATTTGCAAAAAGCTCTTTTCTCTAACTACTGAAATAAAATCAGTTATGTCCGCGTCCAGGTGGTATCAGAGTGGGACTACACGCTATCCATGGGCACCCTGGGGGATTTCTGGGACCACTGGGCACTGTGGGGGGTGGAGTGCATCCTTAATAAGGATGGGGAAATATTAATATAAAAATATTTGTTTTACTTGTACTATGGTGGTGAGATTTGTTTTTAATTATTAGGTATTGTGAATAGTATTGTAAATACTTGAATAAATCTGTTTTTGGTTAGAAAGGGAAAAAAAAAACACCTGGTGCTGGAAAACACCCTGGACAGCGATCTGGACTGAGCTGAGACCAAAGCCAGAGGAGCAACAATGCTCTATTGTACTTGAGTTTGACTTGATTGCATTTAAGTATGGTATCTCCGATCTGTTTGCAGCTCGTCAATCCTACTCCTTAAAAACCAAGGGAGTTCCAGCCAGGATTGACATAGTGGTGTAACGGTAGAGTTGCCACCTTACAGCGCCAGGGACATAGGTTCAATCCTGACCATGGGTGCTGTCTGTACGGAGTTTGTACGTTCACCCTGTGGCAGCATGGCTATTCTCTTGGTGCTCCAGTTATCTCCCACACTCCAAAGACATGTAGGTTAATTGGCTTTGGAACAATTGTAAAATAAAAATTGTCCCTAGTGTGTAGGATGGTGTTATTGTATGGGGTGATCGCTGGTCAGCATGGACTCTGTGGGCCGAACGGCCTGTTTCCACACTGTGGTGCTAAGTCTAAAGGAGGGTAGAGGGTGGAAGCAAGAAAATAAGAAAAGGAGAGAAAGTGGGGCACCTTCCTACTAACTGTGTTCCCATTTTCGTAGGCTTGGAATAAAACTGAGGTGCCAGGACAAGCCTGAGACTGCCCGTGTTCACAGTCTAGATTAGAGATACAGCACGGAAACAGTCCACGCCAATCAGCAATCCCCAATACGCTACCACACACTACATACTTGGGACAATGTACAATGTTTAGCGAAGCCAATTAACCTACAAACCTGTATGTCTTTGGAGTGTGGGAGGAAACCGGAGCATCCGGAGAAAATCCACGTGGTCATAGGGATAACGTCCAAACGCTGTGCAGACTCAAGGCTTGGCTGCTGGGACAAGCCTGAGATCGGCCATAGACAATGAGGGACTGCACCCCACGTGGACCAGATCCTTCCCATCACTGTCTTTCTTCACTATCAATAAATCTGATCACATGAGTTTGCCCTGTCATGAGCGTGTTGGTTTAATCATTGTCGACCTCATGTCATCTCCGATGCCACACTGCCTTTACCACATTCTCTGTCAGTTTGTTCCTTTTATAGTATGATTGCTGTTCAGGTCCCATTTATATTTTAGACACAAAATGGGTCTGAAGAAGGGTCTCGACCTGAAATGTCAACTATTCCTTTTTCCAGACATAATGTCTGATTCGCTGAGATTATTTTGTGTGTATCTTTGCTGTAAACCAGCATTTGCAGTTCCTTCCTGCACCCTTTTATATCGTTCCCCTTTCAACTCAAACTCTAGTTTTAGACACTCTACCCTGGGGGAAAGATTGTGGTTATTCACCTTTTGTATGTCCCTCATGATTCTATAAACCTCTTTAATGTCTCCCCTAAAACCCCTGTCTCACGGTGCGAGTTGGCTCACTCGTGGTGATCACGTACAGCCAACGTAGCGGGAACGTCGGAACTCGCGCGATCAACTTGTCCACCCGTGGCGCTAACGGCAGGTACCTGTGAAACTTGTGAACTCGTGAAAAAAGTCAAACATGTTTGACTTTTTCCACGAGTCAAATTTCGTGGTCAAGTTTAAAATTGAAACATTTAAACTCAGAGTTATATCGTAGTGGCCCGTGCGTTAAGTTTAGTGATTCGTGCGTCTACCGTGGGAACTCTTTAATAGACACAAAATGCTGGAGTAACTCAGCGGACCAGGCAGCATCTCTGGAGAGAAGGAATGGAGTCGAGACCCTTCTTCAGACTTACCCAAAACGCCACCCATTCCTTCTCTCCAGAGATGCGGCCTGTCCCGCCGAGTTACTCAAGCATTTTGTGTCTATCTATACTTTAGTTTCGGATATGATCAAGTGTAAGAAACGCAAACCAGACTACCTTCACATCAGAGAATCCTAATGTTCCTAATTTGGCCGAGGCACTTCACTGTCCGTGTGTAGGAAGGAACTGCAGATGCTGGTTTACACCGACGATAGACACAAACATGCTGGAGTAACTCAGCGGGACAGGCATCGCCTCTGGAGAGAAGGAATGGGTGATGTTTCGGGTCGGGACCCTTCTTCAGACTCCCCGCTCATTCTTCCCTCGTCGATGTGAACTTGTGGGGGTGCGAGGAATCGGGCGTCTCTGGGTAAGGGGAAGAGAGGATTTACTGCTGAATTATGCGCAACAGAAGCATGAAGTGGGGGTAAGGTCCGTTTAAACTATCTTGTCTCCCCCCCCCAATGTTGGGAGAGAGAGGGGAGAGAGTTGTGCAAACAAACCACGGGAGACTGCATCTTTGGAGGGAAATCATAAAATGTATAGGGACGTTTCGGGCCGGGACCCTAAAGGTTGACTACCCATTTCGCAGATGCCGTTCCTAGCCCCCCTCTCACTCCTCCCCACCCATAGTCATTGCCTTCTCCCAATTCCACCATCCCTCGCCCCCCCCCCCCCCCCCCAAAACCTGTCCTCGCCTGAACTGCTGAAGATAACCGAGTACTTTAAATGCGAATCCCGGACTGCAGCAACAACACACGCCCTGAGCGGGAGAGGAACTTGGTAACTCAAGAGCAAACGGGAGGGGAACTTGGTAACTCTGGAGACGAACTCGGAACATCGCAGAAAGTACAAGTAAACGGCAAACTTACCATACCCGTGGCAACTCGCCTCAAACACTTGAACATCAACTTGGAATATCGTACACAACCACGAGTCTGTCACTCTGGGTCACTCGTGGGTCAACTCGCACCGTGAGACAGGGCCTTTAGCCATTTGTGCTCAAATTAAAACATACAAAGGAATCTAGAAACATACTGTTGCAACTTGCTTTGTGAGTCTTGTCCATATTCACAGATGCAATTTCACTAATGTTTTTCCTAATGTTTCTGAGTGACTCTGCTTAATTACCTTATTCATTGGTGTATCATCTCACTTCAATTAGAAACACCGATGAATGATTATAGCCTTGAATACAATAAAATGTCACATTTCACAGGTAAACGGATGTGATTTTGTCAATACGAACTATACAGAACACTGGTAAGAATGTAGCAAAGACAATTAGTTCGACTGGTAATTGTAGTGATACATCCTTTCTGGTAAGAAACTTGGAGAACCAAGGAACAGCAGATGCTGGCTTGGAAACGTATCCAAACATGTGCAGGTCTGCAGGTTACTTGGCTTCTGTGAATTGTAAATTGGCCCTAATGTGTAGGGTAGTGCCAGTGTATGGGGTGATCGCTGGTCGGCATGGACTAGGTGGGCCAAAGGGCCTGCTTGAAAAATGGTGCAAGGAGGAGGGATTCAAATTTTTAGGGCACTGGAACCATTTCTGGGGGAGGTGGGACCAGTACAAACAGGACGGTCTGCACCTGGGCTGGAATGGAACCAATGTCCTTGGGGGAGTGTTTGCTAGTGCTGTCGGGGAGGATTTAAACTAATGTGGCAGGGGGATGGGTACAAGAGCAGAGAGGCAGGTGGGTGTAAAATGAGGGTAGAAGCAATAGGGAGCAAGGTGAAAAGTAAAAGTGGCAGGCAGACAAAACCAGGGCAAAAATCAAAAAGGGCCACACCTCAACAAAATTGTATAAGGGATAAGAGCATTGTAAAAACAAGCCTGAAGGCTTTGTGTCTCAATGCAAGGAGTATTCGTAATAAGGTGGATGAGTTGAACGTGCAGATAACTATTAATGAGTATGATATAGTTGGGATCACAGAGACATGGTCCAGGGTGACCAAGGCTGGGAGCTGAACATCCATTGATATTCAATATTCAGGAGGGATAGAGAGAAAGGAAAAGGAGGTGGGGTAGCGTTGCTAGTTAGAGAGGAGATTAACGCAATGGAAAGGAAGGACATTAGCTTGGAGCATGTGGAATCGGTATGGGTAGAGCTGCGAAACACTAAGGGGCAGAAAACGCTAGTGGGAGTTGTGTACAGGCCACCTAACAGTAGTAGTGAAGTTGGGGATGGTATCAAACACGAAATTAGAAATGTGTGCGACAAAGGCAAAACAGTTATAATGGGTGACTTCAATCTACATATAGATTGGGTGAATCAAATTGGCAGGGGCGCTGAGGAAGAGGATTTTTTGGAAAATATGCGGGATAGTTATCTAAATCAACATGTAGAGGAACCAACGAGAGAGCAGGCTATTTTAGACTGCGTATTGAGTAATGAGGAAGGGTTAGTTAGCAGTCTTGTTGTGCGTGCCCCCTTGGGCAAGAGTGACCATAATATGGTCGAGTTCTTCATTAGGATGGAGAGTGAGATTGTTAATTCAGAAACATTGGTTCTGAACTTAAGGAAAGGTAACTTTGAGGGTATGAGACGTGAATTGGCCAAGATTGACTGGCAATCAATTCTAAAAGGGTTGACGGTGGATATGCAATGGAAGACATTTAAAGACTGCATGGATGAACTACAAAAATTGTTCATCCCAGTTTGGCAAAAGAATAGATCAGGGAAGGTAGTGCATCCGTGGATAACAAGGGAAATCAGGGATAGTCTCAAAGCAAAGGATGATGCATACAAAGTAGCCAGAAAAAGCAGCATACCAGAGAACTGGGAGAAATTCAGAGACCAGCAGAGGAGGACAAAGGGCTTGATTAGGAAAGGAAAAATAGATTATGAAAGAAAACTGGCAGGGAACATAAAAACTGACTGCAAAAGTTTTTATAGATATGTGAAGAGAAAGAGATTAGTTAAAACAAATGTAGGTAGCATTTGGCGGGTAGCAAACGTAACCCCTCTTTTTAAGAAGGGGGGGGGAGAGAGAAAACGGGGAATTACAGACCAGTTAGTCTAACATCGGTAGTGGGGAAACTGCTAGAGTCAGTTTTTAAAGATGGGATAGCAGCACATTTGGAAAGTGGTAAAATCATTGGACAAAGTCAGCATGGATTTACGAAAGGTAAATCATGTCTGACGAATCTTGTGGAATTTTTCGAGGATGTAACTAGTAGCGTGGATAGGGGAGAACCAGTGGATATGGTGTATCTGGACTTCCAGAAGGCTTTCGACAAGGTCCCACATAAGAGATTAGTATATAAACTTAAAGCATACAGCATTGGGGGTTCAGTATTGATGTGGATAGAGAACTGGCTGGCAAACAGGAAGCAAAGAGTAGGAGTAAACGAGTCGTTTTCACAATGGCAGGCAGTGACTAGTGGGGTACCGCAAGGCTCAGTGCTGAGACCCCAGCTATTTACAATATACATTAATGATCTGGATGAGGGAATTGAAGGCAATATCTCCAAGTTTGCAGATGACACTAAGCTGGGGGGCAGTGTTAGCTGTGAGGAGGATGCTAGGAGACTGCAAGGTGACTTGGATAGGCTGGGTGAGTGGGCAAATGTTTGGCAGATGCAGTATAATGCGGATAAATGTGAGGTTATCCACTTTGGTGGCAAAAATAGGAAAGCAGACTATTATCTAAATGGTGGCCGATTAGGAAAAGGGGAGATGCAGCACGACCTGGGTGTCATGGTACACCAGTCATTGAAAGTAGGCAAGCAGGTGCAGCAGGCAGTGAACAAAGCGAATGGTATGTTAGCTTTCATAGCAAAAGGATTTGAGTATAGGAGCAGGGAGGTTCTGCTTCAGTTGTATAGGGTCTTGGTGAGACCACACCTGGAGTATTGCATACAGTTCTGGTCTCCAAATCTGAGGACATTATTGCCACAGAGGGAGTGCAGAGAAGGTTCACCAGACTGATTCCTGGGATGTCAGGACTGTCTTATGAACAAAGTCTGCATAGACTCTGTTTATACTCTCTAGAATTTAGGAGATTGAGAGGGGATCTTATAGAAACTTACAAAATTCTTAATGGGTTGGACAGGCTAGATGCAGGAAGATTGTTCCCGATGTTGGGGAGGTCCAGGACAAGGGGTCACAGCTTAAGTATAAGGGGGAAATCCTTTAGGACCGAGATGAGAAGGACTTTTTTCACACAGAGAGTGGTGGGTCTCTGGAACTCTCTGCCACAGAGGGTAGTTGAGGCCAGTTCATTGGCTATACTTAAGAGGGAGTTAGATGTGGCCCTTGTGGCTAAGGGGATCAGAGGGTATGGAGAGAAGGCAGGTACGGAATACTGAGTTGGATGATCAGCCATGATTATATTGAATGGCGGTGCAGGCTCGAAGGGCCGAATGGCCTACTGCTGCACCTAATTTCTATGTTCTATGTTTCCATGATGTACCTCTAAAATGTAAAGTCTAATAAACACAAAATGCTGGAGTAGCTCAGAAGGTCAGTCAGCATCTCAGGGGGACATGGATAGGTGACATTTCAGGTCGGGACCCCTGTGACTGATTATGGTGGTGGGGGGAGAAAGCTGGAAGAGAGGAAAGGCAGGACAAAGCCGAGCAATCGATACATGGTTACAGGTGAGGGGGGCAGACTGTTAGAGAAAGGGCAGAGATGAAATGTAACATGGGCTTCCCTTTCCACCTAAATTCGTTCACAGAAAAAAGCTTTGTTTTGCATGCCATCCACACAGATCAGATTTACCATAGAGAGATACAATCAAGTCAAACTCAAGTACAATAGATTGAGCCAAGGGAAAGATAAATAGTGCAGAATATAGTTCTCGGTGTTGTGTTTGACGGATAACAACTCAATATACAACTCAATGTCGTACCGTGTCAGTAAGTGGGTTTATTCAAGCCAAGATGGCTGCATGACTGATTCCGAGAAAAACATACATATTGGGGCAGAGCCCCCTTGTGGTGACTGTAAGGACAGTCTTACATAGGTACAACATGTTTTCCCCTCCTGTAAATGAAGGCGATCATTTAAGTCCAGTTATCAAATCAAATATAAGTCCATATGAAATCTGACCAAAGTCCTTTCAAATTTCATGCCCTCTGTTAATAAACGGAAGTCAAAAAAATAAATTAAACATTGTCCTGAGTAGGCTGAACTCCAGTCGCTGTCACTCTGTACCTGAGAAAATTGATCTCGGATGCTGCAAATGTACACTTTGCTGCGTTGAGCGTCAAGTTGTGTTGCGCGAGACGAGCTAACACTGCTTCCAGTCATCGATCGTGTTCCTCCTTGTCTCTGCCATGGATGACAACATCGTCGAGGAGGTTGAGTGTTCTGTCAATGCCTGACAGAACCAATGCCGCAAGATTTGAATTGCATTGGGCGCTGAGCACATTCCATATGGCATCCTACGGCACTGAAATACTCCTTCATGTGTGATGTGACTGCGATCTGCTAGTGGTACCTGAAGGTAGCTTCGGCGCATGTCTAATTTTGTGAACACTGTTGAATCGTGGAACGACGCAGATAGCTCTTGTATTGTGGGCAGAGGATATTTGTCCAGAATGATGGGTTTGTTGACTGATTTGAGATCGATGCAAAGTCTGAGTTCACCGCTCTTGTGTCGCGTGATGACAAGATTTGATATCCAAGGGGATGAATCAAAGGGTTCAATGATACCATCATTTTTGAGTCGCTTCAGTTCACTTGAGACTTCCGAGCGAATGATAAATGGTAGATGCCGTAGCCATTGTGAAACAGGTGGGACTGATGTGTCTATACTAGGTGCTTGGCAGTACCCTTTAACTACCCCAAAACAAGAGAAAAGGGAAGGATACTCATGCCCATAGTCTGCGTTGCTGATCACATTGATGTTCATGCCGGTTGAGTCCTAAAGCTTGAAACCTAGTCGGTCAAACAAATTGACTCCCATCAGACTCTTCCTTTCCGCGATGGAGAAAGTGAAGCAATCAACTTGACTCCTTTGTAGCAAACAGGAACTGTCACTAGCCCTATCATGGGTATGGTTGAACCATTATAAGAGCGAAGAGTGTCTCTCGGGGGAGCAAGTGAGCAGTCCGAAAAAGAGTTATTGTAGAGGTCTATGCTCAAAATAGAAACCTTCATCCCCACATCCATGAGAAACGATACCGAGGTCCCAGCAATCTCGATCCTGCAGTCTTTGAAAGCACCTGTTGACCGAACATCCTGGTCAGCCCTGTCCTTTATGGACAGACAGTCATCGTCTACATGGCGGACAGATGACGCTTTGTTCTTCGATGACCGTCAGACTTTCGTGAAGTGATTCAGCTTTGAACATGCGTTGTATCATTTACCATAAGCTGGACATTCCTTGGGAGCGTGTGCCCGGCCACAATTCAGACACTGCTTGTTTGAGTGATTGTTTTTTGACTGTTTCTGAATGCCCTGCACTTGTGTTGTTCTTCTCATGAGATGAATGACCAGATACTCCCTCAGTGCTTGTCATCGAATGTTGTTCGAGCACCTTCGCATCATGCATCTCACTTTCAATTTGCACGGCTACTTCTTGTGCCTTTTCGAGTTTGAGATCATCATCCTCCATTAGAAGCCACTCTCTGATCTGCGGGATAGAAGTCTTTTCTATCAGAAGGTCTCCCATGAACTCATCAGTCAGTGCCCCAAAATTGCACTTTGCAACTAGTTCTATCAATGAAGAAACAAAATGCTTCACTGGTTCGCCATGTCTCTGTGAACGTTGACGAAAACGGTATGTCTCTATCATCACACTTGTCTTTGGGCCAAAGTATTTGCCAAGTGCAGTAACAGCATCACTGTACTTACTCGTTGCAGCACTGTCAAACTGCGTGAAGATCCGCTGTCCCTCTGTTCCGAGGCAATGCAGCAGGATCGCTCGGCAGCGAGCGTCCGATATGGCCTCGCCACCCAAGCTGCTTGTGATCAAGTATGTGGTGAAACCTTTGATCCATCATGTCCATGGTACAGGAGGCTCTCCTGGATTTTCCAAGAATGGAGATGGGGCAGCGAGAGTTAAACTAGCCATCCTCGTCGGCAGAAGTTGTGTTTGTCGGATTATAACTCAATATTGACCCATGTCGCACCATGTTAGTAAGTGGGCTTATTCAAGCCAAGATGGTTGCATGACTGATTCCGAGAAAAACATACATATTGGGGCAGAGCCCTCTTGTGGTGACTGTAAGTACAGTCTTACATAGATACAACACTCAGCATTGTAGCACATCAGTTCCATAGTCAAGGGTCCAATATCCCCAATAGAGTAGAGGTAAATAGTAAGATTAAACGAGAACTTACCTGTTCGAAGTTTGATCTTTATTTTATGAGGAGTTACGATGAGGGATTACGTGAAGAAGCCCCGCCTGGCGCTGGATCGGCATACTTCAAAGCAGCGGCATGAAAAAAACAGAACCAATAGCCGAAGTAAAAATAGTAAGGCTCAAAATAGACTAGAACTACCAGATGATCATTTATATTATGAGGGTTGGGAGTGGAGGGCACGTAATCCCTCATCGTAACTCCTCATAAAATAAAGATCAAACTTCGAACAGGTAAGTTCTCGTTTAATCTTACTATTTTACTTCGGAGTCATGTGAGTGACTACGTGAAGATTTTAAAGCTCTGTGTTTTTTATGTCGTAAATTCATTCCATATGACTCTCTGTTTAGTCAACACAGTAGTGAGTAAATAGTATTTTAAGACATTGTTACAATTTATGTAATAAGTCTTTTAGCCATAAAAAAGAACAACTTTTTTAAATAATAACCCCTCTATCCCAGGGGAAAAATACAAAAAGAAAATTGATAAATGATGTCAATGATAACATAAATCGATAATATAAATTGATAATATAAAACAAAGCAAGCATTTAAAGAGAACCCAGTACTGTGTGTCCAAATCCTGGCACCGTGACAACAGGTTTATTGTAGAACTTTGAAAATATTTCTTCTCTACACCACCCTGCGGCCTCTAAAATTTAATCGAGTGGTACATCCTGTACCTTCGCCGCGGACGTAGCTGCCACCCTAGTGGAGTGAGATTTAAACACATCAGTGTCTAGACCCAAACCTGTTTTAACCATCTAGAAATGGGTTGAACTGAAACTTTTATATGTGGCTTTTTGTGTGTTATCAATAACGCTTTCTCAGAACCTCTGAGATTTTTGGTTACCTCAATGTATTGAGTTAAATGCTTAACTACACACAATGTTTCATCAATAGGATACGCTTTAAACATTACCTTAATTCCAGTTCTCCCTGGTCTGCTTTGTTTGATCAGGTCATAAACATAAAACACAATGTTATCTGTAGTCACATGCATGCAATCCAACCATAACAATTGCAAAGTTTGTACTCTTTGAGCTGATACCAATACCATTAACATAACCACCTTAAATGTTAATTTCTGCAAAGACATTGAAGTAATTGGAGCCCATTGTTTTAGCAAAATGAGAACAATGCTAACATCCCAAATTTCTGTATATCTGGGCTTGGGAGGATTTTATTAAAAATACCTTTCATGAATCAGGATACTAATGGGTGAGACCCTACTGAATCCCGATCAGAATTTTGTCCTAAATAGGATGACAATGCACTACAAGCACAATTAATGACACTATAACTCAAATGCTCATCAAGTGTAGCCCAGCAAGGAACTCCAATACATTTGAAATGTTTGCAGTATGATAAGATATCTTTGACTGTGTACAAAAACTTCCCATTTTGTTATATGCGACAAAAATAGTTTTTAGTGCTATTCCTCCAAGCTGCATCTATAACATCCATGGTCCTGTCCGACAGTTCAAACTCTTGCAATGGTCTGGTCAGAACCTGCAGATAAACAAATTCATATGATCATGCAATGGACGAATTTCTTTTGTTACTGGTTGTGTCAACAGATTGTCGCAACTGGGAATTGTCATACATGGTTCAACAATCATTTTAAGCATCAATGGGAACCATGACTGCGTAGGCCAATTTGGCACCACCAACAATGCCTTTGGCAGCGTCTTGCGCTATTTTCTTGGGACATTGCCCAATCAGACAGAATGGGGAAAAGCATAAAAGACGTATTCCCCCAGTGTAGCGAGAAAGCATCCACCGCTACTGCCCCTGGATCGTGTTCCCAAGACACGTATTTGGGCAATTGGTGATTCAATCTAGATGCAAACAGATCAATGTCCGGTACGCCATACCGACTGACAATATTTATGAAAATTTGTGGATTTAACATCCATTCTGTATTGTCTTTAAATATTCGTGATCTTTTGTCTGCCACAACATTGTCTCTTCCTGGGAGATAAATAGCTGAAACCAAATATTTTTCCAATACACCATTGCCACATCTGGTTACCAGATGATCACATGATCTGACACCACCCATGTGATTTATATATGCCACAGCTGTGGTATTGTCTATTTGTGTATGGACATGTAAATCTTTAATGAAGAACAATAAGCTTTTAATCCATAAATGCTCCCAGTAGCTCCAAATAATTAATACCATATGTTTGGAGCAAAAAATCCTCTTGGACAGCCCATCTGCCCCCGCAGCTGGTCTCATTATCCGTAGCCCCCCCCCCCCCCCCCCCCCCCCCCCCCCCCCCCCCCCCCCCCCCCATCCAAGAGAACTTGCGTCAGTTTGCAAAAACACTACTGGCTGATGAACCAAAATGTTCTAAGCAGCTTGTGGAACATTCTCAACCCACCAATGTAATTCTGATAAATTTCCTTTGGCAATTGCATTGGCCTATCAAATGGCCTGCTCGCTGAATAAGCGCTTGAGTTTTTGCCCTTTGAAGATTTTGGTAATGTAGAGGACCAGATTCCACTGCTGGAGATGCTGCTACCAACTTCCCAATAGCCTTGGCAACTACTCGGATGGAGGGATAAGGTTTGTTAATCAGGTTCTGACACACATTTGTCAATCTATCACCTTATCCATTGGTAAAGTTACCAACATGGTGACTGAATTAATCACAAACCCCAGATATTCCATGGTTTGGGATGGCTGTAACTTAGATTTTGTTGGATAAATCAGGAATCCCAACTTCTCAAACAAGCTTGTAGTTGCTGAGACTGATTTTCAGCCGACTCCTGATTAGCATTAACAATTAATGTCATCTAGATAAGCCATAACGATGTGTTTTTGTGCCCTTAGCAGTGCAAGTGCTGGCTTCAACAATTTAGTGAACAATCTAGGTGCTGAATTAGCATCTAGTTGCCCAATTAACCCATTAGGTAATGCTTGTATTGCCACAGCTGTCCCATCCATTAAACTTTAAATACCTACGAAAACTATGGTGAATTGGGACCGAAAAATATGCATCCTTCAAATCTATTGTAGCCATATAACAACCTGTTGATACCAGCTGCATTGCAGTGTTAAATGTGTCCATTAAAATGTTTATACTGGACAAATGTATTCAATTGTGTGAGATCTAAAATGATTCTACAACCCCCATCTTCTTTGGTCTGGGGAAAATATTTGATACAAATTGTTGTGGATCCTCTCCTGTTTCTCAATAACTCCTTTTTCACACAAATTCTACCCTCTTTGTCAATTTGATTTTTCCCAAAAGCTGAAAACATCAAAGAATGATAAGGCTTATTCTGTCCCAATGGATCCATACCTTCTACAAAATCAATGGTAGATCCTAACACAGTATCTAATACAACACGATCAGCTGTTATACTGTCGCATTCATTATAAAACATTCGGAGTCTACCACCAATCTGAGGTTCATCCAAACTTCCTCCTTTAATAGGATAATTTTATGTACCTCTCCAACTGGATGAAATGATCTCCTTTTCCCAATAAATGGGTGAACATTTGGCTGTGCAAATTCTTTCTAATCATACTCCTGCCTCGGCTTGTCCCAGCTCCAAAATCAAATCCCCTTTTTATATGGCCAGCCCTTCTCTGGCCAAAAGTGAAGGGTTTCATAAGGCCAATAGTTTTTGCCTCTTCATTCATTTCTTTAATTTGTTTAGACAAATTCTCTTCAAAATAAACCAGGAGTTTTACCATTGCTTGGCTTGCACAACCCTGCTTCCTCATACAGTTTATCTCAAATGAGTTGCAAAATAAAGCCAACATATGCTTCTAAACTTTGGTCATTCCACAACCTTCCAAAGGCAGTAATGCCAGCTGAAAACAGCTTGAGGACTCTTTGAAATCAAATCTCCTGCGCTCGCATCATCGATGACATCGGCGCCCAAACACCCGGATTCACCGTAGGTACCTTCAAAGAGGCACGATAATAGGTGTTTTATACAATTCTGCTGTCTCAACCATAACAGCTTTTTGAGGCGGGTGAGAGACCAAATAATTAATATTGGCCGCCAGGTTTTCTTCCATGGCCTCACCGCCTCCTCCAGGTATAGCAAAACTTTGTGCCACATCATGCACACCTGGATCAATATATTTGTATTGTGGTGTGTACTCCGGACCTCAATCACCACTTTCAGGGTCTGTCTCATACAGCCCTGGTACTCCTGAAACTTGTTCAAGGAGACTTCCTCCAGTCCAATCCCAAGCACTGGAGTTCCAATTCCCAATTCAAACTGGCACCATATTCATGATATGGAACCCCCTCAGGGGCTGCCTGGGAATATTCTGGGTACTTAGACCCTTGGTTGATTATAGTTTGGAGCATTTCTCCATTTGATCCATTCTAAGCCAAAAGGCTTTTCTTTCTGGACCTTTAGAATCAGAGTCCTCAGAAACCTCAGGCCTTTCAGCTTTTCTTTACATTTTTTAGGCACTGGGTTTTCCTCCAAAGTTTCTGTTTGTGGAGCAATCAAAGCCTCACTAACGGGTATTTCAACGGCCACCGGTATCGGAACCGGCTCCGCAATAATCTCCTGTCCCGACACTTCTCCCCGGGACGCACGTTTTACCCGCTGTTTTTTGGCTTACTCTATTTTCTTCCTAACTCCTCCTGGTTTACCCACCGGGCTATGGAGTTCTGAAAACCGCCCTAGAAACGAAAACCTCTCTTACCTGCGGGCCGGTTCCTTACCGCTGTGTGGAGCTGCGTTCTGCAGCTCTTTCTCTGCCGACAGCAACGACGTAATGCCGATCCAGCGCCAGGCGGGGCTTCTTCACGTAGTCACTCACGTGACTCCGAAGTAAAATCAAACTGTACCCTAGCTTATGAAAGGACAGTCTGGAAGCCTAATAACAGAGGCGAAGAGCTGTTCCTGAATCTGGTGTTGCGCACTTTCCAGTTTCTGTACCTTCTGCCTGATCGGGAGGAGGGAAAAAAAGGAATGACAGTGGTGTGGAGTTGATGTTTTCCCTGGCTTTTGTGCATGCTGGCTGCAAGTCACAATCTCACAGAACAAAAGGCAAAAGGAACTGCAGATACTGGAATCTTGTGTAGAACAAGAAGTGATGAAGTAATTCAGTGGGTCAGACGGCATCTGTGGAGCATATGGATAAGTGAAGTAACGAGTTGGGACCCTTCTTCAGGCACGTATCTCACAGCAAAGGGTTGGCTATTCAGAACAGAGAAGAAAACATCTCTTCATCCAGTGATCTTTGGAATTCTCTACTCAAGTGCTGAGTATACTTTCTGTAAATTGTTTTACTTATTACTGAAAAACAGCTGCATGGTCTCACAACTTGACCCCAAGAATAATTCTTTTTTTTTTAATATTAGAATGGCAACTTTAATCAAGTACTCTATCAAATACTCAAATTCCTCATATTGCAAAACATACTTGGCTAATAAAGTATAATTAAGATGATTATGATTGTGATATCCCTAACTTTAAAATTAATCTCAGTTTTGAGCAGGTTGAATGCATTAATTCAAATGTGTATTTTCTTCATGGGCAATTTTTATAAAAGTATCTCAATTAACACATTAATTTCTCATTACTTCACAATTGTAAAGATGTATTGAAATACATTTAGTCATTCCTCTTCGTGATCTTTGTTTATTGCATTTTAAGGACATGTGAAATAAAAATTTATTCAAAGCAATTTTGAGATTTAACTCAGTTTTTCTGACCAAATGTTCTGGAATTTATTGGAAATCATGTAGATGTTCTATGCAAATTTTAACCAGAGAAATTCGAGATTCCACTATCATTTCCAATTCTTTTAAAAGCATTATGTAGGAAATGGGTTCGCAA
Organism: Raja brachyura; assembly: GCA_963514005.1. Next base: position 38,312,424 of record OY740784.1, on the reverse strand, counting down.
TCAAAACTAGTTGCACTCCCAGAATAAACGCAAATGAATTACCTTTGTAGTTTTATCATTAATGAGAATCTTCTTAGGTTTACATTTCAAAGTTTGAGCAGGATTTTCAGAATGCAATCACATAAATGATTTAAATTTGAATTCAAACCTGCTATATCACAAGAGAACTAAGGAACTTGATTTCTTCCCTGCATATAAATGTTACTGTAATTACATTTTGCCTCTTGGTTTGGATCCTAGTCGTATCTGAGGTTTCTTCTTCAGACTAATTAGCTACGTGCACCTGTCCTTTTATATTAAATTTCCCAATTGTTGGAAAAGTACAATGTTAATGAAAGAGCCCAAAGCAACTAAGTCACTTATAGTTCCACAAAGGCAGAGCCAAAATACTGTGAGTAGCATTCTGACAAATTGCAAATGTAATTGCGATTAACTTAATTTGAATGCATTTTCTCATATTTTAATGGAAATGTTAACAGCTTATTGTGTTTCTACAATGGTGAATGTTCCATACACAATAAATAACATCAATCCTAAATTAATCAATTGGCTCTAATTTTAATACATGCATAATGCATAAATGAAATTCCTGTTGCAGAAGATATTATACGCAATGGCACTGAATTAAGAGAATATTGTCAAATATCTCTCATTGTAGTACAAAGCATTTGCAAGCACCATTAGGGTGTTTACAATGGTCCTACAATAGACATTATTGTAGGACCAGCAAACACTATGTATGAATTTCTATACATCTTTACTGTAATTGACTTGAATACTTTATGTAACATAATTTCTTCCAGAAATTAGAATCACATTACATTTAATTTACAAGTTAGAGCTTTGGTTTGGCAGGAATGTTTACATATTGGAAATCTCAAAACATTATGACACAAAGAACTGCAAATGCAGGTTTACCAAAAAATGCATAAAGTATTGGAGTAATTCAGCGGATGTGAAGAAGGATCCTGATCCAAAAAGTAGACTATCCATGCTCCCCAGAGATGCTGTCTTTTTCCAGCTCTTTATATCTTAATCTATATTCCAATAGACAATAGACAATAGGTGCAGGAGTAGGCCATTTGGCCCTTCGAGCCAGCACCGCCATTCAAAGTGATCATGGCTGATCATCCCCAATCAGTACCCGTTCCTGCCTTCTCCCCATATCCCCTGACTCCGCTATTTTTAAGAGCCTTATCTTGCTCTATCTTGAAAGCATCAAGAGAACCTGCCTCCACTGCCCTCGGTGTTTTCTCATCTCCGTTCTAAATGGCTTACTCCTTATTCTTAAACTGTGGCCCCTGGTTCTGGACTCCCCCAACATCAGGAACATGTTTCCTGCCTCTAGTGTGTCCAAGCCCTTAACAATCTTATATGTTTCAATGAGATCCCCTCTCATCCTTCTAAACTCCAGAGTGTACAAGCCCAACTGTTCCATTCTCTCAGCATATGAGAGTCCCATCATCCCGGGAATTAACCTTGTAAACCTACACTGTACTCCCTCAATAGCAAGAATGTCCTTCCTCAAATTAGGGGACCAAAACTGCACACAATACTCCAGGTGTGGTCTTACTAGGGCTCTGTACAACTGCAGAAGGACCTCTTTGCTCCAATATTTGATTCCTCTTGTTATAAAGGCCAACATGCCATTCGCTTTCTTCACTGCCTGCTGTAACTGCATGCTTACTTTCATAGACTGATGTACAAGAACCCCCAGATCCTGTTGTACTTCACCTTTTCCCAACTTGACGCCATTTAGATAGTAATCTGCCTTTGCTACCAATGTGGATAACCTCACATTTATCCACATTAAACTTCATCTGCCATGCATCTGCCCACTCCCCAAACCTGTCCAAGTCACCCTGCATTCTCATAGCATCCTCCTCACAGTTCACACTGCCACACAGCTTTGTGTCATCTGCAAATTTGCTAATGATACTTTGAATCCCTTCATCCAAATCACTGATGTATAGTGTAAATAGCTGCGGTCCCAGCACCGAGCCTTGCGGTACCCCACTAGTCACTGCCTGCCATTCTGAAAGGGACCCGTTAATCCCTACTCTTTGTTTTCTGTCTGCCAACCACTTCTCTATCCATGTCAGCACTCTACCCCCAATACCATGTGCCCTAATTTTGCCCACTAATCTCCTATATGGGACCTTATCAAATGCTTTCTGAAAGTCCAGGTATACTACATCCACTGGCTCTCCCTTGTCCATTTTCCTAATTACATCTTCAAAACATTCCAGAAGATTAGTCATGCATTATTTCCACTTCGTAAATCCATGCTGACTCGGACCGATCCTGTTACTGCTATCCAAATGTGCAGCTATCTCATCTGTTATAATTGACTCCAGCATCTTCCCCACCATCGGTGTCAGGCTAACTGGTCTATAATTCCCCGTCTTCTCTCTCTCTCTCGCCTTTTTTAAAAAGTGGGATAACATTAGCTACCCTCCAATTCACAGGAACTGATCCTGAGTCTATAGAACATTGGAAATTATCACGAATACATTTACGATTTCTAGAGCTACTTCCTTAAGTACCCTGGGATGCAGACCATAAGGCCCTGGGGATTTATCAGCCTTCAGTCCCATCAGTCTATCCAACACCATTTCCTGCCTAATGTGGATTTCCTTCAGTTCCTCCACAGATCCTCTGGCCACTACTATATTAGGAAGATTGTTTGTGTCCTCCTTAGTATGACAGATCCAAAGTACCTGTTCAACTCATCTGCCATTTCCTTGTTCCCCATAATAAATTCACCTTTTTCGGTCTTCAAGGGTCCAACTTTGGTCTTAACTTTGGTTTTAGATTCCTCTTTAAATGTGACTGAATCTATTTAATTTCTTGAACTAAAACACGCCGAATTCCTCCCTGGATTCAATAAAGTGAATGTTTAATAAAACACCTACATATGAATAACAATTCATCTGGGGCGGACTGTCAACCCTTTACAGTTACACAAAAAGCATCTTTAGTTCCTTCTTTAACCCTTTACAGTTAAACTGCTGGAGGAAATCAGAAGCTCAGGAGGCAACTATGGAAGGAAATGGACAGACGATGTTTCGGGTCGAAGCTCTTCTTCAGACGTTTCAACCCTCTCATTGTTTTCACATTTCACCAAATTTCAGTCTTGGTTGAAGCTTGGAACAGAAAAATAACGCATCCCAGGTAATATGCAGAAAAGACAAATTGAAACTTCATAATTTTAATTCTATCATTGGATCAGAGACATGTTGGATGGCTTGCTAAGATATCACACAATGTGGCATACACAAGGATCTGCAGATGCAGGTTTACAAAAAAAAGACACAAAGTGCTGGAGTCACCCAGCAGGTCAGCAAAACATCTCTGGAGAAAATGGATGGGTAACGTTTCGGGTCAGGACCCTTCTTCAGACTGAATTTTGGGAAGGAGTTGGAAGAAAATATGGAAGCGAGGTGGAGGCATACCTTGAGGACATTTCAATGGTGGAGCAGTAAAATGTGGATCCAAGGAACTGCAGATGCTGGTTTCTCCACCATAGTCATAATTGCAAGATTTCTCTTTGTCTGAAGAAGGGTCCTGACCCGAAATGTCACATATCCATGTTCTCCACAGATGTGCAGGAAGGACCTGCAGATGCTGGTTTACACCAAATATAGACACAAAATGCTGGAGTACAACAGCAGGTTAGGCAACATCTCTGGAGGTCTCAGCTTTGATCTGTCGTTTTCACGCCTTTCATTCTCTTTGTTCCATTTTAACAGAAAATAGGTGCAGGAGTAGGCTATTCGGCCCTTCGAGCCAGCACCGCCATTCAATATGATTATGGCTCATCATCCAAAATCAGTACCCCATTCAGGCTTTTTCCCCCATATCCCTTGATTCCCTTAGCCCTAAGAGCTCAATCTAACTCTTGAAAACACAGTGAATTGGCCTTCACTGCCTTCTGTGGCAGCGGATTCCACAGACTCACAACTTTCTGGATGAAAACGTTTTTCCTCATCTCAGTCCTAAATGGCCTATCCCGTATTATTGAACTGTGACCCCTGATTCTGGACTCCCCAAGACAGGGAAGATTTTTCTTGCATCAAGTCTGCCCAATCCCTCAAGGATTTTTTATGTTTCTATAAGATCCCCCCTCATCATTCTAAATTCCTGCGAATACAAGCCCAGTCATATGTCAGTCTTGCCATCCCTCGAATAATCCTGGTGAACCTATGCTGCACTCCCTCAATAGCAATAATGTCCTTCCTCAAATTAGGAGACCAAAATAGTAAGATTAAATGAGAATTTACCAGTTTGAAGTTTGATCCTTATTTTATGAGGAGTTACGATGAGGGATTTCGTGAAGACCCCGCCAGCACATATGCGCGACATTCTTCAAAGTAGCGGTGTGGAATCACAGATAACAACAATGACTGAAGATAGTAAGATTAAGAAACTCTAATATACCAGTTGACCTTATGATAGAGGGTTGGGAGCGGAGGGCACGAAATCCCTCATCGTAACTCCTCATAAAATAAGGATCAAACTTCAAACTGGTAAGTTCTCATTTAATCTTACTATTTTACTTTGGAGTCACGTGACTGACTTCGTGAAGATTTCAAAGCTCTGTAATTCCATGCCCTGGACCATGTCCATGCTCACACACTGCCGTAATACTGATGGAGGAATTATGTTAACGTATTTCAGACTTGAACAAGCTGAAAATTAAGAATGTATTTATTAATACAAAACAAAAACCCTTGAATTTGGGGACAAACGTTTAGGGAACAGCACTTAAAACTGACTCCGCAAACGTTGCGGGAGCAGCCACAGGTTTATTATAAAACCGCCGAAATATAGTTTCACTGGCCCAGCCCGCTGTTGCGAGGACATGATCCATGGGTACCTCCATGGTCCTCGCCGCTGATGTGGATGCAGCCCTGGTAGAATTAGATTTTTTTTTACACTTTAGTTTTTATTGCTTTTATGCATACACAAGTAAAACACAAATATAACAATGAAACATACAACATTACAGTGAAATGTACAACAGTGTAGCAGGGGGTTCAGTTTACAATTAATGATGCAGTGTACAGAACTATTTTCATATTAAAACATTTTCCAATAACTTACATTATTGTCTATAAAATTATACAGTGTTGATGTCTTTATTTCAATACCCAATCCATTTTTCCCATTTTCTATTAAACTCGTCTTCTTTCACTCTTAGAGAATATGTTATTTTCTCCATGACAAATATTTCCTGTACTATGTCTAACCATTGTCTAAGTCTGGGTGTGTCCGCTCCAAGCCAGTTTCTTGTAATGGCCTTTCTGCCAGCTGTGAGTAGGATTTTAACCAAGTAATGGTCTTCCTTCAGCACCACTGTATTTATATTACCAAGGTACAAAATGGAACACTTCTTGCAGACTGTATATCCTAATACCCCCATTAATTCTGAATTCACTCTGTCCCAAAATTGTTCTATTTTTGGGCAACTCCAGAAGATATGTGCATGATTTGCATCTGTTTGACCACATTGCCTCCAGCATGTTTGCTGCCTTAGAATTTGCTTGCTTTTTATGTTAGGCGTAATAAAGAAACAAATCAAATTTTTCCAATTAAATTCTCTCCAATTTTGCGAATTAGTGGATGTCTGTAGTGTTACACACATATGATGCCATTCTTCTCTGAGATTGTGATGTTCAATTCCTTTTCCTACTTAAATTTTACATAAAATGTAGTTTTAGCTTGACATTCCATTAAACTATGATAAAATTTAGAAATAATCCTTAATTGTTTTGATGATACGCACTAACTATCACTTCTATCACTGGATTCTTTTCTTCTAGTGCCTCCCTTTTTACCTTTTTATTGTAATAATCTCTCAGCTGGAGGTATCTAAACAAGTCTTGGTTCCGAAGTGCAAATGTATCCTTCAAATCTTGAAAACTTCTTAGGTCTCCATTTTCAATAAAAGTACAAAATGCAGTCATTCCTTTCTTCATCCACTCTTTAAATGTTGAGTCATACATCCCTGGTTTAAATTCATTATCCAAAGCTATCCATCTTAAAACTTTTGGTCGTTTATTCAGTTTAAGTTGTCTGGTAAGAGTGAACCAGGTTTCTAAAGTAAATATCGTTATTGGATCGATTATACTCCTGATATGTCCAGGAAGCGCTTTTTCTCCCAAAAATGTTTGGATGTGGAAGTCAGGGATATATGTCTCAATCTCTTTCCACCTAGCTATATAGCTGTCCTCACACCAATTAATTAGTGGTTGAAGTTGGGCTGCATAGAAATATATCCTAAAATTTGGAAGTGACATTCCACCTTTGTCATTTGGCAGCTATAGTGTAGTGTATCGAATTCTGGCCTTCTTTCCTCCCCAAATAAATCTAGATATGAATTTATCCCATTCGGTGATTTGTTTTAATGGTACCTCAATTGGCAGAGATTGAAACAAGTACAATAGCGTTGACAAAATATTCATTTTCACCACATTTATCTTACGACTAAAATCGATTGGGTAGGTGGACCATCTTTCTATATCCTTTCTTATGTTTTGGTTGATGTGTTTATAATTGGCCCCATACAACATTGATATATTTTTTGTTATATGTATCCCTAGGTATTTGATTGATTTTGAATATCATTTAATATTATAGAAACATAGAAACATAGAAATTAGGTGCAGGAGTAGGCCATTCAGCCCTTCGAGCCTGCACCGCCATTCAATATGATCATGGCTGATCATCCAACTCAGTATCCCTTACCAGCCTTCTCTCCATACCCTCTGATCCCCTTAGCCACAAGGGCCACATCTAACTCCCTCTTAAATATAGCCAATGAACTGGCCTCAACTAACCTCTGTGGCAGAGAGTTCCAGAGACCCACCACTCTCTGTATGAAAAAAGTTATAATTTTGTTTGATTTCTTCTGGAGGAGGACAATTAAATAGGAGGATTTGAGTTTTTGAAATATTCACTTTATATCCTGCATAAAAATTAAATTCATCTATGATCCCCATCATCCTTGGAAATTAGGTGTTTACTTCCGTGAGATACATCATTATATCATCTGCGAAAAGGCCAGTTTTATGTTCTCTGTCTCTTATAGTTACTCCCCTCAGTTCCCTATCTTGACGAATCGCTTGAGCCAATGGTTCAATATATATAGCAAACAGGGTAGGGCTAAGACAACATCCCTGTCTCGTTCCTCTTCCTAACACAAATCTCTCAGTTAAGGACCCATTCACCTTTACTCTTGCAGTAGGTTGCTGGTAAATTGCTTTAATAACTTGAATTGACTCTTCGGTAAAGCCAAATCTTTCTAGTGTTTGATATAAGAATTCCCAATTAACCCTATCAAAAGCCTTTTCCGCATCTAGACTTATCAGGACAGCACGTGTACTTTCCTTTTGAATCTTGTGTATTATATGTAGGGTTCTTCTAATGCTGTCCTGTGTTTGTCTGCCTATTATAAAACCAGTCTGGTCTTCATCAATTAAATCTGGCATGAACTTTTCAAATCGTTTAGAGATAATTGAAGAATATAATTTATAGTCCACATTTAGAATTGATATTGGTCCGTAGTTGGTACAATTTTCCTTGTCTTTGTTCTCTTTGAGGATTAATGTTATAATTGCCTCTTTCCATGACGGGGGTGTCTTGCCTTCTTTGATAATCCAGTTAAAGGTTCTCAGAAGTGGGTTCAGCTCATTCTGAAATATTTTATACCACTGTATAGGGAAACGTCGCTACCTGGGGCCTTGTTTGAGTTTATCCTACCAATTGTCTTCTCTATCTCCTCCAGTGATATTTCTGCTGTGATTATTTTATTTTGTGTCTCCAATACAGGGCAGATCTATTGTATTTAAAAAAGTCCTCATTGATTCCCCATCTACTGTAGAGGTTTGTGTATATAATTATTTATAATATTACTGGAAGATATATTCTATTTCTTTTGGATCACTCTTCAAATTCTGTGTACAGGGGTCCTTAATTTTGTGTATGGTGTTGTCAGCCTGTTTGGATAGCCTTCGGGCAGAATGAGATTTAAACATGTTAGTGTCTATACCTGCTGCACCCAATACCACTCTGAGCCACCTGGAGATAGTCTGCACCATCACCCTGTGATGTGGGTTTTAATGGCTGATAAACAGTCCCGTCTCCATTTTCCTGATGGTGTGTGTGACATTAATATAATGTCAGATATAGGTGGCTCTACAGTCGAACATCAACGGGGTATGCTACGAATTCCAATTTCAAGCCAGTAGTTCCAGGCCTGTGTGCTTAAGTAACTCATCTATAAAGAAAGTCACTTTATTGGGGGTCGAGACCATCCTGTCCAGTTTTAGTTTCTGTAGTGTCTGGACCCATTGTGCTGTGGTTAGTGCCATTAACATCACCACTTTGAAGGTGAGTTTGTCCAGTGGTAAATCCATCATAGGCGACCAGCTCATGAGTAGGGACAACACAACCCCAATATCCCAGGTGATATTATATCGTGGTCGGGGAGGGTTGGAATTGAATATACCCCTCATAAGTTTGGATACCAGCTGGTGAGATCCCCCTCCAATATTGAGATAGGATGATAGTGCACTCCTGGCACTGTTCATGGCACTGTAACTGAGGGCCTCATCAAAATGAAGGCCCGCGAGGAATTCCAGCACATTGGTAATCGTAGCAGAGTTGTAGGTGGTCTTGGTCCGACTACAGAAGACCTCCCACTTCCTTATGTGGGTGAGGTACTGCTTCCTCGTTCACTCTCTGCACGATGCTGTGATGATGTCCATGGTTCTTGTAGACAGCCCGAATTTCAGTAACGGCTTCTTCAGAACCTGCAAGCCAACAGGTTCAGATGACCATGGCATAGATGATATTCCCCTGTTATGGGATTGGTCACCAAATTCAGGCATTTGGTAACCTGAATCCATGGTTCATTCATCATGCTGAGGACCACCAGGTACCATGGTTGTGTGGGCCAGTCGGGTATTATCAGTATACCTGATGCAGAATCTAGTTGTATTTTCTGCAATACCCGACTGATGAGGCAGAATGGGGGAAATACATAGAAAAACCATTTCCCCCAATGTAGCGAGAACGCGTCCATCGCCACTGCCCCAGGATCTGGTTCCCATGAGACATATGTTGGTATCTGATGATGCAACCTGGATGCAAAGTGGTCAATATCTGGTGTTCCATATTTGGCTATAATTTTAGCAAATATTTGGGGGTTCAACATCCACTTGATGTTGTCATTAAATAGTCGTGACCTGGTGTCCGCCACTGTATTGAGCTTACCCGGAAGGTATGTAGCTGATATCCAAATATTTCTTTCAATACACCAGGGCTAGATTGAATTAGCCAATTCATCACAAGATATTGACTTGATGCCACCCATATGGTTTAAATATGCCACCACAGTGGTATTATCTATTTGAAGACGGACATGCGTATGATGCAGATTTTTTGCAGTAAGCACGCAGCCCGCGAAATGCTCCCAGCATTTCCAAATAGTTTATACCTTGTGACTGAAGAAGAGTGGTCTCGTGCAAATCCCATCTGCCACCAAAACTAGAAGTGGTGTCGGTAGCTCCCCAACCCTGGGCGCTTGCTTCGGTTTGTAACACGACTAATGGGTTTGATATAATGATGGGATTAAAACAATCACGAACATTGCTAATCCACTATAGTAGCTCAATTTTTGCCTTGTTTGGCAGCTGCATTGGTCTGTCAAAATGTTCAACATTTGCTTTTAATGCTGAGATTTTAGCTCTTTGCAAGTTTTAATAGTGTAACGGGCCAAATTGTGCAGCTGGAAATGTAGCCACAAGTTTCCCAATCACCTTGGCAGCATATCTAATTGTCGGTTTCCTGGCACAAGCAAGGCTATTACATGCCTCTATTATGTCTGTTGCTCCTCTCATCCAATATTTGGCCTGCTTCATCTCTCCACTTTTCTCTCAGTCTTCTGGGCAGCTTACTAATGATGACTCTAGTATTACTTGCAAGATGCATTTCCTCCATGTGGCTGAGATTTTTCATTGAGCTGCAACTTCTAAGAAATATTGCATAATTACTCAATGCCTCCCCATCTTCTGGCTTGATTTCTTTCCAAGCATGGGCTTGGAATGTATGCGTTATCAATCCTTTGTTCATTACCAAAACATTATTTAACATTCTTGCCTCTTTATAGCCTTGGCTGTCAGGCTCATTTTGACTACTTTTGTAACCGCTCTTTTTCATCTGTAATTTTCGTTTTTAATACTTCATCTAATGCCCTTATGAAAGCTTCATACCACAAAAGATCTCCATCATATGTAGGAATTTCTACTGGTGGTAGAATAAAAGAGGGATTTTGTTGAGCTATGAATTCAGCTTGCCTATTCACCCATGCCAATAATCCATCCTGAAACCTTGGCTTGGTGCCACGGACGATAGACAGGCCTCTGTGGCTCATATTGGCTTGCTCGAGCCTGTATATCAGACCTCGGAAAGGCGGACTCAGCTGTTGGTTTGTCCCGAGCCTCTCCAGTGGCCGGATAAATTGTTTGTTTTGGTCTAGCACCCATTTGCTGAGATTAAGTTTTACCGACCCCATATTGCCCCAATGGGTGTTCAAAGCCGTGAAATCCAGTGGTCCTCGATTGTGGAATTGATCCAACTGCTTACTCACTTGGAGCAGTTTTTCCTCTCAAACCAGAGTTCATAGTCTTTGATGCTCTAGAACTGCATCTTGAACCCACACTTTCCAATATCTCCTTCTTTGATTTGACCACCGCCATCTTTGTGTCTAGTTCCAGCTGTTCTTTTCCACCACCCTTTCGTCACATCATCTCTTCCTTTTGTCGCCTCATCTCTTCTTCTTCTTGCTCAATCTCATGTTTCTTCTTCAAGGCATCCGTTTCTATTGAAAGAGCAGCTAGATCAGCTTCAACTCCCAATGGAGCAAAAGCCCTTGATGCCGAACTGACGATAGAACCAGATTTATATCCTGATCAAATGTAGATACATGTAGATTCCAAAATATTAGATAAGAAATTACAACAAATTGGATTTTCAGACAACATCCACACACTATCTTCGAAGTTAATAATGACGTTAGTTCAAAAGGAATGTGCCTTATCTTCGAAACAACTCAAGGTTAGACACCTGGATTTCTCCAGACAGAATGAAAAACAAGCTTACTGGCTATCTTCCAAGCTAGCAGAACTAGCTTTCAAATCTCCTACACAGAAGCCGTTCAAATTAAAGCTTCCCAGCATTATAATTCAGAAGCATAATAGTCGATTGTACTCACGTTTCCGTGATAATGTCTTCCATCTTCAAATAAGTCGTGTCGCTGTCGATAAACCTCGAAGCCAATCTCTGGCCGAGATCTATTGTCTTCTTATTGGCCTTTCTTAAATATGCTGTCACAACGGACTGTCGTCTCTAAACAATACTTGTAATTTCCTTTGCCCTCCATTTCAGAATAATAGTGTTTTAAGCCGATAACTCGACACTAGCACTGGCAATAAATAAAAAGCACAGCTTTCCAGCCCTTATCTCATTGGCCACGCTCGGCTGCACATCTGTGTCAATCTGGTGGACTCTTCCATCTTCCTTTCGTCATGGGGGTGGGGGAATGGGAACATTTGGATAGCAGTAACAGGATCGGTCCAAGTCAGCTCTTCATCTAAATCCGGCCCTGTTGACATTGGTGGTGAGGAAGATGCTGGAGTCAATTATAAAAGATGAGATAGCCGAACATTTGGATAGCAGTAACAGGATCGGTCCAAGTCAGCATGGATGTCCGATGGGGAAATCATGTTTGACTAATCTCCTGGAATTTTTTGAAGGTGTAACTAGGAAAATGGACAAGGGAGAGCCAGCGGATGTGGTGTACCTGGATTTTCAGAAAGCATTTGATAAGGTCCCACATAGGAGATTAGTGGGCAAAATTAGGGCACATGGTATTGGGGGCAGAGTGCTGACATGGATAGAGAAGTGGTTGGCAGACAGAACACAAAGAGTAGGGATTAATGGGTCCCTTTCAGAATGGCAGGCAGGGACTAGTGGGGTACCGCAAGGCTCGGTGTTGGGACCACAGCTATTTACAATATACATCAATGATTTGGATGAAGGGATTCAAAGTAACATTAGCAAATTTGCAGATGACACAAAGCTGGGTGGCAGTGTGAACTGTGTGGAGGATGCTATGAGAATGCAGGGTAACTTGGACAGGTTTGGGGAGTGGGCAGATGCATGGCAGATTAAGTTTAATGTGGATAAATGTGAGGTTATCCACTTTGGTAGCAAAAACAGGAAGGCAGATTACTATCTAAATGGTGTCAAGTTGGGAAAAGGGGAAGTACAACGGGATCTGGGGGTCCTTGTACAACAGTCTATGAAAGTAAGCATGCAGGTACAGCAGGCAGTGAAGAAAGTGAATGGCATGTTGGCCTTTATAAAAAGAGGAATCGAATATAGGAGCAAAGAGGTCCTTCTGAAGTTCTACAGAGCCCTAGTGAGACCACACCTGGAGTATTGTGTGCAGTTTTGGTCCCCTAATTTGAGGAAGGACATTCTTGCTATTGAGGGAGTGCAGCGTAGGTTTACAAGGTTAATTCCCAGGATGGCGGGATTGTCATATGCTGAGAGAATGAAGCAGCTGGGCTTGTTCACTCTGGAGTTTAGAAGGATGAGAGGGCATCTCATTGAAACATATAAGATTGTTTAGAGTTTGGACATGCTAGAAGCAAGAAGCATGTTCCCGATGTTGGGGGAGTCCAGAACCAGGGGCCACAGTTTAAGAATAAGGAGTAAGCCATGTAGAACGCAGACGAAACACTTTTTCTCACAGAGAGTGGTGAGTCTGTGGAATTCTCTGCCTCAGAGGATGGTGGAGGCCGGTTCTCCAGATGCTTTCAAGAGAGAGCTAGATAGGGCTCTTAAAAATAGCGGAGTCAGGGGAAATGGGAAGAAGGCAGGAATAGGGTATTGATTGGGGATGATCAGCCATGATCACATTGAATGGCGGTGCTAGCTCGAAGGGCCGAATGGCCTACTCCTGCACCTATTGTCTATTGGCTTTTGTAATAAATCCCACCCGCATAATTACAGGGAGACTAAATGCCATAATTAATTACACATTAATGTGGATTCCCTTCAAGTTCCTCCCTCCCACTGGATCACCACATTGATGTTTTATTTTTGACATGTTAAACTTTTTTTCCATTTGCCCTGCCTGTCAGCTGCATTTGTCTACGTCACAATGACATCACAAATGGATCCCAAATCTCATTTACATAAAAAACCGCAATTTTCAAAAAAAATCCTACTTAATTAAACTCTTCCGTTTTCATTAACAGCTAACATCGTGTTTTGTTTTAAAAGAAAAATCATGATTTTCATTATGGGGGGGTGTGATGGGGGGGGAGGTTTCTTTTTGATCTTTTTTTTTTAAATCATTGCGATTTTCATTGTGGGGGAGAGGGGAGAGGCTCCATTAAAAAAAACATTGCAATTTTCATTGTGCAGGGGTGGGATAGGGGGGAAGGTGAGGAGTGGGGGATAGAGGGAGAGGAGGGGGTAGGGGGGAGAGGGAGGGGAGGAGGAGGATAGAGGGAGAGTGGGTGATAGAGAGAGAGAGGAGGGCAGTGGGGGAGGCGAGGAAGGAGAGTGGGGGAGTGGGATAGCGGGGAGGAGGAGTGAGGGAGATAGAGGCGGGGAGGGGGGTGGGGAGGGGTGAGGCATTATGGAGGGAGGGAGCAACTGAGGGGAGGGGAAAGGAGAGGGAGGGAGAGGTGAAGGAGGGAGTAGGGGAGGAGGAGAGGGGAAAGAATGAGGGTGGAAGGGCAGGTAGTGCTGGGGGATGAGGGAGAATGGAGGAGGATAAAGCTAGGAAGAGGGATGGTGAGGTGCAGTTGATGGAGGGTTGCCGTGATCACTTGCATCACATTGGGAACCCCTCAGCCGCGCCTGCGCAGTTGGGGGCTGTGGGTCAATATTGCCTTGGGGGATGGGCTCAACGGGTCCACACCTGGTCTAGTATTGGTTTAAAAGCCCATCCCGTATACATTCCAGGAAATCCTTCTCCTCAGCACTGTTACCAATTTGGTTGGCCCAATCTATATGTAGATGAATGTCATCCATGATAACCACTGTATCTTTGCTACACGCATCCCGAATTTTCTGCCTGATGCTAACCCAACCTCCCTACTGCTGCTTGGTGGTCTGTATACCTCTCCAACAAGCGTTTTCTGCCCTAGGCTATTTTGCAGTTCCACCCATACCAATTCTACAGCATCCAAGCTAATGTCTCTCCTTGCTATTGCATTAATCTCCTCTTTCACCAGCAATGCCACCCCACCTTCTCATCCTTTCTGTCTATCCTTCCTGAATATCAAATACTCCTGCATGTTTAGCCCCCAGACTTGGTCACCCTGGAGCCCTGTCTCCGTAATTCCAACTATATCATATCCCTTGACTACAAACAGCGCATTCAATTCATCCACCTTATTTTGAATGCTCCTCTCATTAAGGCACAAAGCTTCAGGTTAGTTTTTTTTTTATCTCCCTTTGACGTTTTACTTCTGTCCTCCTTTTATGGTCCTGTCTCCTTGCATTGGATCCTATCCCCCTGCCCTGTTAGTTTAAACGTGATCTTTCCTACATTCTCTTTTCCGTTGGCTGAACAGATTTGTGTCCACATTGTTCACCCCCCCCCCTGTTAGTTTAAACCCATCCGTGTAGCACTAGCATGCCAGCCTGACAGAATGTTAGTCCCCTATAAATGTCAGTACCCTTCCATATCTCTGATTTCCCTCTCCCCTGACTTTGTCTAAAGATGGGTCTCGATCCAAAACATCATTCGTTTCTTCTTTCCTGGGATGCTGCCTAACACCCCCGGGATTTGTGTCTATCTTCAGTGTAAACCAGCATCTGCAGTTCCTTCCTGCACATCTGTGGAGAACATGGATATGTGATGTTTCGGGTTGGGACCCTTCTTCAGACAAAGAGAAACCTTGTAACTATGACTATTGGGGAAAACCTAAAGGTGCCGTGCATGGTCATGACTGCAAGGTTTGTCTGCAGACATGAATTGTATCAGAAGATAGACACAAAATGCTGGAATAGCTCAGCGGGACACACAGAATCTCTGGATAGGCTGTGGACGAGGAACTTTTTCGTTCAAGTTTGTTACCCAACTCAGGGAACTACCTGAATTTTTAACAGTGTTAAAGAAGGAACTGCAGATGCTGGAGAATCGAGGGTTACACAAAAAGCTGGAGAAAATCAGCGGATGCAGCAGCATCTAAGGAGCGAAGGAGATAGGCGACGTTTCGGGTCGAGACCATTCTTCAGACTCTTGTGTAAAAATATTATATAAATCATACCTGAAACTCGTCAAGACCAAAAACTGCACATTTTTTTACAATGTGAGAAAAAGCTCCAGTTTTCCGAGTAGTCATTTTATCGTCGCTAAGCAGCGAGGACTCTGGGATCATGGCTGCTTCCTCATTACATCAAAATAATAACAAGGTTTCCAAGGAATAATGATAATGCTAACCTTGCTGCTAATTTTGTTTTTCAATTGATTTATCTTTATAAAGTTATGATGTGAACTGTTAAATAAAAATGATAAATAACAAATGTAGAGCTAGGGTTAGGGTTAGTCAGTCGGTTATTCAGTTGGTCGGTTGGTCGGTCAGTCAGTCAGGCTTGTCGGTAGGCTGATGGATGTTGTGGAGGATCGGTCAGGCTGTCAGTGGGTGTTGAGTTGGGCCAGATCGTCGGTGGGTGGTGAGAGTGGTCATTCGCGCTGGGCCGTCGGTGGGTGGTGAGAGTGGTCAGACAGCAGGTGGGTGCTGCGAGTGGTCGGACGGCCAGTGGGTGTGCAAGTGGTCAGTTGGATGGCCGGTGGGTGCTGCAAGTGGTCGGATGCCCGGTGGGTGCTGCGAGTGGTCTGACCGGTGTTGCAGCGAGCGAGCGATCGGACAGAGTCGGCGCTATTGGGGTGCGGAAGGTGGCCCGTGTGGCGGGCCGGGCAGTGCGCCTCCCCACCATCATCACCACGAAGATCCAGAAGGGCATGCTGGCCGAGGTGGACACGTTGTGGGGCCACACGTACGGAGCCCGCAGCCGGTCCCAAAATGGGTCAAGCTCCAGCCCTGGGCAGCTCTGGAAGGGGGCTAGGCATTTTCCTGTCAGTGGAAGAATGCCACCCCCAGCCCAGCACTGCCCCAGTCCCACTATTGCCGTGAGCACCACTCTGCACACTGGCAGTCAGTGGGGTTCAGTAAACGAGGGAACACAGAGGAACTGCCCTCACTCATTATTTAGGATGGTTCAGGAGCCGGACCTTTGCGGCAGTCTCATTCAAAATACACACTCACAATTATATTAATTATATTATTTTTATATAATATAATTATACATAATTATATATGATTAGTCTTATTCACGTCATATATATATATATATATATATATATATATATATAGATATATGGTATAATAAGACATGGTTTAAAAAGACTTAAAGAGACCCGTTTATATCAACGGGTCGATGGTTGAAAGGGTCAAGAGCTTCAAATTCCTGGGCGTGCACATCTCTGAAGATCTTTCCTGCTCCGAGAACTAATGCAATTATCAAGAAAGCTCATCAGCGCCTCTACTTCCTGAGAAGATTACGGAGTGTCGGTTTGTCGAAGAGGACTCTCCCTAACTTCTACAGGTGCACAGTAGAGAGCTTACTGACCGGTTGCATCGTGGCTTTGTCGGCAACTTGAGCGCCCTGGAGAGGAAAATACTACAAAAAGTAGTAAACACTGCCCAATCCATCATCGGCTCTGACCTGCCTTCCATCAAGGGGATTTATCGCAGTCGCTGCCTCTTTGAGATCCGCACTCTTCTGAAGTCCAGACACCGAACATTCACGTCTGATGATACAGTGGACTACAAGAAGTCCAGGTACGACCTTGGTAAGGCCATCAAAAAGGCCAAAAGGGATGAATGCAATCACTTCCTACAAGGCGAAACCAGGAGGCAGCTGGAATGTCGGTGAAATGTCACTTCCTGATGAGCTCAATGCATTTTACGCACGCTTTGATAGGGAGAATACTAATGTGCCTTCCCGAACCCCCATTCGATGTGATGGTATTTCAGTCTCAGTCACAGAGGCCGACATCAGGAAATCCTTTAGAGGGATGAACCCTCGAAAAGCGCCTGAACCTGATGGTATACCCAGTCGTGTTCTAAAAACCTGTGCGGCCCAACTGGCTGGAGTTTTTACGGACATTTTCAACCCCTCACTTCTGAGGTCTGAGGTCCCCACATGCTTTAAAAGGACATCAATTATACCAGTGCCCAAGAAGAGTAAGGTGACGTGCCTCAATGACTATCGATCAGTGACACTAACGCCTGGGGTGATGAAGTGCTTTGAGAGGTTGATCATGGACGAAATCAACTCCTACCTCAACAAAAACCTGGACCTACTGCAGTTCACTTACCGCCACAACGGATCAACGTTGGATGCAACCCCGCTGGCCCTCCACTCCGCTCTGGACCACTTGGACTACAAAAACTCATATGTCAGGCTGTTATTTATTGATTACAGCTCGGCATTTAACACAATCATCCCCTCCAAGCTGGTTACCAAACTCGCAGAACTGGGTCTCTGCGCATCCCTCTGCAATTGGATTCCTCATTCACAGACCAGTCTGTTCGTATTGGTGGAAATGTGTCAGCCTCGATAACAATCAGCACGGGAGCACCTCAAGGCTGAGTGCTCAGCCCCCTGCTGTACTCACTCTATACTCATGACTGCGTAGCCGGTCACAGTGCGAACTCCATAATCAAGTTCGCTGACGACACCACTGTTGTGGGACGTATCACTGATGGGGATGAGTCAGAGTATAGAAGAGAGATCGAGCAACTGTCCATATGGTGCCAGTACAATAACGTGACCCTCAACCAGGGGCGAAAAACCCGGGGGGGGGGGGGGGAGGGTGGGGGGGGGGGGGGAGGGTAGGGGGGGGGTAGTCCCCTCCATGTTTTTTTTTTGTTTTTAATTTTTTTTATTTCTTTCTTTTTTTTTTGTTTATTTTTGTTAGAAGTAAGTACAATAGTGTGGTACATAAGTACCTAATACATACATACATATTTCCATTCTTGTACAACTTCATACTTTTGATTTAATAATAAAAGAACAGTGGAAGAAAAAAGAAATAAGGAGTGTCAGAATAGATAGAAAAGCAAGTAGAAACAGATAGCGAATGAAATAAAGGGCATATCAGAGAAGCTGAAAAGATTGGAATAGAAGGAGAAAGTAAAGAAAAGAGAGATTAGGAGAGATCTACCTATTTCGTATTTTTGCCCATCCGTCACCTGGTTCTAAATCATTTAATTTCTGAGGTTATGTTATGTTGCACCATATGCTTGCAAAAAGTTGATAAAAGGAGACCAAGTCTTTGAGAATTGGTCTACTTTGCCTATTAGGAGAAATCTCATTTCTTCAAGATGAAGCGTTTCAGACATATTTGAAATCCACATTTTGAATGTTGGCGGTTGCGTTTTTTTTGCTGTTATTAGACCATAATTAAGAAAAGTTTCTTGGAATATAGTTAGTTTACTTCCCTCTTCCATTGATCCAAAGATAATCAGTTCTGTATTGGGGTTCAATTTTGTGTTAAATAGTTCTGTAAAAATTCCAAAAGTTTCATTCCAAAATTTATACAGTTTTATACACAAGACAAAGGAATGTGCTATAGTGGCATTTTGAGTAAGACATTTGTCACAGATGGGGGAAACATTTGGGAATATTTTATTCAGTCTAGTTTTAGAATAATATAATCTATGTAAAATTTTAAATTGAATTAGGTTATGTCTTACATTAGTTGAACATTTATTTACATATAATAGATTTTTTTCCCATCTATCGTTAGGAATTTTTATCGATAACTCTTGTTCCCAGTCCCTTCTAATTGTCTCTGTCGTTGGCGTTTCTATATTTAAAATTATATTACATAAGAAAGATATTAAATTGCTTGATTCTGCCTTTCTATTCATTCCTTCCACCAATAAATCTGGGGTTAAGGTTTGATATCCTTGTATATATTTCTTCAAATAATCTTGAATTTGAAGATATTTGAAATATTGATTATTTTTCAAATTATATTTTAGTTGTAATTGTTGGAATGATAAAAGTTTTCCCATATCATACATATCTCCCATTGTTTTAATTCCTAATCTTTCCCAATGGATAAACGTTTTATCAATAATAGATGGTTTAAATGAGGGATTATTAGTTATTGGAGAAAGAAGCGATAATTTTCTTAATTTTAAAGATAATTTTATTTGATTCCAAATTCGTATTGTACTGTGAATAAGTGGATTCTTCTTATATATTATAGTGTTCAGTTTCATCGGGGAAAGAAGGATCGCTCCTATATTATAAGGGGAACAATCCTCTTTCTCCATTCTTATCCAATCTACCTGTTGGGCAGAACTGTCCAACCAGTAGATTATATTTTTAATATTCACTGCCCAATAGTAATACAATAAGTTAGGGAGTGTCAGTCCCCCTGATTCTTTAGATTTACACAAGTGTTTTTTCTTAATTCTATGTGATTTATAATCCCATATGAAGTTTATAATATCAGAGTATATTTTTTTTAATAATTGTTTAGGTAAGTATATTGGTATTGATTGAAATAGGTACGGTATTTGTGGTAAGAAGATCATTTTTGTCGCATTTGTTCTACCTATTAAGGACATCGGCAGTATTTTCCAGAATTTAATCAACCCATTTAATTTAGTTATTAAAGGCATATAGTTTGCGTTGAGTAATGATTTATATTTCCTAGTAATTTGGATGCCCAAATACTTAAATTTTTCTGTTGCAATTCTAAAGGGGAATTTCAACAGATGTAGCGGCTCTTGAGGTTTTATCGTCATAATTTCGCTTTTGTTCCAGTTTATTCTATATCCAGAAAAAGAACCAAATTCCTCTATTAAATTTAGTATATTTGGTATGCTAATTTGTGAATTTGTAATATATAATAATATGTCGTCTGCATATAATGAAATTTTATTATTTTAGTGTTTGGTATTGTATCCATGAATATTCGGATGACTTCTTATACTTTCTGCTAAAGGCTCTATCACTAGTGCAAATAGCAGGGGTGATAGTGCACACCCCTGCCTATTGCCCCTTGCCAATTGGAATTTTGGGGATAATAAATTATTAGTCAGTATTCTAGCCGTTGGTTTATCATATAATAATTTTACCCATGAGATAAAATTATCTCCCATGTTAAATTTTTGCAATACTTTGAATAAATATTGCCATTCTAGTTGATCGAAAGCTTTTTCTGCATCCAATGAGATAATTGCTAGGTCTTCTTCAGTATTATGTGAGTATATTATATTAGACAGCCGTCTCAAATTGTTAAATGAGTATCTCTTTGGTATAAACCCAGTTTGATCCGTGTTTATTAGTTTGCTAATATATTTACTCAATCTTCTCGCTAGTGTCTTTGCTAATATTTTTTTATCTGTATTTAGGAGTGCAATAGCTCTATATGAGCCTGGGTCTTCTAGATCTTTATCCTTTTTTGGTATAAGTGTAATAGTTGACTCAGTTAGTGTTTCTGGTAATTTATTTTCTTTAAAAGCATATATATATAATTCTTGCAAGCGTGAAGAAATAATCTCGTGGAATCTTTTATAGAATTCATTACTAAAGCCGTCTGGTCCTGGCGTTTTGCCATTCTTCAACAAACTTATTGTTTCTTCTATTTCCTGAAGTGTAATCTGAGCTCCTAATCCCTCGTGTTCCACCCTATTTAATTTTGGAAGATTACAATTGTCTAAGAAATTTGTAATTTGAGTATTATTTGCAGAGGTTTTCGATGTATATAAATTTTGATAATATTGAGCAAATCTTTTATTTATATCTTTAGGTAGTGTTAGTAATTCCCCTTTGTCTGATTTAATTTTAGTAATTGTGTTTTCTGTTTCCCGTTTTTTCAGTTGGCGTGCTAAGAGTTTATGTGGTTTATCACCAAATTCAAAATTTTCTTGTTTTGTAATTTGAAATAATCTTATTATTCTGGCCGATAAAATTTTATTTAATTTATATTTTAGTATTGTTATCTTATTGTGTTTATCTATAGTTGGTTCTTTAGCATTTTCTAAATCTAATTGTCTAATTTCTTGTTCTAGCTGTAATTGTTCAATATTATTATTTTTATTTTGGAAAGCTTGATATGAGATTATAGTTCCTCCTATAAATGCCTTAAAAGTTTCCCATAATAAGGAGGGTGAAATATCTGGTGTTTCATTTGTCTCAAAGAAGAATTTCATCTGCTCTTTTAAATATGTACAACCTTGTAAGTTGTTTAATATTTGGGGGTTAAACCTCCAAAACGATTTTTTGTCAGGCATTCCTTTGAATTTTAAAGAGAAAGTTAACAGGGAATGATCAGAAATAATACTATTGTGATATTTTGCATTATATGTGTATGGAATTAATTTTGTGTCCACTAAGAAATAATCAATACGTGAGTATGTTTTATGTACTGTTGAATAAAATGAATATTCTCTACCTACTGGGTTAGCGATCCTCCATACATCTGTCATATTGGTATTTTTCATGTATGTATTTAGGAGTTCACTTGTTTTAGATTTTATGTTAATCCTTTTTTGTTTTGTAGATTTATTCAAATATGGATCTAAAACACAATTCAAATCTCCCCCTATTACCACATTTTGATAGTTATGTTCTGAAATTGTATCCAGAATTTTACTAAAAAATTGAGGGTTGTCAAAATTAGGAGCATAAATATTTATCAAAGTAAGTGGAGTAGAATACATTTATCCCGTGACTATGACGTACCTCCCCTCTTTATCTACTATGGTAGTCTTTAATTTAAATGGTATACCTTTACGAATGATAATGGCCGTGCCTCTAGATTTAGAAGTAAATGAAGAGTAGTATGTTTGCCCGATCCAGTTTGCCTTCAATCTTATCTGTGTTTGATATTTCAGATGCGTCTCTTGTAAGAAAATTACGTCACTATTTAAAGCTTTTAATTGGGCAAAGATCTTACCCCTTTTAATTGGTTCATTAGCGCCCCTTATATTCCAACTGCAGAACGTGATTCCTCCAGTTTTCTTTTGTTTATCATCTTGCATTATGGATCATGTTAATACCTTTACTTCATATGGTGCAACCAAGAACCTCATTACTCTAGGTGAGGGATGATCATCCCCAGCTATTAGATTTTGTTGGCATCTCCCCTTCAGAATAGACCTTGAAAAAAAACAGAAAGTGTAGAATCGTGAAGAGATAATTAACAAACAAAAAGTGAAATTATAATATCCAAAAATAAAGATATTATAACTAAAAAAAAACACCAACAGGTGGTAGAAAAATTCTTATTGACTTCCGTAGATGTTTCTACATGTTTTGCTCTGCCCCCTTGACCAATTATTATTATTTGGAAGAGAGAGCAATACAAAGTTAAAATATATATATATATATAAAATAAAACACACTTCGATATATAGATTAGAAATGTATCTTCAAAGAAAAAAAACAAAATAAAAGAGAGTTTCCAACGTTAATTATATACTTAGATATAACAGTGATTATGTTAATTATATATCCACATCTAT
Organism: Raja brachyura; assembly: GCA_963514005.1. Next base: position 38,289,781 of record OY740784.1, on the reverse strand, counting down.
CGATATACCAAGATCTATTACAATTAAGTCTCAAACATTTGTATCAGACAACAGCGGGTCCCAAGGGGCTGTTGTCCGACACAAAAGCCTGGATAACTTCCAAGTGCCCTTGGATAACTTCCAAGTATCTGTGTCTCCTCCCCTCCACTTTGCTCGCAATTTAAACTAAATCTACTATATCCATAAAATGTATTAGTATGTTAATACTTATAATCATATTTAACTCGTTATTCTTATATTTAGCAAGTAATTAACATCATGAAATAAACAACAGCCATTATTACACTATGTCTTAATATTACACAATTTTATTAATTATATTTTATGTTAGTATATAATTGTGTGTTTCTTAAGTCATAAGTTTCTATCTGCAAGTCCACTGATAACATTTTTCCATATTCTCAAGTTATTTTCCCCGCCACAGTTTTTTTCTTTTCCAATCCTTTGCTGAAGTGAAACTTAAAATCCGACCTTGAATTAACATTCCAAAGATAAGATGTCTAGTCAGCGCTTCGATGAAAATTCGCCATGATGAACCAGAGCAGTCTTTTTTGTATGTTAAAAAAAAAGGGAAACACAATTCTTCTATGTTATTATGGGAGACCAACTCCGAATTATCAGTAGGCCTCCTGTGTGATACTTTGTGCATATTTAAATGCCTCTTCTGGATCCGTGAATGCACGTTCGACAGAGTTATAAGTAATTCTCAATTTCGCGGGATATACTATCCCATACCTTATTCCCTCGACCTCCTTCAGTAGCCTTCTCGTGTTTGTAAACTTGTCCCTCTTTTCCATAACTTCAGCTGGAAAATCACGGAAGAATCTTAGTTTGTCTTCTCCAAACATCAAATTCACTCCATATGGAATCTTTTTCACAATTCCTTCCAGGGTTGAAATATCATAGAATTTCAGGATAATCTGTCTTGGGGGAGAATTTGAGCTTGCTTGAGCCTTACGTCAGACCCGGTGAACCATATCTATTCTCGGGGCTTCAGGCAGCTTAAGTACTTGTTTGAGTAAGTTGGCAGCAAACTCCTGAAAGTTATGTCCCCTCCATGTTTTGAGAGGTGGGGGACTTCCCCCCCAAGTTTTTGTGATCCGCATTTTTTAATTTCTGCTTTCCGCGAGACAGTGGAGGTGGGACTGCTGATTTACGAGGACGCCGATTGGATGAGAGAGATGTCGGTCAGCAGGAAATGGGGGCGGGACATGATGATTCAGCACGATGATTGGAGGAGGGAAACATGAGTTGTGGGGGGGGGGGGGGGTGGGACTAAGGATAGAGCTCGGTGATTGGAGGAGGGAGACGCGTGCCTGTACCTGCTACCTTCAGGTAGAAGGTGCAGGAACCTGAAGACTGCAACGACCAGGTTCAGGAGCCTGAAGACTGCAACAACCCGGTTTAGGAATCAGGCTATTAAACCTGGCTCCGTCAAAACTCTGATCATTAATAGCCCATTATTTGTTATTTGCACTTTATCAGTTTATTTAGACATGTGTGTATATATTTATATTATGGTATATGGACACACTGGTCGGTTTTGTAGTAAATGCCTACTAAGTTCTGTGAGCTGAAGCAAAGCAAGAATTTCATTGTCCTATCAGGGACACATGACAATAAACTCACTTGAACTTGAACTTGACTGCAGCACGAAATAGGCTCACCTCGATGTAATATGGGCATTGGACAATAGATGGCGCTTACTTTTTCGATCTCATTTTTTTATTAAATTAATTAATGTGCACCTTTTGACACTGAAAAGCTATGACTTCCTTCTCAATTATATTTTATCTAAATATGTGCAACATTTCATATTGTTCCGAGACATGGGTCACAGAAGTTCATTGCTAGACATTTGATGCTCGGCCCACAGCTTAGGAGAGAAGGAATGGGTGACGTTTCGGGTCGAGACCCTTTTTCAGAAGGGATGCTACTGTCGAGGCAACATGCCATTGTAGTAACTGCATCTGCAGTTCCTTCGTTCCCTTTGTCTGTGAGATTGTGATTTGCAGCCAGCATGCAGAAGTCGCGGAAAACATCGAGCAAGTAACTCTTCACCGCAGTCATTCCTTCTCCCTCCTCCCGTCTGAAGAAGGGTCTATTAACTGTTCAACGTCATCCGTTCCTTCTTTCCAGAGATGCGGCCTTACCCGCTGGGTTACTGCAGCATTTTGTGTCTATCTTCGGTGTAAACCAAAGATCTGTAAACCAGCATCTGCAGCTCCTTCCAAACACGTGAAGTGTTGTTTCCTCGCCGCGCGCGCGACGTTGACGTGGACGTGCCCGCGAGGGGAGGGGGAGGGGGAGGGGGAGGGGGAGGGGCGGGTCCGCGCAACCGCAGCTGTGAGCGGACAATGGCCGGAAGTGACGCGTGACCTCGTTCAAACAGCCACTCGGGCCCAGCTCGAGCTCCGTCAAGATGGCGGCGGCCGAGAGCGGCGGAGCAGGAGAGCAATTGCAACAGCGGCGTCGGGTCGGAGGCTCGCATCCCGGCGCCGCCACTGACATTGGCACCGACAGCAGCAGTCGGAGCGCCGGTAAAGTGGGCGATGACAGAAAGAAAACCGTTTTCATATTCGACCGCCGCCTGGGAGACTCTTCGGAGAAGTCGTTGGAGTTGAGCGGCAACAGCGCGTACGCGGAGCTCAGGGACGCTGTGTGTCGGGTAAATGATGGGAAGGGAGGAGGAGGAGGAGGATGGGTGGGTGGGAGGGAGAGATGGAGGAATGGGGAAGGGAGGGAGAGGAGAAGAGGAATGGAGGGGGAGAGATGGAGTTCATTTGTGAACCCGAGGGGGAGGACACCCTCACGGCCTTTCAACGCGACCCGCTCCCGGCGAGCTGTGTGTGTCCCGGGAGACCCGCAGATACTTATACTCCACGGGTGTGTAAACAAGAGGCAGTGGGGCTATTCCCTCCTGGGACTCTGCAGCTACTATTGTAATTAAATGTTTTCAATCTCTCCCTGATGTTCCCGAACCGCACTCGGGCATAAAGATAGGCGGGGATGGGTTGTGGATGAGATGCTCCTGGGCACCCACCTTGTGATCACCGGAGTGGGATTAGTGTATAAGCCGGTGTGCTGGTATTTCTCAGCCAATTCCGGCCAATGGCCCCACATACTCTCTGTGCACTTCAAATAGGCTCAGTTTTGCAACCAATCAGGTGTACAGCTCTCTCTGAATAATGCTTGAATTAAGCATAACTTAAGTATCTGTTCAATGTAATTCTAGCTTAGTACAACTTTTGTACCATTAATGGTTTTAAACTACTTGTACCCCAGATTTGGAATTATCTTCCTGATCCTGTGTATATTTCCTGCTCCTTTTGAACCCTTACTTTTCTGATTGTAGAACAGCAAAGCCTGGAAACAGGCCCTTTGGCCCACATGTCTGTGCTGAGCATTAAGCCACAATAAAATAATTGTATCTGTTTACATGTGATCTATGCCCCATGTTTTCTTTTATGTTTCCTTTCATCTACAAATCCCAGTTTTCACTTAAGTTTGACATTTTAGATGTTTGACATTATCAAAGAAAGCTGTTATGAATAAGTGGCACTTTGAAAACTATACGATAGAATCAGTGCAGAAATGTGAGAGAATTTTATAGATTTTTGAAGTTGCAATACACTGGGTAAAAAGATAGATGAGGATTTTTTAATTAAATTAAAGCGCAGTGCAGTGCGGCTGACAGGTTCCCATTGTGATGCCAGAGATCCCCATTGTGACGCGAGTCACGGGGACCCTCGTCCACCTGCACAGGTGCGGCCGGCAAGTGGGAGCGTGACTGCGACGTTTTTAAAGTTTAATATGCCAATAACTTGTAAAAATTTAAGATTGATATGAACGCATCTCACTCTCCCTCATTAGTTCCCTATTCCCCACCTCCATTATCTTACCTCTCCCGCTCCCCACCCTTCACCAGTCCTCCTCTGCATCCTCTGCTCATCCCTCCCACCCTCTCTCTTCCCCCTCCTCTCCTCCATTACCTCGCATACTACCTACCCTTCCTCTTCACCCTCCCTCTTATTTCCCCTCTCCTCCTCCCCTCTCCACTCCCTCCTAAACCTCTCCCTCCCTTTCTCCCCTACCCTCAATCCTCTCCCTCTATCCCACTGCTCCCCCTATCTCTCCCCCCTCACACAATGAAAACCGCAATGTTTTTTTTTAAATGAACCCCCCAACGGTTTTTTGAAAATTGCAAACTTTTATGTAAATGAGACTCGTGGTGTCATTGTGACATCGTACACTAACAGGCAGTGCAAGTGCAAAAGTGATTTTTGTAAAAGCGTTTTTGTAATGGCAAGAATCAAAAAGGCGGATTAGGTATTTTTGTGTTCTTGTCAGATCAGTTCTGGCGGTTCTCCCAGGTCAAGGACGAGGGTCGTGGATCGCAGATCTAGGATGGATTGAAATTGGAAGTCATGTCAGTTCCTGGCTTAGAGGTGGATCCACCTCATCCAGTGAGAATGGCAGCAAATGGAGTGGGAGGATAGGGTATCTGCAATACCCTGTGAGTGAGCATGAAGAACCTCAGCAAGGGGACTCCTTTCTCAGGGGACCTATTGTCAGGAAGGTCTTGCTGGAGGCCTGCAAATTTGAGGCCGAGGACATACTGTCTCCAGGACTTCCGTGGTAATGGATGCTTTGATGTCACTTTCAAGTATCCAACTGGATGGCAGAAGCTGATGCAAGACTTACCGGAGAAGGGGTATGAAGCGCCGCTGTCGATACTGAAGGCGTAGCTGCTCTTCACCCTTCCCACCCAGAAGGAACGGATGATGTACACATTTAAAACACATGTGCCTGACGTGGATGTCCTCACTTTCCTTGCTTGTTATGTCGAGGGAACAGGGAACTGTGTGGCAGTGAAAAAACTGGACGAGCAAGTGGCAAGTGAAGGTGAAGCTGAGGGTGGACGAGGAGCCATCATCCACCATCCCTCGGTGTTCGCTGTTGGAGGGAACCAAGGGTACATGACCTAAGCGAGCAACCCAGGGTGTGCAGGAAAACCAACAAACCTGGGCATGTGGCGGGTACACTGCAGTGCAGTTTTATGTAAGCTGGTGGGCCATGAGACAAAGGACTGCCAAGTGAGCAAGAACTGCAACCTGTGTGGGGAGGTAGGTCACCTCTACAGGGCCTGTCCTAAAATAGTGTGCACCTACGCACAGGCGATAAAGAGTGGCTGTTGCCAACACCCCTGAGGGGTGGGGGGGGGCGAGAAGCCTCCCACCACTGCCAAGGTCCCTGCAGAAAGAGTGAATAGGGATGAGGACAGCCCGACCACCAAGAGCCCCCAACCACGGGACAGAGACCCCCAGCCCCCTGTCCAGGAGAGAGAGTCGATGGAAGAGGGGAAACCAGAGGAATGGCAGGTGGTGAAAAGGAAGAAACACCAGAGGGCTCCGCCCAAAGAGCCACGACCGGAGGGAACCGGAAAGTCCATGATGCCAGCACCTGAGCCCCGCAACGGTGCTGCAATTCACCAAAGCGGTGGACATGAGAGGACAAGATGATGGTCAATGACTTTTTAATGATAATGATGCTAAAAATAGCATCACTAAACGTGCGCAGTGTGAAAAACACTGTGCGATATGTAAACGCCTTGCAATACCTGGCCATGGTCAAGGTGGGCGTGACTTTTCTGCAGGAGTGCGGGTTGCCACACCTCTGCTGCTATTGTAGGTGATCGCGATGGTGTCTCCATGGACTGTCAGTATGGTCAGGTGGGCAATTACTGTTACACTTCTGTTCTGGGGGTCTTGCTGCGGACAGGAAGCTTTGCCATCACTGAGGTCAGGGAGGTAATTGGGGGGCGTCTCCTGGTGGTAGTTGTAATGTACTGTGGCTCTGTACGCTTCACCCGTGCACCCTGGCCGGTGACTTCAACTGCATCATCGGTGCGGCTGGACGATCTGGCAGTGCTGATAACTGGCTGGAGGGGATAGTCAAGGTGGGGAATAAACTGGAGCTGTGGAAGCAGCGCTCCCTCTCTATAACGGGAAGAAATGTGGTCATCAGGTATGAGATGTTCTCGGGGCTACTGTACTTGACGCAAGTGTGGCCTGTCCATCCCTCCTACACCACAGATCACCCAAGCCATTTTCCAGTTCATCTGGGGGTTTAGGATGGACTGGGTGCGACGGGCCACAATGCACAAGTCGGAACAGCTCCGTCACAGGGGACTCTGTGATTTATGGACTGTTCCCAAGGATGCATTCAGAGACTGACATCGAGTGCTGCGGGAAGGTCACCAACTCGGTGAAAGACGCTCTTTGGTCTGCAGTAGCTTTGTTGACCTCCCAGCGGAGGGGGGGATGTCTGTCAGGGAATGTTGCTGACTGGCCCGCTGCAGACTGCAGGAGTATGTGCTGAGGGATGCACTGAAGCTTGGCGCAGCCAACGCCTAGGCTCCGTGGAGGAGGACCACAGTCTAAGGTCCTTTCGCTGCTGTACATGGAGGGCAGGATGTAGTGGAGACATCCCTCAATATAAGGGCAGAGCATCCATGCCAGTGGGCCATATGAGTGGCAAGGTTGGGGGATAAATTTGAGCAATGTGGTAAACACAATTAAATGTTTGCGAAAATGTCAGATGAATTTTTTGCACGCTTCATATATATATAAGTTTCGTCATAGCAAAACTTGACTGAGTTGGGAATTGGCTCAGCTGAAGGGGAATGTCTTTGCCTTCTGTCAAATTGAGCGTTAACCTAGGAATAGGAACAATGTCAGCTTTGAAGGCTCCCATGTTGATTCTTGCAACAATCAGATTATTGTGTAGCTCTTCTACAATCATCCTTTGCATAGCTTTGGGGGTTCCAAGTTTCTCATCATGATTTGAGATCCGTTTTTTTAAACTCCATTTTGTGTGGTTGTAATCCCGAGATCTTGAGTGAATCGAGGAATTCTGTTGGGAAGTGAGTAGCAATAGTTCCCTTAGTGACAGCATTAAAAGAAAAGTATTCCTTAATGATTCCAGGGAAGTGTCTGATACATGTAGAATTGATGCTTATCGTATCGTTGTGCGGAACCAAGATACAATTGTCGGAGAAGAATTCTGCAGGTTTGTCAAATGCGGGATAGATTAAATCAATACAATCCTACATCAGTTTTTGCTGATAGAACCATGTTTTCTGGCATTTCAATTTCATAGTCTTCATCTTTAAAATCTCGTCTTCTCCAACTTTCAACAAAAATTGAGAATAGTCGCCTTCTCCCTCTCTCAATCGCATATTTGTCTGCAATTGAAACTTGGTGAAAAGTCTCCACAAGTAGGATTTCTTGATGAAGCAAATTTCAACATCAGCATCATTTCCCCAGGAAGGAGTTGTGGAAAATCGCCACAACAAATGGTAAACGGGCTGTCCCACTTGAGCGACCTTATCCACCAGTTTGCCCTCTACTCATACTCGCAGCATGGTCAACACAAGGTTGTAGGAGGTCTTTGTAACTCTCCTTCATGCTCGAGAGTAGTCTCCGTGTACTCGAGGCCTCAGCTAGGTCGCGGCGTATTTTTCAACGTGTTTAAAAATGCCCCCAAGTAAAAAAAGGTCACAATGGAAAAAAAATCAATACTTTTTTTTTACTCATACGCTTAGTCGTAGTAAGTCGGTATGTTCGTTGTAGGTAATCGAGGGTAGTCGTAGATAGTCTTCATCATAGTCGAAGGGAGGTCGCCTTCACTCTCCACTATTCTGTGTCCAATTTTCCCAAAGTTAGTCGTAGCAAGTCAATGCTAGTCTTCAACGTAGTCGAAGGAGGTCTTCAACATGACATTTTTTCAAACTCTCCTTTAATTCGCCAATTAGGTTACCCAAGTGGGACAACCCCTTAGGAATGCCACCAAAAGGCTTAGTGTTGGTACGTACATTTGGAAGAGTTCTGTCCACCACATCAAAGCTCTCCCTCCTAATCATTGGGCGTTCATCCCAAGCAGTGAGTTGCACTTGCCTCATCAAACGTGCCGTGTTAGAGTTCTTCTCAATGTTGCAGAATGTATCCTTGGTCACTTGGATAGATATCTTGAATCGAGAATGTCCAGTTCATCCACCAGACATTATTCTAGCTGCTATCCCGGAGGATGCGACAGCAATAGCCACATCACCTTGACCTCTAACTTTGGAGAGGATCAAATTGGTGATAAATGTTTTCCCGTTCCTCCCCCCCGCCCACACACCCCACCACATTCCCCCAGCGGCAGGTCTACCGCTGTCGTTGGGGGGGGGGTAGCCTGCCAGCGCCTGGCCCCACCTGTGCCTGGCTCTCTCAATCTCTCACCCCCCCCCCCCGTCCCTCCTCACTTTCTCAGGATCTTGAGCTTGCAGCAGTGGGCCTCGCAGTCGGCCAGGCTCTGTGCTGCTCCGCACTCTAGCTGCGGTGATGCACAAACTCTGCTCGCTCCTTCAGCTTTATTGTGACAGAGGAGCCGGCCAATCAGTGTGCACAGGAAGGGACGTCGCCATCCCGGTTGACTACCAGGAAAAGAGACCAATCTCTGACAGGAGAGGAGACCAATCAGCGCATAACTTTTACAATATACCACCTATCGGAATAAAACTTGTTGCACTCACAGCACAGGAGAATGGTGAGTAACCTAGCGCTATCGCATACCAGTTTTTGCATAAATAGAAAAACCCTGCAAACCGGAAGAGCACAAGTTCAGAGTTTTAGTTATGTTTCGATAAGATAGATAGATATATACTAGACCAAGTGGGACCCGTGTGACGCCGGTGGGCCCTGCGTCACACGGGAGGGCTGGTCCCTGAACGCTGCATCAGCACTCGCCCCTGAGCCAATCACCCCATCACCCGTTCCCCCAACGTAACCTGTTCGCCCAGCGCAATATTCCACCACTCACCCACAGCCCCCAACTGCGCAGACGCGGCTCATTTCCCCTCATTCCCCAACACTCCTTCCCCTTCACCCTTCCTCTTCTCCCCTCACTTCCTCCACTCCCTCCATCTCTCCCTCTCTCTCCTTTCCCCTACCCTCAGTCACCCTCCATTGCCCCTCTCCCTTCCCTACCCCCCTGACCTGTTGGGATCCAGTTTCCCCAACGCAATATTCCACCACACGCCCGTTGCCTCCCAATGCAATCAATCCCTCCCATGTGGGGGGACGGGGCAGTCGGTACTTCCCGGAACCAATGAATGAACTTGACTTTTAGGTCAGAATCTGTGCTCCCTTGAGCCAATCAATCTTTCCTACATGGGAGAGGGGGTTGTGGAGGCAGTGTCGGCACAACCGGAGCCAGTGCCTTCGAATGAACACAGCTTTTGGGTCGGCGTTGGTGCTCCCTTGAGCCAATCAATCTTTCCCGGTGGGGGGGTGGGGGGGGGGGGGGGGGGGGGGGGCGCAGTGGGCGCTTTCCAGAGCCAATGAATTTACTCGACTTTTGGGTCAGCGTCGGCGCCCCCTTCAGCCAATCAATCACTCCCGGGGGGGGGAGGGGGGGAGAATTTCACTCTCTCCTTACTCCCCTTGATGCTACTTATCCCATTGTCTCTCTGCCGCCCCTCCCTCTCCTCAGTCACTCCCCCTCACCTCTCCCCTTTTGCACTCCCCCACTAAAGACAATGTTTAAATACCATTTCTTCTCCTCCCATCCCCCACTCCGTCAACTCTCATACCTTCTGTATTGGCAGCAGAGATCACATTGTGATGTCGTTTTCGGAATCTTAGTCCGTCTTAAAGTTTGTTTTTGGAGGTCTTCTAGTCTTTTATGTGGGGGGGGGGTGAGGGGAAGCCGTTTTTCTCAGTCACTACCTGGTCGAGGATGTGTCTTTCTCCGAGCCTCACTTCGCCCCCTCCTCGCGGCCTACCATCTAGATTGGCGTGGCCTTTCCTGCCGGAGACCGACCAGAGCTTCTGCGGCGGCGCAGCACTGAATTTCATCGTGGAGCGGGCAATGTCTTACTGGGGTTCGCCGGACCTCCGGAGTGTTGGGCCAGCTGACTTTAACATCGCGGAGCCTGGGATTGTGGTCGCCAGCGTTGAATCTCCACCCAGCTCGGCCTATGGACTTCGGGTGCCGTGGTCTCCGGTAGGAAGAGGCCGATTCAGAAACTCCGAACCGCTGAGAATGTTTTCCGTTCTGACGCCGGAGCTCCGATCATCCTAGCAAGAGGGCCTGAAGCATTAGGCTGCCGTTGCGGCAAATGCAGAGGCGTTAAAGGCCCCGACCCCACGGATGAACAAGAGGAAGAGGACTGAACTTTATTGCCTTCCCTCACAGTGGAAAATGTTGATTCTGCTGTGGTGGATATTCATGTTAAATTCTATCGTGTATTGTGTTCTTTTTTTTCGTATGGCTGCATGGTAATTCAAATCTCACTGTACCAATTATTATTTTCATAGTTGGCTTTTTTAAACTTTAAATATTAGTAACTTGTGTGATATATAGCATAAAATATGAAGAAACTTGATACTAACAACCATGGGAAAAAGCCGAGTAAGATTCTGCAAAAATGTTCATGCTATTGTGTACCGTTTTGGCATAGTTCCTTGATCTCACAGACACAGACAAACAAACAAGCCGAGGCTTTTAACAGATGTATATATGTGTATAGATGTATATATGTAGATGTATGTATTTGTGTGTATGTATATATATGTGGATATATGTGTATGTATGTATATATGTATGGATATATATATGTGTATATGTGTATGTGTATATATGTACGTATATGTGTGTATATATTTATATGTGTGTATTATATATATGTGTATATATTACGCGCGCGCACACACTCTAATTGACTAAACAGCACAAAATGGTAAGGATAAATCTCTCAATAAATCAGAGATCATTGCAACTAGTGACTCACAGCTCTAGATCTGAATCTGACCTCTGGTGCTGTCTTTGTGCAGTTTGTACATTTTGCCAGTTATTGTGTGGATATTCCCTAAGTGCTCTGGTGTGCTCCAGCATCCCCAAAACGTCTTCAGGTATATGGTAGAGAACATCAGGGCCAGGTTTGGCAACTCGAACAATTGGGGACGAAGTAGATTATAAAAAGTGGTGAACACTGTCATGTTCATCATGGATACTGATCACCCCAGCATCAAAGGGATCTATCGGAGGCGCTGCCTCGTTAAAGGCAGCCAGCATCATCAAGGACCCACACCATCCTAGCCACCCTCTCATTTTACTCATGCCATCAAGAAGAAAGTAGAGGAGCCAGAAAATTGTAACATCAGTGTTCAGGAACAGCTTCTTCCCACCAACCAACAGGCTGTTAAACACTTCAACCTCCAACTAAGCTATGAACTTCCTTGATTGCACTAGTGACTTGGAGCTTTGGTTTTCCACTATATTGTTTGTTTTTATTGAACTTTTTGTTGTTTGTTATGGTGTCTGCCTACACCATACCTGTTAACACCCTTGACATTTGAATAGTAGAATCTTTGGGAAATTAATGGGAATGTTGGAAGAATGGAATGGAATTGGCGTAACTTGGTGCTTGATGGTAGGTAAAGTGGGCCAATGTGTTTGTTTTCATGCTGCAATTCATTCTCTAAAATCGGCAAGAAAACATATGTAATGCATCCATGTTTACAAGACTATGTAAAGGTGAGTAGGAAGAAAAGTGGGAATAATGCAGGTGCAGTTATGTTGTACAGTCAGGTTAAGTCAGTGGCAGTCTTGTGACAGTTGGAATGGTTAATGGGGTTGTAAAGAGTTGTCCACTTTGGGATCACAGAAAATAGTAGAAAAATAACAGAAAACGCAGATATGTTTTGTGATTATTACGTGATTTGGAGAATTAGTAGCAAAGTTGTGCTACTGTACACAGTTTTGGTATTGGACGCGGAGGAAGTGCATCAAAGTTTACAAGACTGATTTGCAATAAGAATTGTCCTATGAGATGAAATTGAGCAGACAATTCCTATAGTGGTGAAACATTAAATATTGAGGGGAGAGTTCCTGCGAAGATGTTTTCGCTAGTTGTGTACTTCAGGGTGAGGAAATAGCCTTGCAGTTAGAAAATGATAATTGGCCCAGATATTGTTGATCCAGTTCACCTACTCATTGTTACCTTCCAATTCCCTACACGTTCTTGTGTCGTATCAGTGCTGGGGACATATCCGGCAAACATGAAGCATCCCATCTCTTTGACTGTGGGTCACGATGCTGATAAGGCCACTCGTGGTGATATTAGTAAATCATGTTGCCTTTTTTTTTAAACCACCTCTGAGAAGAAGGGTTTCAGCCCGAAACGTTACCCATCTCCTTCGCTCCATAGATGCTGCTGCACCGGCTGAGTTTCTCCATTTTATGTACCCTCCATGCTTTGACAGTCTGCAAAGCCTCGCACCTGACTTTGCCGATCGTTAAAATTTGAGTGACTTGATTTCTTGAATCTCTCTGACATTTAAGATACGTGAAAACTTGTAAAAATAATGAAATTAAAAAATGAAGATCACTACTTCAAAACAAAACAAATTCCTAAAACACTAAATCTAAAGCAAAATAACAAAGTAACTTTTCATCTTAACTTCATAATCCTGAGGTGCCTGATTCAGCTTCAGGTCTAAACTGCTATGGGATCTGAAAATGTTTTCCTGCACCAACCATCTTCCTGCTTACCACCCACCCTCTGCCATGGCGATGTGGAGAGGGAAAATGCAAAGCACAACAGCAAAGAAAGCTGAGTGACTGGATCCAATGTATAACCATATAACAATTACAGCACGGAAACAGGCCTTCTCTGCCCTTCCAGTCCGTGCCGACCATTTATATCCCCCTAGTCCCATCTACCTGCACTCAGACCATACCCCTCCATTTCCCTCCCGTCCATAGACCTATCCACTTTACTTTTAAAGTAATCCCCAGTTTGGGAGTTCCCCAGTATAAGTAATCCCCAGTTTGGGAGTTCATGGAAAGGCCCTGTGTTGAGGCTGTTGTGTGCACTACTGAGTCCAGCTATTTTGGTGCTGGTACGCTGCAGTGCATAAGACCTTTCACTAGTTTTGGCATTGTTTGGCCCGTGTGCTAAATAGATGGTGGAGGGGGGGGGGGGGTAACTTTATAATCTCTACAGTTGTTTTTATTTCTATGTTTTAACAAGTACAAGAATAATGGAATGAATCCAGAAATAGTACAGAAGGGAAGGTTCATTTTTGCTGGACATGCAATTGTTTGAGTGTATCATTTCTATCACTAGTCACTGGTTTCATTGCATGTAGTTTCAGGCTGTTTCCTGTGGAATTTGTATATGTACCACTTTAGGTTTCACATCTTCACTAAGTATTTTGTCCTTTGGTGCACATGAGAGCACCTTGGTCATATTGGCTGAATAAGTAGCATTACTTCTGCCAAATGTCTTCCTTTTGTTGTGTGTCACTATCCCACGGTTGTGAGAATGGTCATATTTACAATGATATGCATTATCCAAATGGTATGATTCTGCTCATTTCAGTCTTTGTATGGACTAGTTTAGCAGAGTCTGTTCTATTTTATTTCTCAGTGGTGTGGTTCCAGGCTTTGCACAGATTGCATTACCAAATCGTAGAATGGTGCAGACTTTCATGCGCTTGGACAGTTTTGTGTATGGGGATGCATCATTTCCTTTGCTGAACTACAACTGAATCTTTGCTTTAATATTTTTTTTTCAGGCTTTTGACATTGCTAAAGAGAAGAACTTTGTAATTACAACAACAAATAGGAATGAAATCAAAACTCAAAACTTTGGTAAGTCCATTTTGTACTAGGTTATTCATTGTGGTGCGATACTGTATCTTGACTTTATAGAATGCTTCAAATACTTGTATCGCGAGTAAACAAAAAATGCTGGAGTAACTCAGCATGACATGCAGCAACCCTGGAGAAAAGGAATGGATGACGTTTCGGGTCTTCAGTCAGATATCCACTTGTAGCGTGAATCTGAACAAATCTGTTGCACTTGCAATACCATAGATATTTCCCCAACCTCCAGTGAGCATTCAAGATCCATGAAGGGAAAAATGGATCAGCCTCCGTATTTTATGGCAGCTCTCAGCAGAGACAAATTCACTTCTGGCTCCAGTGTGCAGTGTTTGGCTGACTGAAGAACGATTGATAACGAAGGATAACGAAGACCTCCAGACAGGCAACAAGTTATTTCAGCTTCTGGTTAGGGAAGAATTTTTGACATTTTTGTTATTCGTCTTGTATATTTAAACTGCATTTGCATGGAATCCTTGTTGTACACTGGCAATGGGGAAAAAAAGTGTAATTGAAAAGAACCTGTCAAGATAACAATGAACATTGTGGTTTACAAATTTGTAGTGCAATGAGTAAATTTAAAAACAATCTGAGCAGTATTAGAAATGGGGAAAATCCTTAATTCTAAGTGGGAAAGGTGCACAGAAGCCCAATAAACCCATTCTTGAGATCCTTCTCTCCAGAGATATGCTGCCTGTCCCGCTGACTTGCTCCAACATTTTGTGTCCACCTTCGATTTAAACCAGCATCTGCAGTTCTTTCCTACACATATATAATTGTTCATATCTGAAGTAATCCTCGCAGGTTGAGGATGGATTAATCACCCATGGCCTTGTCATAATCCAGAAGTATTTTTTGTTTCCCTATAATTATGAATGGGAAAAATTGCAACCTGCCAGGTTGGGAATTTTGGGCGTAGTTTCATTCACATTCTCAGAGATGCATTTTGTGTAATGCATGTCTTTTTCCTTCCTAATAACCCTGATGTTATTATTTAACAATGGCTTTAATCTGGAATATTTAAGCTTGCCAAAGAAGTTGTGTAAAAGTGTTAAAGAAGGAACTGCAGATGCTGGAGAATCGAGGGTTACACAAAAAGCTGGAGAAACTCAGCGGGTGCAGCAGCATCTAAGGAGCGAACGAGATAGGCGACATTTTGGGTCGAGACCCTTTTTCAGACGTTGTGTAGCTCAGCAAAAAATATTTAGAGTTCAATAGTTATAATCTTTAAGTATAAACTTTAGTATTTCTCTTAAAGTTCAGTTTAATCGAATACATTAGCTTGGAATGTTAATTTTGTTACACTAGTAACCTGTAGACTGTTTTAGATTATTCGTACTTGTGTGTTCTGACTACCACGGTGAAAACACTGATGGTCACATCTTCCTATCCCCAACCCTTTTTGCCTTCTATTGAGACTATTCTCCCTGCAAGTGCTTGTTTCGCTCATCCTTCCCCAGGCACTTTACCCTGCAAACACTTGAGATGTAACACCTGTCCAGACACCTTCTCTGCTACTTCCATCAAGGGACCCCAGTAACCTTCCAGGTGAGAAAGAGGTTCGCAATGTACCTCTTCCAACATCATCTATTGCATTTGGTGTTCCCCATGTGGTCTCCTTTTGCATCGACAAGACCAAATGTGGACAAGTGACTGTTACGACTCCCGAAGGCAGGTTCCTCAGAGTCGCGTAACAAATCAAAAATCAGGGTCAAGTTTAAGAAAAAAAAAGTCTTTAATTTTGTTAAACTAAGACAAAACCCGAACCTGATTTAAACAACACTGTCAGGGACCAGAATCGGCTAACAAATAAATATAAGTGTGCTCCAGCCAGCCTCGCAATGGGCCGTCGGACTGAAGACTCTAATCCTGCCTAAATAGACATAACCCTGCAACCAAAATACCCAAAAACCCTCAGGTCATCCCTTCCATCCAAATACAACATTAATTTACAAATATAGGAGACAATATACAAAGTGCTGTGCCATGCGGCCAGGCCTCCTGCAGCTCAGACTGGCAGCCTCGTCACTTCAGAGATCAGCCACGAAGAGAGAGACTTCTGGAGGTTAGTGCCTTTTAAGCTACCGATGAGTCTGGTCACCTGACGTAGCTTGGCCAATAAGGTACAGAAGCTCTTAACCCCTTGATTCCTGGCTCCCAGCCACGGGGCCTGCAGAGAAACAGAAAGGTAAGTGCATAGTATTCACCGGGGGGGGGGAAGAGAAGTACCTAACACCCCCACCCAATGATACTGAATAAGCTTCGGAAGAAACTATTCAGTAACAAAGGAACTTGCCAATACCCTTTTAGCAAGTCCAACTTAAACACAAAAGATGCACCTCCCACATGATCCACGCAATCCTCCATCCATGGAAGAGGATAGCAATCCGGCTTAGTTACAGCATTCACCTTCTGAAGGTCCATGCGAAACCTGTCCTCCCCATTAGCCTTCGTAGCCAGTAGACACGGAGAACTCCACGGACTACAACTAGGTTCAGCAATTGCATGCTGCAGCATATAGTCAACCTGACCTCTTAGGCAATGACGCTTGTCAGGATTGACCCGATACGGATGCTGTTTAATTGGCACAGCACCGGCCACGTCAATGTCATGCTGCAGCACAGACGTCTGAGAAGGTACATCCGAGAACAGTGACCCATTTGACCCCACCAAAGCAAGCAGATCATCCCGCTGACTTTCAAACAAATGAGACAACTGCAAGGGAAGCGACTCCAAAGCTTCAGAGTTGCACAGCTTTCCCCGAGTCACTGCCACAGCCAACCGCGCCTCACCCACATCACCACCCATGTCAGGGGGCAGCATTTCTACAGCCAAAACTGGCTTAGACAAAACCGAAGGACATAGCTCCTCCCCATCAACCCGTACATGCTCCTGCTCATGGTACTGCTTCAGCATGTTGACATGACAGAGCTGAGACTGGCGCCTCCGATCAGGGGTACCAATAATGTAATCCCTTGCACCAACCTGCTTAACCACCTGATAGGGACTACTATACCGAGCCTGCAGACTGGAACCAGGAATAGGCAACAACACTAGGACCTTCTCAGCTGGATAAAAATTCCTACTTGAAGTCTTCCTGTCGAACCAGCCCTTCATCCTAGACCGAGCAGTAACAAGATTACCCATTGCCAGTTTGCATGCCCTCCGCAGCCTAGACCTAAAAATACAGATGTGGTCTAAAATACTACGTTTTCAATTCTCCTGCGACCATTTCTCCTTCAGGACCCTCAACAGACCACGAACAGTATATGCGAACACCAGGTCAGCAAGACTGAACCCTGCACGTCCTCACGCACCGCAAACATAACTAGATGAACCCCCTCATCCCAGTCTTTTTCAAACTCCAGGCAGTAAGTCCTCAACATAGATTTCACAGTCTGGTGAAAGCGCTCGAGAGCTCCCTGGCTCTCGGGATGATACGCACTGGAATGACAATGCTCAATATCCAAAAACTTCATTACCTGACCAAAATCCTTTGACATGAAGTTGGAACCTTGGTTGCTCTGCACAACCTTGGGCAAACCGAACAACGAAAAAAACTTAGTGAGAGACTTCACAATGGCAGGGTCAGTAATGTTACGCAAAGGGACCACCTCCGGAAAGCGTGTAGACACTTTAAATAAAAACGTGTTGCCCACCCTTGTCCGAGGTAGAGGACCCACACAATCAACTAGAATCCGTTCAAACGGCTCCCCGACCACAGGGATTGGATATAAAGGCGCAGGAACTATTGATTGGTTCGGCTTTCCTGCCACCTGGCAAATGTGACAACACCTACAGTGCTGCTTCACGTCCTTTTTCAACCCTGGCCAAAGAAAATTCCGTAAGATACGGTTATACGTCTTATTGACTCCCAGAGGTCCATCATGAGCCAAACTGAGTATCTCGTCCCTATACCGACAAGGTATCACAATCTAATCAACCACGCTCCAATCATCATGCCCTGACATATCCAAGGGAGACCACTTTCGCATCAGTAAGCCATTCCTCAGAAAATACCCCTTTGCTGTGGAATCCATATCCCCCTCGGGCACCGCGCAGTCGAACAGACCCGATAAACCTGGATCACTCTTTTGCTCCTCAACCAGCCGGTCACGTGACAGCGACACCGGCACATTTTCAGACACGACCCCATCTTGAGATGTAGAAACACCCTTCACAACACAGGATCCATCATTATGATCCCCAAAAATGCTCTCACTCGGGTCCACTACATCTTCAAACTTTGCCTGGCTCTTAGCCATAGCCCTCGTGACAGCACAAGCTGTGAAGACCGTCGGATGCTTGGCCAATCTATCAGGACGCTGCACCACCAGAACATCCGTCACCTCAGGAATAATGAAAACTCTACCTCCTGCCAAGTAATTCCCCAAAATCACAGAAACTCCCGCAACGGGAAAACATGGCCGTAACCCAACAATTACCCGGCCTGAAACCAACTCTGACTCGAGACTCACGGTATGCAAGGGCACTACCATGTCCTCCAACCCGAATCCTACCACAGGGACACTGGACCCAACCGATGACTCCCCAGAAAACGGCAGTACACTATCCAGTATAAAGAACTGAGTAGCACCAGTATCACGCAAGATGGATACTTGAACTCTATGACCTCCATCCTCTAGACAAACAAAACCTTTCGTGATGAACGCAGAATAATTACTACACTCATCAGACGCAGGCATCCCAGGAACCACAGGTGCTTTTTGTGTACCAACCAAAACCACAGGCTTTGCATTTTTCTTGTGCAGGACGGGACACGACCTTACGATGTGCCCGCTCCATTTACAATAGCACACAGGACCTTCCTTAGTCCTGAGATCTCGGTCAACCTTATCAGCTCGGACCTCCCCCTGTCACTGCCACAGCCACCGGCGACACCACCACGATTAACCGGCCGTGCACCAAAACTATAGGATCACCCAACAAACTCAGTTTTATGAGTCAATATATACTCATCTGCTAACACCACGGCCTTAGACACCTCCATCACCTTCTGCTCATTAAGGTAAGTAGCAACCCTCTCAGGGAGACAGTTCTTAAAGTCGGGTGCCAATGACCACCAGTAGCAGCTTAAAATCCTTCACTCCTTGAGAAGCACAGCACCTGTCAAAAAGTGCCTCCTTCTTCCTAACTATCAAAATTCCTAAAGCGCCGGAACTTCTGCCGGTACGCCTCTGGAACTAATTCATAAGCCCTTAATACCGTAGACTTCACACACTCACAGTCCACACTGTTGTCAAGAGATAAAGACGAGTACACCTCCTGTGCCTTGCCCACAAGGACACACTGCAAGAGCAAGGACCACATGTCCCTAGGCCACTTCAAGGACGAAGCCACCCATTCAAACACTGCAAAATACTTGTCCTCATCCTTCTCATTAAACGGGGGAACCAGGCGGATGTTCTTGCTCATATCAAACTCCCTTTCCCCAGAAGGAACTCGGGAGGCATTCAATTGCTTCTCCTGCAGCTCAAGGTGTTTCATCTCAAGCATGATATCTTTCTCTCTTAAGGCTAACTCCTTCAATCGAATGAGGTCCCCCATTTCCTGACCAGGCTGTGTAGAAGCTAGAGGACTCTCTGCTTCAGCAGACAATACCTCACTCCTCTTCAACTCAGACCATAAAACTGACTTTATAGCCGCTTTCCTCGAATGCTTATCAATAGGCACCTCATAGCTCTCTGCCAGCACTAACAACTGCTCCTTCGTCCATTTGTCGAACAACTCCCGACTAGGAGCCTCGATAAAGTTATCCACTTTAAACTCCATATCAAATGTCAGGACCAAACCACCAGCCAACCCCTAGGCACAAATGTCACCACAAATGGAAGAGAAAAATCCCCTTACAACACAGACTTCCTCAGTCACCAGAAGCTTACCAAAAGAAAAAAACCCAAACTGTCTAGGGTCCTCAAAGCTTAGGACGAGCCCCCATTTTGTTACGACTCCCGAAGGCAGGTTCCTCAGTCGCGTAACAAATCAAAAATCAGGGTCACGTTTAAGAAAAAAAAAAGTCTTTAATTTTGTTAAACTAAGACAAAACCCGAACCTGATTTAAGCACACACGGTCAGGGACCAGAATCGGCTAACAAATAAATATGAGTGTGCTCCAGCCAGCCTCGCAATGGGCCGTCGACTGAAGACTCTAATCCTGCCTAAATAGACATAACCCTGCAAGCAAAATACCCAAAAACTCTCAGGTCAACCCTTCCGTCCCAATGCAAAATTAATTTACAAATATAGGCGACAATATACAAAGTGCTGTGCCATGCGGCCAGGCCTCCTGCAGCTCAGACTGGCAGCTTCTTCACTTCAGAGATCAGCCACAAAGAGAGAGAATTCTGGGAGATTCTGCCTTTTAAGCTACCGATGAGTCCGGTCACCTGACGTAGCTTGGCCAATCGGGTACAGAAGCTCTTAACCCCTTGATTCCTGGCTTACCTTTCCTGCCAGAAAGGTAAGTACATAGCATTCACCGGGGGGAGAGAAGTACCTAACAGTGACCATTTTACTGAACACTTGTTCTCCATCTGCCATGGCCTGCTGGAGTTCCTAGCAGTGATGGAAATGGGGGGGGGTATGCAGGGGAACGGCGATCCCCTAGTTTTCAGTTTCCAGTTTCCATCCTGTGCGTGAATTCATAGCTTTCTCCTGCGCTACTTAATCCAAGGGTGAGCGGACAGACGGACAAAAGCAACGATCATAGAGCGGAATATATGACATTTTGGGTCAAGACCCTTCTTCAGACTGAGTCGGGGGGGAAAGAAGAACAAGAGATATAGATGGTACTAAGGACATATGAATGGAAGATATGCCTATATCCGTTTCCCTTTCCCTTGACTGTCAGTCTGAAGAAGGGTCTTGACCCGAAATGTCACCTATTCTGTTCTATGAGAATAGAACTCCCTGTTTCTCTCCTCCCTCCCTGTTTCTCTCCTCCCTCCCTGTTTCTCTCCTCCCTCCCTGTTTCTCTCCTCCCTCCCTGTTTCTCTCCTCCCTCCCTGTTTCTCTCCTCCCTCCCTGTTTCTCTCCTCCCTCCCTGTTTCTCTCCTCCCTCCCTGTTTCTCTCCTCCCTCCCTGTTTCTCTCCTCCCTCCCTGTTTCTCTCCTCCCTCCCTGTTTCTCTCCTCCCTCCCTTTACGCCCCTAAGTTAGGATGGGGTAGAAGCCCAAAGGGTAAGATGGGTCTGAAGCCCAAAATTGAATGTCTGGTTTTTCGCCAATAGGTATTGGTTTCCAGGATCTAATTAATTTTTTTTTTTTTTGCATTTCACAGTCACTAAAATGAGTGGTATTGTAACTATGTACCAGGGTTCTCCCTGTTGCCAGCCGGGCAACCTTGGCAAACTGTTAGGTTGCCAAATGACAGTTTGGGTGGTCATTTAAGACACTTTGCATCACGCATGCGATAATGTGCTCGGACAAAGTGCATAGTTACCAGTCGGAATTATACTCCATGAAGCATTCACATATTATTTCTGCTTCAAATAAAGTCACAAACTAAACACATTCACCAATCAAGACATGAAATTTACTGCAATGATATGCAGCAAAATTATAAGACAGTATCTGAACTCTTTTTACACATTGCAATTAATGCAATGTCTATTAGTTCTTTCCACTTCCAAACAAAAATGTGGTTGGATTATTCAGCGTATGATCAACCTGTGTCAATAAATCCTGGACCATGGTAACATATATGCATACGTATAGTTGTGAATGTTGCGCATTAAATAACTACAGTACTGATACTCCATATTAAAAGCATTGATTTGCCGTTAAAATGAATTCTGTAATAATGTGTCAACGGCAGCAGTGACAATCGAACACTGCGGTTTTAATGTTTCACGCGTTCACAATTTAATTAATCCATCTTTATGCATTAAAACAAATAATAACATTGGGGATTAAAACACATTTGATTGCATTCCGTTATCAAACATAGTCAATGTTTGCTCTGAAGACATTTCCAGCACAATAGGGTCATGGAGGGGTGTGTGTGTGTGAATCAGTGCGGAGTGGATAGATGGGGGGGGGGGGTAAGAAGGCAGTCAGTGCAGAATGGATGGATTGAGACAGGTGAATTAGTATGTGTTGGTTGGTGTAGGTACAATTGGGAGGGGAGAACACCAGGGATGTCAGTGGTGTTGAGTGAGGAGGTTCAATACGGGATGGATGGGGTAACAAAAGTGCTGGAGGAACTCAGCGGGTGAGGCAGCATCTATGGAGCAAAGGAAATAGGCAACGTTTCGGGTCGAGACCCTTCTTCAGACTGTTCCCCCCATTCTTCTTGAATGGGTGATCAGTACAGGATTGATGTGGGGGGGGGGGAGATCAGTGCAGGATGAATGGGGGTTGGGGGGGTCAGTACAGTGTGGAACGGAGGGTCTGTGCAGGATGAATGGGGATCACTACAGGATGAAGGGGGGAAGGAGCAGGGTAAATGGAGGGTGGGTCAGTATGGGATGAATGCATGGATTAGTACAGAATGGATGGAGAAGTGCAGGATGGATGGGAAAGGGATAAGTACAGGGTGAATTGGGGAACCAGTGTAGGATGGATGGATGGGGGGGGGGGGGCCAGGAGAATCAATGCGAGGAGGATAGGGTGATCAGCGCAGGATAGAGGCGGGAATGGGGATCAGTGCAGGATGGAGAGGAAGGGGTGGAGGGGCTTACGAGAGAGAGAAAGAGAGAGGGGGAGGGGGGGCAGTTGGGGAGGAAGGGTCAGCGTTCCTCGGACAACATCGCCCCGCTGCCTTGGCCATTGGGAACTCCTCGCCACCACCTCCCTCCCCTGCCAGCCAATAGGAAGGTGCAGGGCCGAGCGGTGCAGCTCTGACATCCTATAGCTATAAGATCTTTGCTGCAGCTGCTTCAGACGAGTTGGAGGGAATGACGGGCTTCGCACAGCGGCTCCATCTGCTCCTCCTCCTGCACCCCGCCCGGCCTGATAAGGGCCGCTGCTTGTAATGGAGCTTTCAAAACAAACCATCCTGCACGCTGAGGCCCCCCCTTCCTTCCCTCCCTCGGCGTGCAGGAGGGTTTGAATTGAAAGCGCGGTTAGCGGGTTTACAAGCAGAGGCCGTTATCAGGCCGGGCGGGGTGCGGGAGGAGATGGAGCTGCTGCCGCTGTTCGGGACCCGTCATTCGCTCCGACCCTTCCTCACCCCGCATCTAGTATCTTTGCCCCGCACAGCCGTTGCCGACACGAAACGTTGCGTTCCTTTTCTCCAGAGATGCTGCCTGACCCGCAGAGTTAATCCAGTTTTTTGTGTCTATATTCGGTACAAACCAGTATCTGGTTGCCAAGCCGGGTAAAATGACTCGGTGTTTAGGTTGCCCGGCGGTACGTTGGGTGGTCAT
This sequence comes from Raja brachyura, assembly GCA_963514005.1. The sequence goes on along the minus strand of OY740784.1, from coordinate 38,266,678 downwards.
TGGCACCCGGGCAACTGCTAATTTTGAGGGAAAAAATGATTTGTGCATGAAGAAGCCATGACCAAAGCAAAGATTCTAGAGCGGAGACGGAAGCCGGTTGCGGAAATAGTGCTGAAGATTACCCATGACCCTACTACGGCTTTATCGTAGAGTGGACTATCTTGCTCCGCTACAGGATCTTTGGTTTCCAGTCTCCATAAGATGGAGAGTGTGAAGGAATATGGCGCTGTAAGGGGAGTCCATGTCTTTCACCAGCTCATTGGAACTTTTCTCAATTCCATAATGACTGTCTAAGAACTTGGCGCTCATCAGACCTGGCGTCTCTCCACCATAAACGCAGTTCACCTTCCCAACCTCAGCCTCACGGACCTTAGAGTACCCCTAGTTCCTAACTCCCATTTCCATCACTGGTTCCTAGTAACTAACTATTTTATCTCCTGGTTCCATTTTCATACCGGCCTTTCTCTTTGTGTCCTCTTTAATTGCCAGTGTAAGGCCACATGCAAAATGGAAGAATAGAACCTCATATTCTGCTTGGTAGCTGACAACTCAACTGTGTGAACATTACCTTCGCCAATTTCAAGTAATAAATACTCCCCATCCCGAGGCACATACATTTCTCCTACCATCTCTCACCAACCTTATCACCCTGTTCCCATCCCCTCTAAATAATGCATTCCCTGTTTGCTTGTCTCACAATGCAGTCCCATATTTCCCTCCTTCCCAGCTTTGCATTTCACTCTTTTTTTCCTATCTGACTCCTTCACCTCTAACCTTTGTCACTTGTAACACCTATTTGCCAACCATCTCTTCTCCCTCCTCCCCTCCCTGTCAACTGGAATCACTATTTATTTGGCAGCCTTTGCCTCAACCCCCACCTCTCTTTTTCAGCTTTCTTTCCCCATATTCACAATCAGTCTGAAGGGTCTTGATCCAAAATGTCATCTATCTATTCCTTTCACAGATGCTGCAGAGCTCACTATGCACTGTTTTTTGCTCAAGATTCCAGCAACTGCAATTTCTTCCATGTCTCTTAAATGTGTTGATTTGTAGGTCTGTATGGTACATTACCATGTGTCAATCAGGACATTTGTCTAAAATATTACAGATATGCAACCTTGTGAAATAAATGTAATAGTATATAAATTTTGAAAGACATTAAGGCTACTTTTTAGTTGAAACTCATTTTTGTGCAGCATGTACATGGTGCAGCACAGCACAAGAACAGACCCCTTTCAGCTACGAAGTGTGCCGAACAGGATGCCAATACCATGTATCTACCTCTTCATTATTCATATCCCTCCATTCCCTGCATATCCATATGTCTATCTAAAAGTTTCTTCAATGCCACTATCTTATCTGTGAACTTGACATTGGCTATGACATTTAAGTTGCTGTACACTACCAGTAAATGTATTCAAATCTTTATTTTTCCAATATAGATAAATGTGTCAAAGATGGAACCACCTTGTATATACTTCATTCAACAGACCAAATACTGCCCTCAGCAACGAGGGAAAGAATTGATTTTCTTCCTCACTATGATACATTGGTTAAAAGTGGCATGTATGAATACTATGCCAGTGAAGGACAGACTCCTTTGCGTAAGTTACACCCAGCACTCTTTTAATTTGATTTTATGACAAATAATGCTAAATTGAAGCCTATTATATATTGCTTGTTGAGAATTTCTTGAGGTAGATTAGTTTATACATTTTTTTTCCTCTTAAAAACAGCATTTGCCTTCGCTGAATTGATAGATAATTCATTGTCTGCAACAGCGGCCAAGAAAGGTATTCGCACTATACAGGTCCGACTGGTGAGTAGGATGTAGATTAAAGTTTATATCAATATAAACTTGACAGTCTTTTCCAATTTGAATGCCAATGTTTTCTTGTTCATATTTGTAATAAATGATGAGTTTAGTTCAGTTTAGTATATTGTCATGTTTACCAAGATACAGTGGAAAGCATTTGTTGCATGCTAACCAGTCAATGGAAAGACAATACATGATTACAATCGAGCCACTCACAATGTACAGATCATGATGAAGGGAATAATACTTTACTACTAACTTCCATCCTGCCCTCCGAATTTACTTGGACTATTTCTGTCACCTCTCCTTTCTTGATCTGTCTCCATTACAAGGCATCAAACCCACTGACTTCCGTAGTTATCTTGGCTGCACCTCCTCCCATCTCGCCTCTTGCAAGGATTCCATCCCTTAGCCTAAATGTCGTATCTGTGCACAAGATGCAAATTTCCACTTTAGGGTACCAGTGTCTCTCTCCTCTGCATGCAGGCATTTTCTCTTGGCATCCTTTCTAGCAAGGATATTATGGGTACCTCATTAAAAGAGGGTGGTGAATATGTGGCATTATTTGCCACAGATGATGATGGAGGCCATCAATTGATATTTTTACAGCAGAGATAGATTCTTGATTAGTACAGGTGTCAAGGGTTATGGAGACTGGGCAGGAAAACGGGGTTAGTAGTGAGAGATAGATCAGCCATGATTGAATGGTGGAGTAGACTTGATGGGCCGAATGGCCTGATTCTGCTCCTTTCACATGACCAATGGGCTGAAAGGCCTGTTCCTGTGCTGGTCAGTGAAATGTCACCTGTCCATTGCTTCCACTGATGCTACCTGACCTGTTTATCAAGCATTTTGTGTTTTTATTTTCTTGATGATTGTGTATCTGGTGTCTCTCTCCCCAGGGATTTGTGGCAGTCATTTAATATATTGAAGGCAGAGATTGACACACATTTAAACAAGGGAGTCAAAAAATAAGGGGATAATGCATGAAAGTGGTGTGACCCAGATTGGATCAGCCTTGACCTCATCAAATGGCTGAGATTTGAAAGACTGGCCTGCTCCTGACTCTGATTCTTGTGTTATAAGAATTTGAGATTCATGGTGTATGGAATTTTTATTTCATTTTTTATTTTTTAAAGGAACTGGTGCAAACTTGCCAACTGATTGGCCTCCTGTGCTGCTTTATTTTTATATTTGATGTTGAATTTCTGTGCCCTTGTACAATTATTTCCCACAATTGTATTTAGCTTGCAGATTCTGTTCTGTAAACTGTTGTTTACTGTTTGTTTCTTTTTTTTTAAGTTGTTTGATGAATCTCAAGGTAAGCCAGCTGTGGCTGTAATTGATAATGGGAGGGGAATGACATCTAAACAACTTAACAACTGGGCTGTGTATCGGCTTTCTAAGTTTACCAGAACGGAGGACGATATTGAAAGGTTTGTTTCCCAGATATATAAATGTAATTTCTTTGAATGAAGTTACTGGTTTAAATTGCTTCATGCTATTTAAATCTGAATAGCTTTTCAGCATTAAGTGGCTAAGTTTTTTTCTCTATCTCTTGAAGTAAATAACAGGATTGCCATAATCTTACAATTCATAGTTTCAAAATTAGTTTCCTGCATGTAAAACTGTTCAGGGGAATATTGCACAGCAAAACGATGTACCGATACTGGAAATCCTCCATTGATTAACCATTGATATTTGCTCCAACACCCAATTTAAAGTTTATATGAATGGATGTTTGACAGAATTGGGTTGCAAGCAATATTTGTAATCGTATCTTGGCTTGCTCATGAGGACTGGCCACTAGAACTGTGCTGCAGAGATACTGGTCCTCATCTAGAATGCATAATTTCAGAAACAGAAATATGAGGGTAAAACATAAGAATCTAGTTTGTAGCAAGGATTGAACAAGAAGGAGAAAGAGTCAGCTCTCCCCCTCTCCTCACAAGCCTGGAAAACAGTGCCCAGCAGGCAGAAAATTCTGTGCAGTTTGCCGCGAGGAGCAAAGACATTATGACGTCATCAGCTCGCTTTAGCAGTGAGATTTTAAAAATATGTCAGATTGGTGAACAATTTTAGTAAATATCTCGGGAAATAATTAATCAAATTTTCAGATGGGGGGATTTTTCTAAATCAATTTCGCCGTTACCACGTCGGGTTTTCGAGGAGTTGTGAATCGCATATGAAAATACACAGACACACACAAATAAATACATCCACATCCAAGATCAAAGTTTTATATTATCTATGATATATATCATATAAAACTTTGATCTTGGATGTGGATGCTTTTTATTAGTGTGTATATATATTATAGATATATAGATAGATAGATAGATAGATAGATAGATAGATAGATAGATAGATATATAGATAGATATATAGATATATATTTTATATATATAGATATATATTAGATATGGATATATATAGAGAGAGAGAACGTTTTATTCATCTTGAAAACTAAATATTATGCTTTTTTGTGGAATTATTCCATATGTACACATTATTTCTGTTCAAAATGAAAGTATTATTCTTTTCTCAGTGACCATTCAGGGTATATTCGACCACCTGTGGTACCTCGTAGTCTGAATAGTGACATTTCCTATTTTGGTGTTGGTGGGAAACAAGCAGTTTTCTTCATTGGTCAGTCAACCAGAGTAAGTTAATAAATTTAAAGATCTCAGCAAGCATTCAATATTGAAATATTGCTTTTATTTGTTCTTGATCGTGCTAGTGGAAATCAAGATGCCATTCCAGTCTTAAAATGATGCATTGTTAAATTTTGTTAAATTTCTCTGTAATTATTATTTTTGTTTTGGCTTAAAATGGTTGCAGAAACCCATAACTACAATTACCTAGAAAAACACGTAAATATTCGGAATAATTTCAAATTGAACATTAGTATGCCGCAGGCACGTGCCGTGAGTAATTACTCAGGGTAGGCAGTCGTGCACAGATATTTCTCCTCTCTGTAAGTTGTCAGTCGACTTTTATAAAGACTTCAAAAGCCATATGTCTTAAAGTACTGAATTTCCCGGCAATTAAGAAATACCTGCGTCAATGACGCATCCCCATTTTGTGGCTAAATTTTGAAAGAAGGCTGGCAGGACAGAATTTCTCATGCTCAAAAAATAAATAAAAATAAAGAAAATAACAATTCAATTTGCCCAAGGCTTCCAAGTTTCCTTCATTCTGAATTACTGGATGCGTGGGGGGTGGAGGGTGACGGCAGGTGGAGAATTGGTGGGGAAAACGGGAGCACACCACGACAGGTTGAATCAGTTGTGATCTTATTTAATGACAATACTAGTTCAAGGGACCTATTGGGGGGAGAGTTCCTTTCACAGCCTGTGCGGAGTCTGGCCAGGGGTAAAGTTGCGGGGAGGGCAGGAGCGTTGAGAAGGCTTCACATCAGCTGCCAACAATGAGGGAGGGATAGACATGTGCTGTACTGGGGGGGGTAGCCAAGTCTATCTTACTTAGCTAAAAACCTAACCTTCTGCCTCCAAGACGCATGTAAATTTTCATGCCTTATTTTTGGGTTTAAAAAAAGCGTCTTCATTGCCGGGAAATACCGTATTTTAAAATATATAGCTCAAAGAAATCTACTTGCCTCATTATTTGTACACAAATTCCATCCTTCTCTCTTTGTTTCTTAAGATAATGACAATCCATGTTTGAAAAATTATAAAATGGTAATTATTAAGTGTAAATAGTAAAGGCATGGAGAATTATGCCCACCTAAGAGATCTATCTATTAGGTAGGCATAATTCTCCTGTGCCTTTACTATTTACACTTAATAATTACCATTTTATAATTTTAGTCAGGGTAGGCAGTGCCTACCTTGCCTACCCTAACGGCATGTGCCTGGTATGCCTGCATAAATTGCATCCTCATTTTTATAAGTAATGCAACAGTGTAGTTTACAAAATGCTAGGTGTTAAGGGATATTTGAGAATTCAAAATTACAGTCCTTATAATCTACACTAATCGTCGCAATTACATTTACTTTAAGAATGTTTGAAGAAAAACGATTACGTTGAAAAATAAGATTGTCTTGTTTCTCCAGATGATAACCAAACCAACAGATTCACAAGATGTACATGAGCTAATACTTTCAAAAGACGATTTTGAAAAGAAAGAAAAAAATAAGGAGGCCATATACAGTGGGTTCATCAGGAACAGAAAGGTAGGTGTTGCTGAGTCCTTCCGAGGCCTTCATGTTAAAGCACCAATCTGTTTTTAAAAATGTCAACGACAGAGGGGTGAAATCTGACTCGTCTTGTGACTTTATTCCCAATAGATTTTGAATAATACAATCGTTAAAATGAATGTTTTGTACTTTTCCCATTGATAATTGAATGTACCTGGCAGCAAAGTGGAATCTGAATTGAAATTAAATCTTATTGCATGCGATTTACTAATAGGAAGGAACATGACAGTTTAATCTCAGTTTGAAGTCGGCACTATGGCACAGCGGTAGTGTTGCTGCCTTAGTGCCAGAGACCCGGGTTCAATCCTGACCACGCCTCCTGTCTGTACAGAGTTGCTACGTTCTCGCTGTGACCGCATGGGTGTTCTCCGGTTTCCTCCATACTCCAAAAATGTACAGGTTTGTAGGTTAATTGGCATAAGTAAAAAATTGGTCTAGTGTACGAAATGATCGTGGATTCGGTGGGCCAAAGGACCTGTTTCTACGCTGTATCTCAAGTCACAATCCAATTTGAATTTAAATGGGTTAATTGACATTTTTTGTACATGTATGTTAGTTCCGGCAGTGTGCATTTGGCAGTTGAGTAAGATGGTGAATGCATTTTGAAATCTTGGTGCATAATATTTTGCAAATAAATGACAAAAAATTGTTATGCTGTGTTAAATGTTTCTTTATCAATAGCCAACTGATTCAATGCATGTCACTAGTGAAGATGAACGATTCCTTCATAGTCTCATTATAGAAGAAAAAGAAAAGGAGAGTTTTACTGCAGTAGTAATCACAGGAGTTCAGCAAGCCCATGTGCAATACTTGAAGAGCTACTTTCATCTTTGGACAAGACAATTGGCGTAAGTAGCAAGTGTTCCTCATCAGTGTTACCACAAACTGTACTGAGCCTTTCAAATATGGATGTAAATGCATATTAACCTGATAGTTTATAAGAACCTATTTCTGTCCATGTAAGTAATTTGAAATATTTCGAGCTGATTTGTAATTTGCTTTCTAAAGGGGTGCATCGAGTGGAAATAACATAATGTGACAGTTTCCACACTATTTTTCTAAAAAAAATTTAATTACAAGTTGGAGTTGTGTTTTGCTCCAATGCAATACTTGGATTATTGCAAAGTTTTGCCATTTTTTAACCTTCCTAACCAGATATGTGTTACTCTGACACGGAGGCTTCAAACTAGATTTGCAGGGGGGTGGGATCTTGTGCAGGACAGAGGCACGTGAGAGGCTAAAAATTGGTATTGAGGGTGGTGTGGGAAAGGGTAGTGGACAGAATAGGCAGGTGAAAAGCAGAGGAAGGAGGGTTGGTTTAAACGGCATGTACTTTAATGGAAGGGGCCTAATGGGTAAGGCAGATGAGCTCAGGGCATGATAGGTACGAGCGACTGGACGTTGTAGCCATGACTGGTTAAAGGAGGGGCATGATTGGCAGCTTAATGTTCTGGGGTACAGGAGCTTCAGGAGTGAGGGGAAAAAAGAGGAGGGGGAGTTGCATTGTTGGTTAAGGAGGATGTCAAAGCTGAGTTGAGAGATGACATTACAGACGGTTCATCTAGTAAGGCTATATGGGTGGAGCTGAGGAAGTAGAAAGGGATGATCACTTTGTTGGGGGTGTATTAAAGACCCCCTAATAGTCAACGGGAATTAGAAGAACAAATGTGCCGAGAGATTGCAGACAGCTGCAGGTCAAATAAGGTTGTTGTAGCAGGGGATTTTAACTTTCCTAATATAGATTGGGAAAATCATAGCATGAAGGGTTCAGATGGGGTACAATTCCTCAGAAGTGATCAGGAGAGTTTTCTTCAGCAGTATGTGGAGGCCCCCACACGTGAGAGGGCAGTGCTGGATCTCTGACACTTGTACTAATCAAGAATCTATCAAGGGTACACAAAAGGCTGGAGAAACTCAGCGGGTGCAGCAGCATCTAAAGAGCGAAGGAGATGGGCAACGTTTCGGGCCGAAACATTGCCTATCTCCTTCGCTCCTTAGATGCTGCTGCACCCGCTGAGTTTCTCCAGCCTTTTGTGTACCCTCAATTTTCCAGCATCTGCAGTTCCTTCTTTAACACAAGAATCAATCAATCTCTGCCTTAAATATATCCACTCACAGCCTTCTGTGACAAAGAATTCCACAGATTCACCACCCTCTGACTAAAGAAATGCCTCCTCATATCCCCCCTAAAAGAACGTCCTTTAATTCTGAGGCTATGACCTCTAGTCCTAGACTCTCCCAGTAGTGGAAACTTCCACTCTATCCAATCCTTTCACTATTCTGTACTTTTCAATGAGGTTCCCCCTCATTGTTCTAAACTCCAGCATGTATAGGCCCAATGCTGCCAAATGGTCATCATATGTTAACCTACTCCTGGGAATATTCTTGTAAACCTCCTCTGGATCCTCTCCAGAGCCAGTTCATCCTTCCTCAGATATGGTGCCCAAAATTGCTCACAAAATTCCTAATGCGACCTGACAACGATTTATAGAGCCTCAGCATTACATCCGTGTTGTATACAAGCCTTCTTGAAATAAATGCTTGCATTGCATATCCTGAGTCTGCTCATCCTAGAAGCCAAAATTGATATTTTTGTATTTAAACACTTGAAGGACTTGTATACCCTTGTATGGATTCTGAAGGCATGTTGTCTCCTTGGTGTTTAAAACCTATTTTTCAGATTGTATTTTTAATTCTGCATTTGCTGTATTACTGACATGCTTAACTGACGTGAAAAATATACGAATTTTGTGTTATTCGTAGGCACATATATCATTACTACATTCATGGACCCAAAGGAAATGATATAGGGGGCACTAAAGAAACGGGTTTTTTCAACAATATTGACATACAGGCAAGTTTATAATCCTTTCATACCGCCTCACGGGAGAACTAAAAGTGAAAAATAATAATGTCTACATTTTGTGCCTTCTTTACTTGAGGCGATTAGTGCAAGAGTAAATATCTTACGAGAAATATTATAAATACTGTCTGAGACCACACTTGGTGTGCCGTGTGCATTCAGTTTCCTGTCTTTTTTTAAAAATGCCCATTGGAGGGAATTTGGCAAAGATTCACTCCATGGGTTCCTGATTTAGCAGGTTTGTCTTTCCCATGCAAACAAGGAGACAATAAGTCAGAACCTTACCTGACAATAAATCAGGTAAGGTTCTATTCTTTAGATTAGAGATCGAGCGGAAACGGGCCTTTCAGCCCACTGACCAGCGATATCCACATTAACACTATCCTACACAGGATGCACTGTGGTTTTCATCAAGCAGAGGGAACTGGAAAGATCCAGTTTCAGAATCAGAAATGGGCACTTAGTACTAAAATGAGAAGTTTGTTTGTGGGCTGATAAATTGTTGATTTTTTTTTTATGATACACTGTTGTGGACGCTCGATCAATGATTGAATGCAAACATTTCTGTATAGAAAGGATTTGGAAATTAGATGAGATGATGGTATGGAGGTAGATCAATCACGATCTTATAGAATGGCAGCAACATGTTGAAGAGCCTATTGGTCAATTTTTAGTTTTATTCGAATATTGTTTTTATTGAAAAGAATGGTAGCTTTAAAATCTCTTGTCTGTTTTTTCTGGATGCACTGTAGGCCAGGATTCTTTGTATTTTAATGGGTGTTCAGTCCACCAGCAATAGATCTTTCAAATCGACGTATTACACTGCAGGTCCACCTTCAGACTGCTTGCTTTGATATTTTTTTTCTTATGGATTTTAAAATGTAGATTTAAGTTGAGTGGAATAGGTCAGTTTTCAAAAACTTGTTGGATCATGAATTTGAAGGGCTTGAATAATGCCGGATGATTGTATCATTCCACGGTGAAAAATCTAATCTAGTTTTAAGAACTAGACTAAGTGGGACCCGTTGGGTCCCTGTCGCACAGGAGACCTGGTCCCCCAACACAATCCGTTCCCCAATGCAACCTGTCACCACAACGCGATATTGCACCACTCACGCACAGCCCCCAACTGCACAGGCACTTCTCATTTTCCATCACCCTCCTGCACCCTCCCCCTCCTCTTCACCCTCTCTCTTCTTTCCCCTCTCCTTCTCCCCTCCCCCAATCCCTCCCTCACCTCTCTCCTACCTTCAGTCACTCCCTCCATCCATAAAAAGCAGCATCTGCAGTTCCTTCCTCCACAGGTCATTCATTGTTAGCTGTGGTTTACATCGTGTTGACTTGGCGATTGGACCAGTTTGCATCGTGTGTATGACTGAAGGAATCAATGCATGGGCAGTTTTTAAGATTTTTAAACCTCGATAACTTTTAGGATATACCACCGATCGGAACAAAACTTGTTGCACTCGCAGCACAGGAGAACGAGGAGTAACCCGGTGAAAAATCGTAGCGCTATCGCAAATAGAAAAACCGTGCAAACCGGAAGAGCACAAGATCAGAGTTTTAATTGTGTATAGTTAGATAGATTCCAAAAGTGAATCTGTTACTGTGACGACTGAATCAGTTGCAAAAGTTGTATACATATTGGAAAAATAAAAAGTTGAGGCAATTTTTAATTGGTCAATTGATTAGATGGGAAATACCAGTCAATTATAATGATTTATTCGTTATTTATTATTTAATTTAAATCTTGATGTACTGATATTTTTCATCCAAATATTAAAAATATTGTTTTAGAATTTGAGTTGGAGATCTGAGGGGTAAGATTTTCTCATAGGGTGTTGGTTATATGAGATGAACTAATTAAGTGGTAGAGGAAGATACATTTACAACATTTGGATAATAATGGAGTAGAAGGATAATATGGACAAAAGGAATTTGTGTAAATGGGCTTTTGATCGGCATGGATGAGGCGGGCCAAAGGGCGTGAATCTGTGATGTTGAGGCTCACTTTGCACTGGCCATGTATGTTTTGTCAAACATATGTTCCCCTGAATTGCCCAAGTACCTTTCCACCATGATAAAAGTGTTGCATAAATATGTGTGAAATTACTAGATGGATGTAGCATCTGAGGTGGTTTGTTACTGACTTCAGGGATTGGAAGCACTGAGCAAAATTGGAAGTTAGGCTCACTTTTTTTGTCATAAAGCAATGTTGCTTGCTTGGGCATATTCATTTTCAAATAATTTGTTATTGAAATATATTTAATTATATTAAGGAACAAAGATTATTATTTAAATATTAAGGAACAGAGATTATGCTGAATTGCAAATTTATTCAATAATTAATTGCTTTGCAATTTGATCTAATAGTGCAACTATGTAATTACTGCAATGCATTTTCCATTCTAACTAGCTTTTTTTGTTCCTTTTTGTATTAGATCTCAATGTTTGAGAAGGGAAAAGTCCCTAAGATTGTCAATCTCAGAGAAATAAAAGATGACATGCAAACTCTGTTCATCAACACTGCCGCTGACAGCTTTGAGTTTAAAGCACACGTGGAAGGTGAAGGTGTTGTAGAAGGAGTAATACGTTATCATCCTTTCCTGTATGATAAAGAAACCTACCCTGAAGACGTTAGCTGCCCATTCAGTAAGGAAGTTTTCATCTTTTCAATGACCAAATAATTGATTAGGTGGGCGGACTATATTCTAACGTGGAACAGTTTGAACATTTTACTACGTTTGCCGTCTTTGTAGGAATGAATACATTGTTGGTGTATATTTTGATCTGATTTTGTTTTGTCTCCAACCTTTCCTAACCCATCTGACTTGTGGTTTAAATGCACTATATAAGGATGGTAAGGTACTGACCTGTTTTTATGGACAAGATACCTTGAACTTCACAAACCTAAATCATGCCTTGCTAGAGCAGGAAATGTTTTCATAAACTTTGGCTATATTTTGCAACAAAGTACAAGCAATACCAAATGTGGTGTTGAGAATTCGAGCATTACCAGTTTGGTTATTAATACATCTGTAGTAATTTTGACCATAAATATTTATATTTTAGGTGATCCATTTTACGTCTCTTAGACATTATTGTAAGCCTTAATTTGATTTTGATGTACATATTGCTAAATGTACATTATGTACCAGTCCATTGTTTGTAAACCCCGAGTAATGTTGGAGATTTTTGACCTTTTTTTCTGCTTCATTATATATTTTTTTGTGGTTTAGTATCAAAGCTAACTTTGGTATTTTGATTAATGTGAATTTAATTTGTATATCATGTGGATATTTTGTTCTTTAAATATCAATCAATCAATCTGTAAAGTGCAAGTGAAATGAATTTGCCGGCGGTACAATGAAAAATAACACACAATACACAATAAAAATGTAACACAAACATCCACCACAGCATTCATCACTGTGGTGGAAGGCACAAAATTTGGCCAGTCCTCCTCCATTTTCCCCAGTGGCCCCTGGTACAATTCAAAATATTGCATAGGCTATACTATTCAAAGACTAAATTGAATATCTTCCCAACTGTCTCGCCTATCTGTGATAAATGTCACCTCCAAGAAGCTACCTTAACCCATTCCTTTGCATCCTGTATAAAGATACAAAATTTCTGGGTGGGAATATTCAATATCATCTCTAAAATACTTAATATTAAACTGGAGCAGGATGCAAAATTAATAATTTTAGAAATGTCAGAGGGCTGTTCGACATTTTTAGTTAACGACATTTCAAAGACGTTTCCTTGACTACGGCTTAATAACTTAATAGTTCTGGAAAAAGACAACAGTTCCCACAGTGAAGATGTGGATCACTGAAATGACCGAGACACTACATTTAGAAAGAATTAGGCTTGTTTTGGCTGATAAAGTCGACCAATTCTCCAAAGCATGGTCTCCTTTCACTGAATTTCTTCAACAACAGAATGGTTGAACACAAATTTAAAACCGATGCTTGGGATGGCGGGGGGAGGACAGTGGGACATATTTCTGGGGTTTTTTCCCTTTCTTGCAATTCTTTGGCAGTTCAGGGTTTTTCTTTATTTGTACTTTTCATATTTTTCTTCATTTTCTTTTTTCTCATTTTCATGATTTATGTATCAATTTATTCTTCTCGATTTATGTATCAATTTATGTAATTAAAAAAGTGAAGCTGTAAGAAAATTGTATAACTGTCATGTCGATTGCTTTATTCTTGTACAATTGCTTCTAATAAAATAAACATTAAAAAAATAATAATATAGATATTTCATTGTTAATGTACTTTGGTAACAGTGGTAGTGAAGGAATTGCTGCTAATTAGTCTATGACTTTTTCAAGCTGGATATTTTTGATTTTCTAGGTGTGGCTGAAGATGATGAGGAAGATTGCTATATTGCTGATAGAGGTGCCAGGGGAAAACGGCCAATATTTGAATGCTTTTGGAATGGGAGATTAATACCATACACCACAGTGGAAGAGTAAGAATATGCTTTATTAAACTTTGTTTTGCTAATGGTATATTTGTTTTCTCCCCATCGTTAATCATCATATTAGGCTACAATTTCACAACTATTGAGCCTTTTGATGTTGCTAATTACTTCCTGATGGAACCCAAGCATACTATTCAATGTTGGGGTACTGCAGTCTACTCCATTTTGATATGGGATGTTTTTGGTATTAAAGTTCTCTGTTAATACGTTATTCTTGTTGTGCTTATGGCCACCCTGAAGGGGTAGTAAGCTGAACTAAGTCTAGGAAAAACAAAGGTTTGGCCCATTCTACAGTTGACACCTAATTGATTATGATGGTTAAATGACCAACCTTTTGAACTTGACCTAAACAGCATGGCTTTAATGATTACCTTATTCACTTGAAATTGCAGTAACACTGTCTGTTATAACTGCCTAAGCTATGGTTTTTTTTTTTCACTCTTTTTAGATGTTGGAGATTGTCCTTTCAGACTGCTAAGATCCATAAAGTAACTGAATGATTTCCTTATCCTATCACATTGCTTTTGTACTTAAATTATATTCTCCTACTCAATGTCATTCTCAATTGCAGTCCTTGCAACATATAGGAATTTGATGTAAAATTAGTAGATTTTGATTTTAAATGGGTCAGAACTCCACATAGTTACATTTTCCACTTCCATTTACATTTCCGTACTTGGAGATTTCAATTTTATAATTCAAGCATGAAGCTATCACTGAATTAATAAAATATTTCACTTTGACAATGCTATTTGAAGTTCTTAAATCAGTTACCCAAAGGAACACAGTTTAGTCAGATTTGAAAATTGGGGAAGGGAGGAGAGTTATGAATATAGTCTATGTAATCAGCACTTTATATCGAAATCTGCACCTGAACACTTTTAGTGAATGTTTTAATCGTAATTTTAACATTTTTGCTTAAATGGGATATGTATAAATATCTTGCAAAATCTGCTGCCACGTGGCTTTTTTAGGAGCAGAATTAGGCCATCCAGCCCATCGAGTCCACTCCGCCATTCAATCATGGCTGATTTATCTTTCCCTCTCAACCCCATTCTCCTACCATCTCACCATAACCCTTGACACACTTGCTAATCAATAATCAGTCATTCTCCAATTAAAACACCCAATGACTTGTCCCCCACAGCCTCCTGTGGCAATGAATTCTGCTTTCCTGCTCACTTTTTTCCCCCTCTAATATGTCAAAACCCAAGAAATGTTTATACAATTGCTTCAGTTAGACTGTGTTTCAAATCAAAACTGGCAAGTTCAGGAAGTATTATTTAGTTTTTGAATCTGCAGTATATGCTGACAAGAATATCACATGATAATCCTTGCTTTTCTAGTTTTGAATTTTGCGCACCTCCCAAGAAAAGAGGACTTGTGGCACTGGAATGTTTCAACAGGATTTCGGGTGTACTTTTCACCAATGATAAATTTCAGGTCAGCACCAACAAGTTGACGTTTATGGATTTAGAACTGAAGCTGAAGGATAAGAACACACTTTTCACACGTGTTGTGAATGGCCAGGTAATAAAACCCAATTTGTTTATTTGGTTCTGGTTGCATAATTATATTTTATATTAAATTATGTTGTTTGTATTAAATTGATTTGTAACCCATCAAACTTTTATTTTGCCACGATCGTGACTCTTATCGTACAGTTTTATTTCATAGAACATAAAGTATAGCACAAGAAAGATTGTAAAGATCATTATCTAAATTAAGTAAAAGCTCTGAGATGCAGGGGAATTGGAGAGTCTTGGTTCTTAATTGGTTAAAACGCTAGTACAGCATCGAACCCCCCCCCACTGCCGACCCGCCACTGAACCGTCCCCATCTCTCCCCTCACTCGAATGTCCTATGCCTGCCCTGGGGGCGGCCAGAGACATGCGGATCGATGGGACACCGGTCCCCAGGCCCACGGCCAGCGTGGAGAAGCGCCAACCTCAGCTCACCCCCGCCTCACCCATGGGGCCAACCGGCAGCCCCGCACCGACAACACCAGCGGCCCCAGGCCCACATCCAGCATGGAAGAAGTGCCAATTCCAGCCCGATCCCGTTCTAACTCCAGTGGATTCTGCTACCCGATGGGCCGCTATGGCGATGTGTTAGTTCGCCCACGGTCTGGCTGAGCTGCGCTCCCTCAGCCGCCACTGCTTGTACAAGACGGAGCCGTGTCGCACCTTGCACACCACTGGCTTCTGCCCCTACGGTACCCTTTGCCACTTCATCCACAACCTCCACGAGGAGGAGCGAGGGCCCTGGCCTCGACTGCGCCTTCCTCCAATGCAAAAAATAATTCCCATGGTATAGGGATACCTGTCCATACATCAAAAGTAATGAGGCAGTTTAGTGAAAAGGGAATTTGGAAGCAAAGCGATCTAATGAAAGCATTGAGACTTGGTCTTGGTCCCAAGAATCTCTTAACACAGCTTTGGTCTTGACTTGCAGCATTAATGCAGCAATAAACTGGATCTTCAATAGGAGGATACCCGAGGGTCAGGCATTCAACCATGTGAATATCTGTTCCATGAAGCATCTTGTAATTACTGGAGGCTAAGATTGGTAACACTTTCCTGGTTTGTTAATTCATGCAGTTTATTTAATATTCTGAAATGGGAATGTCAAGTGCACATCTAATACTTAGGAATTTTTGTGATAGATAGCATTTTATACAGTACCCTCCATAATATTTGGGACAAAGACCCATCATTTATTTATTTGCCTCTGTACACAATTTGAGATTTGTAATAGAAAATAGACTAAAATGCGGAAGAAACTCAGCGGGTGAGGCAGCACCTATGGGGTGAAGGAATATATGATGTTTTGGTGCCTGGATGTACATTTGGTTATATCATAAAGCAAATTCTAAAATATCACGTTTGCTGTGACTGGATTCATCGAGGCATCGGGTAGACTGCTGGGGTAAAACATTTTGGATGTTTGATTTTTTTCCACTTTAAAGATGTTACCAACAATTATTGCGGAGAATCAATGGCAAACTTCATTGCTATAATGAAATAACACTTTTAGCGAGTCTTCTGTGGACAGTGGTCATTGACAAACCCACACCTGATTCGTGAAAAGTGTTTCTGATCTGTTGGACAGGTGTTTGGGGATTTTTCTTTATTATAGAGCAAATGTTTCTGTCATCAGCTGTGGAGGTATTCTTTGGCATGCCAGTCTCTTTGTGATTATTAAGCTCACCAGTGCTCCCTTTCTTCTTAATGATGTTCTAAACAGTTGATTTTGGTAAGCCTGAGGTTTGGCTGATGTTTCTAACAGTTTTATTCTTGTTTTTCAGTCTCATAATGGCTTCTTTGACTTTGATTGGCACAGCTTTGGTCCTCGTGTTGATAAACAGCAATTAAAGTTTCCAAAGCTGATAGAAAGACTGGAGGAAAGACTAGGTGCTGAGAGCTCTAATTATGGAGGGCACTGTATACTATAAATAAAGGAGTTTCTATACTGTATACTATAAATACATTGTACACTGTGCATTCTACACTGTATACTATAAATAGAGGAGTCTCGCTAGCCCTCCACTCTGCTCTGGACCACTTGGACAACAAAAACTCATATGTCAGGCTGTTATTCATCGATTACAGCTCAGCATTTAACACAATCATCCCCTCCAAGCTGGTTATCAAACTCGCAGAACTGGGTCTCTGCGCATCCCTCTGCAATTGGATTCTCGACTTCCTCATTCACAGACCACAGTCTGTTCGTATTGGTGGAAATGTGGCAGACTCTGTAACAACCAGCACGGGAGCACCTCAAGGCTGTGTGCTCAGCCCCCTGCTGTACTCACTCTATACTCATGACTGAGTAGCGGGTCATAGTGCAAACTCCATCATCAAGTTTGCCAACGACACCACTGTTGTGGGACGTATCACTGATGGGGATGAGTCAGAGTATAGAAGAGCGATCGAGCGACTGCCCATGTGGTGCCAGCACAATAACCTGGCCCTCAAAACCAAGGAACTGATTGTGGACTTTGGAAGGAGTAGGATGGGGACCCACAGTCCTGTTTATATCAACGGGTTGATGGTTGAAAGGGTCAAGAACTTCAAATTCCTGGGCGTGCACATCTCTGAAGATCTTTCCTGATCCGAGAACACAGATGCAATTATTAAGTAAGCTCATCACCGCCTCTACTCCCTAAGAAGATTGCGGAGAGTCGGTCTGTCAAGGAGGACTCTCTCTAACTTCTACAGGTGCACAGTAGAGAGCATGCTGACCGGTTGCATCGTGGCTTGGTTCGGCAACTTGAGCGCCCTGGAGAGGAAAAGACTTCAAAAAGTAGTAAACACTGCCCAGTCCATCATCGGCTCTGACCTCCCTTCCATCAAGGGGATCTATCACAGTCGCT
Organism: Raja brachyura; assembly: GCA_963514005.1. The sequence goes on along the minus strand of OY740784.1, from coordinate 38,248,913 downwards.
GCCTCAAAAAGGCTGGCAGCATCGTCAAGGACCCACACCATCCTGGCCACACACTCATCTCCCTGCTACCTTCTGGTAGAAGGTATTGGAGCCTGAGGACTGCAACAACCAGGTTCAGGAATAGCTACTTCCCCACAGCCATTAGGCTAGTAAACTTGGCTTGGACAAAACTCTGAACATTAATACCCTTTTATCTGTTATTTGCACTTTATCAATTTATTTATTCCTGTATGTATTTACGTATATGGACACACTGATCTGTTTTGTAGTCAATGCCTACTATGTTCTGCTGTGCTGAAACAAAGAAAGAATTTCATTGTCCTGTCAGGGACACATGACAATACACACTTTTGACGATGAGTTTAATTTTATTTTGCAATTTAAATGAAACTGACCTGCACACTTATTCTGTTTGTCCAGTTTGAAATGCTCAGGAGTTATGCCGCAAAGGAAACATTTATTTCCCTTCATTCTTCTGCCTGTTAATTCTTGACTTGTTCCTCCGCAGAAAAGCACCGTTCACTAATTATTCCTCCAATCATGTAGGCTTCATGTTCTTGTGTAATATTTTTGTAATTCATGTGAAAAAGGGTAAAACCAGAATACTGGAAATGGAGCAGTCAGGCAGCATCTGTGGAAAGTGAGTGTCAGCGTTTTGAGTCGGGGATTCTTTCGGATCTGACTTTACACGGTGCCTGAAATCGTGAATTGGTTTCTTTCTGCGGTTGCTTTTTGCCCTGCTGAAAGTTTCCAGCATTTGCTCTTTCCGTTTTCAATCTTCTGCACGTTTCTCGCGGAAGGATTTTAAAAATGTTTCCTTGCATTTACAACTCAATACTTTAGGATGTTCTTCAGAGTTTTCAGGGCATTATTATTCAAATGTCCTGTTGAATTAATTGATTCCTTGCTTATTTGATTTTCTTTTTGTTTATGATAACAATGTAACACAAACTTCTCTTTCAGGAGCAAAGGATGAAGATAGACAGAGAATTTGCAATGTGGCTTAAGGAATGCCATGAGAAATATGACAAACAAATAAAATTCAGCCATTACAGAGGCACAATCACAAGAAGCGACTTGCCATCTAAACGTATGCAAAGTCCTTGGGCTGTATATAAAGCAGTTGAGTGGGATGGAAAAATATTCGAAGCAGCGCAATTGGTAAGAATTCATACTTTGAAAATTCTTTCTTGGCTTTGGCAAAAAAATTGAATATGACTGCAGGATATGCTTTATAATAAAATTTGATCTGCTTGGTAGGGATATGCATTGTTTTCTAGTTGAATAATGTAACCGTGGTCAGTGACAACTGTGTAAAGGATGGGACAAAGTTAAAACATTTATCATTTGTCCTCGCATTCATTTCTAAGATTCTACATTTTTTAAGCAAGAAATGCTCTATTTAAAATCCAGCTGCAATTGACCCATGGATTTATTTTGCTTTGCCCAGTTCCCCGTCCGTAATGTGTTTAAGAGTTGGTTCACTTAACTGTTTCTAGCCTGTTTTGGGAGGGGTAGGATGGGGACCCACCGTCCCGTTTATGTCAACGTGTCGATGGTGGAAAGGGTCAAGAGCTTCCAATTCCTGGGCGTACACATCTCTAAAGATCTCTCCTGGTCCGAGAACACTGATGCAATTATAAAGAAAGCACATCAGCGCCTCTACTTCCTGAGAAGATTACGGAGAGTCGGTATGTCAAGGAGGACTCTAACTTCTACAGGTGCACAGTAGAGAGCATGCTGACCGGTGGCTTGGTTCGGCAACTTGAGTGCCCAGGAGCGGAAAAGACTACAAAAAGTAGTAAATACTGCCCAGTCCATCATTGGCTCTGACCTCCCTACCATCGAGGGGATCTATCGCAGTCGCTGCCTCAAAAAGGCTGGCATCATCAAGGACCCACACCATCCTGGCCACACACTCATCTCCCTGCTACCTTCAGGTAGAAGGTACAGAAGCCTGAAGACTGCAACGTGCAGGTTCAGGAATAGCTGCTTCCCCACAGCCTTCAGGCTATTGAACTCAACTCAAACAAAACTCTGAACATTAATAGCCCATTATCTGTTTATTTGCACTTTATCTGTTTATTCATGTGTGTGTATATTTATATAATGGTATGTGGACACACTGATCTGTTCTGTATTCATGCTTACCATATTCTGTTGTGCTGAAGCAAAGCAAGAATTTCATTGTCCTATCTGGGACACATGACAATAAACTCTTGAATCATCTTTGCCGCTTGCTTATTTGCTGAGGTGAGGTTTGAGGAGGGGGAAACCAGTTTCCAGCTCATCTCTTTTAAGAAATTTGTTTTAAGTTATTTTTCCAAGGATATGAGAGCAACCATTGTGGCACAAACATATTTTAAATCAGTAACTAACCCTTGAGAGGCAGAGTATAAACAGTATTCATTATTAGGAAGCCAGCTCTGAGAACTGGTTACACACAAATGCAACCTTGTTACTTGCCTTGTTTATTTTTATAGTCAATGGGATTACCAGTTTGTTGCTGTCTAATTAGTATGAATACTTTTTAAGAGAGCAGGTCACAACATCATAATTGTCACAATTTGTTTATTTAGCACACTTTAATTGCATAATGATTATTAATTCTGCATTTGAATCCATTAGCAAAAGTTTATACATTACAGACAGATAGAGGAAATTGGCCAAGAAACTGCTTCAAATAATTGTTTTATCTATATTTTGGGATTGTTACACAATATTTCTTTAAGAGTATGGAAATGAATCATCTTGCTGGGAATTGATATATAATAATAAAGTTGGGTGTTTTATTTGGTTTATTAATTCAAACCAATATTTAAACAGTTTAAATGCTGCTATAGATGCTGTACAACTAACTTTGACGGTGTGGAATTAACTAAGTCTTAACTTTTTTTCAGATTAAGACAATTAAAACAGTGCCAATAATTTATGGAAGCATTGTTCGTTTTCTGCTTTATGGTGACCATGAAGGTGATGTATTTTCCACTGGAGGTGAAGTGCAAATAGCTGTGGTGAGTAATAGAATGCCCAAGTTTACTTTATCTGCATTTTAATATTGAACATCTATAATTTTAATATGGTTATTGTGGCTGTTAAATTATTTATTGAATTTCATTTGAATGCTCAATGGCGATTGGGTCCAAATCACATTTGGTGCCAACCATTAGAGAAATCTCCAATTCTGGTATTTGTAGCTAAATCTATACATTCTTTATTACAGTATGATAACTGTCACACTATGCCAAAGGAATATTGTTCTTTTGTCAAATGCATTGCCTCTTGATAATATAATTTACTGAAGAATCCTCGCACAATCTGTTCCCAATATTCTAAACCACTACTAAAAAAGCCGAAACGTTTAGTAGCACTGACAACTGTAATAGTTAACCTTTTGATTCTTTGCCATTCTTAACCCAAACAAAGCATTTCCAGAATTCTTTGGACTGGAATCCAAAGGAGAATGGTTGGTTTATCATGCTCAGGGTACTAGTCGGCTGTAAAGGGCCTGTCCCACTTGGGCGACATTTTCAGCGACAGCCTGAGAAGAGGTTATTGGGTCGGGTCGTGACGTGTGGTGTCTCCCTGTCGCCTCTGGATTTTGGAGTGTTCAAAATCCAGGGGCGACATCTGGGGGTTCCCATGAGGAGCAGGCAGAACATTGGGGGTTTGAGCCCAACCCACTATCCCACACATGCTAGGGACAATTTATACTTTTACCAAACCTATCAACCTACAAACCTGTGCGCCTTTGTAGTGCGGGAGGAAACCCTAGCGCTGGCCCTGGCCCTAACCCTAACCAGGTGTTACCCGCAGGACAGCATACGTCATCATGTATGTCGCACACCTAGGGGCATCAGTCACTGATGCTCGCAGTTGCCAAAAAAAACGCAAAGTGGGACAGGCCCATAAAACCAATGTCTTGTGAATGGTATCAAAATGGCCCTCCTAAAACTGAGGAAGGATGGCTGTGTGGCTTCCAGCTATTGCTTGATGTCCTTGTACAATGCCACAGTTATTGATGCAGTATTCCGTAAGGTACAACCGTCACCACTGTGACCCGTTGTTGGTGATATTCTGCACCAAGGCTCTTAAACTTCCCAATGGCATTTCTAGAAGCATGGACTACATCCCAAACTGTTTATACTGCTTTGCATTAATCTGTGTTGATTACACATTTGGTAACTGATATCTGTGTATGTTAATGCTTGGAAGAGCAAGTGTAGGATAATAAACAATGGATTGCAGTGGGATTCCCTTGGGTCCTCAATTTAACATTTGCATCAATGTCTTGCTTGAAATGGTCTCATAGGTTAGTATAATGCTGATGGAAGAACTTTGCCCATGTGAAATGAAATAGTAATAAGATATGACCATTGAGTTAAAATATGGAGGCTGATTTGTGTCTGGTAACATCAGCCAAATATGCAATAAAGAAATGTCGCTTCAATGTCATTTTTTATTTTAACACTGATCTGGCAAACCAAACAGTCTCTTTGTGCAGAGGCAACTGCACCTTAATTCTTGCCCATTTGGAGTGTTACAATATTACACTGTCACACAGATGCAAACTCAGGATACTGGAAGGAGAGGGAGAAGAGACTGACAATCAATCAGCTAAATGCTAACAAATACAGTTGAGTGCAGAATCTCCACATGGCATTATTTAACCTCTAGTTCTTAGCAGCGTAATGCTTTTGACACGACCATCCAGTCTGAAGAAGGGTTTCGGTCTGAAATGTTGCCTATCTCCTTCGCTTCTTAGATGCTGCTGCACCCGCTGAGTTTCTCCAGCCTTTTGTGTACCCACAGTTTTATCAACACCAGGGTTACACAAAAAGCTGGAGAAACTCAGCGGGTGCAGCAGCATCTAAGGAGCGAAGGAGATCTCCTTCGCTCCTTAGATGCTGCTGCACCCGCTGAGTTTCTCCAGCTTTTTGTGTAACCCTCGATTCTCCAGCATCTGCAGTTCCTTCTTTAACGTTTTGTCAACACCAGCTCACCGACTTATTGCAAATATAAACATAAGAAGCTCTGACTGGATATCTCTAACCTGACTACTGATGTTTGTCTTGCTTGTCCACCAATAATCACCTGATAATCAACTGAGAATGCTTTCAGTTGAATCTTTCTTAATGTAGCTTTCTTAATGTGTTGTTTTTCAGAGCCTTTACTTTTTTGGTGGTACACAAGGCAAACTTTCCTAATCTTATTCCTGTGGCTGGAGCAATATATCGTTTTAACACCACTGATAATTAATAACTACAATTATATTTTTACATGCAATGAAAAGTTCAAAGAATGTGCCAATATTCAAAAGGCTGAAAAGCATTGTTGTATTTGGTGTGACATTGCAGAATCTAAACTTTTTTACTTAATTAGTAAATTGAAGGGATTGGGTTGATGGGTTCTGTCTGGTCCAAATTTACAGTGAAGTTAAACTGGTATCCAATTTGTTCTTAATTTCCCAGTTAGCCTGATATGCCATGTTTGTGTGATTAGGGAGATACTGGAAGAAGGTCAATAACTCGGTAAGAAACTTTATTTCCCTTTTCTTTTCCTAGGAACCTCAAGCCTTGTATGATGAGGTAAAGACTATTCCAATTTCAAAGCTAGATAGGAATGTAGCTCCTACTATGATTAAGAAATACATAGAAGATGAAATGGCAAGGTACTTCAATTCACTTTGATAATTTCACAATTCTGTTTTATAAAAACATTCATTTTCTGTACACAAATTGTTCCATCGTGTGTTTTGGAACAGGCTCCCTGATAAACTATCTGTGACTTGGCCAGAAGGAGATGAACTTATTGCAAATGATCGCAGACCAGCAGGAAGACCCATAGGTAAGAAAAATATACTTCTACTCAGATTTTTTGGACAAACTCTTTCGCAATTTCTTAATGTTTGCATTAAGAAATAGATTCATTTTAACTCTGCAGTATAGATTAATTTCAAGAGTTTGATGAAGCCGTAATTTGAGAACAATTTGTGTTTGATTACATTTATTTGGAAAGAATAAGTGCTGATGCTGGAACTGCAGTTGCACGAACCGTGCTTAGAGCATGGTGCTGGTGAAACTCAGTAGGTCAAACAGTATCTCTAGTTTCCTGGATTGGGTTCTCTTATGAGAAAATTGCACAACGTGGTCATGTATTCTCTGGGACTTGTGGGGAATGAGATTGTCCTAAAAATGAGGTGGCAGCATGCCGCTCGCTAAATAACTTGAATAGCATATTTTTAGACTGCTGAACAACATCACAGCAAACGTCTGATTGTGTAGAATTAATACATTTGTTGAATAACATTAACTACTCGTGGGTGGTCGTCTTTCCCCTACCCCGATCTTCATTAATAGCGGAACCCAGTATGGGTGTATGATGAATGAGATATTTGCAAATATTTCAGCTGGCTGTAGTGAGAAATCTATTCTGGTCCTATCGTCACATCTCTGTCACCTGTCAGCATTCAACATCACATAAACTGGGTGTCATGGTACACCAGTCATTGAAAGTAGGCATGCAGGTGCAGCAGGCAGTGAAGAAAGCAAATGGTATGTTAGCATTCATAGCGAAAGGATTTGAGTATAGGAGCAGGGAGGTTCTACTGCAGTTGTACAGAGTTTTGGTGAGGCCACACCTGGAGTACTGCGTACAGTTTTGGTCTCCAAATCTGAGGAAAGACATCCTTGCCATAGAGGGGGTACAGAGAAGATTCACCAGACTGATTCCTGGGATGTCAGGACTTTCATATGAGGAAAGATTGGATAGACTCGGTTTGTACTCGATGGAATTTAGAAGATTGAGGGGGGATCTTATAGAAACCTACAAAATTCTTAAGGGGTTGGACAAGCTAGATGCTGGAAGATTGTTCCCGATGTTGGGGGAGTCCAGAACAAGGGGTCACAGTCTAAGGATAAGGGGGAATTCCTTTAGGACCGAAATGAGGAAAACATTCTTTACACAGAGAGTGGTGAGTCTCTGGAATTCTCTGCCACAGAAGGTAGTTGAGGCCAGTTCATTGGCTATATTTAAGAGGGCGTTAGATGTGGCACTTGTGGCTAAAGGGATCAGGGGGTATGGAGAGAAGGCAGGTACGGGATACTGAGTTGGATGATCAGCCATGATCACATTGAATGGCGGTGCAGGCTCGAAGGGCCGAATGGCCTACTCCTGCACCTATTTTCTATGTTTCTATGTTTCTAAACAAATTAGTTGTCAATGCACAGATGTTTTTGATATGCTGTGTCCTTATTAGTTGATTTTTTTCTCTGAAGGACCATATCTGACAGAATTGCTTTTTCAGTAGTGCAATTAAAAGTAAGCCAAGATTTTTGTGCAGGTGTCTCTGGAGTAAAATGAACGTAACAATCAGAAGACTGTCAAATACAGCTTTCTGACCTTTAAGGTGGCTATAAACTGAGGCTTATGCTGGTGCTGGCATTCCCACAGGATCAGAGTTTTCTAATTGATCGCATTCTAGTTATATTTTAGCAATAAAACATTACCTAATAAAACATCTTTGGTTTTTAAGGAACATTCCATTGATAAATATACTTAATGAATGCCTAAATATATGCTGATCCTGTTAACAGGTGCTTTGAGAATAGAAATTCTCAATAAAAAAGGGGAGACCATGCAGAAGCTTCCGGGAACAAGTCATGGTGGATCAAAAAAACTATTGGTGGAGCTGAAAGTTATTTGCCATTGTAAGTATGCAATACTTATAACTCCCTGTTTTATACAATTTATAAAGGTAATTTTTTAGACTGTAAAATTGGTTAATTTCTTGTTTGACACCTGTTCCTGTTTAAAAGTAGAAAATGGAGCATAAAAATGCTAAAATCTTTTGCGAATATATAAAAACAAAGGGGGTGAAGACAACAAATATGGGGGAATCATTTCATCTGATGTATTTGAAAATTTGATAAGATACCACTCCTGAGATAGTATATCTTTTATCCAAATGATGCATTCTTAACTTAGCTGCATCTCGTGTTCAGTCATGATGTTAAACTAATGTAGCTGAAACAGTTATTGAATTGTAGAAAAATCCCATTCAATGTAAAATAACACCATTTAAAAATGCCTGTTGCATTACAGCTTCTACAGGTGACAAAGATATTGTTTCTCACATCAGTCAACATGGTGGTAAATGGCCATATTGGTTCAAAAAGATGGGTGAGTACTTCACAAGAAAATGTTTAAATTGTAAATCGCAGTTCAGGATTTTTTCCTTCACATTTCAAGAGGGTGTGGAAGAATTCCATGTTATTTTAAATAAATGTATTCTTGCAACCTCTAATTCTTGCTTGTGTACAAAAACTGTCAACAAGAAAGGCATCTTTTTGCATTTCTGCTGACATGAATATTTTACTTCCTTCATTTTACTAAATTGGATATAACTAGGCATTTCCCAGGAGGAAAACTATTCTGTAAATTAACTGTGTAATTCTCCATCTCCATGCTTGTGGCTAGAATTCCAGAGGCACTGAAAAACATAGGTTGTGACTAGTAATTCAGACTGTAATTGGATACTGTTGGAGTAGTTATGCAGTCTATAAACATATAACCATATAACAATTACATCATGGAAACAGGCCTTCTCGGCCCTTCCAGTTCGTGCCAACCATTTATTTTCCCCTAGTCCCATCTACCTGCACTAAGACCATACCCCTCCATTCCCTTCCCGTCCATATACCTATCCACTTTACTTTTAAATGTTAAAATCGATCCTGCCTCCACCACTTCTGCAGGAAGATCATTCCACACAGCCACCACTCTCTGAGTAAAGAAGTTCCCCCTCATGTTACCCCTAAACTTCTGTCCCTTAATTCTCATGTCATGCCCTCTTGTTTGAATCTTCCCTACCCTCAATGGGAAGAGCTTATCCACGTCTACTCTGTCTATCCCTTTCATCATTTTAAAGACCTTAAATAGAGGATATTGTGGGGCATCTCTTTATAAATGTGCAGTGTACATGGAGAATTTAATTTTTATTTTGATTTTTTGCACTAATGAAGTTGCATTTTTTCCAGAAAATATTAACAAGCTTGGAAGCTACATATTAAAGTTGCAAGTGGTGTTGAATGAAAGTAATGCAGATACGTATGCGGGAAGGCCTCTTCCGAGCAGAATCTTCAAATTCACTGTCACAGGTAAAGAAATGTGTGAATATTATACGATGAAAGATGGCACCAATTCGGGAACAGATGAGTATTCAACTTGCATGTTGTGGGATGAACCTTGGTTTTGTAGATGAAATGATGCAAGTTAAGCCGAGGTTTCCCATTAGTTAAACTCCAGAGAAAAGCTTGTTGTGGCACGATAGATTTTTTAAAAAGCATCAAGATCCAGGCGAAGGTTTTCCCTATGGAAAATGCCTACTGTTATAGCTGTTCCCTTTATTGAAAATGACCATGAAAATTATGTCCAGCTAACCTCCAAATGCCCTCATTTTCCAAGATAGCGATGATGAGGTTGAGGATTTGCTTCTTGGTGAGGCTTTCTTGTTAGGACAGGAACTGGACTAGTGTTCTACAAGTCAATGTCACACGTCAAGAACAGTTGCATTTGAGTTCTTTGAGGTATTCCTTCTGGTGAATACGAGGGCTTGAATCCCCTTGATAAGATCACCTTGTTTCTTGACTTTCAATGGGAAAGGGCTTTGAGTCTACTGCTGCACCACCATGCTGCACATTATTGGTGGGCATTTCCACTTTCTGAACACTGATTTCCTATTTCCTGTTTAATCCCCACTGCTTTGTTTTTTTAGCTGACTGTCTGCTTGGCATGTCTCACTTTGGACGGCAGTACCAATATTAAAGCTTGAGAGTTCCTGAGCTGAAGTAATAGATTGGAGTTCCCATCTGTCACTGGGACTAACCTCGAGGGAACTGAAATTCCACTTTCGGCAGTAACCTTTCCCTTTCCATAATTAATGTATTATATGGGACGGCCATTGTGCTGCAATTGCTGTGCAGACTAGCCATTAAAATCGGGACTTTACTCTGTCACGGGGAACCCAGCTGGAGACCGATCCGCAGTTAACTAATAAATATGCCTACCACTAGATGGCCATGCTCGCCTGCTTAGTAATTTGCTCAAAGGAGTCAAGAAAGAATGCAGATTCTGGAATCTGGAGCACAGAACTGCTGAAGGAACTGTGGGTCAAGCAACATCTGTGAGAGGGAGGAGGAATAGTCAAGTTGGATCGAGAGGACAGGGAAGATAGCCAGTACCATGAAAAGCGACTGAGATGGGCTAAAAGGTTTAAGAAGGAACTGCAGAAGCTGGAAAATGGAAGGTAGACAAAAATGCTGGAGAAACTCAGCGGGTGAGGCAGCATCTATGGAGCGAAGGAAATAGGCAACATTTTGGGTCGAAGCCCTTTTCAGGGTCGAAGGGTCGAAACCCTTTTCAATACCTGGGTGCAATATCCCTAGGTATATCTGGCAGCAGATATATGAACAAGGGTGGGACCAGCTGTTTATCTGGGGGTTGGAACATTACCAGGTACATGGCAAGTGTGCCCAGAATAAAGAGGAGCGGTCTGGGAAAAATGCGAGAGGTCGGGGAGCACTTGGGTTTAGTGGGAACTCTCGGGGCAGAAAGGCTGAGAGGTACAAGCGGTCAAGGGAGTAGGTGGGGCAGATGGAGATGAGAAAGAGGCAAGGGCATCTGTGCCTCAATCAGTGTACATTTGATTACATTTGAACCTCTTTTTATCTTGGTCTCCATTGCCATTAACTTCAAGGCAGCACTGTTGCCAGACCAGTGGCTTTACGTGCATTCAAGCTGCTATATTAA